>CAWUFW010007530.1:5000-605000 GCA_963921515.1 Calotriton arnoldi
CCCAGGCCACCTGCTTCTCCCACCAGCCCACGAATAAATTCGCGTAACTGGGGGCGAAGCAGGTGCCCATCGCCGGCCCCCGTATTTGTCTATATCTCGGTTCCTGAAATATATATATATCCAATGATCACAGTATGGAAAAAAAAAAAAAACTTTCTTGGAGTCTTTGAACTTAGCGTGTCTGTTAATTGCCTCATTTCTGGATGGAGGACTCAATCGGGCTAGTAGCTGTGAGCCTCTCAGGGTATGTTTGTCTCAAAGACTGCACACTGCCCAGGTCTGGGAAGACAGCAAAAATTGGCACAGAACTGAAAGGGAGGTATAAGGGAGATGGAGGGAATGAGTGGTGATTTGTAAGCTTGAGCTGAAAACGTAAAAAGTGTGGAGGACAAAATGTTTTGGGGGGAGATTAGGGATACGTCGGGATAGCATACCGCCTGCAGCAAAATATGTGGCGGGGACAGTAGGACATTTGTAGAGGTTGTATTTAGTGCTGTGGCACTTCAGTCTTACTGCCGAGAATCACAAGCCGGTCAATTGATCCATGCCTTTAAAATCATGGGCGACGCAGTGCTTGTCTGCACCAAGTAAAAGTCTGCCTGTGCCCTAACAAATATAGAAGGCAACAGGTGAGTTGTTTTTACTCACTGTCATCCAGTAGACCAGGAAAACATGATATTGCCTGGACGGAACAGCGCAACATCCTTTGCAGCATTAAGCAGCACAGAATGCGACACTCTGGCGGACACAGGTGCTGTAAGGAAAACCAGGCCAATCAGACACCATCACAGTCCTATAATGGGTGGCGCCCTGCCAGAAAGCACGCGACAAGTCACCCCATAGTATCCACGTAAAGGTAGTCACTGCCGGGCGTTCATTGCATTCATTTACACCATACGGCAGATCTGAATGAAACCATGTGGTATTGGGCCCGCAGCTCCAAAGAGTAAACAATTCTGTGTTCTGTCTGTTGACTGTTGTCATGGTACATTTGTAATTAACATATTTTATTTAAGAGGAGTGCTACAGTGTATTTGAGACAGCAGGCAGGCACCACAGAGTCCACTCATAAGCAGCGTGGCACTTGCTGCTTGAATTGTCTAGTGCAAATCGCACGGGTAGACAGGGTGCTCCAAATGCGTGACGAATACGTTTTAATGCGGTGATGCGGACACCACAACTAAAATGCGTTAGTCTAGTCCCTGATGCATGGTAATTGGCAGGGCTGCTCACAGATGTGTGGCATCTCGTACATTCCCGTGACCCGGAATATACTTTCATGTCATGAGATGTGTCCACAGCTGCGCTCTAGATTGGATTACTTTCTGGCACCATTCTCTCTAAGATTCTATCATGTGATATTTTGGAAAGGGGCTTTTCTAATCACCCGCCAGTCCTACTGACCCTTTGTACTGGTAGGATGCCCAGGGCATTAGTCGGGGGTACACGCGGGTGGACGGCGTCCACCCACTTTTTTCACAGGGTGAACGCCGTCCACCCTGCCAAGAAGTTGGGCCCCACTAAATAATGTGCTGAACTCGTCCCGGTGTAATTTCCAAACACCTGGACACTTTCAGCAGCACCTGCACGTTGTCTGCTTTCCATCTGCAACAAGCAACAACGTGCAGGCGGGACGGGGCTTTCTATTTTAGACTCCTGCTGGACCCATTAGAAAGGGCGAATTTGAGGGGTCATCAAGCCTCCTTTCATTCGAGTCTCCTGTCTTGGAGCAGTCAGGAGCCTCACACCTAGAAGCAAATGCAGCAGAGGGGAAACAAAGGCTTCACACATACTTGAGAGGCAGCTTTTCACTTTGTTCAGGCTCTGTTTACTGGATATGCATGCACTGAAAGAATGTCAAATGTGTTGGTCTCTCCCAGTAGTTACATAATACTAAATGTAATTTATATAGCGCATACTACCCCTGAGGAGGCGTTGAAATAATTTAAGTACCACTATTTTTTCTTGTATAGCGCGTCAGAGCGCTTTACATCACACGTACATATTAAAGTCATGGCTTGTGATGCCACTTCCTATGATGTCAATTCCTGTGATGCCACGTGTAATGTCATGCGCCGTAATGTCATGTGCCGTGATATCACGCGCCGTGATGTCACTTTCTTACTGCCTAACCTATTAGTCCCCCCACTTCTTTTTTTAGGACTTGTGCCCTGAGGATGCCCCTCAGTGAGGCTGTGGTGAATTAATTCCTCCAGATTCAAACAGCCTCACCAAAAAAAACACAACTCCAATCTTATTTACAAACATAGGTAGACAACAAAAAAGGCTGTTTCCTCAGCGCATTTGTTGTGGGTAGTGGGCAAGCCAATTTACTACAATTGTGAAGGAGAGATAGCGCACTGGCATGAAAAAAGGTAGAAGCTAGGCAGAATGACTTTGAGAAGTCGATTAAGTCACTTACACAACAGTACAATGCCACTTCTAACAAACATATACTGGAACAATTGGAAACAGAAATTGCTCTCCACTCCCTTTCCACTGATAAAGCGGAGTATGACTTGCATGAACACCACTACATAACTTATGAACAGGGTGTAACAGCGGGCCACCCAACTCAAACAGTGAAAAGCCCAGATGGCGGAACATAGCCTACAGAATGACGCTGGTACTCTTCAAACACAGTTGAGAAAAATGTATGTTACATTCGCATTCCTGATTCAAATATTAGTATTCCTTTTGTTAGTTGATATTCCTCGGTTTTTGGGTGCCTGTGGGTATCACCTCTTGATGCTGAGGTGTAAGTGTATAAATAAATATAAGGCATTCTCCAACCAGGAAAAAACGAACCCACTTGGCACTCCTTCGATGTATTTTTTATATGCGGTGAAAAAGTACATCCAAATGTAAATAAGTTTTCCTTTTATTCTTCTTTTCTTTCTTTGTTTACTCCACAATGGTAATGTTTTCCTCACATTACAATATAAAGTACGGTATGGGTTCTTCACATATTTAAAGAAACCCCAATGCATTTCGGGCGGGGCCCTTCATCAGGGGATAGTTCCTAAAAGAAGAAATATCACTCATTTAATATCCAAGTCCTGAGTACCACCTTAAATAACAATAGTATCAAAACCACCGGTGATCTAGATCGTGAAACCTGGTATAAGATAGTAATGTGACCAAACTAAAATAATCCAGATAACTCGATTGTGACCGAAGTAGATCAAAAATAAAATGTGTTTTAAATTAATATGCATGCGCAGTGAAGTGAAGTAAAAACCCAGTGAAGTACGTTAATATCCAGATAAAAACGTCAATATTACACCAAGATACCATACAAGTGGAATTATGTGGGTCCCGGGTGAGAATCAACTGGTAACTAGTGACAAAGGTCGAAAGAAAACCACATGCAAAGTCAGAATAGGTTCGTAAAAATCAGTGTGAGTTCAGACGCGTACCTGCCTGTCCGCATGCGGTAGAAACCATGCTCCGCGAACACGAAAGTAATGCCGCGTAGTGAGGTGTGTCGCTTCAAGTGATCGAAATAAACGATCGGTGAATTCCGGAAGTAGATGAGCATTCCGGACATAGAGATAAAAATAGGCTTGAAGTGTCAAGTCAGCGTGTCGTCCAGTGGTGAAAGAATACAACCGGTGAAACCCGGAAGTAAAACAACGTTCCAAGTGTTCAAAATAGAAAGCTCAGAGTGCACTTTAAATAATAAGCAGAAATAATAAAGTTATTGTGAATCTCTACTGTAGTGCTAGAGGCACTCTTGTGGTCTGACACCCTGTAATGACCTTTGACTACCATCATTTTGATTGACTTTGGTGTGTAATTTTATCCTAGCCTGAATGTACGACGTCCTGTTTCTTTTGAAGATCTCTTCTCGTAGTTTTGAAGTGGGAGCTGTCACAGTAGAACAGCCTTGCCAAGAACAGAACGTGTGGAGGTGGAGAGAAGAGAGAGAGAGAGAGAGACAGAGAGAAGAGAGAGAAAGAGAAGAGAGAGAGAGAGAAAGAGAAGAGAGAGAGAGAGAAAGAGAAGAGAGAGAAAGAGAAAGAGAGAAAGAAGAGAGAGAAAGAGAGAAAGAGAAAGAGAGAAAGAGAGAAAGAGAGAAGAGAGAGAGAGAGAAGAGAGAGAAAGAGAGAGAGAAGAGAAAGAGAGAAAGAGAAGAGAAAGAAAGAGAAGAGAGAGAAAGAGAGAAAGAGAAGAGAGAGAAAGAGAAAGAGAGAAAGAGAAGAGAGAAAGAGAGGAAGAGAGAAAGAGCGAGAGAGGGAGAGAAAGAGCGAGAGAGCGAGAGAAAGAGCGAGAGAGCGAAAGAGCGAGAGAAAGAGCGAGAGAAAGAGAGAAAGAGCGAGAGAGAAAGAGAAAGAGAAAGAGCGAGAGAGAAAGAGAAAGAGAGAGCGAAAGAGAGAAAGAGCGAAAGAGAGAAAGAGCGAAAGAGAAAGAGAAAGAGCGAAAGAGAAAGAGCGAAAGAGAAAGAGAGAGAGAGAGACAGAGACAGAGAGAGAGACAGAGAGAGAGAGAGAGATGGAATGCACTTTTTGGTCTCGAAGTGCAGTGTTATGTGCAGTGGTGCACAAATGTGCACTATGATGTACACGTTCAAGGATTGTTTTGTGAGAGATTGTTTAATGTACCCTGAGAAGCTTTCGTAAGCTTCGTCAAGATAAAGGCAAGAACATGTGAGAATGTAGAGGGAACGTGGGAACTCTTTCCTGCCGTGGAATGCTTGCCTGGAAGCTGGCCAGTCCCAGTAAGTTTCCTTGGCGCAGAGGGGAAGACTCTCGAACCTTCTAGTGTGTTTTGAGACTATAAAGCTGAGGATTGTTGCCAGCTAGGGTGAGAGTCAGTTGTGGAGTAGACGTACTGCCACAACAATCTGGATTTGAGTCCTGATCAAGAGTCCATTGCCTGGCTGTAACAGGCTCCCCCAGCTTGAGTTGACAAGGACGTTGAGTGAACGATCAGGTGAGGTGATTTGTTTCTGACTAGTGCCATGGTGATGCGTGGTTCAAGTGGCTGTGGTCATTTGAGGTGTTTTCTTTGTGATGTGTGAATGAGTCAGAGTGCACATCCAGAGAAATCATTTGATGTATTTAGTGTATATATATCTTTCTGATCTCTTGCAGGACGTCCAGTATATTTTCTTGAGTTTTATCTCATATTATTTGCTGCTTGTATTTCATATTATTATCCATGCATTTAACAGTTGCATTTACCAAGTGTGTTATTATTGCTTGCATATAAATATATATCTCTATATACATTTGAATGTTATTCATTTGACATCTGGGAAAGCCTTTCTGTTAGAGAGCATTGCATAAATAAAACCCCAAGCCTTATTCTAAAAAGAGAGTCTTTGCATTTTGTAAAGTAAACCCCTTTCTAGGTGTTGTTGTGTTTTATGTATCCTGCTTCGCCGTGTTTGAGCCACCGTGTGGGAGATTCTGTATTATCTGAAAGGCGGAGCAATACATTTGGCGTCACTCGAGGATTTACGAAAAGTGCAATTTTAAAAGGGGAAGATGCTCTCTAAGATGCCCATGTTTTCAGTTGCAGATTCCCAGATGCCAACTGAGTTATTTGAGTGGGAGATTGCCTCTAATGCATGTTTAAAATATGGGGGGCAGGCACAGATATTTAAATGTGTACATGATTTTTCTCTTCAAGAGGAAACAATTGGAAAAAGAACGTAATGAGCTGCAAAGGGAGCTAGTTGAAGCTAAAGAAGAGTCAGACCTTTTAACACGTGAAAATAAATCTTTGAAAAAAAAGAGTTGAAAATGTACCAAGCCCTGAAGTCGTTTATTTTGCCAGGCTGTTTAGATAGCCAGAGTGAAAAGTGTGGATGCAGAGAAGCTGCAGGTTAATTTACGGTGCTCACATGAGGTTTTAATTAATTCTTTTGAGGACGTTCCTCAGCCAGAAATTAATGTTATCTTGGTTGAATTTGAAGCTTCAGAAGTAACATTGAACTGAGAAAATGTAAATGTGCAGGAAGATAAACAAACCAGCCTGTTAGAACTAGCGATCGTTGGTGGTAGTTATCAATCAGACATGTCAGTGAATAACAAACCTTGTTTTACATGGAGAGATGCTATTTCAAAAAAAGAAATGACAGAAAATGTGATTTTTAAACATGACTCAGTTTAAATTTGAAGAGGAGCAGCAATGTGCTTTTGAATCTGCAAAAGAGATTATGCAATGTGTTTCAGACGTGTGGCCAATAGAGAAAGGAGACATTGAATTACATGCGACAATTCAGGGGCAGTGTGCCACTGAGTATGTGCGAAAAACAAGTAAAGAAGAGTGTGCTTTTAGACTTTTGGACTGAAACATTTTCAAATGCTGGAGAATGTATTGCTTGCACTGTGACAGACACAGGGCAGACAAAGTCATCCATTTCTGCGTGGATTAGAAAAGATTCAGTGGCCTGTAAACCCAAATCATGTGGAATGGAGGTGTATAGGGATTTTACATCAATCGTACACATCATAGGTTGAATATGTTCCTCTATCACGATGTTGCTTATTTTAATCAAGAAATCAGTGGTATCCTTTAAATACGTAGACATTCCTCGAACTAAAGGTTGCAAATGGCGACCTATACACCTCCATTCCACATGATTTGGGTTTACAGGCCACTGAATCTTTTCTAATCCACGCAGAAATGGATGACTGTTTGAAGGTTTTCTTACTGGAGCTACTACATTTTTCACTTTACCATAGTTATTTTAAATGGAATGAGGAATATTATATTCAACTATCTGGCACTTCTATGGGAAATTGTGCCGCCCCATCGTACGCTAACCTCTTTATGAACTGCTTTCAATTAGATCACATTCTATCTAAAAGCAGTTGGCTCGAAAATTTCATTGTTATTTATAGATAAATCGATGACATTTTCTTAATCTGGAAGGGAGAAAAATCTGGCATAACTAAGGCTATTACCCAGATAAATTCTATTGATGAAAGAATTGAATTTACCCATCATACGAGTACTGAAAGGATCACATTCTTGGACATAGAGATTACCAGACAGAACAAACGATTAATAACTACTGTGTTTACCAAACCCACAGGTCGGAACAATTTATTACATTTTACAAGCTTTCACCAAATGGCCCTAAAGAAACACCTACCGTACTCTAAATAATTTCTTCTAATGAAGAATTGTACAAAAAAAGCTGAGACAAGATGGTGAGCAGGTTCAGACAAAGGGCATATCCCTCAACAGTTATACAAGACGCGGTTGACAGAGTGCAGACTAAAGATAGTCTTCAGTTATTGGAACCAAGAGAAACAAAAAGTGCACAAGAAGAGAGATCAGTGTTTGTATCCAAATTTTCAACAAAAAGTCACACAAAAAAAATATTATTCGAAAATACTGGCCAGTATTGCAAACAGAAACCGAATTTAGAGGTATATTTCAACATCAACCGATTTTCGCATATCAAAGAACTCAATCTCAAACAACTACTCAATAGAACAACTGATCAGAGTGATCGTATATACAGAGGGACATTACCATGTTTAAACTGTGGGAATTGTAACAATATAATAAAAGGCACCACCATTATGCACCCTACTCAGGGCACACCGATTAAGCTAAGAATCACAGCGACCTGCGACACAAGTAATGTTATTTATTTACTAAAGTGCCCTTGTGGATTGCCATATGTGGAGAAGACTGAGCATAAAGTTAAAACACGGTTGTCAGAACACAAAAGCAATATAAGGACAAAGAACCAGAAATCGACTGTTTCTGTGCATTTCAACAACTTCAATCACATTAGTCAACTTAGATTTTTGGTACTGGAACACATACCTTTAAAAGAAGGAAGAGATAACAACAAATATTTGCTTTAACGAGAAATTTACTGGATGAAACGATTAAATTCTATCAACCCTAAGGGACTTAATGAACGTATGGATCTTAGTTGTTTCCTATAATATTCATGATACTAGCAAGTATGCAGTTGCTCTACTTTATTTTCACCCATGTATCTTCATTTACATTTTAGTTAGTTATTTGTACTTTGTTTTCAGTCTACCTATTCTATTCATTTCTTTATACAAGTTACAGTGTAGAGATTCACAATAACTATTATTTCTGCTTATTATTTAAAGTGCACTCTGAGCTTTCTATTTTGAACACTTGAAACGTTGTTTTACTTCCGGGTTTCACCGGTTGTTTTCTTTCATCACCGGACGACACGCCGACTTGACACTTCAAGCCTATTTTTATCTCTATGTCCGGAACGCTTATCTACTTCCGGAATCCACCGATCGTTTATTTCTATCACTTGAAACGACACACCCCACTACGCGGCATTACTTTCGTGTTCACGGAGCATGGTTTCTACCGCATGTGGACAGGCAGGTACGAGTCTTTGAACTCGCACTGATTTTTACAAACCCATTCTGACTTTGCATGTGGTTTTCTTTCTTTTGACCTTTGTCACTTGTTACCAGTTGATTCTCACCCGGGACCCACATAATTTCACTTGTATGGTATCTTGGTGTAATATTGACGTTTTCATCTGGATATTAACGTACTTCACTGAGTTTTTACTTCACTTCACTGTACACGTGTATTAATTTAAAACACATTTTATTTTTTATCTATTTGGGTCACAATCGAGTTATCTGGATTATTTTAGTTTGGTCACATAACTATATTATACCAGGTTTAACGATCTAGATCACCGGTGGTTTTGATACTATCGTTATTTAAGGTGGTACTCAGGACTTGGATATTAAATGAGTGATATTCCTTCTTTTAGGAACTATCCCCTGACGAAGGGCCCCACCCAAAATGCATTGGGGTTGCTTTAAATATGTGAAGAAGCTATAACGTATTTTATATTGTAACGTGAGGAGAACATTACCATTGTGGAGTAAACAAAGCAAGAAAAGAAGAATAAAAGGAAAACTGATTTACATTTGGATGTACTTTTTCACCGCATATAAAAAATACATCGGGGGGGGTAGGGAGTGGATTCGTTTTCCTGGTTGGAGAACGCCTTATATTTACTCTTCAAACACACCCACGAGACATCATGGATATATTGTTCAATTCTTTAAGAAATTGTATGATTCAAACAGACAAACTGGAAGCCGAGGAGGAATTCTTTGCGCAATAACCATTGCCCAAACTCGCTGACACAGGACGGGAACTCTTATTTATTTATTGAGTTTTATATAGCGCTGGCTAGACCCGGAGGTATCAGAGCGCTTTACATGAGGTACCACAAAGTTACAAAATTAAATCAGTTAACAGGTTACATAAGTTACTAGTAAAACATTTAAAGAGCATAGGAGATGAGATAAATGGAGCGTAGAAGGGTAGGGTGAAGGGGTAGGAGGGAAATACGATGGCGAGACGAAGGGAAGTCTGCCCCAAGTCCGGCTGGGTAGGTGACGGCCTAGGGGGAAGTCCACGGCCCATCTCCTCTTTAGCTATCAGGTAGCTCCACCGGGCAACGGCCAAATAGCAAGGTCTCGGTTAAAAAGCAAAACATTTTAAAGAGCATAGGAAGACGAGAAAAATGGAGCGTAGAGGGTAGGGGGAGAATACGACGGAGAGACGAAGGAAAGTCTGCCCAAAGTCCGGCTGGGTAGGTGACGGCCGAGGGGGAAATCCACAACCCATCTCCTCTTTAGCTAACAGGTAGCTCCACCGGGCATCGGTCAGCTAGATAGGTCTCAACGGTCGGAGGAAGATCCCAAAATTAATGTCATGGTGGGTGAGCCAGGGGGGGAGGGTGGTGTAGGAGCACCCCTAGCCTCGCTAGAGTAAGCTCGATGTGCCAGTCCAAGGAGTCCGGTGTGGGTGGAGGGGCTTCAAGGGTGAGGAATAGAAGAATAGAAGGTAGGAGCCTAGTTGTTTAGTCCATTTGTGTGGAGGCCATGACGAGGTCGGGCACCCAGGTAGTTTGAGATCTCTCAATCGCTGTATCCGGATGATTGTGGCTCCCACGGCCGCCATGTTGGAGTCAGGCATCCCCTTCCGCGAGTGTATTCTCGCCTGATTGCTGCAGAACTCTCACTCCAGCAAATAAAAGAGGCAATCTCTGATTTACCTACTAACAAATCCTCTAGGGAAGATGGGCTGCCAAAAGAATTCTATGAGATTAAAAGTACCCAAGCAGCTGGACTGCTACATGTGGCCCTTACTGAAGCTGAACAAATGGGATCCTTACATGCTTTCTCTGTAAAGGTCATGATTTTCAAATCATACAAGGACCATACCTTATGCACTATCCAGAAATATTGTTCCTAAATACTGACTTGAAACTTATTGTGAAAATGAACAGACTATGAAAGGTGATATCCTTAATCCAGGAGTCCCAGGTGTGTGTTGTCCCGAGCACATCTTCCAGACAAGATTTGAAAACAATCTCCCTTTTGCTATGGTCTTTCAAAGATTCCCCTCAGCCCATGGTGGCCCTCTCCCCTTAATGCAGAAAAAGCTTTCTATTTTGTGGAGCGGGATCATGTATTTCGAACTCCTGACCGATTCAATCGGAGGCTTTCTTCCATCTCCAACATGAAATGTCTTTACCATAATCCTGCAGCTCAAATGGTATGTGGGGTGTTCATATTGAACCTATTTCCAGGTTTATGAGACAGGGCTGCCTCCTGTTGCCCTTGCGGTTTCTTCTGGCTTGTAAGCCACTGGCCATCTTGATTAGACAACGATTAGACAACCATCTGTGATTCAGGGGATTAAAACCTCCACTGGAGAAATGAAAGCCTTCCTTTATACGGATGATATTATGCTTTAAGATCAAAAACCTAATTCACTGTATGCCTGCGCTTATGAACCTACTATCACCATCTAATTGGGCGAAGTGGGAAGCGCTCCCGATGTCCACCATAACTACAAAAAATTACCTTGATGGTTATAAACTTCAAGAGGGTTAATAGAAATCTAAAATATTGTGGGATTCTGCAAAATACAGGTTTGACAGATAGGATTAACGACAACCTCAACAAATGTT
Organism: Calotriton arnoldi; assembly: GCA_963921515.1. Lineage (NCBI taxonomy): Eukaryota > Metazoa > Chordata > Amphibia > Caudata > Salamandridae > Calotriton > Calotriton arnoldi. Next base: position 15,973 of record CAWUFW010007530.1, read on the forward strand.
CCTGGATTTTAAAATGCTGCGAGTCATTACAACGGACTTTCTGTAGGCGGACACAAATTATCAAAATGGTAATAACATGTTATTTAGGTACATACTAGGAATGCTTCTCATGCTGACTCCCTGTCAATTTCTATGGGCAATAGATCGAGATATAAAACTCTTTGTATTGAACAACGATAGACCCAGAGTACGGCCTTCTAAATTGCACAAAAATACAATGGGTGGGTGGTCTACATGTTTCAGCCAGGCCTTTCTGTAATACTGGCTTTCCTCAGGACCGTAAACTATGTGAAGGTGAGATCTACACTTACAGTGAGTGTGTGATCTAAAATGTGTTGCACGCGCTCAGGTGCCATACGTGTGGGAGGGGGATTCCCTCTCCAAGCATTAGCTTGCGATTTGTAGCAAATGCCCCTATAGATGTTTCCGGCAGCGGTACTGACCGACTTGGTTAATCAGGGCCCTTTGAAACCTGTTCTGCTGCAGCAGAACAGGTTTCAAAGGGCTGCAGCAGAACAGGTTTCAAAAGGGCCCTGATCAACCAAGTCGGTCAGTACCGCTGCCGGAAACATCTATAGGGGCATTTGCTACAAATCGCAAGCTAATGCTTGGAGAGGGAATCCCCCTCCCACACGTATGGCACCTTAGCGCGTGCAACACATTTTAGATCACACACTCACTGGAAGTGTAGATCTCACCTTCACATAGTTTACGGTCCTGAGGAAAGCCAGTATTACAGAAAGGCCTGGCTGAAACATGTAGACCACCCACCGGATAAAATAGTCCCTAACTATTACTCCACCTACATCCATTGCCTTGCTTTTACTGCTATCAGAGGCCCAGATATTAAAGACAACCCCCTGGGTACTGGGACCACTGAATAGCTTTTAACCTTTCACTTTCACATCACCTTCACTGCACACTCAGTAAAATACCTGCTCCGCTGTAACACAGGCGTTGAAGCACACCCGGGACACATTCGGTGTCACTGGGTGGGCCCGATGATGAAGCATGCCACCAACTAGGTTGGTGGGTGAGGGCTTCATAAGGAAACCAAACGGTTCCTTTTCCTTTTTCATACAGTCCTGAGTCCTGTATCACATAAAATTAGGCTAGTCCTCTCTTGATTATATATAATAGACCTGGGGATACGGACTGGCTATCTAGTCCTCCCTCTCTCTCCTTGATAATTGAATATATGCAATTGACACATGCCAGTTGGGACGATCAGCTCCAATGTTAGACCTGGCATCTTTGACGTGTTTTTCTCCTGTCTTTTTTTGCTTCTGCCCTCCTGCATTTCATTTTTGCTGGTTTTAGGACTCTGGGCATTTTACCACTGCTGATCAGTGCTAAAGTGCAAGTGCTTCCTGTGTAAATTGTATCTGTAATTGGTAATACAAGATTGGCATATTTGATTTACTGGTAAGTCCCTAGTGAAGTGCACTGTGTGTGCCCAAAGCCTGTAAATCAAAGCTACGAGTGGACTGCAGCACTGATTGTGCCACCCACATGAGTAGCCCTGCAACCATGTCTTAGACCTGCCACTGCAGTCTGTGTGGGCAATTTTAAACTGCCAATGTCGACCTGGCAAACGCACCCACTTGCCAGGTTAACACACTTCCCTTTTACTACAGGTAAGGCACCCCTAAGGTAGCCACATGGGCAGGGTGCAGTGTATTTAAAAGGTAGGACATGTGCTGATGTGTTTTACATGTCCTGATAGTGAAATACTGCTAATTTAGTTTTTCAGTATTGCAAAGATATCTCTCTCAGATTATCATTGGAGCTTCCTTGTAACCTCTTACAAGTGTAACTTTCAATTAGGAAGAGAGGGAGATTTGGAGTTTGAGGTCCCTGAACTTACAATTTAAAAATATATCTTTTAGTGAAGCTGGTTTTTAAATTGCATGTTTTCACTGTGTTACTGTGTGTGTATGTACAAATGCTTTACCCAGTGCCTCTGAGATATGCCTGACTGCTTGTGCCAAGCTACCCAGGGGGTGAGCAGGGGTTATCTTAGCTGTGTAATCACCTTACCATGACTAGAATAAGGGTCCCTACTTGGACAGGGTGCAAACCACTGCCAACTAGAGACCTCCATTTCTAACATCTGATAACAAAATCGCTGATCAAGGCCTGAAATCAACATACAAATACTTGAAAAAAACCATCCTTACTTACCCACACATTACCTCACTTAAAAAAGGCGAAAATTAAAATTGGGGGCCACCTTGAATTTCGCAACTGTGGGTAGATAAAAGGCATAATGATGTTTCAACATCTATTATCAGAAACTACACTCCTCAATTTTGGAGACAGTGCAGAACTATGGCTCAACAATTGTCAGATAAAACTCTCCCTCTTTTGAGACTTAGCGACTTTACAGAGGTGCCAACCCTTCAACCATATATGGCTATTTAATGTGTTGGGGGGTGTCAAAGGGTGGGCTGTAGCTGGACTTTATAACATTATTACCATGGAAATATATGCCAATACAACATGACAAAATCGCAAGGACAACTTGCGATTCACTACGACGACATTGATCGGATCTTGGTGCTTGAGACATATGACCAGGCTCCACAGGAATCAGGCCTTAAAAGTACTACCTACAAAATACCTTACAACTGTTAGTGGACAGTGTCCCGCTTGCTAAAAGTTGGTATGGGTTTGATTTGCAGTGCGGACAGGTTACAGTCATGATCCGCTATATACTATGGTTTTGCCCAGCCATCACTTTCTACTGTACGGTTCCCTTTCCCCCAACCATAACACTAGCTGTCATACATCGACCTTCCCGACATCCCTGCAGTTTCTTTCTTCTAGATGGCAACATCTATGGTAATGGCCAGGGTCTGCATACTTCACCACTGGAAAACCATCTACCTTCCTGCTCAAGATGAGTGGCTGACAGAGCCTTTCTGGTAAGCCTATGAAAGAATCATCTGTAAAATATATGATTTGACAGAATATAAGCTATATTGCTATACAGCAGGTGATGTGCTAAATCCATTTTCAAACAATGTAATGGCTGGTGCATCTTCCATAACAGAATCAAATATTCTGTTCATTAATCGCTGACTTGCTGTTATCTTGCGTCTTGTCTTCTCTTCCCACACATATTATCTCTATTGATACCTGATAATGCTATGTTCACAGTAAGGCATGTATGCTGCTTATTTATGTTGAGTTGTTTGTTTGTATGCATAATACATGTTGATAATCAAGTACTATGGAGTCATTCCACTGTTGTTTACGAGATTCAAATTTAACTGTATCCATTAGCTACTCAAGTCGTACTTCCCCAATTTTGAAAACCTAAATAAAAAATTGTTCTAAAAACAAAAAAAACAATGTTACATTAAAAAAAGGAGAATACTTTGTTTGCAAATGCTCTCTTTTCTACTGAAAATCTTTGCACATATATACATATGTACATTTTTACATATATTTTTATATAAAGTGATCTAGGATCCCGCGTGTGGGCTGGAAAATTCGGTGCTTGTGACTAATGATAAAGATTTTGTAGAAAAGAAGAATGGGTTCTAGTGTGGGTTGCTCTATGAAGTGTGGCCACCAACCATGGATATAAAAGGATTTCAATGGCACATATCCCCGACAAATAAGACAAAATTAAATAGGAACAAAATACTAACATTTCAAAGATTATCCTTTGAGTTTAAAAAGTTGTGAATATTCTAAGGATGACATAGCACAGATTTCAAGTTGACGCCATTCATACATAAGTAGCACATTCAATCTGGTTATCTTTGCATTGTGGGACTTATAGTCCTACATTTATAATGGAAAAAAAGAAACTACAAGAACTAAAAAGAAAAGGATAAAACTAGCACTTATTCAGCTTCATTATATTGTGCACATTTCTGCAAGGCAAAACAGCGGGTGGTGGAGAGATGCCCAGGTGTTTCATATTTGAAATACTATTAAACCAGTAACATTGCAGCACCCTAGGACGGGGATTTTTGATCCCTGATGTGCAGGGCACTTGAGGTGGTTTAATTTCAACAGTTTTCCATAGGTTCCTCCTTCTCCAGGTGTTTTGGCGTCTCGCCTGAATCCCAAAATCATTTGGCCAACCACTAGAGACCCCAGAAACTAATGAACCTCCCTTCGATCAACCTCGTTTTTTTCTGCATGAATGCAAGCCCGGGAGTGGGTGTCTGGTGTGTTGCAGCATCGAGGAGGGGTGTCTGACCAAGTTGGCTCCTAGCAAGACACTGCCTGGAGAGATATGCATGAAAAGACCCTGGAGAGAGCCACTGAAGGTAACTGAAGAATGCATTTGCTAGACTCACAGGGCACAAACTTGGTAAAGGAATTTTTTTAAGTGTATTCTGTGGCCACAGGAAGACATGGAAGACAAGATAAGCGAGTTCAGGTCAGATTATCCAGTCGGATAATCAATCTACCAATGACGCTGCCCATAGCTGTCAGGGTCATCCAAGCTGAGAGTGTCGTGAGTAGAGGGAGTTAGGCGGTATGATGCGGCTTCTGGCCTGATTCACGAATGTATTTCTCCTTTCCTCCTTGTGGGAACTAGGAGGCTGGGTGCAGCTATGGAGTTAGAGTTTCTGATTGCCTTAGTCAAAATTTTGCTTATGTTAATTTTCCTTAATTTTTATTATTTAATTTGTACTTGATGTTGCCTTTCGGCTTTTGCCTTAAGACTCTATAAAATGTCTCCTATTAATTAGCACCATCATTTTTTACTGCCTCTTGAGCCCATTTCACTAGGCTGTATCACCAGCAAGACGTTTGATGCCTTTTAGAATATTATATTTAGACCTTCAACACAGAAATTGCGCCCCCTTAGGGGGTGGCAGATAAGAACATAAGTTACTTACCTGTAAACTGTGGTTCTCCAGTATTGGTATCTGTCATAGATTCACATGCTTGAATCATTCCCCGTCGAAGTGGGAGTCCCACGGTACATAGAATAGCAATACAGCAATAGCATAGCTAAAAGAGCAATAGGAAGTATTGAGACATAGAAATTAATAGGAAACATTTTGTCACTTTAATAACTTATCCAAGTCATTAGATATGGTCCAAACTCCAGCCAATCGGGGCACAGCACCCTCTGGAACCTTCTCCTCAGAGGCTCAAGCTCTCAGATTTTCGAGCACAAGTGTGGCATAAGAGCCAAGAAAAGAGGGGAGCCTCTGAGGGGAGGTGGGTGGGTCGCATGTGAATCTATGAAAGATACCAATACTGGAGAACCACAGTTTACAGGTAAGTAACTTATGTTCTTCTCCAGTATTGGGGTATCTTTCATAGATTCACATGCTTGAATCAGAGTAGATAGCAGTAATTCTAGAATTGTGCATAGTAAACCATAAGTCAATCGTAAACAGAGTACGAGAGAAATACATATATTACAGGATAGCCGTAAATATGGGCACATCTGCAAAAATACAAATATATATATACATTCTGTGCAGGAGGAGGGAAGAAACAGAGGCTCACCTTACTTAAAAAGATTACGTAGCACCACTTGCCCTACAGCTGTGTCAGCGTTGTTGGCAGCTTCCAGACAGTAGTGTTTGGTAAAAGTGTGCCTGCTGGACCATGTTGCAGCTCTGCAGATCTGATGAATAGGCACACCAGCAAAGAGAGCAGCAGAAGAAGAGACTGCTCTAGTAGAATGTGCTTTAACCTTAGCAAGAAGTGGCTTTCCCGCTTGCTGATGACAAAAGGCAATTGCAGCAGCTATCCAACGTGCAATAGTCTGTTTAGTCACTGGACGTCTTTTATGCATCCTGCCGTAGGCCACAAAAAGCTGATCCGCTTTACGGATACGGGTTGTCTTTTGTAAATAAAATTTCAAACATCTCTTAACATCAAGAGAATGTAAAGTCTTTTCCGCTGGAGACTGTGGATTAGGGAAAAAAGTCTTTAAGATGACCGGCTCATTGAGGTGGAAATCAGATGGTACTTTAGGAATAAAGGCCGAATTAGTGCGGAGCACCACAGAGTCCTTGGTGAAGTGAAGAAATGGTGGTTTAATAGTAAAGGCTTGTATGTCACTGACTCGCCGAGCAGAAGTAAGCGCTAAAAGCAGCGATGTCTTCCAGGAGATAAATTTTAGATCAGCCCTATGAATGGGCTCAAATGGTGGCTTCATGAGTTGTGCCAACACAATGTTCAGATGCCAAGGCGGAGGCGGGCGTCGGATTGGGGGGGGAACATCCGAAATAGGACTTTGAAAAATTGTTGAATAATTCTTGAAGAATAAAGGGAATTAAAACCATCCTGCCGGAATCTGGAAATTGTGGCCAGAAAAACCTTGAGGGTAGAGTGAGAGAGGCCGGATTTTGCTAATTGTAAGAAAAAAGGCAAAAGCTGCTCTGGAGTAGAATGAACAGGGTGATCATTTGAAGCTTCACACCAAAGACAAAAGCGTTTCCACTTGAGTTTGTAGGTTTTGACAGTGGAAGGTGCTCTGGCGTTAGCAAGGACCTCCCTGCAGTCTGAAGGAATGATTAAGTTGGCAAACTCATTGTGTTCAGGCGCCAGGCTGCTAATCGCAGAGATGTTGAATACGGATGGCAGATCTGACCGTGGTAAGAAGATTCGGTATTGGACACAGGAAAATTGGATCGCTCTCCGACAGAAGGAGGAGTTCCGTAAACCAGAACTGGCGAGGCCATCTGGGGGCTATGAGAAGAATGCGGCAGGGTTCCTTCCACATTTTCCGAAGCACCCTTGGGACTAGGGGAATCGGCGGAAAAGCGTATGCATAAATTTTCGACCAGTTCATCAAAAACGCATTCCCGCATGATCCTGGTTGGGGAAGCCAACTTGCATAGAATGGGCATTTGCGGTTCAACTTGGTCGCAAATAAATCTAGATTGGGACGACCGCATAGCTGGAAGAGGTGGTCCAGCGTAGGTTGATGAAGTTCCCACTCATGGTTGGATGAGGCCGACCTGATCAGGGAGTCCGCTAGAATGTTGGATACTCCCGGAACATTGACTGCTGTTAAAGTGATCTGATGCTGAATCGCCCAATCCCAAATTTTTTGAGCTTGTAGGGATAGCAAAGTGGATGTCGTGCCCCCTTGTTTGTTCACGTAATGCATGCTTGTTGTGTTGTCTGTCCTGATCAACACTGAAGCTCCGTGAATGAGGGTGCGAAAGGATTTTAGTGCCAGGAATATTGCTAGCAACTCCAAGAGGTTTATGTGCCAAGTTTGTTGAAGAGAGTCCCATTTTCCTTTGACTGTGAGGCCTTGAAGATGCGCTCCCCCACCCCTCGAGGGAGGCATCTGTCGTGAGGATGAAATTTGGAGTGTCCACTACGAACGAACGGCCTACTGAGATGTTCGGGATGAGAGTCCACCATAGCAACGCTCTTCGAATCTGAGAAGTGATGTTGATGAGATCGTTGAAAGACCCTGAAACTTGTTGCCATTGGATGTCGAGTCCCTCTTGTAAGGGTCTCGTTTTTAGGCGACAGTTGGGAATGAGGGGAATACAGGAAGATTGCATCCCCAGAAGCGACTTGAACTGTCGAACAGAAACTGACTTTTTTGTGCGCAGGAGGGTTGCCAGTTTGCAAATCCGCTGTTGTCTTTCTTTTGAGACAAATGCCCTTGTTTGCTGTGTGTCTATGACGGCTCCCAAGAACGTCCTCACTTGAGAGGGGTTGAACTGAGATTTCTCCAGATTGATGGATAGACCCAGAGATTGGAAAAGAGACTGGCATAGTAGAGTGTGTCTGGTTGCGACTGCGCCTTGATAAGGCAGTCGTAGAGGTAGGGAAATATTTGGACACCAGCTTGACGAAGATGCGCTGCCACCGGTGCCAAGACCTTGGTGAACACTCTGGGCGCAGAGCGAAGGCCAAAGGGAAGGACCTTGAATTGGAAGTCTCTGCCAGCCACTCTGAAGCGCAGGAATTTTTTGTGTCTGGGTAGGATAGGGACATGAAAATAGGCATCCTGAAGGTCTAGTGTTGTCATGTAATCCCCCTGAGATAGTAAATGAAGCACTTCCTGGAGAGACAACATCCGGAAAGTTTGCTTCTTGAGGAATTTGTTGAGGGAACGAAGGTCCAGAATGGGGCGCCACTCCCCCGATTTTTTCTTGATGAGGAAGAATCTTGAACAGAAACCTGCACCCCTTTGTAGATTTGGTACCACTTCGATTGCTCCCTTCTTTAACATGAGATTGATTTGACATAAAAGTTCCTTTAGATGGGCAGGAGGAGGACCTCTGGGAGGAGAGTTCGGAGGGAGTTTCACAAATTCCAGAGTGTGTCCTCTGGACACAATGTCCAAAACCCATCGATCTGTAGTTATTGCGGACCAATTGGAGAAGAAGTGGGAGATTCGCCCTCCAACCTTGGTCGGATTGATGGGTCCAGTGGTTGGCAGGTGGCAGTTGTCACTGCTTTTTTGAGGAATCTCTGCCTCTGTAAGAGGATTTCCCCCTGTACTGCTTGTAAGAGGCAGCCGACGGTTGTCGAAACGACTGCTGCTGCTAAGAGGAGTAACGCTGCTGACCCTGGTAAGGTTGGTACTGCCTGTATTGATTGTAACCTCCCCGAAAGGAAGAGGAGGGGCCATGACCCCTTGCGCCACGAAAAGGCTGCTTCTTAAATTACAGAGTGCCCAGAGCACGTGCAGTGTCGGTATCCTTTTTGATTGCCTGGAGGGCGTCATCGATATGCTGACCAAAAAGTGATTTGCCGTCGTAAGGCATATCAATAATCTTTGTTTGTACCTCCTGCCGAAACGAGGTAGCCTTCAGCCAGCCTTGCCGTCGGAGGACCACTGCACCTGCTAGTTGGCGAAAGCCCGTGGAGGAGACATCCACTGCACAATCAATGATCTCGACGGAGATCCGTTCTCCCTCCTGAAGAATCTTCAAAGCTTCCGCTTTTGAGGCTTCAGGCAACATATCAAAGAAGGGGGAAATGTCCGACCACATTTGCCTGTCGTATCGGCCTAGGATAGCAAGGGAATTAGCCGCTCGGACCGTAGTTGCAGCCATGGTGGAAAACTACTTCCCAATTGAATCAAGACGTCTGCCATCTCGATCTGGAGGAGCCGTTAACGGAGACGAGGGGTTCCTGGCACGATGTGCCGCTTGGGAGATAACAGAGTCCGGCTTCGGTTGACCAATAAGACAGGCTGGTGAATCATCCGGTGCCTTGTATTTTTTTTTATCCAGACGTGTCAGGACTGCAGGAATAGAGGCAGGGGTCTTCATGACTTTCAAACCCTCCTGCCAGATGAAGCCAATAATTGGTACAGCCCGGACCTGTTTCCGTGGCTGGTCCTTGAAATCATATATAAAACAGTCCTCGTCCTTGGTGACCATAGGAAGTTGGAACCTCTTGGCCGCTCTATCCATGAGTCCATGAAAACCACCTATGTCAGCTGGTGGAGAGTCGACAGGAGTTGGAGTGGTAGGCGATGGAGTCTGGATTTGATAATTGTCCCACTCGGAAAGTAGGGATCTTTCGTCCAACTCCCCTTCTTCTCTGTCCTCGTCAGTGGTATGTGCGTCCTCCGGGTGGTGAGACGTCGATGCGATAGGAGAAACTGGAGGGGGCGGCCTGATGATGGATGAAGGCGGAGGAATCGGTGTCTGAGGAACAGATGAGGCAGACTCTGATGGTGGAAAACGACGGTAATAGTCATCAAGCATATGTTGCAAATTGGAAATGAGAGACATGGGCATTTGTGTATTTGGAATCTCAAGTGGTGGTTGAGTATTAGGTTCTGGATAATAATCATACCCCTGGTCATCCTCGGTATCCTGGCATTTGATGAGCAGCTCAGAAGGACTGCGAGCAGCACGGAACCGGTCATCCTCTTCCGAATTCTCTTCATCGGCCCCGTAATCAAAGAGCTCTACAGGAAGATTAGGGGATGCTTGAACTGGTAACAAAATGTCCAAAGCAGAGTTTCTACGCTGAAGTAGGGAAGCCTCCGTTACTCTTGAGGGCGGCAAAAGTGTTGCTTAAGGCTTCAAGGGGACTAAAGGCATTAAAGCTGAAGATGGAGCCAAGGATTCCGCTGATGATGGTGCGGCTGTCGACGGGGAACGTCGTTGAGGTTCCAATTTAGAGGACTTCTGAGCCGTCGACGAGGCAGCCGTCGAAGGAACCGTCGACGAGGCAGCCGTCTAAGGAACCGTCGACGAGGTAAGCGTCGACGAGGCAGGAAGAGTCTTGAACGCCGTCGAGTGCCTTGTCGACGAAGAAGCGTCCGTCGACGCATGACCGGAGACGATACTCTTCTTCGTCGACGACGAAATGATTGAGGTGGTAGACGAGTGAGGCCTCACCGTCACCGACACCAGTGTCGACGGAGAAGACGTCGACGACATGATCATTGCAGGTTTAGGAGATGAGAAGGTGGAGGTCGCCGTCGTAGTGGTGGCGACGGAAGACTTCGTCGACGAGGGATTCGACGACGAGCTCATCGACGAGGGATCAGTCTTTTGAGGCAAATGCATCCCATGGAGAGACGTCGACGCCTGAGTCTTAGAGGCAGATCTCGGAGGCGTAGAGGGCATAGACTGGCCCTTCAGAGGAGCAGGGGCCTTTTTTGATGAGGAAGGCTGGTCCGCAGGTTTGGTGTGTTGTTTTTTCAACACCTTAGCCTTAGGAGATACCATCTCCGCCTCACTAGTCCTTTTCTTAGAGGTGACAGTCCTGAGAGAAGAGTCACTCTCAACGTCTGACAAAGGATTATCCTTATTCTTGAGCTTTTGTAGCCACAGAAGAAGACGCCCCTCTCTGTCTCTTAGAGTTTCTTGTGGAAAAGTCCTGCATATTTTACACTCTCTCACCTGATGGTCAGGGTAAAGGCAGTAAATACACTTTGTGTGGGTCCTCAGAATGAAGCCGGAGCTTCCCACAAGATTCGCAGTGTCTGAAGAGTGACCTCTTTGTAGAAGACATTGTAGAGATGATGTTATGAAGAATCTGTGAAGAAAAAGTTGAAGTACTGAGAAGAGCTCAGGGAGACTCCCTTCACACGACGTGCGGTAGAAAGTCTGAGAGCTTGAGCCTCTGAGGAGAAGGTTCCAGAGGGTGCTGTGCCCTGATTGGCTGGAGTTTGGACCATATCTAATGGCTTGGATAAGTTATTAAAGTGACAACATTTTTCCTATTAATTTCTATGTCTCAATACTTCCTATTGCTCTTTTAGCTATGCTATTGCTGTATTGCTATTCTATGTACCGTGGGACTCCCACTTCGACGGGGAATGATTCAAGCATGTGAATCTATGACAGATACCCCAATACTGGAGAAATGTAGTGTCTAGCATTAGTGCTATGGTTTTATTTTACTTACTGGAAATTTTAGGTCACTGAAATGCTATGCTCGGGTAAATCCTACAAAGCAATTAAACCACCTTCAAGACCCTTTAAAAAAGGGACTTGAAAACAAAGTCAGAGTACAATCACTACTTCTCTTTCTGAAAACAGCATGAAAAATGTGCTGTAAAAAAAACAGAAATGCCACTTTAGAAAAATTTAGAACTCAGAATTTTCAGCCACCAACTTTGCTAGAAAAACAGACATTTGAGGTCAGCAGATTCAGTGTCGCTGGTGTTGTAGGATGCTCTATATAGGAGCTGCTCTCCACCTAAACTTTGGAACTACCTAGAGTTCCTTGCTCCCTTTTTTGCATAATTTATGCAGCACTCTAAGGGTACTGTTTTGTGTATATTACCTACTGGCGGTCGCCAGTAGGTAGTTATAGTTAGGACCTTGTTTCTATTCAAAAAGTGTTTTTTCTTTTGCCAATATCTTTGGTGCTGTTTGACGAATCTTCGCAAAATTTTCAAAACTAATGGGGCGCTCTGGTCAGCTCCTGTCTTGAACGTTTCGGGGGCCGAGAATAAAGGGGGGTCCCAAAACGCGTTTTCCACTTGTTAATTTCCATAGGAAACTTTAGACAAGGCTACAGCCCGAACTGCTGAACGGAATTACACCAAATTTGGCAAAAAGGTAGCTCTTGGTTCAGAAAGCGCCCTTTACTTTAAATGGTGTAAATCCGTTCAGTAGTTTTTTAAATATTAAAGGAAAAAGAAATTTATATATCTGGGCGGAGCCTAACCACACATCTTATCGTGAGATCTGATTGGCTGTCAGCACTTCATCCAAGAAGTGTTGGCAGCCATCTTGGGACCAATATACATAATAGCACCCCATTAAAATGCATTGTAGTGAATGGAAGGTTTTGAGGGTCACCAAATGGAGAACGTATAAAGGGTGATAAGACTTTAGTTACATTATAAATCATTTGTTGATGGTACCATACTAATTTTAGGAATTGTGGTGTGTTCTAAGGTGATTTTACCCTGTGAAAAAGCCTTCTGCTGGGATATCATGAATCATGTTTGAGAGAAAACTATTTTCTCATACTTTTCCCATAGAGGTTTGGAAGGTGATCTAGAAGCTAAAATGAGAGCATATTTTCTGTAAATTCACATTATCTTTCACAGTCATGTGAGAATGAAGTCTGACATTCTCAGTAAAACATGTACATCCAACAAGGGCAGAGACTGTCAGTTGATTCCTTTGTGTTCTACTGCAGCTTCCCAGACTGTTCTAAAGAACAACTAGAGCGCTAACAGTCTTACTCATGACAAAAGTATGGCACACCTGAAGCCATCTTGATTGGAATAAAGTGGTAACACTTAAAACATTTAATTTAAAAAGGAACAAAATGAGGGGGTTCATTTTGCCATAGAAATTATAATTAGTGCTGCAGAAAGAAAAATTAGGGCACATTTTGAGTGACTTCTCAAATCCTCTTCTATTTCATTAAAAAATTCTGACATGCAGACTGAAAGATGCACTGTCAATCCCACCAGCAGACTTCCCTGGTGAGCAGTAGCTTTACTACAGTGATCTAATGAGCAACTAGAGTGCTAACATTCTGAATTTATGGCAAATGTGTGACACATCTGAATGCCTTCTTGATGGAATCAAAGTAAAAACTGAAAGTATTTCCTACTGAGGAGACTGTAGTAAATGAGGAAATTAGGAAACTTCATAACAAATAAGTCTCCCAAGATGGCCACCACAGACAAAAGATCCCAAATGTAGCACAAATATCACCCAGATGTAGCTCACGTATAGCCCAATGACAGAATGCCCCAGAGTGTTCTAAAGAACAACTAGAGCGCTAACAGTCTTACTTATGACAAATGTATGGCACACCTGAAGCCATCTTGATTGGAATAAACTGGTAACACTTAAAACATTTAATTTAAAAAGGAACAAAATGAGGGGGTTCATTTTGCCATAGAAATTATAATTAGTGCTGCAGAAAGAAAAATTAGGGCACATTTTGAGTGACTTCTCAAATCCTCTTCTATTTCATTAACAAATTCTGACATGCAGACTGAAACATGCACTTTCAATACCAGCAGCAGACTTCCCTAGTGAGCAGTAGCTTTACTACAGTGATCTAATGAGCAACTAGAGTGCTAACATTCAGAATTTATGGCGAATGTGTGACACATCTGAATGCCTTCTTGATGGAATCAAAGTAAAAACTGAAAGCATTTCCTACTGAGGAGACTGCAGTAAATGAGGAAATTAGGAAACTTCATAACAAATAAATCTCCCAAGATGGCCACCAGAGACAAAAGAGCCCAAATGTAGCACAAATATCACCCAGATGTAGCCCACGTATAGCCCAATGACAGAAGTGTGCAAAACACTTTATTTTTTGTTTTTTTGCAGTTTTATATAGTGCAGACTGGTCAGGTATTGGAGTGCTTTACATGAGCATTGGTTACATCACACAAGGACAAATTCATGTTGGTTGTAGACATGGGGAGATTAAGTGATTTGACCAGAATCACAGTATGTCGAGCTGAAGCAGAAACTCCAACCTGGTTCCCCAGTTGCAAAGTCTGCAGCTCTGGAAGTAATACCACATCCTCTCCCCTAAGTGCAACATTTAATCAAGTGGTCAACTGGATAAAAAAACAAAGATAACAAATAATTTAAAAGTGCTTTGTCGCTATTTGAAAACTCAGAAAATATGTCCTCATTTTCGTTTTTTAGAGCACTAACCATAATTTTGATGCAAATAAGACCCTCTCATTTCTGTAATTTCTAAAGGAAATGCTCTAGGCATTACATTTTTGATTACATCAAGATGACGTCAGGCGTGCCACACTTTAGTAATAAATATAGAATGTTAGCAATCTAGTTGTTCATTAGGATATTGTTGAGAGGCAGAGGCCAGGGGCACGGACTCAGAAAATTTAAGGCAGGTAGGAGGGTGCAGAGGCAACAATTTGACCACACTGGGCAGGCAGGAAGGGCAGTGGCAGCACAACAGACTATGGAGGGCAGTGGAAAGGGGGGCAGGGGCAACAAACCAACAATGCAGGACAGGCAAGAGAGGCTGTGGCAATATAATAGACCATTGTGGGCAGACGGAAGAGGCAGTGGTAGTACAACCATACATGCCAACAGACCCGATTCAGCCAGGAAACGCCCAATGTTTTTAAGCCCAAATGGGCTTTATTTGATCTGTCTCCTGTCTACAATCTCCTCTTTTTCAATGTAAGCCCATGGGGAAAATCAATACCCCAGGTTTTTTTTCAAAATCTCCCTCTTACCAAGTTCAAAATGTTAGCAAGTATGGTACATTGGATCATGGAAGGCAGGAGGAATTGGGGTAGGGACATGGACTCGGATAACAGAGGACAGGAGGGACATGGACAAGTGCACCAAACTGACCTTACAGGGCAGGCATCAGGGTTTGCAGCAGCACAATACACCACACAGGGCATGCGGGACGGAAGTGCAGCACAACAATCCATGGAAAGCAATAGGGAGGGGACAACGGAGAACAGAGGGGAAAGAGGCATTGGCAGCTAGCTGACTATAATGGACAGACAGGAGAGAAAGCTGCAGCATAACAGACCATAAAGGGCAGGAGGTAGAGATCAGGGGCATTACAATGGAACAGACAAGCCAGGAGGGAGGGAATAGGGGTCTGCACATGGAAAACAGAGGGCAGGGGGCAAGGGGGCAGGGCAGGAGCAGCAGGCTGACAATGGAGGTCAGGCAGGATGGGCACTAGAAGCAAGACACACCATGGAGAGCAACAGTGAGACTATAATGGCATACACACAGACCAATGAGGGAAAGTGGGAGGGGGTCAGGGGCAGCTAGCTGACCACACAGGGAAGGTGGGAGGGGCCGTGGCAGCACAGAAGACCATGCATGGCAAGCAGGAGGGTTAGTGGCAGCACAATGGCCATGACGGGCGAGAAGGAGGGGGCTGGTGCATACAGAAAGGACCATGGAGGATAGAAGGGAGGGGTAGGAGCTGGGCACAGACAAGAGTTCAGGGGAAGGGGCCTCACAACAGACCACGCGGGGCAGGCAGGAGGAGCAGTTGCAGCACAACAGACCAGGGAGGGCAGAAGGGTGTGGCAGTAAAATGGACCATGGAGGACAGGAGGAAGGGGATAGGGGCATGTAACGTGGACAGGCAGGGTGGAGGTGGCAGGGACAGGTTACAGTCATCTGACAATGCTAGGCAGGTGGGAGGGGAGTGGCAGCTCAACAGAACACTCAAAGTAGATAGGAGGGGCAGGTCCATGGAACATGGTGGGCAAAAAGGATGGAGCAGGGGCATGCACACAGACATCAGGGGGAAGGAGAGTAGGGGCAGCAAGCTAAGCACAGAGGCTAAGCAGGAGGTCAATGATGGGGCATAGAATTGGGCAATGGAGGGCAGGAGGAGTGGACTGGGACATCATGCTAAATGGAGGGCAGTGGCAGCACATCAGACCATGCATGGCAGGAGGGAGAAGGCTAGTGCATGGAATCAGACAACAGAGGATAGGGAGGAGGTGGATGGGGCAGCAAGCTAACTGTTCAGAGAAGGCGGGAAGGCCAGTGGCAGAACAACGGCCAGACAGGGCTGTAATGAGGGAGCAGGGGCATGGACTTGGACAATGGATGGCAAGGAGGAGGGGAGGTAGGAGCAGCAAGCTTGGGTGGGGGCAGCACAATGCCAGGCCAGGCCCTGCTTCCAACCCCCCACCATCAATTGTGATAGGCATCTTACTTAACGTTAAAAAAACCCTAGAAATTCGCTGAAAAAACCAAAGATTACAGGGACGTTATAGTTAGACTCAGATTTCACTCGTACAAAACCAGTGAAATTCAGCAGTTATAGTTGCCTGAGCTAACTATAACTTACACCCCCGCAATGCACCGCTTATGACCTCAGACATTACATCATTCATGACATGGTCAGTGACATCACTCATGACATCTCAAATGAGCTGTGAATGGAATGGAACTATAATCGCTAGAACTTTATTTATGGATAGTGTGTGTATATTAACACCCCTTTTTTTCCCCTTTTCTTTCGTGTAAGAACCATTATAACGTGCCCAGATCAATATGGCCGATAGCCTTTCACTTTAAAGTAATGTGTAGTCCATTGTTTATGTTGATGTTTGCAATCTTAAGTATGTTTATTATGAACAAGTCACGTTGACGAACATACAGGTACGGCGGTCACGGGGCAAGATATGCTGAAATGACTGTGTGCATATTAACACTTGTTTTCTTTTCTTTATTGTATCAATTTCTAAATTTTCACATCGTGACCAGGCCAATATGGCCGCCATCTTTTTGGATTAAAGTAATATGTAGTCCTTTGTTAATGTTGGCAACTGGAGGCATTTGTACATTTAAATAAGGAAGCTACAATGACGTCTTGTATCGTTATCAAGGTTCGGACGAGCCGAAACGCGTGGATCGCATTTCGCATTTGAGATGTCATCAGTGATGTCATCAATAATGTCACTGATCATGTCATGAGTGATGTAATATGTGACGTCATCAGCAGTGCATTGCGGGGGCGTGAGTTATATATATATATATATATATATATATATATATCTTCTCCCTTGACGGAAAGAAGGTGAGCCGCACTCGTAACTTACTGTTTATAGATCTTTATTTCTTGATTGGTGAAGCAGCATGGCAGTCCTGACACGTTTCGGTCTCCAAAGATCTTTATGAAAGGTAAACCTGCACCATACACATCGCTGGTGTCCACAGCCTAATGTCCTAATTTAAATCTTGATCCTCCAATGGATAACTTTTATGCTTGCATTCTGGGACATGTGGTCCAACTGGCAGTGTTACTTTAATTCCCTCCAGTGGGCGGTGCTTTTGTTGTTTGCTGTTTCCATAAGGCATGTGCTCATATAAGTATTCCACGAATATATATATATATATATATATATATATATATATATATATATATACATACATACATACATACATACACACACACACTGCTCTTCATCTGAAACTTGGGAACTAGCCCGGGTTGCCTCCTCTTTTCTTCTTTTTAAAAAAAATATATTTATGTCGCACACTAAGACTTAAAGGGCATTTATTATATATAGAATGCCCCTTTTATGGCTCAATACATAAAAAATTAAAATATTAAATGAAGACAGCCCATGGCTTAGCTAAATGTTATATGCGACGAAGTCGACTCTACCCCATGTTTTGTGCAATAAGTTATTGACATGTTCGGCACAAACTCCCTCTTTAACTTACAGAGCAGCCCTCCAATTTTTATTTCCCCCTATATTTCTGACCCCTTGTACTACTCTGTGAATACTGCTTTCACTATTCTGTGGATGTTTTTTTTCCCCCCCCAAACTCGCAGTAGTTTCGACCGCACCTAAACTCACTGATTTTCTGCGAGCTGCCCCCTTCGTTGGCACGCACCGTGTGATACGTGTCACATGGCAATACACCTGCATTATCGGCGCATCGCCTCACGCCGCACACTAGCAGCTGCTCGGAGGGACATTACATCTACTAGTATACCATACAGTTCCATAGAACCCCTTCGTATGCTAAGATTGTTAATCATTTCGAAGAAACCATGGCCTACATATATGTGTAACTATATAGATATTACGCACATTAAGAACTGCTGCATTCTATTCGTGGCTGAAGCAGAAAAATATCCTGTGGTCAGCATGTGTAGGGGAACAGAAGGCACACCATGCCTGCATCAAAGAAGCAGAAGGCGAAAAAAACACCCACACTTTTTGCCGTAGAACATTATTTTCAACAGGGGCTTTTAATCATTTTCGATAAAGGTTTGTATTCTAAATTTCTGCCTCCATTGTGAATTGGGAGTAGGGTGTGCGTTTGGTGTTTTACACACAACTCGTTCATTCTTTGCAAAATGTACTTGTGTTTCTTCTAGATTTCGGTTGTTTGTCTTTCTGCCTGTCTTTTTCTTTATTTCTAAGAGTGTTTTTTGTTATTCGCTTCCCACCGGTCTTTCTGTTATCATCTCAGTCTGGTTTCACTCCATTTCCCTTTTATGCTAGTATCTGTCCTTCTGCCACCGACTAGCTGCAAACGTTTTTCAATCTATGTATTTTTCTATTTGCCCTCCCCTCTATCTAGAAGCCTGTCTTATGCTTTTTAAGTCTTTCAACCGACCTATCTTTCCCCTTTTATCATCCGCTGCACATTAGTAGCGCTTGTCTTTTCGACATTTTCTATCTGCTTTTCTTGTTTTCTCTCTGTCTGCCCGACTCTCCTATGCTCAAGCTGTGCATGGCTGCCCGAATGTGTGGTTGCCATTTTCTGTCTGAGTTCCCATCCGCTTGTCATTCCATTTGTCTTTTGCCGAATTTATTTTTTACCCTTTTGTGTCTGTGTGCTACTGCTTAATGGTTGTTCTACTTTTCAGTCTGTCTTTCGTCATTTTTTTATTCGTCTGTCTGCCAGGTTAAACCTATTTTTTGGCTTTTTTAAACTGCCTGTTTTTTTTTTATATTATTGTATCTGTCCCTTATCCTGCCTTTCTTCATTTTCCCCTCTTGGTTTACTTGTGTGTATCCCTTCTTTAACTGTCTGCCTGCCTTGTTGTCATTCTCTGTTTGCTTTTACTTTTTCCATAGCTAGCTTTTCTCCACCTTTTATCTGCCTTCCTGTGTCTCTTTGCTGCGTGGCACCTGTCCATCTGAATATTCGTTCATCCTTTTGCCTTTTTTTCTATCTACCTGCCTCCGCTTTAGCCATAGCTCACTGTCTTTGTTGTGATTTTAATTTTTTTTATCTGCGCGTTCCCCTTGTTACCTTTGTTTCTGTCTGTCTTGTCTCATTTTCTATCTATCTTAATCTTTTCTGCCTGCCTTTTGTGACAGTTGACCACTCTGTCTCTTTTCCCCTCCTGCCCCTCTGCCCATCTTTTCCCATTTTCTATGTGTGCATCTTCTCGGTTTTCTACTTTACTTGCCTTTTTTTGAACACTCCAACTGTCAGCCTCCTTACGCCCCCTTGCCTTTTCTATATGTTCCTGTTTTATTCTCATTATATATATAATTTTTTTTTCTAATTCTCCGGCTTGTTTTGTACCTAACTCTAAACATTTGTGAAGTCAAGCCATCTTGTCCCCGAGCTCTTTGGTACAATGCATGTAGATGCTTAGCAAGTGACAGTACCGCAGGACAGGCTTCTGCAATGGTTTACAAGGCTCACGTCATGGGTCAGAGGGACCTGAAGACAGACCGGCATTTCACAGCGCATATGTGCCCACACAGCGTACCTCTCCACTCCCTGCAGCAAGCACGCCAGTGGTGGACCCTAAGATTCTAGAGAAGCAAATGGTACTGCGTGGATCAATATGCCATAAGCCTCTTTTTGCACCTCTGTTGGTTCTTTCTGCACTTCACCTCTTTTGCAAATTTCTGCATCCCTCTTGCCTATTTCTGCACCCCTCTTCCCTTTTTGTCCACCTCTCTTGCTTCTTTCTGCACTGCTCTTGCTTCTTTCTGCACCTCTTGCAAATTTCTGTATCCCTCTTCCCTCTTTCTGCACTCCTACACCCCTGTTCCCTCTTTCTGCACTTTTCTTGCCTGCTTCTGCACTTGTCTGGTCTCTTTCTGCACCTCTGCTGCTTCTCTCTGCACTTCTCTTGCCTCTTTCTGCACACCTCTTGCCTCTTTCTGTACCCCTCTTGCCTCTTTCTGTACCCCTCTTGCCTCTGTGCACCTCTCCTGCCTCATTCTGCACCTCTCTTGCCTTTTCATGCAGTTCTCTTGCCTCTTTCTGCACCTCTTTTACTTCGTTCTGCACTTCACTTGCCTCTTTCTGTCCCACTCTTGCCTCTTTCTGCACCTCTGTTGGTTCTTTCTGCACTGCTCTTGCTTCGTTCTGCACCTCTGTCCCAAATTTCAGCATCCTTCTTGCCTCTTTCTGCACCTCTCTTGCCTCAGTCTGCCCACCTGTTCCCTCTTTCTGCACCCCTTTTGCCTATTTCTGCAACTCTTGCCTCTTCCTGCAGTTCTCTTGCCCCCTTCTGCACCTCGCTTGCCTCGTTCTGCACCTCTGTTGGTTCTTTTGCACTGCTCTTGCTTCTTTCTGCACCGCTCTTGCAAATTTCTGTACCCATCTTGCCTCTTTCTGCACCCCTGCTCCCTCTTTCTGTACCTCTTTTGCCTGTTTCTGCACTTCTCTTGCCTCTTTCTGCACTTCTCATGCTTCTTTCTGCACCTGTCTTGCTTCTTTCTGCACCCCTGGTCTCTTTCTGCACTCGTCTTCCCTCTTTCTGCACCTCACTTGCCTCTTTCTGCACCTCACTTGCCTCTTTCTGCACCTCACTTGCCTCTTTCTGCACTTCTCTTGCTTCTTTCTACACCTCTGTTGCTTCTTTCAGCAATTCTTTTGCCTCTTTCTGCACTTCTCTTGCCTTTCTGTACCTCTCCTACCTCTTTCCGCACATCACTTGCTTCTTTCTGCACCCCTCTTCCCTTTTTCTGCACCCCTCTTCCCTCTTTGTGCAACTCTCTTGCCTCTTTCTACACCTCTTCCCTTTCTGCACCACTCTTGCCTCTTTCTGTACCTCAGTTGCTTCTTTCTGCACTTCTCTTCCTTCATTCTGTACCCCTCCTGCCTCTTTCTGTACCCCTCTTGCCTCTTTGTGCACCTCTCCTACCCCTTTCTGTACCCCTCTTGCCTCTCTTTGCACATCTGTTGGTTCTTTCTGCACTGCTCTTGCTTCTTTCTGAACCTCTGTTCCAAATTTATGGATCCCTCTTGCCGCTTTCTGCACCCCTCTTCCCTCTTTCTGCACCTCTCTTGCATCAGTCACCTGTTCCCCGTTTCTGTACCCCTTTTGCCTGTTTCTGCAACTCTCTTCCCTCTTTCTGCAGTTCTCTTGTCTCCTTCCGCACCTCTGTTGCTTCTTTCTGCACCTCTCTTGCAAATTTCGGCACCCCTCTTGCCTCTTTCTGCACCCCTCTTGCCTCCTGCTGCACCTCTGTTGGTTCTTTCTGCACTGCTCTTGCTTCTTTCTGCACCTCTTTTGCCTGTTACTGTACTTCTCTTGCCTCCTGTACTCAAATGGGAAGTGCAAGCTGTCAAGTTTAAAGGTCTGCGTGCTCTCGTGACTGAGGTATATGTCTACATGTATACGTATTCTTACATGTGTTATGCATCTGAAGATGGTAGCTTAAAAAGCGGGTAACTTCTCCAATAGGTGGTCAAATCTTCTCAGTTCTGCTGTCATTCGGTTGCACAGGCAGACATGTCTTATGTATACATGTGCTATAGAGCCCCTCAAATATACTATTGAATACCCATGTGCCCTGTATTGTGAGCAGAAAGAAATGTATACACCTTTTATACACATGTACAGAGTATGCTGTTTGAAACACAGGTATTTAAGTGTTTGCATGTTTATTTTAATTTAACAGGTCTCTAGGTAAAAGCATAGACACGCATGCATACCTTCACAAACTTGGTCAGACTTACAACAGTGATATGCGTAGGATTGCTGTTTTATATTTGGTAGCCCTAACATTCTGAGCAGTCGATTAATAGTGAACCTTCAAGAGAAAAGTGAGGTTTAAGACCTCTTCGGAGAAGGATTAGTGATTAGGGTACTTTGTATGAGTCTGTTGTAAGGTACAGTCAAAGTAGGCCTCTTTCTGCACCTCTGTTCGTTCTTTCTGCACATCTCTTGGTTCTTTCTGCACCTATCTTCCTCTTTCTGGACTTCCGTTGCCTCTTTCTGCACTTCTCTTGCATCTTTCTGCGCCTTTCTTCATCTTTCTGCACATGTCCTACCTATGTAGGCATATTTAGAAATTAGCATTTAAAAAACCTTTGAAATTCACTGAAAAAAACCAGAGGTTTCATGGACGTTATAGTTAGGAATTAGCAGTTAAAAAACCTTTGAAATTCACTGAAAAAAACAGGTTTCATGGACGTTCTAGTTAGAAATTAGCATTTAAAAAACCTCAGAAATTCACTGAAAAAACCACAGGTTTCAGGGACGTTATAGTTAGTTGGAAATTTCACTCGTACAAAACCAGAGAAATTCGGCTGTTATAGTTAGTTGAGCTAACTATAACTCGCGCCCCCGCAATGCACTGCTGATGACGTCACATATTACATCACTCATGACATGGTCAGTGACATCACTGATGACATCACTGATGACATCTTCCACGTGATCTGATGCACCTCCTCACACCCTAATATAACCTTTGATACACCCCCTCTAAAATACAGACTACCAGTCTCGAAACCATAGACACACCAATACCAGTTAGTACATACCCACTCACTGATTCATAGGTCTACACAAACATCCACTCACCCATACAGTCACTCATACACACAGTCACTCATCAATATAGCCACTGAAATATGCACTCATACACCTATACAGATACTCACACAACACCACTAACCATAGAGTTACTCACACACCTAGTCAGTCATGCAAAGAATCAATCACACTCCCATTTACTCACCTATACAGTTATACACACACCACCTCACTTATTCATACAGATACTAACACATACTTACTCTTATACAATCACTGACACAAGCACACACTCATCCATCAAGCCACTCTCACAATCACTCACTCTCACATAGTCATTTATATAGTCCAACACTCACATATACTGCCTTTCACATATGTAGTTACTCACACATGTATCACTGAGACATCCATTCACTCACCAACACACCCATACACACACTCACCCACCCATACAGCCCTTCACAGATGCACTCTTGAACCCGTACACCCAGTGAATTACCCACTCACACATCTATGCACAGTCACACACCCCCCACCCACCCACACAGACACTTAGGCACCCAGACATCCAATCAATAACCCATGTAGACACTCATGTAGCTACTCACCAACCCATGCAGCCGCTTACACACCAACTGACAGACTGATACAGACATTCACACAGTTTAGTCACTAACCCATGCATTCAGTAAGACACGTTTAATTACTCACTTATACAGTCAGTCACGCACCTACTAAATCATCCATTCAGACACTCATACACCCACTCATTCTTCAATACACCTTGGCGCATATATATATAACATATTTAAACTTTACAGAAACACACAGTCACTGGATGATGTCATCAGTGATGTCATCCGTGATGTCATCCGTGATGTCATCCGTGATGTCACTGACCATGTCATGAGTGATGTAATATGTGACATCAGCAGTGCATTGCGGGGGTGCGAGTTATAGTTAGCTCAACTAACTATAACAGCCGAATTTCTCTGGTTTTGTACGAGTGAAATTTCCAACTAACTAACGTCCCTGAAACCTGTGGTTTTTTCAGTGAATATATATATATTTATATATATTCACTGAAAAAACCATAGGTTTCAGGCCTGTTATAGTTAGGAATTAGCATTTTAAAAACCTTTGAAATTCACTGAAAAAACCATAGGTTTTAGGGAAAGTTATAGTTAGTTGGACATTGCACTCGTACAAAACCCGTGAAATTCCCCCGTTATAGTTAGTTCAGCTAACTATAACTCGCGCCCCGCAATGCACTGCTGATGACGTCACATATTACATCACTCATGACATGGTCAGTGACATCACTGATGACATCACTGACATCATCCAGTGACTGTGTGTTTCTGTAAAGTTTAAATATGTTTAATATATATAGGGAAAGGCGTATTGAAGAATGAGTGGG
Organism: Calotriton arnoldi; assembly: GCA_963921515.1. NCBI lineage: Eukaryota > Metazoa > Chordata > Amphibia > Caudata > Salamandridae > Calotriton > Calotriton arnoldi. The sequence goes on from CAWUFW010007530.1 coordinate 40,034, forward strand.
TGTATAAGCGTCTGAATGGATGATTTAGTAGGTGCGTGACTGAGTCTATAAGTGAGTGATTAAATGTATCTTACTGGATGCATGGGTGAGTGACTAAACTGTGTGAATGTCTGTATCCGTCTGTCTGTTGTTGTGTAAGCAGCTGCATGGGTTTCTGACTAGCTAAATGAGTGTCTATATGGGTTATGGATTGGTTCTCTGAGTATCTATATGGGTGCCTCAGTGTTTGTGTGGGTGGGGTGTGTGTGACTGTGCATAGATGTGTGAGTGGGTGATTCACTGGGTGCATGGTTTCAACAGTGCGTCTGTGATGGACTGTATGGGTGGGTGAGTGTGTGTATGGGTGTGTTAGTGTTTGAATGTATATCTCAGTGGTACATGTGTGAGTAACTACATATGTGAAAGGCAGTATATATGTGTGTTGGAGTATATAAATGGCTATAAGTGAGAGTGTGTGATTGTGAGAGTGGCTATATGGATGAGTGTGCTTGCATCAGTGATTGCATTGGAGCGTAAGAATGTGCTAGTATTTTTATGAATAAGTGAGCTGGTGTGTATAACTGTATAGGTGAGTAAATTGGAGTGTGATTAATTATTTGCATGACTGACTAGGTGTGTGAGTACCTCTATGGATGAGTTGCGTTGTGTGAGTGTTTATATAGGTGTATGAGTGCATATGATAGTCCTGTACTGAGTGACTGTAAGTATGAGTGACTGTACGGGTGAGTGAGTAGATGTGTGTGTGTAGACCTAAGAATCAGTGAGTGGGTATGTACTTATTGGTATTGGAGTGTGTATGGTTTTGAGAATGGCAGTCTGTAATTTAGAGTGGGTGTATCAAAAGTTATATTAGGGTGTGAGAAGATGCATTAAATTCTCACATGGATGATGTCATCAGTGATGTCATTTGAGATGTCATCAGTGATGTCATCAGTGATGTCACTGACCATGTCATGAGTGATGTAATATGTGACGTCATCAGCAGTGCATTGCGGGCGCGAGTTATAGTTAGCTGAACTAACTATAACGGGGGAATTTCACGGGTTTTGTACGAGTGCAATGTCCAACTAACTATAACTTTCCCTAAAACCTATGGTTTTTTCAGTGAATTTCAAAGGTTTTTTAAATGCTAAACCCTAACTATAACAGGCCTGAAACCTATGGTTTTTCAGTGAATTTCAAAGGTTTTTAAAATGCTAATTCCTAACTATAACAAGCCTGAAACCTATGGTTTTTTCAGTGAATTTCAAAGGTTTTTTAAATGCTAATTCCTAACTATAACATGTCTGAAACCTATGGTTTTTTTCAGTGAATTTCAAAGGTTTTGTAAATGACAATTTTTAAATGTATTAATTGTTATATTTATTTTTTTTGATACTGATTTACTACATTTTTTTAAACTATTTATTTTTAGATATTTTATTTTTTAAATTACATTGTAATTACATTATACATTACAAAATATACTTTCTCAGAATGAATTACTTTAGTTTAAATACTTTGCAAATAGGCAATAGACTTTTAAGTACAGTAGTTACAGTTGTTGCAATGGGCAACACAATTTCAAAAACAATGCAACATTGAGCTCAATGTGAATTTCTAGCTAAATGCAATTAGTTACTTTATGGATTACTTTTCTAACCACAGGACTGGATCCTAGATTCAGTCCTGGGACATCTCCTGTAAACAGTTGAGTAAAAGCGTTTTGGTTACAGTAGTGATTTTTAAGGAATATTATTGTATTTTAAAAGTTGACACTTAGAAACTTTTTCACATAGAATCACCAATGTTATCCTATGGGAGGAAATTCACTTAGCAGGTAAGTAGTGTTATCGTTACTTTTTCTTACTCAGTGGTGGATCCTGGATCCAGCACTGGTGCATCTCCTGTAAACAGTTGAAAGAATGCGTTTAAGTCATACAGGCGATTTTTAAGGAATATTTGTAGTTTGTGAAAATCAACACTTTGAAACTTTTCTGCTGAAAACCAGACAATGGATTCCTACGGAAGGAAATATATGTTACTGGTAAGTACGGTTAAAATTACTTTTCAGGATCAGTACTGGGCTGAAAGATGCAGCACTGAGGTCTCTCCTGATAACAGGTGAGTAAATCGGAATTCGTATTGCGGCTGATTTTAGAGGAATATTATAAAGTTCCAAAACTCCACACTTAGAAGAATTTCCAAGTGAAACCAGTCAATGATATCCTATGGAAGGAAATTCAAGTTACTGGTAAGTACGGTTAAAATTACTTTTCAGGATCAGTACTGGGCTGAAAGATGCAGGACTGAGGTCTCTCCTGATAACAGGTGAGTAAATCGGAATTCGTAGTTCGGCTGATTTTAGAGGAATATTTGCACAATGGTGAAGGGAGGGGCGGGGCCTGAGGTGACATCTGTGCAAACGCGCCCCGTGGTGCTTTTTAAGTTGGGGATTAAGTCCCCTTGAATCATGAGGGTCCCTGGGGTACAACTAGCCCACCCTGTACCTCCAGTATGCGCCAGGGAGCTGCGTTGCAGAGAGGTGTTCAGAGGCCACGCCCCTTTTGCACCTCTCTGCAACGCAGCTCTGTGGCGCTTTCTGGACGTACCTGGTGGGCTAGTTCGCCCCAGGGACCCTCAGGATTGAAGGGGATTTCATTCCCCATCTTAAAATGCGCCACGGGGCCTGTTTGCACACATGTCACCTGAAGCCCCGCCCCCTCCCTTCACCACTGTGCAAACGTGCCCCGTGGCGCGTTTTAAGTTGGGGGATTAAGTCCCCTTGAATACTGAGGGTCCCTGGAGTCCAACTAGCCCACCATGTACCTCCAAAAAGCGCCACAGAGCTGCGTTGCAGAGAGGTGTAAAAAGGGGCGTGGCCTCTGTACACCTCTCTGCAACGCAGCCCCCTGGCGCATACCGGAGGTTCCTGGTGGGCTAGTTGGCCCCCAGGGACCCCCAGTATTCAAGGGGAATTACTTCCCCTTCTTAAAACGCGCCAGGGGGCGCGTTTGCAGACTGCTGCAGGGAGGGGGCGGGGCCTCGGCACGATGCCGGTCTTTTTTTTTTTTTTTTTTTTTTGTGTGCTTTTTTCTGCCCAGGGGGTCCTTGTGGGACCCCCTGAGCAGACCTAGGGGGTCAGGGTGTTTCTACCCTGCCCCCTTTGTGCGTTTTGCGCACTTGTTTCTTGTGTTTTTTTTTTTAATCATTGGGATCCGCGCACCCTAAGCGCATCTCGCCGATTTTGAAAGAAAAAAAATGCTTTTTTCTGCCCAGGGGGTCCTTGTGGGACCCCCTGAGCAGACCTAGGGGGTCAGGGTGTTTCTACCCTGCCCACTTTGTGCGTTTTGCGCACTTGTTTCTTGTTTTTTTTTTTAATCATTGGGATCCGTGCACCCTAAGCGCATCCCGCCGTTTTAAAAAAAAACAAAAATGCTTTTTCTGCCCAGGGGTCCTTGTGGGACCCCTGAGCAGACCTAGGGGTCAGGGTGTTTCTAACCTGCCCCCTTTTTGCGTACTTGTTTCTGTCCCTCGGTTCTACCGAGGGACAAAATGGCTGCCAACATTTCCTGAATCGGAATGTTGACAGCCAGCTGACAGCCAATTAGCATGCAGCTCGTGATCGGGACGGTGCGCGCAGGGTGCGCTCAGGGTGCGCGGATCCTCCGTGCCCATAGATATATATGTACTTTTACTTTTGATTTTCTCAGCAACTACTGAACGGATTTACACCATTTAACAAAAAGGGTTCTTTCTGAACCAAGAACTACCTCTTTGCCAAATTTGGTGTAATTCCGTTCAGCAGTTCGGGCTGTAGCCGTGTCTAAAGTTTCCTATGGAAAAATGAATGGGGAAAACGCGTTTTGGGACCCCTTTTTCTCAGCCCCCGCTTGACGAATCCCCCGAGACTTTCAGGGTAAGAGCAGACCGGAGCGCCCCACAAAGTTTGAAAATTTCGCAAAGATACGTCAACCGGCAAGAGAGTTATTTCAAATAGAATGTCGCGGATTTCCTATGGATAATAGGTCCTAACTATAACTATCTACTGGCGACCGCCAGTAGATTATATATATATATATATATATATATATTCACTAAAAAATACAATAAAAATAAAAAAGTTACAGGGACGTTATAGTGAGGTTCAGAATTTACACACAAAATCAGAAGTTCAGCAGTTCTGGTTAGAGTTATCTCAAGAAACGAATAACTATTGTCTTGTCCTAGTAACTATTACTCGTGCCCCCACCATGCATAGTTTTCTCATCAATAATTTCACAGCAAATGTTGCATTGATATTATCAATGATGTCTTAAAAGAGGTCATGAGTGATGTAATATGTGGGGTAATTAGCAGTGCATGGCGAGGGAGCGAGTTGTAGTTACCTTAGAGCCAACCCCAGGCTTGAAGGTCGTGCGTGGTTGGGGGCTGGCCAAAGGACTTGGCTGTGGCCAACCCCCAAAGGCAGCCAACCTGTGAGGGGGCATGCAGCCCCTCTCACTGGTCCGATTTGGTCCCCTGGGACCCCATTCCCTGGGGCCCACCACATTTGTTTTTTTTTGTTTTTTTAATGGGAGGGAGGTATGTGGCCCATTTCCTCGGGCCGTATTTCGGCCCCAGGTACCCACATCTCCCAGGGCCCGGCATTATTGTAAATACGGAGAGTGGCATGCAGCCCCCACCCTGGGCCAATTTCGGTTTTGGGGTCCGCCACATTTGTTTTCCAGGGGAGGGGGGTACATGGCCCCTTTCCCTGGGTCATATTTCAGCCCCAGGGACCCCATCTCCCTGGGAACCCATCCCCAGGGCCTGGCCAGTGAAGTGTGGGTGCCCTGGAGCTCACCCAGGCCACCCACTTCCTTTTTGTTGGGCAGCGGGGGAAGCCCCAATGCCCCCGCGGCTCCAGTCGGCTCCCTGACTCTAGCGTGAGCCGTGATTGCTCATGCCTGCAGGGAGCAGCAAAACATAGTGCTTCCTGCGGGTGGAAGCAAATTGTTCATGTGTTTCCCTGGCAGGGAAACAGACAGAAAGTCCGCTCCCAGCGGGAGGGAGCATTTTATCTGCTCCCTCCCGCTGGGAGCAGACTTAGTGCTTGCTCTCGCTTGGCGGGAGCTTTGAAATTGCTATGTTCCGCAGGTGGGCATCCCGGGATACAGCTGGAGCCGGCCCTGGGGAATGGGGTCCTCAGGGCCATTAACCGCTCTGGGAGGGTGGCCGCATGGTCCCCTTCCCATTTGGTTGCACGGCCGGGCCCCGAGGGTTGAGGTCCCGGGGGCAAAAACGGCCCGGAAGGGAGGACCGCATGCCTCCCTCCATTGTCTTGGCCAGGCCCCCAGGTATGGCAGTCCCCGGGCCGAAATTGGCCGGTTAGGGGGACCGCATGCCCCCCTCCCTGTCATGGTTTTGGCTGGGCCCGGGGGGGGAGGGAGGGGGTGACAGGCCCCAGGGCCTAAAGCAGCCCAGGAGGGGGGCCGCATACAAATAATATATACACACACACATATATATATTTATTCTCAGACAGAAGCTTGTCACTGTGAATATTCCTAATGATTTACTTAAGCTACTACAAGCATAGAATAATCACACAAACACATTGACAAGTTCTAGCAGAAACTCTTGATCAAAGTGCAGTGAGGGTGGCAACACATACCTGACTTAAATATGGCGCGTTTTGGCACCAATACTGTTTTCTATGATCATAGTTGAACGGCCATTGTGTTTAAAGCAATTAACCTGCAACCCACCAGTAATAAATTGTGCACAAGTAAATTCTCTGCTTAGTGCATATGATCTTCGTCATTACAGATTGCCCCCATCGGTTTATGAAAATAACTGGATGCTTAAAAAACGATTGTAAAAACAAATAAAATATTATTATTACAACTAAAACCAAGGTTATGCAATAAGGGAAGAAACACATTTTACAAGGAACATTTTTTAAGCAAAACTGGAGAAGGTTCAATCCATTACATACGAAGGGGTAGAATTCAATGTTACTGTATATTTTAACACTTTTGTTAAATAAGCCTGTTTAACAGGACAGGTAATATTGTCTTTCCTTTGCGGATATGGCAGAACTTCAGTCTTACCATTTTTGAAGGCATATTAGACAAAAATTATTCCTATTATCACATAGCACCAATCAGCACTGTTCTTAGGCCCACCGGCCAAGCTCTTGAATATTGGTAAAATAGGTAAGGTCTTAAATATGCCAAATATAGCTGGTGCTGAAGCAATGTGTCGTAACTTTTTATAATGTTTTAGCCACTCTAGTAGAAGAGGCTACAATTAAACTTATTTCAGCTTTTTCAAACATAACCTGTCATTCGCTGGCTAAAGGTGATTTTTGATCATCTTTGAAAAAGAAAGTTATTATTTTGCACAGAAGACAGGAACTAGATCACGTGTTCCATATTTGGAGTTTCAACTTAATAAAGAAACTTTTTATATGGAACCCAAGCAGGGACACAGCAAGGAAGCAGAATCCACTGGGCAAAGTTACAATTGGAAAGGGGAGATTCTTCCCTTTCCAACGATACCTCTCCCATTAGAATCCGTGCCCGGGGGCTGTGATAGCCCCAGAGCACTGATTCAGTGAAAGTAAAACAAGCCCATCAGCTGTTTTTACTTTCACTTTAACTGTAATGACGTCACCACACCCTAAACCTTACAACTCCTGTCTGTGTTGTTTATGGATGTGGCCCGTTTCAAGCCAGTTTTGAGAGACAGGTGTGCTGAACTCGCAGCTATTCAGCCAACTTAAAGAATAGCTGGTTCCTGCTGCTCCACTGTGCTGGGCCATGCTCTCCTTTCCAGTTACAATTTGTTTTTGTTGCACTTTTATATAGCTCGAACTCGAACCGAAGGTATTGGAGCGCTTTACATGAGCACCATTTATGTTACACAAGGACGCATTCATTTTTGGTACCCACAGGGAGATTAAGTGATTTGCCCAGAATCACAGGATGTTGAGCCGATGCAGAGGCTTGAATCTGGTTCCCCAACTCCAAAGCAGGCAGCTCTGGCCGTTACACCACATCCTCTGCACTTGTCCGCAGCTCGCTCCCCACTGCCACTGTCATCACCCAGCTATATGATAAAAATACTGCTTCCTGCTTATTGCTGGAGAATAAATTAAGTTACTTACCTGTAACTATGGTTATCCAGTATTGGTATCTTTCATAGATTCTCTTGCTTGAATCATTCCCCGTTGTCGAGATGGGAGTCCCACGGTAACATAATCAAGCAGTATCTACATAATGCTATAGGCTATAATGGCCCTGAGCCATGTTTCAAATAGCCTATGTCCTTTTTAAAAAATGACCAAATGTTGAATGCAGCCAATCAGCTGCTAGCACCCTCTAGAACTCTCCTATCAGAGGCAGTTTCCCTCAGATTTTCCAAGCACAAGTGAGAACTGAGTGTCTCATTAAACAATATAGAACAGCCTCTACGGGGAGGAGGGTGGGTGCATGTGAATCTATGAAAGATGCCAATACTGGATAACCGTCGTTACAGGGAAGTGACTTATTTTCTTATCCAGTATTGGGTTATGTTTCATAGATTCACATGCTTGAATCAGAATAGCAAGCAGTAACATCCAATATTATCTTGTCTGTTGTGGATGGTGGGAGACTTCTAAATTATACTGACCCCCAAAAATTTGAAGTAATACAATAGATACATTTAAAGATGTCTATGTGTCTCTTTTCTCCCCTTTTTTTTTTTACACTGTTGGATAAAAGGACGGAAGAGAACAAACTCACAGAACATTCATAAACAGCGTGACTCATGATACACACTATTCAGTTATATTTTACATAATCATGAACATGTAAGCATATGTAGTCATCATGAGAACAAAAGACTCTTTCTAAGAGTTAGAAAGAGGCTTACCTTAGTGGAAGAGGAGGACGAAGCACCGCCTGGCACATCGCTGCGTCTGTATCTTGTGCGGATTCCAGGCAGTAGAGCTTCATGAAGGTATGAGTGGTCCTCCAGGTTGCAGCATGACAGATCTTTTCCAGAATCACTCCCGCGAGAGGGCAGCTCATGTGGCAACTGCTCTGGTAGAGTGAGACTTCTTTCTTTTTTCCAAAGGTTTGTTAGCTTTGACGTGACAGAACTGTATCGCCGCCAATATCCAACTTGCGATAGTGGTCTTCATTATTGCAGTCCCTTCTCTACCTTGGCCGTAGGCCACTAATAATTGATCAGTTTTCCTAATGTCCTTCATTCTCTGAAGGTAGAACTTAAGGCAACGTTTAACATCAAGCGTATGTAGTGCTTGCTCTGCAGGCGTTGATTGTTGCGGGAAGAAGGAACGGAGTATGGCCGGCTCATTAAGGTGGAATTGAGAAGGTACTTGAACAATAAATATAGGATTAGTCCTTAAAATCACAGTCTTCCTTGAACAGTAGAAAGAGCTTCTTGATGGTGAATGCTTGAATTTCATTTACCCTTCTGGCTGAGGTGAGGGCCAGCTGAAGATCGACTTTTCATGTCAGGAACTTCAACTCAGCTTTATGAATTGGTTCGAATGGACGTTTCATGAATTGTGCAAGGACCACGTTGAGATTCCATTCCGGGGGAGGTGCTCGCACCGGAGGAAAAGTGTGGAAAAGTCCCTTCATAAATTGCTTGACCAAGCTTGAGGCACAAAGAGAGGGGGCGCTGGAACTCTTTGACTGAGGCTAAAGCTAAACCAGATTTTGCCAAGGAGAGCAGATATGGCAAAATCTGTTGCGGGATGCTTGAAATGGATGCAGGCAATTTCGTAGGCACCAAAAACAGAACATTTTCCATTTCAGCTTGTACGTTTTGTTGGTACTTTCCGCTCTAGATTTGGAGAGGACATCTCTACATTCCTGCGAAATGTTCATGTCCCTAAATTCAAGGAACTCAGGAGCCAGGCATGCAAGTGCAGAGACTCCGGATTTGGATGGCACACCTGTCCGTTGTCCCTGGTCAGAAGAGAGGGGGAACAGCTGCAGACGTTTGGGTCTGGCTTCTGAAAGATAAAGGAGTTCCGGGAACCAGTGTTGCCTGGGCCACCTGGGCGCAATGAGTATTAGGCATCAACTCTCCCACTTCATTTTGGTCAACACTATGGGGATTAATGGGATGGGGGGGAAAGGCGTAGGTATGTATCCCTGACCATAGCAATGAAGGGGCATTGCCCTGAGACCCCGGGAGAGGGAACCTGCTGGCAGAGGACTGGCATTTGGCGTTGAGGTCTGTAGCAAACCGGTCCAGTGCTGGTTTCCCCCATAGTGCAAATACTCCATCCAGTTGGGATTGGCTGAGTTCCCATTTGTGGCAATTGTCTGTAGCTCTGCTGAGAGCATCCGCTAACGTATTGTGCAAGCCTGGAACGTGCTCGGCCCTGAGGGAGACCCCATGCTCTGTTGTCCAGTTACATAGTTCTTGCGCTTCCTGAGAAAGCGTGTGAGATTTCGTTCCTCCTTCTTTGTTTATGTAGAACATACCGTCGTATTGTCCGTACAGACCAGTATGGAGGCACCTGTTATTCTTGGTAGAAAGGCCTGTAAAGAGACGAATATAGCTTTCAACACCAGGCTGTTGATATGCCTTTGCTTTTGAGAATTGGACCATTTGCCTTGGATTTGGAGGTCCTGCAAGTGACCTCCCCAGCCTTCCACGGAGCCATCCGTTGTCAGTATGTAGTCTGGAATCTCTTGCAGGAAAGTGAGGCCTTCCGAAAGATTTGGTCCATTACAACACCATTGCATTGCTGTTTTCATGGCTGGGGTATTTTAATGATATTTTTGAAGGATCCAGACGTTTGCAGCCATTGTTTCTGAAGCTCTTCTTGAAGAGGTCTCATCTTGAGCTTGGCTAAGGGTACTAGGTCTACTGCTGACTAGCACTTTCCTAGGAGAAAATTGTACCTTCTCACTGAAACAGACTTTCTTCTTGAGATGGCCATAGCCAGCTGCCGTAGACGTACCCGTTGTTCGTCCGATAGGAAGGCTTAGCATTGGATTGTATCCAACCTGGCTCCCAGAAATGGTGCTATCTGACTTGGAAGAAATGAAGACTTTTTGATGTTCACTGTCAGCCCTAGCTTGTTGAATAGCTGAAGACGAGCATTCGTAGTTCTGGCTGCTTGACTTGCTGTTGGTGCCTTCAGTAGCCAGTCGTCCAAGTAGGGGAATACTTGGTGACCTTGAGAGCATAAGGCCCCGGCCACTGGCGTGAGGCATTTTGTAAATATTCTGGGTGCTGACTTGAGGCCGGAAAGGAGAACCTTGAATTGGTAGTGGGTACCAGCTACCGTAAACCTGAGGAATTTTCGTTGTTTCCGATGGATGGGGATGTGGAAATATGCGCATTCCAGATCGACTGAGGTCAAAGTCTCCTTTGTTGAGGCGACACAGGATCTAGGCTAAAGTTACCAGCTGAAAGTTTGCTTTCTCAGGTACTTGTTGAGCTCTCTGAGATCCAGTTTTGGTCTCCACTCCCCTGACTTCATTATTAAGAAAAAACGGGAGTAGGAACCCTGACCCCTTTGTAGAGTTGGAACTTCCTCGGTTACACCTTTTGAGAGCATGATCTTTACTTCCTTGTACAATAAGTGAATACGAGGGGGGAGTGGCTCCCTTGGGTGGAGTAGTTGGAGGTTTGTGCATGAACTCTAGGGTATGACCAAAGGCAATTAGATCCAATATGCATTGGTCTGTTATGCTCTCCCATTGCTGGTGGAAATTGCAAATCTTCGCACCCACAGGAGGGGTAAAGAGGGAGGAAGCTGGTACCCTGTGTTGATCATTGTTTCCTTCCGTTGTCTCACCCTTGGGATGGTGTTCTCTTGCGGCCCCCTTGACAAGAGAAACTAGCCGTAGAAGACTGACGATAGGTGGGAGGCTGATAGGTCTGCCTGTATTGCACCTGATGGGGCTGGTATTGCTGTGCCCTGTGAAAAATGCTTCTTTATGCAGGAAACCTGCATCCTTTTGCTCCTCTAAAAGGCATCTTTGTATACTGGAGGGTGCCTAATTACTTTGTTGTGTCAGTGTCAGTTTTTATGGAGTGCAGCGCCTCATCGATGTGCTTGCCAAATAAGGAATCTCAGTCAAACGGCATTTCCAAGATCTTTGTTTGGACTTCAGGTCCAAAGGTGGTGGCCTTCAACCATCCCTGGCGCCTCAACACTGCTGCACTTGCCAGTTGTCGGAAACCTATATTAACTATATCCATAGCAAGTCAATGGTCTCAGAGGCTACTCGTTCACCCTCTAGAAGGATCTTCCTAGCTTCTTGTTTTCCATCTTCAGGGAGGAGGTCTAATAAAGATGCCATATCCAACCACATCTGTCGATCGTAACGGCCAATGATAGCCAGAGCATTGGCCGCCCTGATGGTAACTGCCGCCATGGTGGAAAAGCGCTTACCCATGATATCCAGTCTACGCCACTCCTCATCATGGGTGGGGGGGGGGGGGGGTCGAGATCGGGGTGGCTGGATTTTCGATCTTCTTTGTGCCGCCTGTGAAATGACGGAATCCGGCCTCTGGTGACCAGTCAAGCAAGAAGGGGAATCCTCCGGGGCCCTGTACTTTTTATGTATTCGAGAGAGCACTGGCGATATCGTGGCCGGCGTCTTCATTATTTTTAGTCTCTCCTGCCAAACAATCTATTATGGGGATTGTACGTACAGATTTCCTGGCCTCCTCCTTGAAATCATACAGAAAGCAATCTGTATGTTTCACAGCCATGGGAATATGGAATCTGGTGGACGCTCTCTCCATAAAATTGTGGAACCCCCCCGATGTCTTCTGGAGGCGAGTCCGCTGGGTGATGCGACAGAGGAGAGGGAATGATCTAATCATCCCAGGGATCTGCAGGTGGGTGAGGATCCGGAATCTCTCCTTCCTCTCTCTCATCATTTGAAGAGGGGTTTTCCTGGTCAGGCGCCTGTATTGGAGGGCGCAGTATTGCAGGCGTTGTTGGTCGAGGTAAAGCCAGCGTTCCTGGGGGCTGCGGCTAATGTGGTGGTGGCTCAATCTGGGTGACTTGAGGTGGAAATCTCTACCTATAGTTCGCTAACATAGCTTGCAGGCCTTGAATTAGAGACGGTGGTAAATGCGACATTTCTCTGGGACGAGGCTCAGGAGGATAGCCATAAGGTTGGTAATGGCGTGGTAGAAATAGAATGGCTGATAATATTGTTGTTCATCCTCAATCATCTTCTTCATCCTGGCATTTCACATGCAATTCGGATGGGCTATGCGTCCCCCCCCATACACTCCATCGTCATCCTCATCCTCTAACTGCTGGAAGTCTAAAAGGTGTGAAGGAGGTAACAGAGAAATCTTAGTGAAGGATGATATATCCGGGTGGAGAAAGGTCTTAGTCACCCTGGTAATATTCACCGTCGATGGTGGCGTCGACGGTATCATCACCACTGTAGAAGGAATATCTGTCGTCGACTGTGCTGTCATCACTGGAGTTACCGTCGACGATGTCGTCGTCAACAGTGTCGCCCTCAGTTGATCCGTCGTCGACAGGATAGTCGTCGACGGGATGCTCGTCGATGGGGTGCTCATCTATGGCGGTTTTTTTTATCATCGACTGATTCTTCGTTGACGAGATGGACGTCGACGGCAGAGATGTCGACAATGGGATTCTCGTCGACTGTATGGGCCCTGAAATTGCCGCCGTCGTCGTCGTTCCTGCTGACGACGTGATTGTAGTACTTGTCGTTGGCGACGATCTAGGAGTTGTCGTTGAAGAGGCTCTATGATGTTCTTTCTCCTTTCTCACAAGAGTGGAGGGAACGGATGACGCAGGCTCTGAGGAGACTTTATGGCGCTTCTCCTTTTTAGAGCTCTTACTCTCCTGGGAGGGTTTGAGGTGTTTCCTGCCCTCTCCAGGGGTATCATCCTGGGATCTGTATCTCTTGTGAGGCCTGGATAAGCCATCACTGTCCTCATCTGAAGACTTTTGTTGCTTAGTGGATTGGAGCCACAAAAGCAGCCTCCCCTCTCTCTCCCTCAGAGTTTTAGATGAAAAAGTACGACAGATTTTGCCTAGTCTTACCTCATGAGTGGGGTGAGGGCAATAAATACAGTCTGTGTGCATCATCTACATGAACTCTTTTCCTGCCACAGGTCTTACATGTGCGGAAAAGGCCTTTTTTATCTGACATGTTGGTGAAGATCAATTTTCAGGAAAAAATTCCAGAAGCTTGAATGAAGAAAACGGAGTAGAACTCAGGGAGACTCCCTTCACACGACGTGCGGTGAAAATCTGAGGGAAACTGCCTCTGATAGGAGAGTTCTAGAGGGTGCTAGCAGCTGATTGGCTGCATTCAACATTTGGTCCATTTTCAAAAAGGACATTGAGAGGCTATTTGAAACATGGCTCAGGGCCATTATAGCCTATGGCCTTATTTAGATTCTGCTTGATTAGCTACCGTGGGACTCTCATCTCGACGACAAGGAATGATTCAAGCATGTGAATCTATGAAAGATAGCCAAATACTGGATAATAAGTATACAAAACAGTGATGGATGGAATGTTTGAATTAATTTCAGCCACTGGTAGTTGCTTTGGCCGCATCCCAATCCATTGCTATTTTGCACACCATGCTACCTCAGTTTGGACCCATTCATATGCAAATCAGACTTGACCCTGCTCCAATAGGAACAGAGCAGCCCAAACTGCCAAGCCAAGTCCTCCCTGAACCGGAACACGAACAATCCAGGACCGGTTTCACCCTTGTTATGGGCTCATCAGCTGAATATAGCTTGGTTCCAGTGACAGTGTGCACAGGACCCACGTCTGGGCATACCCGTCCCACTTAAGGCAACACAATAAGTATACAGAACCGTGACGGATGGAATGCTTGAATTAATCTAAGCCAGTATTAATTACTCGGGCCGCATCCCAATCCATCATTATTTTGCACATGAGTGGGGATGGTATGCCAAGACGTGGGTTCAGTGCTTGCCATGCCACTGGATTCAAGCTAGCCTGGCTGATGAGGGGTGATGCCCCGAAACCGGTCCCAGGATGCTTGTTTTCCAGTCTAGGGAGGACCTGGCTTTGCAATTCGGGCTGGACTGTTCCCAACGGGAACAGGGTCAAAACTGATTTGCATATGGCTGGGTCTTAAGTTGGGGGGCCTGGTGAGCAAAAAAACAATGGATTTAACCCAGACCTGTGGCGGAGGGTGAATGTTTGACAATGTTCAGCATTTCGTCCATCATCCTTTTGCTTTGCTATAGTCGCCATAAGTGGGAAGGGTATGCCCAGAAATGGATTCCGTGCTTGCTATGCCACTGGATTCAAGCTAGCCTGGCTGATATGGTGTGATACCCTGAAACCGGTCCCAGGATGCTTGTTTTCTAGACCAGGGAGGACATGGCCTGGCAGTTCGAGCTGGACTGTTCCAATGGGGAGCAGGGTCAATACTGATTTGCATATGGCTGGGTCAGCAAAAAAGATGGATTTAACCTAGATCTGTGTCTGTGGTTGAATGTTTGACAATGTTCAGCATTCTGTCTATCATCTTTTAGTTTTGCTATAGTTGGAGAATGGCGGCTTAACCAGACTAAGTCATAGTAAGACTAATGCCCAAGGATTCTGGTGATGGGACCCGATGGTGGTTAAGGTGCACTGTGGAATGTGGGTCTAAGTGTATCTTATGAGGGTTGATGGATGCTGATATTCCAAGAGGTGCAGAGTAACCACTTCTCACTTTAAGTGAAAGGAAAGCGAAGGAAGAGTGATACATGCCTTGAGGGCATGTACTGTTGGATATTTTGCTCTCGATTAATGTGTGCTTATATGCAAAGCCATCCTCAAAGTTTGACGTTGCCTCAACCTGCTTCATTTCAGACAAACAGCACACACACATCATTCACCCTGAACTAGTGCACTACCACAAAATACAAATACCATAAATTGCTATAATACAACCACAAAAAAATAAAGAAGTGCCTTAACTAAGCATTGTGGGACTCCTAACTCCGCATGGCCACACTGCGGCACTGTAAAACCATACCAGACATACACAACCACACCGGTAGAGGAATGTCACCATCTCAGCATACTTACCAGACTATTGCGTTACAAAGCCTTAGCAACACATAACCCCAATATCACCACTGCTACTGAGCTATCATCAATGTACAAACATCAATCCCCAAAACACCTCCACTAACTCTACAAACATGGCACTAGCCATCTCCATCACTATGCTAAACTGCTGATCACTGAACTGTCACCCTCTGGAGCCCTGCACTATGACCACAGCCTTGCCCTACATAGACTACAACGTCCCACACCACACTATGCCACCACAGGTGACCTCAAAACCCCATTATCAACTTCACACTACAAACCCCCAGAACCATATCACCACCACTGCTCAACAGCCTCAGCAATTTGCTGTCTGCTACAGCACCCTCACTACTGCCTTTACAACATCACTACTGATAACACACTATTGCCCTTCACCACCATTCTTCCAGTCCCTTCCTACCATACTACTGCCTAGTCACCAAACTACCACCCTCCACCACACTACATTCACCAACAAAGTACCACCACACTTACTATATTATACAACCACCTTCAAGAACCATCACCCCATTTTACCTCCCCGAACAGTATCAGCACAAAGCATTAATTTTCTCTCATCACTGCACTACTACTCTCATTACTGCACTACCCATCAAAGTAGGACACTACAACAGTATCAAATCAGAGTAGGATACTATAATTGCCCGTTAATGCAATATACCTCACAGCAACATACTAGCACTTGCACTTTGTACTCTTCTTTCTTTCTTTCTTTCTTTCTTTCTACCTTCTTATATTGTATTCCACAATGCCACGGTTGACTGCCTGTATATCTACATCTCAAAATACACACACAAAAAATAAATCACTGAACAAAATTTAAAATTACTGGCTTTGTCAATCTCTGCTTCATTTAGAAGCACTCCCTGCTTGTAGCCGTTTCCATATGACTTACATGCAATACAAGAATGTTATTAAATAATAATTCGTTAACACAAGTGAATTTATTTTACCCATCTTCCGTACATAGTTTATACATGCTATGTATGTTTGCAAAAATTCAAAAGAATCAGAGTCATTTTTGCATGAACTGGGGATTTTTAAAAAGCTCAATTATCAAGTTGAGCGTTCTTTAAAGTCAACATCCAGTCTTCTATAAAAGGAGAGTAAATAGACAGGTGCTAAGCAAGTGGGCAAGGGTCCCAAAGTAATTTATCTTCAAGTGGCGACAGTTCCTTAAAGATCCTTAGGAATAGGGTTGCAGTTTCGAGGTCACTAGAAACAAACACGAGACCAGATAAAAACACAGCTGTTATGCTTCAAACTGAATAATTTGTAGTTTTGAACAAAGACTTTGAAATGAAAGACCTGGAATACAGCTAATTGTTGATTTGCTCTGTTGGGTGGAATCTGTGAACTGCGAGACGAAAGGTGGAGGTACATTTATTTAGAAAGTAACATTTGGAAATGTATGGATTAGTCTGCACCATGTTAATAGATGAGTTAGATCTGAGTTCAGGCTGATGATTGGTGGGGTTAGTAGATGAGCTAGTTGAGATTAGGTATTGCTAGGTTTCAGGGTATAACTTTCAAAGAAGTGCAGGTTGTGATCTTAAAGATGAGGTGTGGGCAAATAAGTGAGATTTAAGGTTAACCTGCACATGACTTAGAAGGATGTCATCAGAAAGAGAAGGCATGTAGAGAATAGAAAGTAAGCAGAGAGTATAATATATATATATATATATATATATATATATATATATATATATATATACACACATATATACACATATATACACATACAAAAACAGAAGCAGAGAACTCTGGGTAGTTCTCAAGTTTAGGTGGAAAGCAGCTCCAGTAAGAGCACTCAACACCAGCGACACTCTAAATTTGCTCACCTCAAATGTCTGCTTTTCTATCAAAATTTTTAAGCATAGGATTAGCGCAGTGCTATCCACGCCGAGATAGAAAGGGACAAAGTCTTTTGCCATTTTTACAGCAAAGTCTTTAAGCATAGGATTAGCGCAGTGCTATCCCTGCCGAGCTGTAAAATGGCCAAAGCCTTTTATCACTCCAGGCACAGTATTACAGCTTTGGATTGGAGTGATAAAAGGCTTTGGCCATTTTACAGCTCGGCAGGGATAGCACTGCGCTAATCCTATGCTTAAAGACTTTGCTGTAAAAATGGCAAAAGACTTTGTCCCTTTCTATCTCGGCGTGGATAGCACTGCGCTAATCCTATGCTTAAAAATTTTGATAGAAAAGCAGACATTTGAGGTGAGCAAATTTAGAGTGTCGCTGGTGTTGAGAGTGCTCTTACTGGAGCTGCTTTCCACCTAGACTTGAGAACTATCCAGAGTTCTCCGCTTCTGTTTTTGCATACTATAGGACAGGATTATGTTTTAATATATACAAAGGCGCATGTGGCCCACTTAGGGTATTGAAACAATATGGCTCTCGGGACTACATATCCCAATATGCAGCGTTACTGTGAAGCGCACTTAGCCAATTAAAATACATTGCAATGAGCCAATGAAATGAGTCTGCATATTTTAAAATAAGGAGAGCACTCACTGCGCCATGTATGACAACAGCTTGCCTCTGATGAAGAGGATGTTTTCCTCGAAACGCGTCAGGCCTGCATAACAAGTACTGGAATGCTGGGGGAGTTGAAGAGATGCGAACTGTCGAGTGCGTCCCCGAGATCTGGGCGTTTGGTGAAGAAAAATATATATATATATATCTCAAAACAAAACCCTTTCAGGCATAGAGTGACGAATAAATTATGCAAAAACAGAAGCAGAGAACTCTGGGTAGTTCTCAAGTCTAGGTGGAAAGCAGCTCCAGTAAGAGCACTCTCAACACCAGCGACACTCTAAATTTGCTCACCTCAAATGTCTGCTTTTCTATCAAAATTTTTAAGCATAGGATTAGCGCAGTGCTATCCACGCCGAGATAGAAAGGGACAAAGTCTTTTGCCATTTTTACAGCAAAGTCTTTAAGCATAGGATTAGTGCAGTGCTATCCCTGCCGAGCTGTAAAATGGCCAAAGCCTTTTATCACTCCAATCCAAAGCTGTAATACTGTGCCTGGAGTGATAAAAGGCTTTGGCCATTTTACAGCTCGGCAGGGATAGCACTGCGCTAATCCTATGCTTAAAGACTTTGCTGTAAAAATGGCAAAAGACTTTGTCCCTTTCTATCTCGGCGTGGATAGCACTGCGCTAATCCTATGCTTAAAAATTTTGATAGAAAAGCAGACATTTGAGGTGAGCAAATTTAGAGTGTCGCTGGTGTTGAGAGTGCTCTTACTGGAGCTGCTTTCCACCTAAACTTGAGAACTACCCAGAGTTCTCTGCTTCGGTTTTTCAATACCCTAAGTGGGCCACATGCGCCTTTGTATATATTAAAACATAATCATGTCCTATAGTAGGATCCAGAACTGCCGGGGAGAGATTCTCTTCCTGTTGGCTTACTGTGCTGCATGGCCTGGACATCGTTCCATTCCTCAGCCTCATATATATATATATATCTATATATCTCCATCCATCCTACTGCGTTCGCCAGTAGTTAGGACCTAGTTTCCATAGGAAAAGCGTTTTTCGATTTGCCAATAATTTTGGCGACGTTTGAAGAATCTTCGTGAAATTTTCAAAACTAATGGGTCAGTGACATCAGCTGCTGTCCTGAAAATGTCAGGGTGATCAGTCAACGCTTTTTCTCCATGTTAATTTCCATAGGAAACTTTAAACACGGCTACAGCCCAAACTGCTGAACGGAATTACACCAAATTTGGCAGAAAGGTAGCTCTTGGTCCAGAAAGCACTTTTTTTGTTAAATGGTGTAAATCTGCTCCGTAGCTCCTGAGAAATGTAAAGAGTTCTCAGATATACAACTGTGGCCGCGGTGGATCCGCGAACTCTCCCGATCTTGTGCCTGAGATCGGATTAGCTGCCAACACTTCAAACCAGGAAGTGTTGGCAGCCATCCTGTGACTCGGTTGCAAGCAAAAATGTAAAAAAAAAAAAAAAAAAAAAAGGGGGCAGGGTAGAAACACCCTGACCCCCCCTAGGCCTTTTCAGGGGGTCCCACAGGTACCCCCAGGAAAAAAAAAAAAGCTTTTTTAAAAAGAAATTCAGGGGGATTCACGGTGGATCTGCGAATCCAGCCCAAACTTTAAAAACATAACGAAACGCAGGCTCCCGTGCTTTGTTTACTTTAGGCCCCCGGGTGGGCCAGGTCCCGGGGCAATTAAAAATAAAGAAACCGTCACCTCCCCGAGGGCTATATTTCATTATAATGTGTGTGGGGGGGGGGGGCTTCAGCCCCCCCCCACGCAGCCCCGGGGACCGCCACCTCCCCGGGCTATTTTCAAAATGAGAGGGGGACCTCCACCCCCCAGGGCCAGCTCCAGCAATGTCCCGGGGTGGCCACCCCTGGGACATTGCAGTTTGCTATGGGATAGCGGGAGCATCATCCCATAGCAAACAGTGTGCTCCGCTTTGAACAAGCGAGAGCATTATGCTCTCGCTCGTTCAAAGTGGAGCACACTTTGCTTTTTACACTCGGGGAGCTACATGTCAGCAGCTCCCTGGTGTAAAAAGCAAAGCCAGCTCCTGCAGGAGGCGGGAGCCGGCCGGGACTGCGGGGGCCTTCAGGCTCCTCCTGAGAGGCCATGCCCCGGGGCCGAAATTGGCATGGGAGGGGGGCCTTGTGCCCCCCCCCCCTCCCTTTAAAAAAAAAAAAAAATGGCTGGGCCCCGGGGGATGGGGTCTCCTGGGCCAAAATCAGCCTGGGGAGGGGAGCCGCCTATTTTAATTTTATTGAAAATTTAAAACATGGTTGATGCCCTGGGTGATGGGGTCCCCGGGGCCCAAAAGGGTCAAGGGAAGGAGAGGCCACGCAGCCCCCCTTTCTTACAAGAAAAAAAATCCAAAGCCGGCAACTTGCTGGAGGCCCGCCCCCTTTCTCTAGTACTCTGCAAACGCGCCTCCTGGTGTGCTCTTGGTTGGGGGATGAAGTCCCCTTCGCTGCTGAGGGTTCTTAGGGGACAACTAGCTCACCTGTTACCTCCAGTAAGCCCCACACAGTGGGATTGCTGAGAGGTGGTCGCAGACCACACCCCTTTCTCCACCACTCTGCAAACAAGCCTGTCGGCGCACTGCTGGTGGGGGAGATGAGGTCCCCTTGCCTCCTGTGGGCCTCAGGGCTAAAGTGGACTTCATCCCCCAAGCAGCAGTGCGCCAGGAGGTGCGTTTGCAGAGTGGTGGAGAAAGGGGGAGTGGGCTTTGACTACCTCTCAGCAATCCAGCTGTGTGGGACTTACTGGAGGTAACAGGAGGGCTAGTTGGCCCCCAAACACCCTCAAGAGCCAAGGGGACTTCATCCCCTAAATAGTAGTGCGCCAGGAGTGTGCCTTCAGCTCTTTCCTAAATTTGAACTGGGATTGTGCTGTCCTGGAATGCCCTTCGAGATCCTGAGTGAACAGATGAAGAACTGCTGTATCCTTATTTATCCTTTTTTGTGCTTCTTAGTCTACAGTTTAATGGTGCCCTGGTCCTGGGTGTTAGGAGCGGCACCATAGATGGTGAGCCTGTCAGATAGCTAGATAGGGGTGTTGGTGGTGATGGCTTTGTAGATGATGGAGCTACTCAACAGAGGATGGTGCAGACCAGCTGGAGACGGGGGTAAGAGTGTAGTTACATCAGAATGGGGGTGACGTGGTCATAGTTATTCAGGCCCTTGATGAGGCATGCGGAGTCATGTAGGAAGGCCTTAAGGGACCCAGTATGGAGTCTGAGAGACCGTGGGGGCAGGGCACTGTACCAACCCAGATACAAGAGTATGAGGAAGTTCTAAAGTCACTTTCTGTCTTAAAGTTTAAAGACCATATTAAAAAGTAAGCAAACAAAGAGTAATTGAACCTCTGTCCTTTTAAAGCTTTCCAGTGCGAGAGTGCCATGTCTTTTGTAATTCATACAGCTCAAAACAGCCACCATAATTCAGTTACTGCGACATGTAAAGCATCAACAAACTCCTCAGTAGACGAGGAGGATGCAGGCTTACTAAATGGGAGGATATTCTGGCTGGAGGACTATTTATGAACTACTTTAAATGTGGAAATAAATTTGCTCCCGCCAAGAGAAACTTTCCAAATGTTCTGTTAAATCTCAACTAGTTACTGGACAACTTAAAGCCTAAGTTCCTGCACTTTCCAAAAGAGTGTCTGCAGTATTCACATGTTGTACGCATCTCCTAAGACTGGTTGTCCTCAGCCCAACGATTAGTAAACAAAAAAACACCAGAGAGGTAAAAACATAGAATGCCTCGTATATCCAATAATTGCAAATAGTCAGTCCAATTGATCATGTAATAATGCTCTTCCAGCACAGCAACAGGTAACCCATAACTGTACTCAGAGCAAGACCTTGCTGGGCCAAAAACAAAGCAAACAACAACACATTCACAGTTTTGCCTTCATCTGGTCCAACTGGTGGGCACTGCAACATAGCACAAACTTGCCCAGCGCCCTGCATAGACAGATTTCGTGGAAGGGAGCCTGGCTGCCAGGATGATGACAACTTTGGGAAGGAGATCAAAGGATATCAAGTTTCAGTGCTCAATCTCCACACATGGAGGCGCAGGTTCCACAGACTCAGCTGCAAGTCCCCGCCTTGGTGCTCAGAGAGATGATCCTGTTGAAGTAGCGATATGATAGGACGACAGTTGCTCAAGCCTAGAATTCCACCCCGCTTGTTGCAGCACCACATGGCGGAGGTATTGTTCATCAGAACCTGAACCAGCCTCCCCCCAGGAAGGCCTTCAACACTCGCAACACCAAACAAATTGACATGCAGGTTGGTCCACACTGGAGACCAGAGTCCACTGATATTAACTCTCCCAGTAGTGATGTGTCTGTCACCAGCGTCAACTCTGGATGAGGGAGGGGTCTGCCATCTGTCCATTTGCGGTCTAGCAACCACCACTGCATATCTTTTTCAGTTTTCTGACACCTGGATTGAATCTGAGAGGTTCCCTTGGTGCTGAGCCCACTGAGACTTCAGATCCCACTATAGACCCACATCTGCCCTCTGCCATGGTCCACTAGCAAGATGTAAGAGGCCAAGAGGCCTAGAAGCCTCAGACACCCTCTCACTGAAACCCAGGACAAAGGTAGAAACATCAGGATCATGGTCCGTATGTCCTAGACTCATTAAGGTGGAGGGAAGGCTTGAAACAGCACTGTGTACAGGATGGCTCCGATGACGGATGTTGGTGGAAAATACCAGAGATGTCAACAAGTCGGCCATTGTCAGGAGATGGTTGACAACTGTTTGAGGGGAGCCCGCCTTTAGCGACCAGTCATGGAGGTGTGGGAAGACTGGTATTCCCAACCTCCGAAGATGGGCAGCGAACATCACTTTTGTGAACACAGAGGAGCAGTGGTATGGTCAAATGGGAGTTCTCCAAACTGAAAAGATTCCTGGCCTGCACGAAACCACAAGTAACGTATGCGGGACTGCAGGACGGGAATGTGGAAATAGGCATCCTGCAAATCCAACGCCACCGTCCAGTCACCTTGATCCAGGTCAGACAGAACTTGGGGCAGGGTGAGCACCTTGAACATCTTCAACTTGCCCTTCTTGATAAAGGAGTTCAGAGGGCGGCGGCCTAGAACAGGACTAAATAGTCTGTCCTTTTTTGGCACCAGAAAGTAACAGGAGAAGCATTCAGTCCAAACCTCTGATGCAGTCACGCTCTCTATGGCTCTCTTCTCCAAGAGAGTTTGAACCTCCTTATGTAAAATAGACAAGTGGTCCTCCGTAAGTCGTGGGATTTATGGCATGTCTGGAGGGTTGGAAAGGGAAGGTAGGGAGTAACCATTCTGGACTATTTGTAGAAACCAATCCATCTGATGGAATGCTTTGACACCTGTGGAGCAAATAAATTATCTGACCTCCAACCAGATGACAGTGCACCGCCAAGGGCAAACTAAAGTGGTTTTGCAGCGGTGAGAGGGGCGGGGATTGGGTTGTAAGTTCATGACGGCCTGCATGCTGTAGGCCAGACCCCCAGCCTCTACCTCGAAAGGCTTGGGAGGCCTGTTGATGTGGAGGCAAGTTTTGGCATTGCCTCTGCTGAATGCCTCTTCCAATGCATCAAAAGGGGCAATATTTGTTTGGGGAACTGCTGCGCGAGTGCTGAAGGACCCAGGGAGAATGCTGTGGTCTTGCTTTCTTTAAAGAGCTCCAGGGCCGAATATGCCTGGTCTCCGAAGAGACGGATGCCATCAATGGCATGCACATTAGTGATGTTTGGACATCACTTGAAGCCTGTGGATCTAATCGATGTGTGGCGCTGAAGCATTACGCGGTTATCTGGAACTGCTGGAAAGATCTCGGGTAACATGACCCACAACAGCTGAGAGTAATGTCCTCAGAGGCAACTTGAGTTGACGGATGTGAGGATAAGGCTGGTAGAAGAGACGATGCGTTTTCCGAAGAACTTCATGCACATGGATTCTCTATCTGGAGGCATCGTGGGAAAATAATTCGGGTTTAGCTAGCTTGTAGAGATCTGAACGACAAGACTTTCAGTTGTGGGGTACTGGAAGAGGAAAGATGGATTCCCCAGTACTGGTCTGTGCCACATTGCTATCTGTCTATTTACTGGCAGGCAAGATCCTGGTTTCACTAATATGCCCATCAGTGTATCCAGTTAGGTCATCGTTGAAGGGAAGAAGCGGCTCTGATGTCGCTCCTGGCTGCAGGACTTGAGCGACGACGAAATCCTTCACTTGCAAGTGAAGGATTTCTGCAGCCCTATCAATGACCATGACAAAGGATGCAGATTCCTCTGTAGAGGTGCCAGGTGCGGTGTGAAGACCAGTGTCAAAGGACGTCCAGGCCACTGGTCTCCTTGAGATTCAAAAATAAGGTCTAATCATCGTATATTTTGGCCTCATCATCTTCCTCATAGTCACCTCTGTGGTGTTCAGGGTCTGAAAACCTTTGATATAGTGGGAGCGTATCAGAAAAAGGCTACAGTTGAGGTGGGCATAACTTTGAATAAGGATTTGCTTGAGAATCTGAAAGGACTATGGCGTTAGTGGTGTCGCTATCAGCACTGATGCGCAGAGGCCTGTCCCAGATCATGGCGCTGGAGATGGAGTCAGAGAGGGCATCATTCCAGAATTCAGAGCAGACCCCTGGACAGGGTAGAGAGGCACAGTCAGCGTCTGGGACAGTTCCACCAGTGGTAACCCGGCTGGGGGCCACCTTGGATTAGTGGAGAGCAACATGACTTCTTTAAAGGCCTGTTCTGGTGTAGCCTATGGGCTCGGAACCTCAGGCGAAATTGAGATCTGGGTGGAGATCAGTTTGAGGTAGAAGAGCGGCACAAAGATCGAAAAGTACCCCGATGTCCACGCAACTTCTCTTGACAAGAGTGGTGGGAGCACGGGTAGTCACATTTGGACTTCTTTTTTTTGTTGTTGATTGATTTGAACTTACCTGAGGATTTGGAGTGGGATCATGACCTCTTTGAAACAGCCTTGGGATCAGCAATGTGTCATTTACTTTGACGGAGTCTAGGCCTTCAGAGCAACACAGCTCCAACTCCCTTGTCAGAGGCATCTGTCCATACAATAAAAGGCTGACTGTAGTTCGGGACACCCACAGTTCAGGTGCAGTGCATGGCGCCTTCTTCAGCTCCTCAAATGCCCTTTGACGCTCCTCAGCCGAGATAACTTTCCTGGGCTGCTTCCTGCAAGGCGATTCAGTTAATGGGGCAACTATAGTTCCATAGTTAGCCACTAAGTTCTTGTAATACCCTTGAGTCCTAAAAAGCCCCTCACCTCCTTCTGGTTAGTGGGCAGATCACAGGCTACTGTATTTTGGCATCCAATGGGAGAGTCTGTCCGTTACCCACCTCCTGCCCTAAGTAGACTACAGCAGACCAACCCACCTGACACTGTCACCTTGATAATCAGTTTTGCTTTTTGTATCGGAGCCAATACTGTTCTCGGTGTCTCAGATGGTCCCACCGTGAATTGCTACACACCACAGTGTCATTCAGTTAAGCCAATCAGAACTTCTCCAGCCCAGTGAGAACATGGTGCAGTAAGCGCTGAAAAGTGACAGTGTCATTCCTCAACTCAAAAAGCACTACTGTATATTGCTACAACCCGTCTGGTGTCAAAAATGCATTCTTGTCCTTGGCACTAGGGGGTAAGGCAATCTGCCAGTGCCCACTGGTTGAATCAAAGGTTCTCAAGTACCTTGCAGCATCTAACTGATCCACAATCTCATCTGCTCTCTGGAATGGATGGGCATCTGTCTTGGTTACCTCAATGAATACTTGGCTATTTGCTCGTGATTAGATTCATTTTGTTGTTCTCATTTCCCTGCTGATCATGAGCTCAGACGGGGAAGGGACGCTTCTAGTCAAGCACTGTGTGAGACAAAATGGAGAAATGAAATCACAGGGTACTCCGTTAGGGGAAAGATCCAAAGTACAAAGATCTTCAAACCGATAGCCAGCAAACCAGGAAGTAGTTCCATTACAAGGCGGTCATCTTAGTCAGTCAGTGCTCTAGACCTAACCGTCATGAGAACGCCACCGCCCTCGCCGGGTCTGCTATCAAATAGTGACCTTCAGAGCCGCGGGCAGGCTATCTCCACAGGCAAAGGAGTAGCTTCAAAGAAGTGAGTATGGCATAGCGGATACAACATTTTCTGGTCTGTGCAGTATTTTGGAACTTTCCCCTAACGGAGTACCTGTGATTTTATTTCGCGACTTTTTCTCACACAGAATTTGACTAAAAGCGTCCCTTCCCCCGAAGGACAGTCTGCATAACGACATCGAGGGTGGCTACAGAAGTTTCCAAGTCTGAGGTGAGGATGGACACGAATATAAGGGACATGAGAATGTTTTTTCAATCTTCCAAAAGAATTGTGGTAGGAAGAGAGACTATATAAAGAACTATCAAAAATTGTCTAAGAAAAGAAAAAAAATCAAAGATTAACGAAAAAGGGCAGGAGAATTATTAGGATTGCATCCCAGTTAGAAAAGGAGGATAACTGACAACACGAGAAAAGTTACGTTGAACGAAATAAGACTGGTCACCTATGAGGAGCTCATTTCCAAACCAATATTAATAGAAAGGCATGAGGAAAATAAATGCTTAAGCACTACTGTAAAAAAAAAAAAAAAATCTGTCTAATATGATGACATGTGAAGAAAAGTCAGGACATACTAGTAGGAGCACAACCAAAGCTATTAAAAAGTAATATTCCTAGCCCCTGGGTTAAAGTTAATCCCCCACCTAAGCCTGCAACTCAGAATATTGCAGAAGAGGAGTCTCCTGGTGGTAAACTGAGATGACAATAATGGTGTAGTTGAATATTTAGGTAAAATGATGAATTGTGATAAACAAGACATTGATGATAGAATTATATTGTTGGTGGACATATTTGTTGATGGAGGTCAGGAATGGTTTTAAACCATTCAAGGGTTTTGACAATTTTTAGCTCTCTCCCAAAGTTTTCAAAGATATCATCTAAAGATATATCCTTGGTTACATTGCCTAAACAAAACAATAATGGGTACAAAGGCAAAACTGCGGTGATATACTTTCATTCGAGACTAGTAGCAGAAATGATAGTAGGTTGCATTGGTGATCTTCGACGTTCTAGATATGATGTGCATGAAAACAACGAAATATTGATTCCAGACTAAAAGGTAACCAGAGGTATAAGGAAGACCAGGGTGCATTTAGTCCAGTAGATAATGTCTCAACTACAGACAATGTTTTGACTAGTGTGAAACAAGTCTTTGGGGTAAGTGAGCGAATTGTGATAACAAAAGCTGATCGGGGTAGACTAATATATATGGACTGTAATGATAGCTTCAAGCTGAAAATTGATGCCTAGAAGTGGATTTCCACTGCAATAAACTCAAAGAAAGATTCCTAAATGCCGACCATGATAAAGGCGATGATCTGATATGTTGCATGTCCTGGAATATTTGCCGGGTTAAGAAGGAACTGGCAGCCCTTTGTTCAGAAATTAAAGGACATGGACAATACTGTTGTTACGTTACAGGAAACGTGGAAGTCAAATGATGAGGTGATGAGTGATTTTACTACCTAGAATGTTAATGGAGAGAGAGGAAAATTTGGCAGGGCATCAGGGGTTTTCTAACAATAGTGTCCACAAAGAGAGATATAAGGTTGAGGAGGATCTCTAAGGAATTTAAAGATTTTCTGACAGTTCTAATTACAGTGTTTAATCAGAAGATCCCTTTTAAAAGTGCTGGAATTAATTATTTTGTTATAAATACATATTTTCTGCCAAACAATTATCAAGACAAGCATGTCCAACAATTGACGCTGCTCCTGGATAAGAATATATCATATCCCCTGTGTACAAGATTACTATCTGGGAATTTCAATGTAAACATTCCTAATTTCTGTCTGTGTGATGAAGTTCAAGCCAAAAGGAAGGAGAGTTTAAATATTCTGCCTCCGTCATTAATTAATAAAGCTAGCAATACCAATGGGAGGAATATTGTGGATATTTCAAATGCATTTAGTCTGATAGTTATAAATTGAAGATGTAAAGGGGGTCAACCGAGTAAACACACATTTGATAATGGTAAAACGCCCTCTTTGATCGCTTATGCAGTAACATCTATTAAGAAATTGTGTTCATAGGGGAATTAGCTGGCAGTGATCATTGGCCTCTTCTACTAACAACTCAGGTGGGTCACCAAAGAAAGAGATTTGGCGGAACTCAGCTGATGTTCAGTGTAAGAATGGCTGAAGAATAATTTGGTCACTGAAAATGAAGAACAAAGTAAAACAATTGGTCCATAATCTCTGGACCAATACAGAATATTGTGGTGAATTTATGTTCCAGTCTCACTTTTCCACCAAAATTAGGATCTGAGCCAATCCCAGGAATTATACATGCTGACAACACCATTCTATTAGATCGCACACCATTAGGCCTTCATAAGCAGTTGGATGCTTTACAATTTATTGCCTAACTAATGATTTAAAAATCAATATTGAAAAAACCAAAGTAATAATATTTTCAAAAGTAAAAAAAAAAGCGAGTTCAGTTAAAATGGTGGATCAGATCCAATAAATTATAGGTGGTTGATCAGTTAAAATGGTGGATCAGATCTAATAAATTAGAGGTGGTTAAGGAATATAAATATATGGGTATGCTTTTTAAGGACAGTCTTAATTGTAAGGCCCATATGGCCTCTCAGGTGCAGAGGGTGAAGCCTGTTGCCTGGTCTTTAAAGAAACTAGACTCTGCTCTTGGGCATAAGTTTGTAAGGTATTAAAAGAAACGTTTACCCTAAAAATAGTGAGTTTATAGCTTTACTTTTTGGAAATTATGGTGGAAGCAGTAAATTACACCTGCAATCAGTAGAAATACCTATTTGGAAATACTGGTTGAACCTTCCAAAAGGCTAAATTAATAGTACGCTTAGACTGGAATTGGGTCTTGTCAACATTAATCAAAGATACTGGCAGATAATCTTAAACTATGGAGCAAAGTTAAGGTTATCATCTACGGGCTCATTTAGGTATTTGCTAAAATGCCAGCTACAATTGAGGGACGCAACCCGTTGTACCATGAATCTATGTAATATATGGCAGCCTTGAATATGCCCTCAGCCTTTACCCATAATGAACTGCAACTGACTGTTAGTAAAAAAATATGTAATCGGATATAAATGACTGCAGCAAGAGACCACAGGCTGCACACTTATCTATGCACAGATTTTAAAGGTAAGGTACAACAGTATTTAAAAGATATAAAGGCAAAAAATATTCGATGTTGAAGTTGACAATTGGTCAAGTGCTGTCATTCTTAAAGTGGAAATACAGCACTGGGATCTCAAACAAGGAGCATCAAATAAAGGATCTATGTCTGTGCTGCGCGCAGTACACTTTAACCTTATGTCATTTTAATTTACTGTAGTGCTTTTAAGTGTGCAATAAAGAAAGAAAATGTTCTTACCGGTTTTTAGAGGGCTTTGTATACAACAAGCCCAATATTTATTATTTCTAATACTGGAATGTAGCAACATCAAAATATCTCATAGCGTGGGTAAATTTAGGCTGAGCAAAGAGGATAAGTTTAACTATATAAATGTTTAGGGCCATTGGCGATAAAATAGGATAAGTGATACAAATCCTCTGGTATTTTAAACTTTTAATGCTATACTGGCGTGATCATGCTTTTCGATGTTGTCGCGATTCCTTCGAAGTTAAATTGTATTTTGATTAATGTATTTATTGTATTTATAATATGTGCACACGGTTACTTTATACTAAAGGAAGCAATGGGCTTTTTATCTGAGTTGAAAGATGGGAATGTTAGATTGACTATGTAGGTGTGGTTTAGTTTTATTTTAAATTAAAGTAATTGGAATGTTTGTGTGTCTTGTTTGGCTCAAAGCGAACAAATAAAAAAAAAAATAAGACCGAGGCCACGGCCAGATGTAAAAAATAAAGGGACCCAAATAAAAAGAAACCTAAAATGTCAGTCAGACAGACCCCTAAGCAATTAGTGTTGACTAGGTCAGACTAGACTATGTGATGCAAGACTAATTAAAATGCTTCTATTTTTAGCTCGTCCACCTACAAGACGATATCCCTTCTCTTATGTCACGGCAGAGTCAGGTTGGAAAGGGTGCATGTAAGGTCGAGCAATGAGTGAATGCTTTAGAAGGTAACATCGGCCGTGCTAACCACGCTTCTCACCACGCAATAATGAATAAATACCTTCCAGGGACAGGATTTTACAGTCGTTAGCCTATATATAAAACTTACTTTGGGGTACAAAATCCATCAAATGTGCAAATAAGTTTTGTACTGCTAGTATCCTTTTCACATTTCTGTTTGCATTGTTTTTACAGTAAAAATACATAAATGCATTACAATGGTGTGTGCTGGAGAACCACCAAGAGCAGTACTCATGGTTATGATGCATATATGTGGGTTCTATTTAGTATTAACTATTTAATTATTATGAATGTGTACTGTGAATGCGCTACCAAGCGATTGAGGGCTTCACGGGGGATAAAACTGACAAGACTTGCCGATTATCTATAACCCCATTGTAGGTGATTGACTATACATTTGTGCAGTTAAGCAGAAATCTATAAACGAAAGTATGTGAATAGAAAAAGAAAACAAGGCGGTTTGTTACTCGAGGATTCTGGAAAGCAGCGTATGCAACTACAGCTCCTGGGACCAGCAGCCCCTCGGGAACTTCCACTCAGTCCACGATTTTCATATGCCAGCTTACCCAGCCTACATACATTTTTACCTAATTATGCAGCAGACATGTCCATCCTTTTGAGACTATGCCAATAATAGTCTCAATCCTTGGCCAAAATGCTCAGATTTGTATCCGAGTGTTCAGAATGTCCAGAAATTTAATTTTCTAGTTCACCTTCGTGCTGCCTATCAGTATCCACAACTTTGTCAGTCTCTTTACTCTAACCTGGAGAGTTCTAATCAGAAATTCAAGGAATAGCGTACTGCCGATTGTTAAACTTTTGGAAACATTTAATGACCCAGGGGGTCGTTCTTGAAAATACAGTAATTTTTTTTATTTATATGGCGGTACACGAATCCAATAAACATATGAACACTTGTTTAATGTTCAATCAGCAGAATAATTGCTTAAACAGAGTGGGAATCAATGTTTTTAGCCGAATAAATAAAGAATTCAAAAACAGCACCATTCATATTTTTACACACTTCTAATGTATGTTCTACGCCACACACAGATTCAACTGTCTCACTGAAGTTCTGAAGGGCAAGACTCAGTAAAACACATTCCAGGCTTGAACACAGACCCTCGCTTTCCTAGACCAGACACAAGGCTTGCAATACCTCCATATTGCATGGATGTTACAGCCCTATTTTTAGATATCACAGCAGTCAGGGAAAGTACCTCGAGATGTCAAATTTGAAATAGGAGTCCTGGAATGATGCATATTTATGAATGTGGAGGACACATAATATATTGTCACATGGAAAAATCAACGGACTGCTATATATAATACGTGCCTTTAAAAAGCGGAGGTATTTCTTACCCTCAATAACTGCCAGTCATTGCACACAAATATACTAATGTAATCTTTGCAGTCTCGTCTCTCTGCCAAAGCCATGTGTCGGCCATCTTTGGTAAAAGAAATTCCTGTAAATTAAATTACGAGTTAATAATCTTAATAAATGCGTACCTAACCTTCATAGAACTTTTAAAGAACAATATATGAATGATTGAAAGCATCTCTACGACTTAGACAGAGCTAAAATTCGACATAGCTGAATTTAAACTATTGTCTTTGGACTAAATGTGCAGCCCCTACGTTCAAGGTCATGACCAGGGCAGTGGCACGTGATCCCCCTTCCCGTTCCCCACATTTTCACACTTGCTGCTCAAGTCTCTGCAGCTCGGACTTCCAATGCTAGAGGTAATTTGTCAGGGCAATTCTTTGATATTCGTACAGGAGTGCTGGTAGTCTGCCCCAGCCCTTGAGTCACATCGCCAGTGCCCATCATGGAACCGCTTGCCCTTCTATCATCCATAGTGGTAAACCCCCGCATCTTACTTCCGTGGGCCTCCTGTGACCCACAATAAATAGTATAAACAGCAATAGCAATGTGGCGACCACAAAAAAAAAAGTGTGTGTCTTCTACATGGACAAATTAAAATGCAGTTAAAAATAAGCATTCTATACCTCAAGAGAGAAAGTTACAACACCCAGTAACTGTAATGTGAGCTGATCAGATGAACTATACTTTCAATGAGCCATGACTGTGGGAGGGCTGACATATTACCCCATTGTATACTGTCCCTTGGTATTAGCTCTGCGAGACAGCTAAAGAAGTCTTTATAAAGGAGCCAACCAATGCATTTTTCTGACCCCTTGCTGAGGGGGCAGCTCGAGGGATTTAATAAAGGGGCAGAGACTACAGACGAAGATCGACAGACTTACGAAAGTTAACTTGAGCCTACTCCTATGCCCTGGCTCTTTCCCATTCTCAACCTCTGGGCAGATTCTAGCAGCAACTGAAAACAAGAAAGGGGGAGAAAGGGAACATAGGAAGCCAAGGCATAGGCAGGGGTACACAGACCTTCTTGACTAAACGTCACATAGTCTGGGGAACATCTTCAAGAATACTGTCTGTAGAATGCATGGTGTGACCCACAAAGCTCAACAGCACACGTTTCAGTCCTACACTTGGGGACTGAAGGATGCCGCAGCTGTTGCCTTAGCAAATAAGTAGCAGATCTGAACTCAAATTTGCAACAGAATCTCCAGAGGAAGAGAATTTAAACCTCAAGAGGTCCGGATCTCCTTGAAATCATGCACCTGTTTCCTCGACTGACAACAGGCACAGCTGGAACAAGTCATTTACTACTGTGTGGAAAACTATTTTCAGACAAAGCCTAAGTAGGGCTATTGAGGTGGAAATTCAAAAAAAGGAGGTGGCCGGGCCACTAGGAAACTCAGTTGCTCTGTACCACGACCAGCAGTCAAGACCCTCTAACATTTCTCTACGACCAGTGACCAAGGACTTCTAAAATTATGTTAAAAAGTCTGTTTTAAAACAGCTAGAGCGACCGTTTCTGATGTCATCACTAAGGGGAACTTCAACAATGAAAAGCGAACGCGCTACCAAGTTCTTTATTAATTCCTTAGAGATATCCCTCACACCACGTGTGAAAAAAAGCCTGAAAAAAACACCCAGATGTGAGAGTTCATTGGTTTCTCGCAACACATGCACCACTGCTTTTAATCCTTGTCCAAGGTTGACACTATTAAAAATATACCACATCGGTGTGTAACCCAAAGACAATTTTAATTTAGCTTTGTCATCTTTTGAGATGAAAAAAAAACAAAAAACATGCTCCGCTGCAAATCAGGCATTGAAGCACACCCTTGGCGCGCTAGGAGCCTAAGGTGGGGCCCCAATGATGACGCATGCCACCAACTAGGTTGTGGGTGAGGGGTCTTTTAATAAAACCTAAAGACGTTTTTTTTCACACTTCTGGGCTTATTACGATGTCGGTCGGAGTTGCCTCTGACCGACACAGACTCTGAATCGGCACCGACCGACGGATCACGATGCAACCGAACACTGTTCGGTCGGATTCCCATAGTTTCCTATGGGAGCTTGTGTTACGCCTGACAACCGGCCATAACACAGGCTCCTATGGCGAAATGGGGTGTTTGCGGAAAACCCTGCACCCTGTCGCAGGCACCCCACGGTGCCTGCCACACAGTGCAGGGTCTTACAGGGGGTTACCTTAGGTACCCCTTCGGCCATCAACCATAGGCCGCGGGGCCAGCTGGCCCTGCCAGGGGCCCCCAAAGTCACTTTCCGACAGCCTTTCCTCGTCGGACAGGGCGACGCGGAAAGGCTGTTGGAAATAAACATCGTAATTCCGACGGTAGAAACGCTGTCCATAGGGGTGTACGATGCGGTTCCAAGCGACACAAATACTCCGCGAGTCGCTCAGAATCGATTCGGAATGACCGCGCGTTTACTTTCTGACCACGAACATCGTAATCGGGCGGTCAGAATGTAAACCGACCGAGTCGGTCGGAAGGGCTCAGACGCAGTCGAGGAGTTTCAGACTGTCGGCAGGAGGCTTTCCACCCAACATCGTAATCAGCCCCTTAGTGTGAGGAACATCTCTAAGGAATTAATGAAGAACTTGGTAGCATGCTCGCTTTTCATTGTTGAAGAATCGGACACGGGAAGGTGAGCGAGCTCTAATCGCACTCTCTTTTTTGTTACCATTATCACTAAGACTACGGCATACCCACACGTTGAGAATAGGAAACAGCCAGGATTTACAGAGCTGCAACTTACTTATGCCAAGCATATTTTGAATGCTGCTCCATGGTGCTTCTCATATAAGATTAGCGGTTCTGAGGATTGCTTTGATTAGAAAAGATGAATGCCAGATGCCAAGAAAGAAAGGCAGAAGGACCAGGTATAAGACTTTGAGCCTGTTGATGTGAAGTTGACTATAATTGTCTGTAGAGAAAAATGTTGCACCTTGTCTTTGAAAAGATGGGCCAACTGGTTTTATGTCCTCAAACACCTTTGAAGAGCCAAACTTAGGGCAGTCATATCTTCAACCTTGTCCTCCCATAAAACTTGAAATTCTTGACACTGGCAATCCAACCAAGGTAGCAATGAGAAAAAATGACTGGTATGCAGAAGGACACTGCACACTAGGGATTTGTACTGTCTGAGCTTAAGGACTTATTTAAGTATGGATTAATGTGGCTCATTTCATGAACCCCCCCACGATGGTAATAAATAACATTACTCAATGATAATCTGTGTATGTGGTGTGTGCCGTGTTGTATTTTCCCATGTGTTAGTGATAAACAAAGGTATTTAAAGTGAAACAAAGCCCAATTTTATTGCATCAGCTGATAGTTATGAGGCAGTGAAGATCCAGAGTAGGTTCCAGATCGTTCTCTCTTGTATTGTGGAAATAACATGGGATTTGGCATTTCCATTGTAGAAATAAATGTCTGCATCTGGGGTTTATCACTACACTTGTACCAACTATTTGGTCACATTTGTGGTCATTGGCATGAGAAATCCATACCTTTTTCTATGCCAAATTGCAGATTTCAACACAAAATGTATCTAGCTCAAATATATCAAAATGGTACTGCCAGAGAATGTGCTGTCTAATGCCTCAATTTGTTTTTTTACTGTTGCATAATTTAGATATATCTGGCAGATAATTTGATACTCCATTGCTGCATAATCCTAGTGCCTTGGCAATGTTAAAGATTAGCAGACTGTTTTAGGCGCGGTCATTATTATGATGGAAATCAAATATTACAGGAACTAGTGAAACATTTCCATATTTCACATTTCCCTGCGAAATACGGGGTTTGCACCACTACATTATGAGCAACCTGTGGACCACTGTAACTTTACAAGTGGCATCCTAAGGATGTGACTCCATGGTGGGGTACCTAATCAGCTCACTAGAGCCCTTCAATGAGTTACTTGCGAAGGGATGCCAGAATAAAGACCCATAATTGGAAAGGTAGAATGCATCTTCCTCAAATCATGGGATACAGAGCCACAAAATCAATTTTCTCACTTGATCTACAAATGCCCAACTGCTTGGGGCTTATTGCTCGTCACAAATTTTAAACTGCCATACGTCTTTACAACTCTTTGTATTAGGACTAAGAGAAAGACAACAAGAGAATACCACTACAGACTGAATACACAGATTCCTGAGATTACTGATGAACTAATTGCAATTTCATTCAAAATTTGAAACACTTACCCTGCTGACATGCCTTCGGATATTTAATGTAAGATACTGATTTGGCACTAAGAGACCAGAGTGTTATCCGAAGCTGTTGGAAAAAGGTAATACATTATTTGCAGTTGAAAAATCCATAACTCCAAAAGAGAACATTTAAATATGAACAGTGTTGGTCATTTCAGATCCAAATACATCATGTGGGCCTTTATTTGGTTTGTTGCACAACTGGTACTTTTTCAGGTAAAATTAGCTAGGGTAAAACGAAAGTACAGCTTATTACTTTGGTCTTGCTACAAGAAACACTTTGGACATTGGAATATACAATGGGCTATGGCTAGTTATGGTATGGCTGGACAGTGCAGCTGTAGCCCGATAATTATGTGAGCATTACTAGAGAGGGGTTTGGCTCCGCCCGCATGTTGAGAGACTGGAGCACATGTTTTGATTGGTCAGACGTTGGGTGCTTCAACAAAAAAGTGCTTGCCCTCCTCACAGCTGTGATCATTTTGTTTATTTATCCAGCAGCCGGAGATTGAACTTTCAGGGGCACACACATGACATTGTAATGCCACTGAAGTGTATTAGATAACAAGATAATATAAGTTGTTTTTCTCCGGCAGGAGCACAGATGGGAGGAGGGCAGTCACTAACCCACATGGATTTTTAGGTCTGGCTTCACAGTGCAACTGTCACCTGGCCTTTGAACCTTCACCAATATTATTCTATATTTCTTTGCTGCCACACAAAAGCTTGTTCATTCCCATGCTATATACATGTAATGCTTTACTTTGTTATACATTGTTGTAATGCCAGACCTATTAGCATTGCCACTGCTTGTTTTAGATATTTGGATGTGAAGTTACACAGCAGAATGAGTTGAATTAAAAAAAAAACAATTTTAACATTTAAATTAATGCTTTAGCCAATTTTCTGGGGGTGTACTGATTTTGACCGAAATTACAATGCTGTGATGATCTCACACGAAATTCATGCAAATTAAAGTTAGTCTGCTGTACACTGTACATTTCCTTTGACCTCTTGGTTTCTTTTCAATTCTTGAACCAAATTTCCCAAAATCTAGTATGGAAAGGTTATAATTCATAAAGCATGGGACCATCATTGAATATACTTTTATCACCAGGCACTCAATTCAGCGGTCCCTGCTTCATGCGTGGTTAGCAGAGACCTGCTTCTTGTGCTAGATGTTAGGATAATTTTTTTTCATTCTTAAATACTTACCAAATGAATGTTTTGTATCATGGCATTACACATCACATTACACTCGATACTACAGCTGGATCACAATTTTGTTTCGGGATTTGTTTTAGATGCTCACATCCAGATAAATTTCGGATTTCCAAGACCCAACCTTCTCCAGGTTCTTTCCCTGAGCATCTTGCCAGTTCCAATTTACACTAGCCTTTCTTCTAGGTTCAGAAGAAATAATTTCGATTTAAAGAACAAGTTACTTACCTTCGGTAACGATATATCTGTAAGAAACATTAGTAGTGATAGATTCCTTACCTTAGAATATCCCCAGGCGTCAGACTGGAT
This sequence comes from Calotriton arnoldi, assembly GCA_963921515.1. Taxonomy (NCBI): domain Eukaryota; kingdom Metazoa; phylum Chordata; class Amphibia; order Caudata; family Salamandridae; genus Calotriton; species Calotriton arnoldi. The sequence goes on from CAWUFW010007530.1 coordinate 76,981, forward strand.
CCGGAAAGTTTGTCAGCAGTACCCCTGCGCGTCGGTAGGTGGCGTCGTGCGGCTCCGCGTCTGTCGTTGGTGTCGTGGTCGCCGAGATGACGTCGTGGGCGCCTCTTAGACGCCACCCACGCGCGGTGATGTCAGTTCTGTACACGACTTTCCGCGCCAGGAACGCAGAGCCATGCAAGATACTGACCACTGGTGCATAGAAACTAGGGCCCTGAAAGAGATGACCTTAACCCTAGAAATCAGTTCGCAGAACGGGGAGGATGGGTGGGGCGGTAAGGAATCTATCACTACTAATGTTTCTTACAGATATATCGTTACCGAAGGCAAGTAACTTGTTCATCTAAAAGAAACACATAGTGATAGATTCCTTACCTTAGAATAGATACCCCAGCAATACCAACCCCGGTGGTGGGTCTGCGAACTAAGATCACACTAGAAAGTCACGGAGAACAGAACGGCCAAAGAAGCCGTCTCTCCGGACTTGGCTGTCCAGGCAATAATGCTTGGTAAACGTGTGCAGCGAGGCCCATGCGGCTGCCTGCCAGATTTCTTGCAGGGGGGACACCACGTCCCAATGCAGTAGTGGCTGCAGTAGCTCTGGTGGAATGAGCACGCAGCCCCACCGGAGGTTCTTTTTTAGCTAAAGAGTAACAGGCTTTGATACATAAGACAACCCAGCGGGAGATAGTTCTCTTGTGTACTGCCCGACCTTTCTTGGTGCCAAAGTAGCCAACAAAGAGCTGGTCATCCACCCGGAACTGCTGTGTGCGGTTGAGATAAAAAGAGCGCACGTTTTGGGTCCAGACGGTGGAGCCGCTCTTCCTCTCTGGAAGGATGCGGAGGCGGAAAGAAGGTGGGCAAGGTAATAGTCTGCCCAATGTGAAAGGCCGTAACCACTTTCGGCAAAAAAGGAAGGACGGGGCCTGAGCACCACTTTGTCCGGATGGACTGAAAGGAAAGGAGGCTTACAAGAAAGAGCCTGGAGCTCACTCACCCGCCTAGCGGAGGTGATGGCCACCAGGAAGGCAGTCTTCAATGTCAAGAGACGAAGAGGACAGTTGTGAAGAGGCTCAAAGGGAGCGCACATCAAGTATGTAAGAACCAGATTCTAGTCCACTGAGGCATCACGAAAGGAATAGGAGGAAAAAGGTGTGTAATGCCTTTGAGAAATCTATTTACAACAGGGGACTTGAAAAGAGAGGGCTGATCAGGTAGCCTGAGAAAGGCAGAAATTGCAGAAAGGTAGCCCTTGATAGTGCCCAGAGCAGAGCCCTGCCGGGCCAAAGAGAGAAGGAACAGTAGGACCTCAGAAAGAGGGGCAGAAAGGGGATCCACAGCCTTTGCTGTGCACCATGCCACAAACTTGTTCCACCTGCAGGCGTATACCACTTTAGTAGAGGGACGCCTGGCTGCCAGAATAACGTCACAAACTTCAGGAGGCAAGTCGAAAGGAATCAACTGCCACCGCTCAATCTCCACGCAAAGAGGTGGAGGCTGGACAGGTTCGGGTGGAGGACCGCCCCCTGCTGCTGCGACAGAAGATCCTCCCGAAGAGGCAGTCTGATCGGAGGATCGATGCTCATACTGAGTAGCTCGGGATACCATACTCTTCGAGCCCAGTCCGGAGCCACAAGAATTGCTTGGGCCCGGTCGCGCCTCATCTTCTTCAGCACTCTGGGCAGAAGTGGTATAGGCGGAAAGGTGTACAACAGACCGCAACTCCACTTGCGACGAAAAGCGTCGCCGAGCGAGTGCCACCTTGGAAATTCCAACGCGCAGAACTGATGACACTGCGCGTTCTCTTCGGTGGCGAATAGATCTAACCAAGGCTCTCCCCACTGCTGAAAGAGACCTTGCACCACCTCCGAGTGAAAACGCCATTCGTGATCGAGCATGCACCTGTGGCTGAGTTCGTCCGCCCTGGCGTTCAGAGAACCTGCCAGGTGTTGAACCACCAGGGACATGCCCTGATGTTCCAGCCATGTCCAGAGACGCAGAGCCTCCTGACAGAGGGTCCACGACCCCACCCAGTCTTGTTTGTTGCAGTACCACATGGCGGTGGTGTTGTCCGTGAACACCTGCACTACTCTCCCCTTGACAGAGGAAAGGAATGCCTTCAGTGCAAGCCGGATCGCCCGCAGCTCCAGAAGGTTGATGTGGAGCCGGGACTCCGCCGGAGACCAGCGGACTCTGATCTCCGGCTCTCCCATGTGGCCGCCCCATCCCAGGAGGGACACATCCGTCACCACTATAAACTCCGGTTGGGGAAGGGAGAGGGATCTGCCGTCGACCCAATGCTGGTTCGTGAGCCACCACTGCAACTGTCGTGCAGTGCCCTCCGAGATCTGGACGTGATCAGACAGGTTCCCCTGATGCTGCGCCCACTGGAACTTCAGGTCCCACTGCAGAGCCCGCATATGCCATCTGGCATGATTGACCAGCAGGATGCAGGAGGCCATAAGGCCCAGCAGCCTCAGAGTCACTCTGACCGAAACCCGGGACAAGGGCTGAAAGATGGGAATCAGAGCCCGAATATCCTGGACTCGCTTGTTCGGGAGGATAGACCAGAAACTGCGCCGTGTCCAGAACCGCTCCGATAAAGAGGAGCTTCTGAGAGGGGCTCAGGTGCGACTTCGGCACGTTGATGGAGAACCCCAGCAAATGCAGGAGGTCGGCCGTAGTCTGGAGGTGGGAGACGACTGCCTGGGGCGAGCCCGCCTTCAACAACCAGTCGTCGAGATAGGGGAAGACTGAAACCCCTGATCTGAGCAGATGAGCTGCGACCACCGCCATCACCTTGGTGAACACCCGAGGGGCGCTGGTAAGGCCAAAGGGGAGCACGGGGAACTGAAAGTGCTCGTGGCCTACCGTGAACCGTAGGTAACGCCGGTGGGCTCGCAGGACGGGGATGTGGAAATAGGCGTCCTGCAAGTCCAGCACCACCATCCAGTCTTGTAGGTCGAGAGCAGACAAGACCTGAGCTAGAGTGAGCATCTTGAACTTCTCTTTGCGGAGGAAGCGATTGACGTTCCGGAGGTCTCAGATAGGACGCAGGCCTTTGTCTTTCTTGGGCACCACAAAGTAGTGGGAATAGCAACCACGACCTACTTCTGGCGTCGGAACGCGCTCGATGGGCCCTTTGTCCACGAGGGCCGTTACTTCCTTCTGAAGAAGCACCAAGTGATCCCCCGACATGCGATGGTACTGAGGTGGCATGGCTGGAGGGGTAGTCTCGAAGGGGAGGGAGTAGCTCCTCCGGACTATCTCTAAAACCCACCTGTCCGAAGTGATGGTGCGCCAGTGGGGGAGGTGATGGCGAAGCCTGCCGCCCACTGGCGTTTGATGGGCCTGAAAGGTTGGACTAGGAAGGTTTGGAGGCAGTGGTGGCCGGGGTGGTGGTGGACTGACCCGCTCGCTGGCCCCTTGGTCCGCCACGGCGGAACCCGCGTCCGCGGCCACGCTGGGATGATTGCTGCGCCGGCCTGTGGCTCTGTTGCAAACGCTGCAGGGCGCCCCTTCCTGTGCCATGAAAGGAGCGAAAAGCGGAAGTCGGAGGAGGGCGGACTGCCGAGAGTCCTAAGGACTTGGCAGTAGCCCGTGAGTCCTTAAACCTCTCCAACGCGCTGTCCGCTTTGTCGCCGAAAAGGCGACGCCCATCAAAGGGCATGTCCATAAGGGTGTTTTGGACATCCCCCGAAAATCCAGTGGTCCTCAACCAGGCGTGACGGCGAACCGCCACCGTCGTTGCAATCGATCTGCCCAGTGAGTCGGCGGTGTCTAGGCCACAACGAATCATGAACTTTGCTGCGTCTCTCCCCTCTGCAACAGCCTGGGAGAGAGCAGGCTGGGCCTCCTCCGGACACTGGGGCAGCACGTTCGCCACCGTATCCCACAGAGAGTGGGAATAACTGCCCAAGAGGCATGCGGTGTTCACGGACCGCAGCGCAGAGCTGGTGGAAGAAAAAATCTTCTTCCCAAACTGATCCAGCTTCTTGGATTCCCTATCCGGTGGTGCGGAAGGGAAGGCGGTTGGGGAAGCAGAGGCTTGGACAACCAAGCACTCGGGGGTGGGGTGTTGGGAGAGGAAAATGGGGTCACCCGGAGCCGGGCGATGCCGTCGGGCCACGTTCCTATCCACAGGAGCCCCTGTGGTGGGCCTGGACCAAGTGCCCAAAACGTCAGAAAGGGCTTCATTGAAAGGAAGCAGCGGCTCCGCAGAAGTAGCTGCTGGCTGAAGCACCTCTGTCAGGAGGTTAGTCCTGACGGCCACAGTAGGGAGCTCGAGGTGTAGGGCCTCGGCCGCCCTACGCAACACCACAGCATAACTAGCACCCTCCTCCGTAGCCACGGTAGGAGGAGACAGCATGCCAAGGTCTGGTGCGGTATCCAGACCACTGGCGTCCCCCAATTCCTCAGCCCAGTCCTGTTCAGACTCGCAGGCTGCAGCGAGAGGGTCCTCAGACCCCTCCCAGTCCTCCCCTTGCTCTTCAGGCTGTTCAACAGGTCTAAAATAAGGAGCAGGGACATGGGGATAGAAATCCCCAAGCAACGTCGAGAACGGCATCGATCGACGCCGGCTCGACGCCGCGTCCACTTCGGGGCTGAAACTGAGGTCGACGTCGTCCCGAGGAGCGGGCGGCGTCAGAACCGGTGCCGGTGGAGTCTACGACGGTTGAGGCGTAACAAGGTCAACCGGCGACGACCGGGATCCAGGCCTGGATCCAAGGGTGTCCTGCGGCGCTGGGGCCGGCGAGGAAACGCGAGGACACCCATGCGGGACCGCGGGGCACGAAGGCGCACCGGCGGGACCCGACGGCCCAAAGAGGCGAGCCATGGCCGACAGGAACTCCTGTATCTGGGCCGGAGTCGCCGACGACTTCGGGAAGAGCGGGTAGTCGGGCGGCGACTGCATAGGCTCCGCCGGAGCCGCGGGGGTGTCACCACCCACCCTTCAGCCGGGTCGCGCAACCGGCGAGGGGAAGTCGAAGAACGATGGCGTTTCTTCGACTTCTTGTGCTTCGTCTTACCTGACCCCGAGTGCGAAGACTTGGATCCCGAAGACCGATGATGATGACTCCGCGCACGGTCCCTCGACCTCCCTCTGGACCGGGACTTCGAACGGCGCGGAGTCGACTGCCGGGCTTCCAGCAACTTTCGGGACCACTCCCGCAAAGTCTTCGGCACCATGGCCCGGCAGTCGGGGCACGACTTGGGGTCGTGGTCGCGCCCCAGGCAGAAAAGACACACACGGTGCGGGTCCGTCACCGACATCATGCGGTGACAATCCCCGCAGGACTTGAAACCGGGCATCCTACTGCACCAGGAGTCGATGACTCAAAGAAAAATAGAGACAAAAAGCCTCAAAAAATTCAGTCAAAAATTGACTGGGGGTTCCTGCTCTTCCTGGATCTGCGCTTGCTGGTGCGGAAAAAGAAAGAACTGACGTCAGCGCGCGTGGGCGACGTCTAAGTAGCGCCCGCGACGTCATCTCGGCGACCGCGACACCAACGACGGACGCGGAGCCGCACGACGCCACCTACCGACGCGCAGGGGTACTGCTGACGAAAACTTTCCGGATCCAGTCTGACGCCTGGGGATATTCTAAGGTAAGGAATCTATCACTATGTGTTTCTTTCAGATAATGTAATTTATAACGTCGGTAACATACAAGTGCTCACATATTCCTGAATCTTATTTGCACATAAAGCTGTGAAAAACGTCCTATGAGCTATGGTTGGTTTGGACCGCAGTGGCCGTGATTAATCAGCCCAGGCAATAAAGGCATTTTCATTACACAGCTCCTAGGGACAAGAATGAACAATGCGGACTATCAGGTTCCACTCATTTTGAGCCTTTAGGAATAGCGGCTCTTCCTAGCCAAAGAGTTAGTGTGGCCCTGTAGGCAGACCATTGTGATCTCCCATGGCAAACACTCCTCTCTTCCTGAGCCAGGCAGGAGCAGAACAAAAAGGAGGCAAAGTTAGAAGTTGAAGCCCAGCATTGACCCCGCAATGTCTTCCTGAATTCCTCGTCTTGGTAGGAAACGAAGAAAAAAAAAGTGGGTGCTGCGAATGTCAGACTACAGATGGCACCAAGTAGTGGATGGGCAGGCTTTGTATTCTCAGCATTTCATGGAGCTTCTTGCCTCGAGGAGGGACTAACCACATAGGTAATAACTGGGATGAGGACAAGGGATTTAATGGTAATGACACCTTTCCTGGTTCTATATAGGTTGACTGAAGAAAAAAAAAGATATTGGACAAGATGGCCTAACGATAAGAGACTGCTGATTAGACAGATCTGGTGCACAGGTCAAATGGAGGACTTTTAATCTATAAAATGTAAAAGATTTAAAATAAGAAACCAGGAAATTAGGAGATATTCGGAGGCCTCTTACAGTCTCTAGAGTTAATTATACCAGGTGGCTTGCTAGATGTTATGCATTTTTATAAGGTAGTTAAGAGCAGCTTACTACAGGCGGCAGCAATTTACAAACTGTTCCGAGAAGATGGTCTTGCTAACGAGAAAACGATAGACAAGTACGGAGTCCAATTGTAGGAGGAAATTTGAATACAGATTGATAGGGCTTAATGAGATAGGATGTGTGGATATGGTTAACCACAAGTTGGATCTTGGTCAGACTTTATTCAGCAGTGGATACTATGTAAACTAGATTGGCAAAATGTGCATCAAGTGATTCTTATCTGTGCTGGGTATGTGGACTTGTTCTAGGAACCTTTAAACCAGATGTCTCCAACCAGCCGATTGCAAGCTACAAGTAGGTCTCAGACCCAGAGTACCTCACAGCCTTGAGTTCATTATAAATAAGCACAGGGTCACATTTTCCTTTTTAAGTTAAGGGAAGGTTGTGCTTATTTTACAATATGTTGAGGTTGCAGAAAGCAGTGCCTGATAATGAACAGAGCAGGAGTCAGATTTATGAGCCAGGGCACAGAGGCGAAGAACTGAAGCACTGAGTGTCATGTGTCCTAGTTAGGCCTAGAAGGAAACGTTGCCATTTTACATGAACACAGATCTTTCCTAAAGTTGCCTTTACTTTTCACATTGACTTTCGACACACATTTGCATCGAGACACTTTAGGTTCGTTTTCTAGAAACACCGGCCTTGCTTACAAGAATCAGCTTCGCAAGAACACTATCATATTGCCTTGGCACTATGTACAAGGCCTACACGTACGTTGTGCAGATGTGTTCAGTATTTTCGTCCATATGGCGACACAGCTATCTGTATCATACAAACAATGGCAGCCTGATCACAATCTCAGCTCAAGGCAAGGATGCCTTTTTCTATAAATAAACATCGTTTTCCGGGTATAGTCAGAGGAGGTACTTCTGCTGACTTCGAGAGGTCTCTGCATGCAGATGCTTTCACCCAGCAATTTACTGACATCTCCATGAGTGGTGCCCAGCTCGTGACCAAGACGGGGTCCTACATTCTTACCCACCAGGTAATGGGGTTGGATCATCCAGTAAGGGCATCCTTGGCAGAACATACACATACACCCTAAACACGTATGTTAGGGTCTACGTAGTAAGAGTACACCAGATTGTTATATTATTTTGTATGCTTACACAATGGTGGAACTTTTTGTTCTGTTCACTGTCCTGACACTTTTGATATCTTTCATCTGCTTCTGTCTATTGATCATTGCAGCACATATATTTTATACAAGAAACACATTGGTTCAATAAACGCTGAAAACATCCCTCTGCGTATTCTTTGTATATTTCTCTGTGCAAACGAGAATACGAGTGTATGTGCCAACAGTTGTAGTACTGTCACCGTGGTTTCTGAGGGAACAGGGTTGTTATGTTCAGTGGTTGCGAGAACTGTTCGCTCCCTGTCTAGGTTTAGGGGGGCTTATGGCGGCACTGTGAGCTAGCTGGTCTAAGGGATAACATATCCTTCGAGAGTGCACAGAATCAGTCTAGCACCAGCCCAACGTTTATGCCATCCACAAACGTGCAGTTCCTACTGATTAGTGGAAACTACACAGCATGAGGTATTTAAGTCTAAAATAAATGTCCTTGTCAACTTAATATTGGGTGAGAACAAAATTATGTTTCTGGATGCTTTTAAATGGGAGAAAAGTTAAATGAAGAGTTACATTAATGATTAAGTTAACTCTTCATTTTCATTTTCTCCCATTTCAAACTGTACCATTTACAAACAGCAGGCCTCTTGTTCCCAGTGGCCAGTAGACAATGTGCCATATATATATAACTGAGAAACACCGTCTTTTGTTTAAATGGGAGAAATTTAAAGTGAGGAAAAATATTTCTATGAAACACTGAGGCAACCTTTTCTCAGCTTTCAATCAAGCCGATTATGTCTTAATATTTTATGAAGCATGTTTCTTTCCTTTAAATTCCTCCTATTTAAACAAATGACTGTTTTTCTGTTATAAATATGGCACCTGGTCTACAGGCCACTGGGTGCAAGATGCCAGCAGTTTGTAGATGGGACACATTAAAATGGAAGAAAATGTAAATGATGAGTTTTATGGAATCCATATAAATATAAAGTTAACTCTTCATTTTAATTTTCTCCCATTTCAAAGCGTGACATTTACACACAGCAAGAATCTTGTCCCAATGGCTGGGAGACGCAGTGTCATATACTTAACTGAAAAAGACAGCCATTTTTATAAGTGGGAAAAAATTACGTGCAGAATTTTTTTTCCATATTATGAACATTTTGGCAGAACATTTTTCTGCACTTAAAATCTCCCATTTAAATAAATTATTGTATGTTTGTGTTATACATGTAACGGTGACACATACGCTGAAAGGTATGTCCTGTGCCACAAGTACATACAACACAGGCTGTCATTCACCCATATACATACATCCCATTCATAAGCATACATTCATACATTTCCAAAGACAAATCATTCACTTACACACATGGCAGCCCTTTCATAGTGCCCCTATTCAAAGTAATTTGTTCAAACCATAGTATCTGGCTCTATGGGCATTAGGGTTAAATACAATGAAGATGGGTGTGGGGGAGTCTGGTAACACTGCGCGTGGCTTTGCCTTCGGTAGCTCAGTCATTTTCAGTGATGAGAAGTAGGTCTCACTACAGAAAAGGCTGGAGACCCCCGCTTTAAACATATGCTGTGGGCCTGCAGGGGAGCAATTACATTCAGAATTGGATTACAGGACCGAATTGATCTAGTCCTTGGTGCATAGTTGGCAAAACGTCAATGATGGTCCATACATTTTTTTTCTCCTGATTCTTACAATTTCATTGCTGCCCAGAAAGTATGGATTTTAAAGGTTTAGAGATCTCGCTGTGCTCTTTCTGTGGATGAGTGGATTTTCAAATTACTTACACTTGGATGTAATAAAAATTTTCTGCATCAAAGAATGGAATGTCAATACAAATATGAGAGGAAGTGGCCTCTTTTTGTATACTATACATATAAATAAGGTGAGCCCCCCCCCTTTATGTACACAAGTAAGCAGTGGCATTTGACCAGTGCCAACCTAGATGAGAAGCAGTGGAGTGCTTTCATTTTTCGTTTCTTGATTATTTCCTATTCTTTCCTATTTTATGTGCTCTTTCAGGATTTATGTATAACATTTGATGTTTGACCCGTGGCTCCCCATATGTGGCTTGATTTGTTACAGATATTGATTAGTAAGGAACTATGAGCCATTTCATTTAGTGCTTTAGATATACACCATGCCAAATGTACCTTTCTGCAGCTTATATTTTAATGTGACGCTCATACAATGTCATAGTTAATGTTATGTCAAAAATGTTAATAAAATGTTATAACAAAAATAAGCTTTTGATAATTGGAAATTTTAACTACAAACATTAATTAATAAATACAAGAATTGATATAGGAGTAAACACCTTTCCAACACAAACTACCTCATCTCACATTTCAGTCTTTACATGAATCGACCACAAGAACGACTATGTGAATGAAAACCAGGCAAGTAAGCAGAGAAAGAGAATATTTAAGCATGTTACAAACCCTTTCAGGAATTATTTGGCTCTTTTGTCGAGGGCAGTGCACTGATTTCAGGTATCCTTGGTACAATGATATTAATCCTTTGTCTTTCTAGGCAGTGCAGCAATATTTGTAGCCTTTAGAAGAAATCTCGTGCCTCCTGCTGTTGCCACTTTAGACAGGATAGTATTTTCTATTGTCCCAGATTCTATGTCAGGACCGAGGCTCAGATTATGCTCAACTCTCATTTATTCCACTCAGCAGCCTTAAACAAAATGTTTTTATTCAAAGACTCCAAATCCCACGAGTCTTTGCAACAAATCAACAGTATAACCAGTAAGTCCCATATAAGCAACATCAAGGAACAGCACTTCCTCTTTCTTCGCTGCTCAGCCTTCCTTCATATTGTTATATAGGCCTTGTTATGTCTAACTATGATTGTTTGACTTTGATGTAGCTAGTGTGAGTAAGCGCAGTGGTTTCAACCACTGACGCTTCACATTGCGCCCATGAGGTTGTTTCTCGGCTGTACAACTCACTAACAACTCGTTGTGCACACTAGGTCAAACATTTAGCAGGGCTTGTCCCCCAACACTCACTTTTAGAGCGCGGCCCTCGCTGAGTTTCCAACGTGTCTACCCTTCATACAGGGAGACGCGCGCTGCAGCACTCGCCGTGAGGCATGGCCACCTCAAAACAGTGGTATTGGCAGAGTGTGTAAAGTGTATGAGGCGCGTCTGGTGTGGTTTTTGCTCCAGTAGGGGACGTGGCGCATGCACGTCTCTCGTCTAAGAGGCGAGCCCCTCCCCTCGCATTTCTGGGATTCCTCAACACGTCTCGACGCTCCAGACAGTTTACTCTTTCGTTGTCAGGGAGGGGCAGTCATCGCCTTGGGCGCGCAAGACGCATCGAGTGACATTCCTCACATTCCAATCCTCATACAGTTTATATCTCAGATAAGCTGTTCGTTCGCGGAATTATTCTTTTCCTGAAAGCCAGTACATTTAGAGGCCATGTACAAACAAGCAGTGGCTGAGGCAAATTTTAACCGGGCCGGTTAGGAAGTGTTTTTAGTACTTTTGACACATATTCCTGCAGTATTGACCTCTAACATTCACCTGATGAGCCATGGGCGGTGAGTTTGATGCCTATTCGGAGTTTGTAGAGGAGGCGCTATCGCTACTCCCTATTCATGAGGAGCTAGTGGATGCCGTAAATGCATCCTTAGAAAGGGCGGTCTCCTCTGCCCTGCCACCACTGAGCCAGTGAATTATCGAATTGACAGTGAGGCGCAGCGTATTACCCTCAACTGGGGCAGGCTGGAGGCTTGAACCTCCTTCGCAGGGGGCCCTAAGGGCACGAGCAAGGCCAGAGCAAAGATGCATGTTAGAGAGAACGCTATCTCCTCTGAATCCATCGAAAGGCTGCCCCCGGGCCTTCCTAAAAAAGCGTTAAGACACACATTATTAATGTTTTTCTAGCTGTTATGTCACCATAACGGGTTATCAATTGTTAAATGCATAAATGTTGCCCATTGCATGACAATGATATATGCAATTGTGTCGTACACTAGTACCAGGAGAACACATGGGTGTCTCAAACAGCAACAATTCACAGGCATCGATGCCTGATAAACATGTGGATGTGTTAATAATTTTAAAAAATAGAGAGATCACCCGATCTTTTGGTCCTTTGATGTAGTAGGGATGCGTTACCCTTAACATCTGCATCATATTACTTATTTCCCTACTATCTTGCCCTTTGCATATATGGCAGCCCATTTTTTAATAACCTTTGTCGTTAGTTTTAGTCTTGATGTGACTTTTTCCTTTACACTGCAGACTTGTCCCACGGAGACAAAATAATTTTTCTAATATGCATTGTTATATCGCACTGCAGAGGACGAGCTTCTTCAGATATTTCACATCATTTTTTTAATGTGTGGTGGACCGAACTGAGATATCCGTTTTAAGATGGCCAACACAGCCAATATAGAGGATCACTATAAGCAGAGAGAAGCTCTCCCAGGGCCCGGCTGCTCTGGATGACGTCACTGAGGGCCAGATGTATCAAAGGGTTTTGCCCATTCTGTGTCTATGGGGAAATGTGTTGATACATATGGCCCTGAGTGCCGAATTAACGCTGACCGAGCAACGACGTTCGCATGTTCCAGTGCGGATCTTTTGAACGTACTTGCAAGTAAGTTTCTAGATACAGCATTGGCATGCTGCCGTATGAGTACACGCACATGCCCTATTTTGGGATGAGACGCTGGCAGACAGCATTTTAGGTATATACAGCAATTCCGGTCATTCTGAATCCTCTGTCTGTTTTTACACAGCACATTGCAGCCTCACACCGCTTGGGCGAAGTGGTAACCATCTCGCCAAGACTACTGAGTAAGAACTCAGGCGTGTACCCAGTCCTTACCGTCTCGGTAGTGATCCCAGTTTGAACCTCGACTGAATTTTATGTTCCACGGTGGGAACCGCATTTGAGCCCCACGGTGTCACCTTCACAGTGTCTGTAAGTAAATTTTTGACACCACACGTTGTAAGGCTTTCGGGTGTGGTGTGTAGCAGTCTCTATTCCTTCACATGCATGCTAAACGGGTGTGTACTACTAATATTCCACACGGGAGCTGCAATGGGCTGAATGAATGTTTCTTGCCACATGGCAGGCATTCTACACAAGGGTAGGACAAACAACTGGGATCTTAGTTCTCTCATTTTTAACACATTTCAGTTTTTAATAAGCACTCCTTTTTCGTTCTGTGTTAAAAAAATGCCCGGCTGATAAGCAGGGGATTCTGCATGTCATAGGCTTGAGTCACTCCTACATTTTTCCACTTCGTGGACTGCACTTCCACTTACAGTGCACCAGCTTTAAATCTGGAGTTTTTTTTAACATTACCTTTACAGGCACTTCTAGCCTTTTCATTGTCCTGACGAGGACCAAAGGAGATAGGACCAAAACGCGTCGACACCTCCAGTGGAGGAGTCCTCTGAAAATTGAAAAGTACCAATGAATGAAGATCGCACCAACATTTAACACACAGGGACTTACTGGTCCTCAACGAATGTTGACTCAAAAAAGACTACCTCCTAATCATGGACAGTAGATTTATCCTTTTGAATACAGCCACACAATTTCAAAATAAATGGAAGACTGTAATCCAATGGTTATATATGATATTGCCTGTTCATAAACACACAATGAAAATAATTGTTTGTGTTTACAAAAAAAAAATGTATTGTTATTCATGTATCATTGTGTATACATATGTATGTGTCAATATGTGTAAGTATTTTTAGGTAGGAGTACAAAGAGTACCAGTTATTTAGCTTGTCTTGGCCAGTAATAATAAATTCATTTTGTAACAGATATACTTCTGACCAGTGACTAATTTGTTTCCTCACTGGGTAGATTTGTGGTACTATCTTCTGTCCCTACTGTATACCATTTTTTGTTAAATACAGGTTCCTTTGGCCAGGCATTGTAGGGTCATTTGGGCACACCCATATTTTTGTGTATCTAGACACACAAGAGGCACAGGATGATTCCCAGCCGATTACACCCCTAGCCCCGAGGACAAATCCTGTCCCCATCGCTGAGCAAATGACAATACTGGGGACGGCTCTTATACCCCTGATGGGGATTCGGGCGATGAACCAGGCCCGAGCAGACCCTGGTGACCGGAAGCTGGTGCGAAGAAACCCAGGCTGGAGGACTCAGACAACCAAGACTGGATCCCAGCATCAAAAGTAGCTCTCTATGTGGCCAGTCGCATCAGGAAACCCATGGACCAGGAGTCCCAGGGTCACCTGAAGGCGGAATGCCCAAGACATCATTGGCCAATAAGGTGGCAAGTACCGCAGACATCGACGCCAGGATACTGATATTTATCACTAAGTTTGTGAAAGACCCTAAGAACGGCCTGGACCGTTCCTGTCAGGATAATGTCTTAGACGTTTTGGGGCTGCCTACAAAAGTATTGGATATGTTAGAAGATGCCAGGGAGTCAAGTCATAGGATCAATCCTTCGATCTTATCAGGCTGGGCTCAGAGGGACGTTTGTTTCTTGGGTAATCGAATTGCACATTATCAACGGAGCCTCGTTGTTCCCTATTAATAAAAACGGAACCTAGGCTAGGCGAATTGGCTACAACTAAGCCGGCCCGGGGGCGAATGGGGATCTCTTTAGGGAACCATTTATCAAGGAGTTTTTATGCTTTGTCAATACATTCTCATCTCTGGACAAGGGGCAACAGTACATTAAGAAAGTTTTCAGCCAGCAAATTTTTGGAGGGGCTAGAAAAAGAACAGGGCGCTCCTCTGTCCGCTCCTACAACTCCAACCCCTATGAACTGCAAACAAGACGCCCTATCCACTGGCAAGACCACAAGTAATTCAGGGGGTTTTACCCCTCAAGAGGTCGTGGCAGAGGACGTGGCTGCAAAGGGCATTTCCGTGGAGCCAGAAACGCGACAGGTGGCACCACCAGTAAGCAAGATCCATTCTTCCTTACTAGGGGTGGGGTGAAGATTGCAATGGTTCAGCCACAAATGGGCGTCCATAACAGGGGAAGCATGGACGCTTCAAATCGTGAAGGGCTTTCACCTAGAGCTTTATGGTACACCCCGCCAGCACTCCTGACCCCATCCTTAAGTCTTCTCATAAGAAGGGATATGGGTGGTAAAAAGGGAGGGGAGAGACCTTCTCGAGAAAGGAGCCAATCAAGCTTTTAACTCTTAATCCCACGGATTTCTTGAGCAACATTTTTCTGGTCGGGAAGAAGGTAAAGGGATTCAGACCAGTCATAAATCTCCAAGATTTCAATTGATGGGTTGTATACCGTCACTTCAAAATGGAGGGCATCCACCTCCTACGAGATGTTCTGTTGCCCAATGACTGGTTGGTATGGCTCGATCTGAAGGACCTACCTCACCATTCCGAAATTTCCTCCCCACAAGCGCTTCCTATAATAATTCGAGTAAGACAGCCACATCTACTAATTCACATGCCTGCCATTCGGTCTGTCCTCAGCAGCCTGATGCTTCACCAAGGTGCTGAGGCCGATTATGGAATGGCTACGGGCACGGCGAGAGACTGATAGGGTGCCTGGACAACATCCTTCTGATGCACCAGGAAAAACCTATTCTACTTTCGAAACTTCTGATGGCTCAGTTACAAGATCTAGGCTTCATACTGAACGATCAGAAGTCAGACTTTGTGCCGGCCCAGTAGATGACCTTTCTGGGGTTCCACACGTGTAGGAAAGTGCTTCTTTTGGACATGGTTAGCCCCCACTTTTTGCCTGGAAAATGATGCAATTTGGACTAAAAGTGTACAGGGTCCCGGCCGACCAGCCTCCCCGTGCCATATCTTCTTCCCTTAACTGTGCCTATTGTTTTCACAATTGGCACCCCTTTTGCTCACATATAAGTCCCTAGTAAAAGGTACCCCTAGTACCAAGGGCCTTGAGGTTAAAGAGGGTCCCCAAGGGCTGCAACACGAATTGTCCCACCCTAAGGGACCCCTCACCAAGCACATGCACACTGTCACTGCAGCCTGCGTGTCTTGGTGCAGAAAAAACTGAAGAGTCGACATGGCACACATCCCTGTGTGCCATGATCACAGACACTGCATGAGATATAGGTAAGACACCCTTCTAGCAGGCCTTAGCCCTAAGGCAGGGTGCACTATATCTCCTGTGAGGGCATATCTGCATAAGCAGATCTGCCCCTGCAATATCCTGGTCTATTCCTGGGTATTGCGAGTGACCAGGGAAGCCATAGTAAGTACATGGGTTGGGCATTCGCCATTACGAGTTCCCCAGCTTCACAATGGCTTCACTGAAGTATGGGATGTTTGGTACCAAACATCTCGTCATAATAAACCTACACTAATTCTAGTGTCAGATGTATTATTAATTGCACACAGGGGACCCCCTAGAGGGATCCCCTGAAATCTACCAACCCTTAGTGTGGTCACCGACTGGCCTAAGCCAGCCTGCTACCATCAGACAGTGTTCTGACCTCATGGGGTGAGTGCCTGCGCGCTCAGAGGTCGAAAACAATGCCTTTCCTGGGTGGAGGTGTTCACACCTCCCCCTAGTCAGGAAGAGCCACTGTGGTGGGGAACTTCAAAGGCCTTGCCGCCTTTGTAATGCGACCCCAGCCTCTACTGTTAGAGGGAGTAGACCCCCTTCGTGTCCTCATCCCCATTTTGGCGGGACGACAGGCAGGAGAACTTAGAAAGAATAGGAGGTGTGCCCCCCTTTGCCAGCTCCACCCCTCAGGTGCTGGAGGAGAGGTTTAGTACACTTTTCAGTGTTCACCATCTTGAAGATGGTGGGACTTATCCAATCAGGTCTAGGACTATGTCCCCCTCCCACAAGAGATGGACATAATAGATGGTGCAGACACCCCAGGTAAGGGGCCCATTGGCCACTACTCGTCACTCCCTTGTGACAAATTCAAAAATACAAGAGAGGGGTCCCACTCTCCAAGGGAACAGGACACCAAAACTAGACACTTCTGTCAAAAAGTAAATACCCCTTGGGTTTATTTTAAGCATTAAGGATCACACACCAAAATTATCATCCATACACCATCCGCGTCTACGATCTCAAATGGAAACCAAAAAAGTAGGTCTATATGAGAAGAGTAATATATTTGTTATTAATACTTTCTCAATGAATTAAAAACCTTTTTTATACAAAAAGGCAGTTATCAAAAATGCATATAAAATAAATACACTTTAAACGTCGACATTAGTTAAAAACATAATTTAAAAACAACAACGTGGGAGAATTTCAATATGACAAAAAATATGACAAAAAATATTGATGAAAGATCAAAATGGGCACCCCAAGTACACAACACTAAATTTGATGACACTGGCTCCACACTTTTCCAATTTTACTTCCTCCTAGTTGAACCGGGTGGTGTCTTGGGTGCACTCTTAAAGCAAAGCGACACGTTTCGGTGGCATAAGCAGATAAACCACCTTCTTCAGGCTTATGGCAATCATTAACGATCTCCCAACACAATCTATAAAAAACATCATACATAGGTTATTATTACAATATACTCCTTTTTAGCAACCATAAGATACATTACACATCCCCGTTAATTTAACCAATGTCGAATTATCCACAATAGAATTTAATTCATACCTCAAGACATATTAGAAACATTATTAAAACATTTATATTACAATTCTGGTTCCATTTGAGTGATACAAATATAGACCAAAACATCCATCATCCATTCACACACATCCATCCATATGTAACTCGGGGTTGTTACCCACCCGAAAAATGAAACTGCAATTTAGTATGGGGGTCCGTCACCTCCTCAACAAGTGGCTGTTATCTCCGCATGTGCCACACAATGGCAATCAAAGTAGAGGCATAAGCATCTGCTCTACAAGCAAACCCTAACAGACAACAATAAAGGGAAATAAATATAAATAAATAACATAACACTTGTTTTGGACAATCCCAACCAAAGGAAAAAAGGTGTACAAAACTTCTACCTTTGAGCTGGCCTTCTCTTCAATGGCACTCACAAGTGCTATTTTAAAACCAATACAGAGACCAATCTTCTCTTCAAGCCCTGAATATTTCACGGTGCTATAAGAGAAAAGGCAAAGATTCCTAAATCGTATTGTCCCATATCTCAATGCTGTTCATCGCCAATCATAAACATAGTCACACAAACCCCCTCACAAGTCATACCTGCATAGAGACTTGATCCAATGGCTCCACTGGAGCAATTTCTAACGAAGTGCCTGTGCATGAAAATAAGCGTGATATTAGTTGACTACCCTATTTGTCTTATTAAGGGCTCGACTAGAAGTTACATAAAAATGTTTCTAAATAGACTGAAAAAGCTAAAAGCCTATATTCATAAATACACTGCTAGCACGTAAAAGACTAATTTTAAACATGTTGAATACTCTGGAAGGGGCACCGACATAACAATATGTCTCAAAAAATAATAATACTATTCCCTCACTAACGGCTAAATATATCAATAACTACATAGAATGAGAGACATAACCCTCCTCCGTAAGAAAACAACCCCATTAGCAGGAGGAAAACATATGGCAGTCAAATCTATTAGTTATCGAAGAAAATACCGCCATAGCACATATAATCCCACCCGAGCTTAATGCTCATCAAATGATTGTATTATTCTAAAATCAAAGTTGCCCATCAGTTAAAAATATCCTATCTCTAAATAGCTGCTCCACCTCACCAGATCACTAGAGATTCTCACCGGGACTCAAAAGCCTCCGAGCTTGCTCCTTCGTCTTTTAACCGCTTAATAAACGTTCACTTGGCATTGTGCCCGTCTTTATGAACGCTCGCGTTTCTTCCTCAATTGCTCAATGATAGAGGTAAAAAGTGGACTTCTAAGCTAACAAGGTGTGCGCCATGTTAGAGTGATGTTCAATATGCCGAAATTACAAAATGAAATATTTTGTCCAATACAGATATACAAAATACCTAATTCGTATAAAGCTATAATGCTCAGTTGTGCTTCTAATTCCTTTATTATTCTATTTTTGTAAACAAGTTAAAACCATCATCTAAATTGGTATATAAGGGACTACTAGCTCATCCTCCAAGCAAGGAAGAGCAAGAGAGGGAAATGCCGACCTATTCAAAAAGCGATAATTCTCTTGTCTTAAAAGGAAACCACGCATCCAATAATGCCTATTTGTATATCCATGGTAATACCTATTTAATGGAAAAATCCATAAGGATATCTATATTGATCAAAGGGCGCAAATAAATTCTAAAAATGCCCCACACTATCGGTAACAATACCTAAAGAGGCCCTATTGTTCAGCACATTGTTTTATCATATTAGATTTTACAAATTAATGGATGAGTTTATCCCACTCTTCTCGGGAATTAAGTCCTTGCCTCACAGTGTTGAAAATAGATATATACCATTGTTCCCTGGCTTTCCTTTTTTCCCCCATATTGCCCCCTCTTTTGTTCATGGCCACTTTTTCTAAGATGTACCATTTGAAGTCAAATTCAGTATGACCCTGTTCCAAAAAATGAGCTACCAGTGGGGCATTTAATTTTTTAGTTTTGATGGCCGATCGATGTTCTAGCAAACGTATCCTGAGTTCACGGCCAGTCTCACCCACATAAGCATGACCACAAGGGCATTTCAGAAAGTACACAATGTTCTTACTACGACAGTTATTTAGAGCGTGTGCCACTATAGTTCTGTCGTTGTGTTTTAATTCCTTTGCTACTATACATTGGGGACACATCGAGCAATTACCACATTTGATATTTCCCTTGACTATGGAATTATCTATCGTGCTCTGTTTGTTAATAGGTTCCTCCCTGTAGGTATGAACCAGTTGATTCCGTAGGTTTGTATTTCTTTTGTAGGCGAACAATGGTTTCTCTAATGTAACATCTTCGCCATCATTGAGAATGTTCCAATGTCTGTTTATCACATTTTTAATTCTATTACTGATTTCATAGAACTGGCTAACAAACGCTATTTTAGAAATTCTCTTGCTTTCTTTTGGTCCATCAAACATGGCTTCCCTATTAAAGAAGCGAGCTCTTTTAAAAGAGTGCGATATCAGCTTTTTAGGATATCCTCTATCTTTAAGCTTGGCCTTAAGGACTTCAGAGTGTTTATAAAAGTTCTCCAATTCTGTACAATTCCTCCTAAGACGGAGGAATTGGGTAAATGGTATATTATCTGTTTGAGAACGGGGGTGGAAGCTGGAGTAAAGTATTTTTATCCATCGGTTTGGTATATAATTCCACCTCCAGTCTTCCACCCTCCGATCTAATGGTGATATCCAAATAGTCAACGCTGTCCTTACTATACTGAGCTGTAAATTTGAGATTTTCATCTCCCAGATTGAGCCAACTGAGGAATTCCTCTAGTTCCTCTGTGGAGCGGGTCCATATATAGAACACGTCATCAATAAAGCGATGCCATTCACCAACATTCTCATAAAATGGTGCAAGTTCATTATAAATATAGTGTGAGGGCCATTGAAGAGAAGGCCAGCTAAAAGGTAGAAGTTTTGTACACCTTTTTTCCTTTGGTTGGGATTGTCCAAAACAAGGGTTATGTTATTTATATTTATTTTCCTTTATTGTTGTCTGTTAGGGTTTGTTTGTAGAGCAGATGCTTATGCCTCTACTTTGATTGCCATTGTGTGGCACATGCGGAGATAACAGCCACTTGTTGAGGAGGTGACGGACCCCCATACTAAATTGCAGTTTCATTTTTCGGGTGGGTAACAACCCCGAGTTACATATGGATGTATGTGTGTGAATGGACGATGGATGTTTTGGTCTATATTTGTATCACTCAAATGGAACCATAATTGTAATATAAATGTTTTAATAATGTTTCTAATATGTCTTGAGGTATGAATTAAATTCTATTGTGGATAATTCGACATTGGTTAAATTAAAGGGGATGTGTAATGTATCTTATGGTTGCTAAAAAGGAGTATATTGTAATAATAACCTATGTATGATGTTTTTATAGATTGTGTTGGGAGATCGTTAATGATTGCCATAAGCCTGAAGAAGGTGGTTTATCAGCTTATGCCACCGAAACGCATCGCTTTGCTTTAAGAGTGCACCCAAGACACCACCTGGTTAAACTAGGAGGAAGTAAAATTGGAAAAGTGTGGAACCAGTGTCATCAAATTTAGTGTTGTGTACTTGGGGTGCCCATTTTGATCTTTCATCAATATTTTTTGTCATATTTTTTGTCATATTGAAATTCTCCCACGTTGTTTTTAAATGATGTTTTTAACTAATGTCGACGTTTAAAGTGTATTTATTTTATATGCATTTTTGATAACTGCCTTTTTGTATAAAAAAGGTTTTTAATTCATTGAGAAAAAGTATTAATAACAATAAATATATTACTCTTCTCATATAGACCTACTTTTTTGGTTTCCATTTGAGATCGTAGACGCGGATGGTGTATGGATGATAATTTTGGTGTGTGATCCTGAATGCTTAAAATAAACCCAAGGGGTATTTACTTTTGACAGAAACTCCCTTGTGACACCCCTAAATCTAGCATTTATGTGGCATCCCCAGACCCTTAACTTCAGTTCCAGATGACCGAAGAAGAGCCGGACACCACAGAGAACTACTGCAGAGAACTACTGACTTGGTCCCAGCCTACCGGCTTGTCTGCAGCCCTTGACGATCCTGCGCCAAAAGACGACTCCTCCAGTAGGCCAGCGACCACCAAAACCTTGGAAGGACTACCTGCCTTCGACAAAGATCAAGATCTCCAGAGAACAGCGGACCCATTCAAAAGCAACCATCTTCAAGCAAAGACTGACCTAACAAACCGCGAAACCCTGTTGCCGGTTCCATCTCTGCAACCAACGATTGACACTTCCGACCTAAGTCCAAGTGGCCGATCAGTCCCAGTGAGGTTCCCCTGTGCTCAAGAGCCGGAGTCCATCATGGGTTGACTCCACCTGGAAACCTCAACGTCGTCTGCAGCCTCTGCACGGAGACAGCCTCAACTGTGACCTGCTCTGGTAAGCCATTTTCGATGCCAAAAGACACCCATTCACCCATCCGCCCTGCACCTTGGTGAAGACCAAAAGGTGTCTATGTCACAGAGCATCGCAACTTACCTCTACAGCTGTTGGTTTTCTTCGACCGGCCTCCTGGGTTGAGCCTGCAGCCCTTTTCCGATTTGGCCTTTCTCCATTGCTTTTCATTGGGCACCCAACACTGTGTTGGCACCCTGCACCCAGCCACCCCTGTGCCGCTGGTGGTGTAGTGTTAGTGCTGCTTTGGACCCTGCCCCGTGCTTGCTTCAATCCCTAGAGACTGGCCCCACAAGACGCTGTTACCTGTAGGCAGCCTCTGCCCAATTGCCCCATTCTTCATTGAGTTGCATTGGGCCCCCAACACCGTATTTGCACCCGACCGCCCCTGTGCCGCTGGTGGTGGTGTACTGTTGGTGCTGAACTGGACCTTACCCAATGCTGACCTTAACTCCCGAAGACTGGTCTTGTAAGTTGATGTTACCTTTCTGTATGCTGAATGTTTTCTTCCTCCCATAGATTAACATTGCAAAGTCTGAAAATTGCACTAAGTGCCACTTTTGATATTGAAAAGTATTTCTATTGCAAAACGTATTTACCTAAGACAGGGTGCTGTGGTTTTGAAAAATAAATATAACTAAGTATTATTTTTATAAATTGGTCTCGTATTTATTCATTGAGTGTGTATCTTCTTTAATGCTGTGTGTACAACAAATGCTTAACACTGCCCTCTGATAAGCCCAACTGCTTGCCCACACTACCACAAAAGCTAGCATTAGTGTTATCTACTTAAGCCTCTGTAAAGCTTCTGGGGATTCCGTGGACTCTCTGGACACTATACCTCTTTTTAGTGTAGCATAAAGAAAGCCAGCATCTTACAACACAGTACACCAGTGCCTCAGGTTATCCCAAAAGAAGTTGCTCATGAATCATCGGGAACTGCGGAAAATCTTGCAAAAGTTATCCCTCCGACAGCTGGCCCGGATCTTGGGCCTTCTATCCTCCTCGATCCAAGCGATCATTCTGGGC
The DNA here is from genome assembly GCA_963921515.1 of Calotriton arnoldi. Lineage (NCBI taxonomy): Eukaryota > Metazoa > Chordata > Amphibia > Caudata > Salamandridae > Calotriton > Calotriton arnoldi. The sequence continues at coordinate 99,591 of CAWUFW010007530.1, forward strand.
CCATTGAATTATCGTGCCATACAACGCCTGAAGGCTCAACACCTCAGGAGGGACCTGTCATACACACAGGAGATTTCGCTTTCCCCAGAAACTCGACTGGAACTTCAATGGTGGCTCGATCATTTGCAGGCCTGTAACGGCACCAAAATATATGGATCAGCTCCGGATCTGGTGATTGAAGCGGATGCCAGTCGTTAAGGTTGAGGCGCTCTGTGGGGATATTACCACTGGCGGACAGTGGTCAGAGCAAGAGGAGTCGCCCCACATCAATTGCCTAGAGCTCCTTGCCGGATCCTTTACAGCTCAAAGTTTGACGGCCAACAAGTTGTCCTGCATCATCTTGTTGAAGATGGACAACATTTCGGCGGTTAGATATATCAATCGCCTAGGAGGCACAAGTTCAAAGGTACTGGCAGAACTGGCCAGGGGAGCTACAGTCTGGATCACAAGCTGTAAGTTACAGCGGAATATCTGTCGAGGAAGCTCAATCAGTCGGCGGGCTGGCAGTCCAGACACCTAAAGAATTACAGTGCCTGGAAGCTGGATCCCGCTCTTTTTCAGAGTTTGATGACATGGTGGGGCCCATGTCAAGAGGACCTTTTTGCATCACAACTCAACCACGAACTTCCCTGCTTCTTCAGCTGGCGAGCGGATCCATTGGCGGAGGCGACGGATGCCTTCCTACAAGATTGGAGCCAGTTCAGGGGGTATGCATTTCCCCCGTTCTCGATGATAGCTAGGCTCACGGCATTGGTCAGGAGCCAGAAGGCAGAGATAATCCTGGTGACACTGCTTTCGAAGTCACAAGTATGGTATCCAGTTCTTCAGGAACTTTCGATGGATTTTCCAATCCTACTTCCTCAGACTCCTCTTCTCCTGACCGACCCTCATGGCAACTTGCCCCAACTGGTTCAGGAAGGGACTCTTCGACTGATGGGTTGGATTACAGGGGATGTTGGACGATCCCGGGCCTTTCGTCACGGGCTTTCCCCCTTATCAGAAGGGTCTGGGCAAACTCTACTGTCAGGAGATATGGCCCGGCATGGAGAAGATGGTCACGCTGGTGTCTGTGACGGGGTTTGGATCCCATGGGGGCGGATGTAGTGTACATCGTCAATTTTCTGTCAGAATTGGAGGACAAAGGATTGGCTTATCGCACAGACAATGTATGCAGAAAAGCCATTTCGGCGGGCCATGTGCCTATACATGATGTCCCAGTAGGGGAACACCCTTTAGCCTGTTGGCTTCTGGGGGGTATTCGCTTGTCTTTTCAGCCAGAACCGAAGTATTCTTCCCTTTGGGATGTGAACATGGTACTCCAAATGTTGCAATCATGGCAGGATAATCCACATCTGTCCCGTAAGGAACTAACAGGTAAGCTAGCAGTCCTGCTATGTCTCATCTCGTGCAAGCGAATTTCTGGCGTTTGTGCCTTAGATATGACAGCACGCATGTTCACTCTGGAGGGGGGTGTTGTTCATTATTTCTCTGCACACCAAATCTAATACAAGGGTGGTTCACTATCTGGTGTTCCCAGGTCACCCAAAGTTGTGCATGGAATGCAGTCTGAGGGCCTATGAGTGTATGACGGAGGAATATAGACCACCAGGAATGGCTCAACTGTTTATCTCCCTCAAGAAGCCTTTCAAGCGAGTCTCGGCAAGGACTATTGCCCGTTGGGAGAGATGGATCCTGCAAGAAGCAGGGATCGATACCTCTACCTTCGGGGCACACTCCACCAGGGTAGCTATGGCCTCAAAGGCCTTCTCGCTGGGAAGTCGCATGGAGGATATTCTCAGAGCGGCTGATTGGTCTGCCAATTCCATGTTTAAAACATTTTATTTCAAACCAATCACTGGCATGGCTTTACTGGTTGTCATGTCTACAAAGAGGGGGAAGTAAGGGCTTTTTTCAACAGGTCCAGCATACATGCCCAGCGACAGATAAACACAAAAAGGGTATGCAGTTCCTGACAGGATAAAACAGGTTGTGTAAGCGAGCAGAAGCTCGTTTGATATCTAGACTAAGAGGGGAATTCCTCTTGTAGGAATTAGGACCCTGACACACCCAGCCAGCTAGGTGTCATGCTTCATCATTGGGTCTGCTCCTCGTCGGGTCGGCACTGCAATACCCGAGGGGCACCCATGAAGGGGCTCTTTGGCGGAGATCTTTTATTCCTTGCCGTTAGGTGCAGTGCGTGTGAGGGGCCTAGTGTGTGTAGATGTAAAGGTAGGTGAGGCTAAAATAGGAGGTAGGGGTCCAATCAGAGCAATTTTAATGAGTATGGCCCCAATCCTAGTTAAAATTAAGTGTGGTGCGCCCCTGTAGTAGTGTTACAGAGTACCGCGCTCAAAGGTCGACATGTTTCTTGCCAAACTGTCTATTGGACGGCAATTCTTCAGGACCAGTATCAGTTTCTATCTACTCTAATGATCGTGGTCAATTGTGGTGAAAGTGAGAGACCACATACAGCACCCTAAAAAGTGGTACCTGTCACTCTAGAAAGACAACCTGTAAAAAATGAGAGATAACCGCATCAATAGATGTATTGGCATTCATCATACCGTTAAAAACATGCCTGTGCAGCACTTAAACAGTGACGAAGACATGCTTCACGTTGAGGTGCTGTGACAAACACGTGTGGCGACGATGTGAAATAAAAAAAAGAGGCAGCAATTTTATAATAACTCACTCCATTAGAGTCAAAAATTTGTGTCAGCGTATTCCAGCAGGTGATGACACTGTAAAGACTAGTGCCCTGTAAATACGAAGTAGGGGTTACATAAATAAAATTAAATATAAAAAACGAAAAAGGTAGGGAAAACAAAGTGGCCCCACCTGTCGCAACGGCCCGGGATTCTGAGGGGCACCGTCAATCCGAGGTGTCCGTGTAAGAGGGTATTGTGTCCCATGGCATGGGGTACAGGGAGGCACTGTGTCAGGAAGGGCTCACGCATACCGGTATGGTGCGGGAAAGCGCAGTAAGGATCAACACCCAGATGGAGTGCACCGGGAGAGGCTATCGACGAGCCCAGCTAGCGTGCTCCCTGTGGCTGAGGCGACTGCGCTGTTCCACTGCGCAGTACCGCCATGGTATGAGGATCAAGCACATGTCAGCTGGCGGCCCGTAAACTCACAAAACTCAAAGGGCTCACCTGGGGCGGATGTGCCTCGAGAACCAAAGGTATTGTCAAGAGGGGGGAAGGCAGTCAAGGGGTGGAATACTCACGCGTCTTCTCCGTGCAATGGCGGAGGACCTACCCCTCACTCTGCTGGAACCGGGAGGTAACTGCCAGGCGAGTCATGGCGGTCTTAAACTCCCGGTCTGCAGCAACAGGAGGCGGGGCTCTCAGTTACATTGGAGAAACCACTAGAGCGCCAACCTTGCCGTAAAATCTATGGGCGCCATCTTGGAATCCCAAGGAAACCCGGGGGAAACAAAAACTACCAAAAGGTGTCGGCCATCTTGTAGTGTCTAAAGAGAACAATTATCAGAATGTATCCCAAACCCTTCCTTAATTTCACAGGTTTGAGGGTCATGGTGGAATTTTAATGGTAAATTCAGCATACATATTGCCGATTAAAATGAGGAGAGGGTAGGGAGTCTGGTGTGGGTAGCAAGGTATGGTGTGGACAGAGGGCGGGTGAGGGACACGGACAGTTACCGCCATCTGAATAACAAACACAATATCATGGGTGGATCATGCTCAGTAAGTGTTCCTTATCTGGTCAAGAGGCTCCATGGAATTTCCTCATTTAATCCCTCTTTATTAGAGGCAAGCCGCAATACCCATCTCTGTTCAGTACGGAATAGTGTCTCCTTGTTCATTCTAGGGTGTGCTTCCAAAACTACCCAATGTAGTGAATCTGGTGCGTGTTTCATCACTTCAAAGTGGGAAGTCATTTTAGTATTCGTTTTGTGACACCTGATATTACTTCTATGTTCCGTAATGCGTGTCTTTATAGGCCTAGTGGTCATGCCTATGTACTGGAGTCCACAAGGACAAGTAAGCATGTAGATGCAGTTTGTGGTGTTGCAATTAGTATGCCTCCTGAGTTGCCACCTAAACACATTGGTGAAAGTTATCTCTTTTGTGGGTTTTGTAAGAGGACATGCTATGCAGGCGCCACAGGGATAGTGGCCCACCACCGGTGGGAGGTCCCACAAGGATCTCTGTGTACAGGTGTTAGCCGTCTTTGACCTAGTGTGTATCAGCATGTCCTTCAGGTTCTTAGTACGTTTAAATGCAAACCTTGGGACTGGTAGATGGAGTGTGCCTGTGTTAAGAATGCTCCAATTTTTCCTGATGATATTCCTGATTTTGTTAGAGTCTGGGGTGAAAGTCGTAACACAGGTGAGCATATCATCAGGATTTTTCTGTCTTTTCTCCAACAATGCCTCTCGATTATTGTTTCTAGCCCTTTTGAGTGAGTGCAATATTGCATCTAGGATATTCTCTTTTGCACAGATTTGTTGCTAAAGTGGCTGCCTCCGTTTTGAAGTCGGTGATGGAGCTACAGTTCCTCCTGATCCGGAGGAACTGGCCGAAGGGCAGATTTCCTTTTAAGGCTCTCGGGTGGTGGCTGCTAAATAGCAGTAGACTGTTTCTGTCTGTGGGCTTCCTATATAGTGTGGTGCTGATTCGCCCTCCGTCCAGTTTGATAAGGAGGTCGAGGAAGGGGATGTTTTTATCAAAGATGGTACTGGTGAACCTCAGGAAGGGGTTCAAGGTGTTGACCCACTTGCAAAAATCATCACATCCAGACCTATCCCCCTTCCAAAAAATGAGGATATCGTCAATAAACCTCTTCCATAAGACCACATTCGTGAGGTAGGGATTAGATGGACTGTGAATCTCCCTAGCCTCAAAAGCAGACATGTAAAGATACGCCAGGCTCGGCGCGAATGTGCTTCCCATGGAAGTTCCCTGGGTCTGGTGGTAGAGTTGTTTTTTGTATTCAAAGACAGTTTCGGTTAATGCCAGTGTGGCACATTCAAGCACAAATGATGGAGGGGTAGATGACTCCCAGTCCATTGATGTCAGGGCATCCTCTATGACGCTCAGTGTGGCTCGTTGTGGGATGTTGGTGTAGAGGCCCTCAACATCCAGGGTAACCAAGAGGTTAATTTCTTCTGGATGTTGGACCCCCTCAATCAGGCGTAGGACATCAGTGGTGTCTTGTAAGAACGAGGGGATTAGTCTGACCAAGGGTTGTAAGAAGTAATCACAAAACCTAGACAACCGTTCTAGGATAGACCCAATACCCGAAACAATGGGCCTACCGGGGGGTGGGATGACCCCTTTGTGTATCTTCGGCAAGATGAAGAAATAGGGTATCTTAGGGTCCTTGGTGCTGAGGAAATCAGCTTCTTTCTTAGTAATCCACCCCTCAGTCTCGGCCGTGAATACCATAGTAGAGATGATGGTGGCTAGTCTAGGGGTCGGGTCATCCGTTATGGGTATCTCCGGTCGCTGAGTTGTCTTTGACATTCAGTGTCATAATCAACGGTTGTCATGATAACCGTAGCCCCTCCCTTGTCGGCTTGTTTGATAGTGATATCTGGATCATCCGCCAGCTTCCTGACAGCCGTCAGTTCAGCTGTGGAGAGATTGTGGTATGTTGGGGATTCAGTAAAGCTGTTCAGGTCCTTGAGTACAGCCTGTTCGAATGTCAACACCTCGTTAGGTACCATACTCCTGTCCGGAGTGAATGTGGATGGTCTATGTAGCCCTGAATCTTCAGTAGGGATATTGGGTTGATCTTGAAAAAAGGCTTTAAGGCGTATCCTACGGCAAAAGCCCTGGACTTCACAGGTATCCCGAAATTTATCGGTCTTGGGGGTGGGGACATATCCCAGACCCTTGTGTAGTACAGTCTCTTCAAGAGGGGTAAGAGTCCTGGAGGAGAGATTCACAATCAGTTTCTCTTCCCTCTTGTCTGACTCCTCGTCTCTACTGAGAGGGTTGGTTGCTCCTGCCACTGTACTCTCTTTTGATGCCCTCTTCTCCGCCCTCTTCCTCTGCCCCAACCTCCGTCTAAAAAAGGAGGGTTATTTCCTTGTGGGAAGAATTGCGATTGTCCCCGTTGATACAAAGGGAATTGCCAGAAAGGGGGTCCTTGGTAAGGTGGCATGCTGTACATCGGGTACATGGGGCGTGTATTACGCCTGGAGTTGTTGCTCCCCCAACTACCATTGCCAGAGTCGCTGTTAGATTAAGAACCTCTCCTTGTGGTATTGGAGCCATCGTCAGATGAATGACCATCACCCGTTGGGGTGTAGTCTGCTCTCAAGTAAGGATATATATTTTCTTTATCAAATTTTTGAATATCCTTCTGAAGTTTGGAGATTTTTTGTTTCATCAGATATTCTTTGTTATCAGCAATCTCAGCATTGATCTCTGCTAGCTTCGTCTTAAAAGCAGTGACCTGTATGCTAACTTTGAGTGCCCCTTCTGCCGCTTGGATTCTTATCAGCAGAGCATCGGCAATCCTTTTTGCGGTGTTGATAATCAGGATGAGTAGGTCCCTAGTGCATTTCCATGCTACCAGGGACCACTCCTTCTTGAAGACAACATCTTCTAGGAACAGGCGTGGAACATTGTTCACTATGAGGCCTTTAGGGGCTATGTTGGCCCGCAAATACTCGGTCATCATGGCACCATGTAAAGTTATTTTGAGCCACTCATGCTTCATGTTTGAGAGTGAGGACCAATCTTCCAACTGGCTACCAGAGGCATGTCCTCTTACAAAACCTGTGAAATTAAGGAAGGGTTTGGGATACATTCCGATAATTGTTCTCTTTAGACACTACAAGTTGGCCGACACCTTTTGGTGGTTTTTGTTTTCCCAGAGTTTCCTTGGGATTCCAAGATGGCACCCATAGATTTTACCGCAAGGTTGGCGCTCTAGTGGTTTCTCCAATGTAACAGAGCCCCGCCTCCTGTTGCTGCAGACCGGGAGTTTAAGACCGCCAGGACTCGCCTGGCAGTTACCTCCCGGTTCCAGCAGAGTGAGGGGTAGGTCCTCCGCCATTGCACGGAGAAGACGCGTGAGTATTCCACCCCTTGACTGCCTTCTGCGCAGTGGAACAGCGCAGTCGCCTCAGCCACAGGGAGCACGCTAGCTGGGCTCGTCGACAGCCTCTCCCGGTGCACTCCATCCGGGTGTTGATCCTTCCTGCGCTGTCCCGCACCACACCTTTTGGTGGTTTTTGTTTTCCCCGAGTTTCCTTGGGATTCCAAGATGGCACCCATAGATTTTACCGCAAGGTTGGCGCTCTAGTGGTTTCTCCAATGTAACAGAGCCCCGCCTCCTGTTGCTGCAGACCGGGAGTTTAAGACCGCCAGGACTCGCCTGGCAGTTACCTCCCGGTTCCAGCAGAGTGAGGGGTAGGTCCTCCGCCATTGCACAGAGAAGACGCGTGAGTATTCCACCCCTTGACTGCCTTCTGCGCAGTGGAACAGCGCAGTCGCCTCAGCCACAGGGAGCACGCTAGCTGGGCTCGTCGACAGCCTCTCCCGGTGCACTCCATCCGGGTGTTGATCCTTACTGCGCTGTCCCGCACCATACCGGTATACGTGAGCCCTTCCTGACACAGCGCCTCCCTGTACCCCATGCCATGGGACACAATACCCTCTTACATGGACACCTCGGATTGACGGTGCCCCTCTGAATCCCGGGCCGTTGCGACAGGTGGGGCCACTTTGTTTTCCCTACCTTTTTCGTTTTTTATATTTAATTTTATTTATGTAACCCCTACTTCGTATTTACAGGGCACTAGTCTTTACAGTGTCATCACCTGCTGGAATACGCGGACACGAATTTTTGACTCTAATGGAGTGAGTTATTATAAAATTGCTGCCTCTTTTTATTTCACATCGTCGCCACACGTGTTTGTCACAGCACCTCAACGTGAAGCATGTCTTCGTCACTGTTTGAGTGCTGCACAGGCATGTTTTTAACGGTATGATGAATGCCAATACATCTATTGATGCTGTTATCTCATTTTTTACAGGTTGTCTTTCTAGAGTGACAGGTACCACTTTTTAGGGTGCTGTATGTGGTCTCACTTTCACTACAATTGACCAAGATCGTTAGTGTAGATAAAAAATGATACTGGTCCTGAAGAATTGCCGTCCAATAGACAGTTTGGCAAGAAACATGTCGACCTTTGAGCGCGGTACTCTGTAACACTACTGCAGGGGCGCACCACACTTAATTTTAACTAGGAGAGGGGCCATACTCATTAAAATTGTTCTGATTGGACCCCTACCTCCATTTTTAGCCTCACCTACCTTTACATCTACACACACTAGGCCCCTAACACACACTGCACCTAACGGCAAGGAATAAAAGATCTCCGCCAAAGAGCCCCTTCATGGGTGCCCGTCGGGTATTGCAGCGCCGACCCGACGAGGAGCAGACCCAACGATGAAGCAGGACACCTAGCTGGCTGGGTGTGTGAGGGACCTAATTCCTACAAGAGGAATTCCCCCCTTAGTCTAGATATCAAACGAGCTTCTGCTCGCTTACACAACCTGTTTTATCCTGTCAGGAACTGCATACCCTTTTTGTGTTTATCTTTACTGGTTGTCAACCAGCTATAAACTAACATAATCTGAAACTTCGGTCCTGACATAGAACACAGCATTTTCTAGTTATCGGAAAGGAAAGTTTCAATTATATTAAGGACGGGGAGGTGACTATTATCCCTCCCATCTTGGTTAACATTTATTACCCTCCAGGTATCCTAGGTGGTCTTCGGCGTTGGATAAGTATATGTTGATATTGGGAATCACTACGAAGGTTCAAATACAGATTGTCTAAGTGATTTTGACTGAAACTGTACCCATCGATACAGGGGAGGATGTATCTAGTTCATTGTTGCATATTTTAACAGTCACCAGTATTGCTGATGTTGTGGATAACTTTAGACATGCAACATATGTTGAGAATTTATTGCTGTCATATTTTCATCTCTCCAGGATCAGACCAGAAGCAAGACTACTGAAAGAAAAGTGGACTTCAGGATGTGTAGCTCGAAGAAGGAGTAAGTGCTGTTCCTTGATGTTGCTTATGTGGGACTTACTCTATGGTTATACTGTTGATTTGTTGCAAAGACTCAAGGGATTTGTGGTCTTTGAATAAAAACGTTTTGTTTAAGGCTGCTGAGTGGAATAATTGAAAGAGTTAAGTATAATCCTCACCTCCGCATCCTTAATAGAAATTTTGCTTAACAATAGCTAGGACATTTTATATTCTTTTGCAAGGTTGAACTTTAGTAAAGGAGAGTGCTGGTACTGACAAAAGGTGAAGAAAGGTCATAACCACTTCATGATGCCTTTTATAAGTTCGCGTTTTCATTGTGTGTTCTTAAAATGTGACAAATAATAAAGCACATTTCGGGCAGCAGCAGTGCCTGTTTTACCATGCTCCACCCGCAACCGTATTTCAACCATGCTATGGAAACGTATCCAGCCTCTGTAAGGCAACCAATCAGGATGACAGCTGGTATGGTGACTTTTTGGTCAAATGACAACTGGTGGGCGGTAACTGAATTATTTTAACAACTAATTTCACGGAGGGCACTGAACACACACTGAAAGATAATGCCTCTTCTCTACTATGCTTGGTTTGAGCCAGTAACCTATAGAAGCATTACTTTCACGCCTTCAAGTCATCATCAGGTGGGCTGGTGAAGTGAAGCAACCTGGCCACTGAAGCTACGACTGGTCTGGAGCTAACATTATGAGGAAAATTAGACGCCGTTTTTCTTGTGACATTTCGGATTACAGAAATAAATAAGAGTTGATGACGAATAATCCGCGGGTGAAATATAATTGGTCTTAAAAGAAAAGTGCATCACCGCTGCCTACAAAGCAAACCCATCAGCCAAGGAGAATATAAAGCTTCTTGTTTATCAGTTACAGAACTCGCTAGCAGTATGGCGCTTTAACACACCCTGGGTGTAAACATCTTTGTAAGGTTCAATTGACTCAGAAACAGTTGTCTAAACTTTTTGCTTTACAATTTATCAGGTAACCTGGTCACTTAGCTGCACCTCCCTTACACAACATACGGAAATCTAGGCTCTAGGGTGCAAGGCCAGCTGCCACGAAATAAATAAAAAATGCACTCCTCTGGTATCCCAAGGCCAAGATCTGCGTTTCTAAAGTGTTATATTACAATCTGTACTACGAGTCAATTAAGGGGCAATACTCTATTTACTGTACCATGGCAACGAAAGTCACATACACACGAGCGTATAATGCGAACTGTCAGCTTGTTATTTTGCAGTCATCATTACAGGCAAAAATATGAGGCCATTAATCTTTGCACAATTATTTTTGGATGCCTGCAGTGTTACAGCAGTGGGTCAAAATCTGTTGGAATACACATAAGATTGGTCAAAATGGATCTTAGGTTTCAAGGCCGGGAGCGAACCCATTCGGGTGGTTCTTTTTCAAATGAACATAGATAAACAGAGCTTTTTCTGGTCATCGTAATCTTAGTACAGAATTGCGGTTGGTCATGGAAAGCACAGCTGGAAAGTCAACATAGCTTTTTGTCCATCTAAAAAAAGGAATATGTTATTTGGATTTATACAGTGCTCTTACACACAAAGGTCTCATGGTGATGAAGCTCGAAAACATCATTAACGGAATAGCGCACACAGCGGTGTTGAATTTTGTAAAATCTCTACTTGTCTAGGGACGGCATGCTAATTGAATGTACTTGTCCTGAAAAAAGAAAAAAAGAAACACTGGTCTCTTTGGTGCCATGCAACTAGGCGACAAATTATGGCAGCATTCTCATATCAGAGCTCTGATAAAAGCATCTCTGATTATGCCAGACTCATATTCTAGTAGGGTTTGTATTCTAGCAATGCCCTAATTTTGCCACCTTTCCACAAATCTACACACTGGGGCTGGAAGAAGCAAGAAGTGCGAGATTAAGGTTTGGAATGCACCTTTCTATTTGCGCACACCTTCAAAGTTTGACGTTTTTCACCAACTCTTCTCTAACCTCTTCTCGTACTTGGGAAGGGTGGAAATGTACTCTTTACAAACACAAAAGTAAAAACTTTTTCCATGGTGGAAAAAAAGAGGTTGTAGGGAGTATAAACTTGAAACCGTTCTGCAGATTTTCAGATGAGCAAACTTAGCCATGCATATTTACTTACACTAAAATGCAGTTGACAAACTTTCTAGGGGTACTATTTCTAGGCCTATTTCCGTAAATGTTTGGGAATCATGAAAGTCGTTAATTTGCACGAAAGCAAGGAGATACAATATACCATGGGTGGACTTGTGACTTTCTTTAATAATGAGAGCTTCATTAAAAGAATATGTACCCTCAAATTGTTACACTTTGCAAATGAGTGTACTCATTTTGATAATAGAACCACTGTCAGCGGTCACCCTAAAAATAAAGACTTTGCATTAATGAGCCATAAATAGAGGTTTGAACAGCATGAAAATATGGATACAAATCTTACCATAACTGCAGACAATGCCCTTGTACAGATCCATAATGTAGATTTGTGAACTGGCAGCCAAAGGGTTTGTCCTCCGGGGGTTGTGTCTACTTGTCCAGAGGACAAAATACACATGAACACTTGTTGCCCTTGACCCCAAACAATATGTCCTAGGCATCAGGCGATAGAAATTCCACACCCCTGAACTACCACTTAGTGGAAAAAAAGTACAGTTTTTGGCCTTTTCCTAAAAAATGAGAGAGAAGGAATTAATGTAAGAGAAAGAGGTAGCTGACTCAATTTGCATATCAGCAAGGACAGAAAAGGATCCTCCGCCTAACTTGTTCTTTCAAATGAACAATGTGTAAAGTATGTCTTGGAAAAGCGTAGTAGTCATTGAGTAGTATGAAATTTAATGCACTTTTTCAAAAAGGCAGCACTTTGAAGGTAATCCTTTTGCTAACTGGAAGACAATGGAGCCTAGCAAGCAGTGAAGAGGCATTGGAAAATCTTGCAGAGTGCATTATAGCCAGGCTGCTTGATGTTAAACTTTTTGTAGTCTTTGTATTTGCTGTTTGGATATACCTAAATATAAAGCCTTACAGTAATTTAGTGGTAAACCTATAGTGGCTGCAATCACTGTCCTCTGGCATCCTCTGACAGCAATCGAAAAATAGGTTTCAGAGATTTAAGGACGTAGAAGCAAGAAGATATCGCAGAGGAAACCAGAGCAGCCAATGTGAGAGAGGAATCAAACCTGAAACCGAGACTCTAAACTACAGATTGAGGTTTTGGACGTGAACCTAAGTTTCAAGGTAACGGTATAGGAGGCTAGATCGACAGATCTCTGCCCACCAAGGGAACCTCTGTTTTGTTCAAATTTATCTTTAGCCAGTATCTGTCCAGCCAGCCTTCACTAAATTGTAGACCAGGGGCAAGATGTATAGTAACACATCCATTTCCATTAAGCTTAAATATAATTTGGGTGTCGTCCACATAAGAATAAAAGGAACACCCACATTATTTAAGACCAAATAAATAGGGCTAATATAAAGACTAAAAAGAAAAGGAGAAATAGCAGACACTGGGGAACTTCTGAAGCTAAATCATTAGAGTCAGAGACAATTTGATGGAACATAACTGCTCGAGTGCAATTTGTCAGAAATTATTTAAGCCAATTAAGAGCAGCATGGTAAATGCCTTGCTCAGCCACTCTAGCTAACAGATTTATCAATGAGATAATAATTGTGTCTACAACAAGACCTTTCATGAGTACCAGGACAATGAACTACAGCACCTAGAAACTTTTCATGTAGAGTGCCATACAAATGTTATCCTCAATTAGACAACTTAAGGCATGAGGCAATGATACTGAAGAATTCAATTGTGAGAATGGCTAGAAACAGATTGCTTCTCCCACCCAGTATTCTGCCCAAGCATAATGGTGGCCTCCTTTTCCTATTGTGGCATTGTTTTCCCAGGCATTGTGGCTCTCCTCACATAGCGAATCAGGATTTGCTAGGTATAAAGTGTCCATGTGGAGAAGGTGTGTATATTAGTATGTGAGGAAATTGATGGACTGGTATTGGACAGTCAAAATCATGGCTTTTTACTGCAAGAAAGGTTGGGTGTGGGGGTAGAGGTTATATTCTGGAAATGAAAAGCTTTTTTGGGTGGGAAGAGACTTGGGGGATGAAATAAGTTTATTAAAAAAAAAAAGTAAAGCTGATATTTTGGAACAAAATCAGCTTGTTTTCTTAAAATGTCAGTCTGAGGTGTATGGACAATACACTGCTTTCCTCTAACTTATGTAATGTTGACAACAACTGCTAGCTGTCGACGCTGAACACCACCCAAGGCCATTTCTCCTGCCGACACTGCTGCCGCACTTTCACCCACCTCCAAACCACTACTGCTACCACCAACCCCCCGGACGCCAGCACACACAAACCTCTCAGCTGCATCCTCCTCAACGTACGATCCCTACACAGACACGCAGTAGAAATCTGGGACCTTCTCAATACCCTCTCGCCCGGCGTCGCCTTCCTCACAGAGACCAGGACCAACGCCAGCTCCACACCAGACATCGCAACCGCTATTCCCGACGGGTACAAGATCCAAAGGAAAGACCGCCCCAACCACCCTGGAGGTGGCCTCGCCATCGTACACAAAAACTCCCTCCGACTCACAACCACCACCTCGAACAACTCCTAACCCCCCATGGAACACCTCCACTTCCCGATCCAGATCAACCGCAGAACGACGCTACGCGGAACTCTAGCCTACAGACCACCGGGACCCCGCGCCCCGTTTCCCAACACCATCGTAGAACTCATTGCGCCCCACACCCTAGCCTCCATGGACTACGCACTGCTCGGAGACCTGAAGTTCCACCTCGACAACCCCAGCGAACCCCACTCCACAGCCCTCCTGGACAACCTCGCCAACATTGGACTGAAGCAGCTCATCACCACACCCACCCACAAAGCAGGACACGCCCTCGACCCTATCTTCGCAGGAGGAAACAACATGTGCTTCAGTCACACCACGCAGCCCCTCCGTCCACTTCTCATTCTCGAAATCCACCGTACATAAGCATACACCACACCCCCGTGCAGAAACTGGAGCAAGATCACCGAAGAGCACCTCAACTCCGCCCTCAGCCGCACTCCTCCACCCACCACAGCCGATGCCAACTCTGCAGCCAACGAACGTCACAGTTGGATCGCCGACTGCGCAAACACGCTCGCCCCCCCCCCTCCAGAACTCCGACAGACTACGCACCACGAAAGCTACCTAGTTCACCACGGACCTCCGAGAATCCAAGCGCACTTGCTGCCGACTCAAGAAAGCATGGAGGAACAGCAAAACCTCAGAAGCACGCACCGCCTACAGAACCGCCATGACAGAACAGCACCAACTCATCAGATCCACGAAGAGGAACTTCATCCAGGATAGAATCCTCTCCAACTCCTGCAACTCGAAGGAGCTCTTCAACATCACACAAGAATTCACCAAGCCCCCCAGAGAATCTCTGACGTCCCTCCCTCCCAGGACCTCTGCAACAAACTCAGCTTCTTCGCCATCACAAGATCAGGTCTCTCTACGACAACTTCGACGAACAGAACCAAGGCACCGACACAACATTGGCCACCAGCAACGCCACCCAGCCGAACATCACCGCCTGGACCCCTGTCACCACGGAAGACACAGCATAGACCATGAGGAGCATACACTCTGGAGCTCCCACCACACATCTTCCACAGGGCCGCCGCCGCCATAGCACATGTACTACGATGCACAATCAACTGCACCCTTGAAACAGGCCTTTCCCCCTCCCCCCCGACGACTGGAAATGCGCAGAAGTCAAACCCCTCCTCAAGTAGCCCTCCGCAGACCCCACGGACCTCAAGAACTACAGACCCATCTCTCTCCTCCCCTTCGCCACCAAAGTCACCCAGAAGATCGTCAACAACAAGCTCACAAACTTCATAGAATCCAACTCGACACTTCTCAATCCGGATTCCGCAGCAACCACAGCACAGAGACC
Source organism: Calotriton arnoldi (assembly GCA_963921515.1). Classification (NCBI taxonomy): domain Eukaryota; kingdom Metazoa; phylum Chordata; class Amphibia; order Caudata; family Salamandridae; genus Calotriton; species Calotriton arnoldi. The sequence continues at coordinate 114,620 of CAWUFW010007530.1, forward strand.
GCCCTCCTAGCCGCCACGGACGACATCCACACTCTCCTCGATCAAGGCCACACGGCAGCCCTCATCCTACTAGACCTCTCAGCAGCCTTCAACACCGTCTCCCACCGCACACTAGCCGCCAGACTCCCCGACGCCGGCATACAAGGAACGGCCCTAGACTGGATCCGTTCCTTCCTCGCCATGCGAACTCAAAGAATCAGACTCCCGCCCTTCCTCTCCGAACCCACAGAGCTCAGATGCGGAATACCCCAAGGATCCTCCCTCAGCCCTACGCTCTTCAACATCTACATATACCCACTCGCAACCATTGTCAGAAAACACGGACTCAGTATAGTATCCTACGCCGACGACACCATGCTCATCCTCTCCCTCACCAAGGAACCAGACATCACCAGACACAATGTCCAGGAAGGAATGAAGGACGTTGCATCCTGGATGAGCAGCAGCTGCCTGAAGCTCAACTTGGAGACAACAGAAGTCCTTATCCTCGGATCCACCCCCTCCGCTTGGGACAACACCTGGTGGCCCCCAGCCCTCGGCAACTCTCCACTCCCATGGACCACGCCCGCAACCTCGGCATCATAGTCTACTCCTACCTCACCATGAACCGACAGATCAACGCTGTATCTTCCACGTGCTTCAACACCCTCCGCATACTTCGCAAGACCTTCAGATGGATACCCCCTGAATCCAGAAAGACCGTCACCCACGCACTCATAACCGGCAGACTGGACTACGGGAAAACCCTCTACGCCGGAATCAACAAATCTCTACTCCACAAACTCCAGACCGTCCAGAACGCCGCAGCCAGACTTGTCTTCAACATCCCACGACAAGACCACACACCCAGCACCTACGAGACCTCCACTGGCTCCCCGTCGAGAAAAGAGTGACTTTCAAGATACTCACACACGCCTGCAAAGCACTCCACAACACCGGACCCCAATACCTCAACGAAAGAATCTCCTACACCACCAAGAGGAACCTCCGCTCCGCCGACTTTGCCCTGGCCGAAATCCCACGCATCCGCAAAACCAGAGCAGGAGGAAGATCATTCTCCTACATCGCAGCCAAGACCTGGAACGAACTCTCCCTCGGCATCAGACGAACCCCCACACTGCAAGCATTCAGGAAGAGCCTCAAGACCTGGCTCTTCGGATGAGCCGGAGTTGCCTGAAATCCCCCCTCCCCCAGCGCCTCGAGACCCTCACGGGTGAGTAGTGCACCCTACAAATCCCTGATTGAGTGAGTGATTAATCATGTTTATCTCTTGACAGCTATAGATTAGATTCTCTTAAAAGTTCTTTGATACTTTTAGATCTGTTGGCAGAATTTGATGCAGTTGATCACAAAATACTAATCACCAGACTGATAGATTGTGGTTTGATGGGAAATGTTCTGCTTTGGCTTGAATTACTCTTAAAAAACAGATCTCAAAAGAGTTACAATAAAAAATGCAGCCGCTCTCCTGCTTCTCTAAATACAGGAGATCCACAAGGGTCCAATTCTATTCTCTTGTCTATTTAATATGTAGATCTTAGACCCCTGAAAATTAATCAGAAGCTATGGATGCAAATTATATAAATAAGCAGATGATACTCAACCCATGTTCCGTCTAACAAGTTACAAAACACATGATGGATTAACTCATCATGATGGATTAATGGAGTGTCTATGCAATGTTAAAAATGAATGGATAATAATTTGCTCGCAATATGGAAAAAATATCAAGGTGGTGAGGAACAATCCCTATGCGGAGACCTATTCTCCCTATTTTCGAAGGAAGCAGAAGAACTGTAATTGCAGCCATTATTGGGTTCAGGCTTGGCTACTCTAATACGCTTTATCTAGTTACTTCTAAGCAACAAATTAATATTTATATTTATTTTTGCAATTTTGTATAGTGCAGGCATGGCCCTAAGGCATCAGAGCGCTTTACAACAGTAGCAGGATACAAGGGTTACAGCAAGTTACAGTTACGCAATTAAACTCAGACGTTTGAATCAGTTGATGCAACCAAGGACAATTGCAGCACTTGGTCAAAGGTCGTACACTGTTCAAGCATAGATTAAGATGGCGGGGTCACATAACGAAGGTAGTTCGTATCCTGGTGGAGAGAGTACTCAAGTATGGTCGAGGGTGAGTAACCAAGGCGTTTGTCAAATAGGAGGAGCTTGAGGTCCTTTTTTAAGGTTACTAGTTAGGTGGTTAGGCAAAGGGAGGGAGGTAGAGTTCCAGACTCTTGTGGCACTACCAGAGAATGGCTGGCTCACGTACTGTTCTCGAAGGTGGGAGGTTCCAGGAACAGGGACTGGGCATTTCTGGAACCACTATTTGCTCCAGAGATTTTTAGTTTCTTGTTTAGATAGGAGGGTGAAGAGGAGTGCAGAGCTCTGTGGGTATTGCAGGCGGTTTTGAATCAGGCCCACGTTTCAATGGGAAGCAATTGAAGGGTTGGCAGGGTAGGGGAAATGTGATCAAAGTTCTTGAGACCTAAAATGAAGTGCGCTGCTGCATGTAGAATTGCTCTCAGTGGGCCTAGCTGAACTTTGGGAAAGCCTGAGAGAAGGCCAATTCCATAATCTAGTCTGGCGAGAACAATAGACTGCACCACAGTTTTGAGGTCTGTTTCCAGGATCAATTATCTGATGCCCCAAAGCTGCCTAAGTTGGTGTTATGCGCTTTTGGCTATGGCTGTGAAGATTGAGATGACTGTAAAGGGTGTTACAAACTGATCTAGCACTCTGGACAATGGCAGGGCAGCCATCCAGGGTGGGAAATTTAGCCATCTATTTCTGTACTGGGCTTTTTGCTTAGAGGTGAAATCAAAAGAAATTCCATTTTAGTTTGGTTGAGTTTTAGATGGTGGTTAGACATCCAGGTTTTAATCTTTAGGCGCGTGATTGAAAGGAGGGCAATGTCTTCAGGGGTTGACATTTTCATGTATATTTGAGTTTCGTCGGCGTAGAGTGGAAGTGAATCCCAGAATTTCTGAGAATCGCACATAGTGGTTCTAGTTATAGGTTAAAGAGGGTTGGGGAGAGGATCAAGACTTGAGGGACAAGTTCAGGAGGACCAGGAGGCAGGAGTTACTGGAGTGGAGTATTCTAAGGGATTAATCAACTATTTGGAGGATCGCAGTATTCTGTACTGTGGCCTTGGCAGAAACCTGATTGAAGAGTGTCTAGAAGGTTGTTTGTTTGAATGGAGTTTGGACACTACGCAACTTTCAATGACTTTGCCTAAAAATGGGAGTGTGGAACTGGGCGGTAGATCATGTTCTCTGGATCGAGAGATTGTTTTTTTCAAGTGAGGAGAGACTTGACCCACTTTCAGTAGTTCTGGAAATAAGCCCTATTGGAGAGAGGATTTGACCATGTTGGTCCATATAGGGAGTAGGTGTGCTGCAAGAAATTTGCTAATAGAAACTGGAATGGCATCCTGAAGGTGGTTCGAGGGTTTCACTGATGAAATTATTCGCTGTAGAGCTCGTTCAGAAATTGGGGATTCATGGGGATTCATGAATGCCGCGCCTTGCTTGGCAGAATCACCATTTCTGGGGAGTCGCTGGTGAGTAGCGAGATATGGATGTCTCTACCTTTCTCATCAAAGAAATCCACAAGGTTGTTGCAGCGGACCATTGATAACTTAGACGCTGAAGTGGTAGAGGAGTTTGTGGACTGTGCGATAACCTTGAACTGGTGCTTCGGTCTGTTCTTTGCCGAATTCACAAGCACTCTGATATGGGACGATTTGGCTCTGAGGGTTCGGTCTTTGTATTGTTTTTTGCAATTTGCGAAGCTTATTCATACTCAGGAGAGAGGATGCTAGTCTCCATTCTTTCTCACATTTTCTGGTAAGATTTCTTTCTTTGTAAAGTTCTTTTGAGAACCAAGGACTAGAGGGTTTTGGTCTGGAAAATTTTCATTTCAGGGGTGCATGTGTCGATAAGGCACTCCATACAGGAGATTTACTTGTCAGTGGCCTCATTAATATCAAGGTGAGGTGTAAACGAAATTAAGGTAGGAAGGGTCATGATGGCCAAGGCTTCTGTGTCAAGGTTTGATGTGTCCCTGAACAATATTTTCTTTTTCATGGACTGCCCGGATGCTTTATTTTTTATTTAAAACTGTTTTTATTTTTTTAATTTTTTTATGGTTAACAAACAAAAACACCAGCAGGTACATTTCGTATAGGACAGGACAGGCTCAATATCATGTTCATTAATTAGTGCCACCAATACAACCGAAGGTACATTCATGTGGTAACTCTTCCTACTCCTCTCCCTCCTGCTCTCACCTCGCACCGGGAGTGGTCAAAACACTTTATACATTCTAGGGCCTGTGTTACGCTGCCTAACTATTGTGAGTCTTGCGCCTTGGGTTGTCTCATGTGTGTCTCAGCCTCTATCATTTCTAGGCCGTAGTACTTCAGCCACGGTTGCCAAATCTTCCGAAACTTCTTAGGGCACCCTCTGGCCGTGTATGTCATTTTTTCAGCCCCCATGTAAAGGTCCATGCAGGCCCGCCATTCTGCCATGGTAGGCAAGCCTGCCCTTCCCCAGTACTTAGCTATGTCACGCTTTGCCACTATGGAGGCCTAAGTTACTCAGTAGGAGTTTGTATCTGGGGACGTCAATGTCGGTGAGGATGCCCAAGAGGATATATTTAGGATCCATTGGGATCTGGGTTCCTAGTACGTTGTTTAGTTTCTGTATTATTTGTGACCAATATCTATTTATTAGTGGGCACCCCCATAGAGTATGTATGAAGGAACCGCGGTCTGTTTTGCAGTGTAGAAAATCAGGTGTTTCTGCCTTGCCCATCGTGTGAAGTCGCACTCTATCATAATAAACCCTATGTAGGACCTTAAACTGTATCAATCGCAACCTGGGCTTAATCGCTACCTCCCTTGGATGCCGCTTCTCAATCGATGTCTTCTAGTGGGCCTGTGGTTTCCTCCCACCGACTTCTGAGGGCCAGCAACCTATCGGGTATATTATTTATCAACGTTTTATATGTCCAGGAAACCGCCTTCGAGGGTATCTTTTCCTGCAATAGTTGCCCTTCCAGTGGTGCGTACTCGGGGATGTCTGTAAGGTCAGGTTTTGGTGTTTTCCAAGCATGCTGGAGTTGCATGTACTTGTACCGCTGTGTAGTTGACAGACCATATTCTGCTTGGAGGTCTGTGAAAGTGATTAAGTCCCCTTTCCTTATTATATCTCCTAGTGTCGTGATTCCTACTGTGTCCCAGTTCCTAAAGCCCAGTAGTGTCACTAATTCTGGAAGCCGTTTACATTCCCGTAGCGGTGTTGACCTGGTCAGTTTTTTCCCCCCCCAATGCATTCGTCTTTCCGCCCCTCTCCAGGCTTCGATCATCCTCTTTGTATCTGAAAGCAAGCCTCTCACCCCCGCTCCCCCATATATATATAATGTAAATGGGAATGTTTCTGAAATTTGAGCCTTTCCAGGGCGTATGTTGGGTGGTCTCCCCGAGCATGTCCCCATTTGTTAACGGCTATTAGGTGTGCAACCCAATAGTAAGCTTGAATATCCGGCAAAGCTAGGCCTCCGTTATACTGACTACGCTGTAGCGTTTGTAGTGCCACTCTAGGGTGTCCCCCATCCCACAAGAGCGTGCGAAGCTCGTCATTTATTGCCTTGAAGACCGCTTCTGGGATCTTACAGTATGTATTCTGGAGTACGTACAATAATTTAGGAAGTGTGATCATCTTATACATGGCCGCCTTCCCAAACAGCGTCAGAGGAAAACACCTCCACCTGACCAAGTCCTCTCGAAATTCAGCCAGGACACGCTTAATGTTGTGGGTGAGACAATCGCCACATTCGTAGAGATTTATTGACCTAGGTATTTAAAACCTTCCACAGGGACACGGAGGCACTCTGGTATTGCACGCGAGTCTACGGGGCCTCCCACCGAATAAAGACTCGATTTCCCCAATTAATGTTATATCCTGCATGCTCCCCGTAGTCCTTTACTGGTTGGAATGTCAGTGGGAGTGTCGTGTCTGGGCTGGTGACAAAGCAAGATGTCATCTTCATATAGGGAGATTTGCTTGTCTCTTAGCTGGCCCCCCTTGTCCTGGAACCCCCCTAGGCCTGGATGGGTTCTGATCCGGCATGCCAATGGCTCCAGGACCTACGCGAATAGCAGGGGCGATAGGGAGCAGCCCTGTCTGGTCCCCCATTGGATTGGGAAGTCCGCTGATTTGATCCCATTGACTCCGACTTGTGTTCTGGGGTTTGTATACAAGAGCTCCACCCATGACCTAAACTCTGGTCCAAATCCCAACTTTATCAGGACCCGTCTCATGACCGGCCAGTGGACCGTATCAAAGCCCTTTTCTGCTTCCAGGGATAAGAGCATCTACGAGGTAGGCCTCTCTTTCACGGTGTCTAGCCAATTGGCCAGTCTACGTAGGTTGAGACGAGTGGCTCGTCCGGGCATACATCCAGACTGGTCTTGGTAACCAGTGAGGTGATTACTGGTAAAAGCCTCGTCGCTAGGATAGAAGCCAAGATCTTAGTTTCGACATTTAATAACGAGATAGGGCGGTAGGAGCCGCATTTTTCTGGGGGTTTACCAGGTTTTGGTATAACTACCACTGTGGCCTGGCAGAGGTCCAGCGGCAGCGCCCCTTCCACCCGTGCCGCCAAGAACATGCTCAATAAATGGGGGGCTAATAAGTTCAGGTTTTGCTGGCAGCCCATTTGGCCCTGGTGCTTTCCCCGATTTTTGTCTGGCTATGGCTTCTTGCACTTCGCTTAGGGTGAGCTCTGCCTCTAAGGCATCTCTGTCATCCTGCCGCAGAGCGGACATATCCATGTCGTCAAGGTAGATTATTATTTGTGTCTCCTCCACTAATTGTCTGGCCCCGTAGAGGTCCGCATAGAAGCGTGTGAAGGCACCTGCTATGGTGTGTGTAGTCGTGTGTCGGGTGTCTTCGTCTTGTATTTGGTTCACCCAGCTCGCCTCCCTTTCCTTCAGACTCAGCCAAGCTAGAAGCCGTCCCATCCTATCCCCGGCTTCGTAAAGCCTATGGTGTGTGGCCTGAATTTGAGTCTGCACCTCCCGTTCCATTAGTGCGCGAAGCTCCCCGCGTGTGACTGCTAGTTGTCTTAATAAGGCCGTGTCAGCATCTGGAGTGATGTTCCTCTCCAAGTCCAAGAGTCTGCGCTCCAAGGTTTCTATCGGTCATGTATCCTCTCTGCGTTTGCGTATAATTACATCTTGTATCCTGCCTCTAAGTACTGACTTATAAACCTCCCATAAATTGGCAGCTGAGGACACTGAGCCCTCATTTTCTTGGAAGAACACTGTGGTCTCTGCTCTAATGGCTCCCGCTACCGCCTTGTCCTGGAGCTCCCAGGCATTCAGTCTCCAGTCCGGACGTTGCCTGGGCCTCCCTCCCTGCACTGTGAGCCATAATGGTGAGTGATCTGAAATGCCCCGTGCCAGGTAGTCTATCTTGTCGATCGTCTGGATTTCACCTGCTGGGGCGAAAAAGTAGTCCAATCTAGAGAAGACCCTGTGAGCCCCTGAGAAGAAAGAGTAAGTGCGATCTAGTGGGTGGTGATGGCGCCAGAGGTCAGTCAGCCCTAGCGACCTCACAAAGTCTGCCAATGGGGTGGGGACTCGAGTTCCTGCTGCTATCCGTGTGCGGTCTAGACATGGATCTACAACATCATTAAAGTCGCCGCCAATAAGATGTGTAGAGGGGCCTGAGTCAAGCAGTATCTTGGCTACAGCTGCCATAGTGCGAGCATGTAATCGTGGCGGGGTATAAACACGGACTAGTGTAAATTTGTGCCGTCTCCATGTCCCTTGAACGGCGACATAAGTCCCGTTGGGGTCACTCCAGACTTTGGTCGTGTGAAAGGGGAAGGTTTTTCTAATTAATATGGTCACCCCATGCGCCCCTGGGGAAAACCCTGCGTGCGCCACAGTGGTGTAGAGTCCTCGGCCAATAAAGGCAAAGTGCGTACCGCGCAGGTGGGTTTCCTGCAAAAAAAACTACATCGGGTTTAAGCCTCTTGACATACTTATTGACTAACCCCCCCTCTTTATTTTGCTTCCCAACCCATTGGCGTTCCACGTCAACGCGGTGTATGTTTCAACGGTCATTGTGTGTGCTTCCCGTGATTGTCTTTTCGGGTGTTGGCGGATATATCTGCTGATCTCCTATCTTCTGAGCCTGCCTAATGAGTCTAAGGTTCCCGCTGTTGAGTACATTAGAAATATTATAAACTCCAAACTGTGGAATAACTTGCCCCCCACCCCACTTCCTCCCACTCCTTTCGCCCATTTTCTGACCAGTCAACATGACAACTCGGTGTAAGTACAGTTTGAGGAGTCTGTAGTCCCACCCTACCCTTCTAGCTCCTAAACATTAAACCCCACAACAATAAAGCATATAGACTTTTCAAAGTAATGTTCTACTCAGGCAACTCCTGAGCCTGATAGTGTCTGGGGAAGGGCTCCTGTGGCCGTTCAGCCATGTGTCTGCTCATGGCCAGTGCCCATATCTCAGCCTTCCTGGCCACCTTTACCTTGCTGCCGTGTCGTGCCCTCTGCAACTTGTGTCTCAGTAGCTAGGGCCTCCATGTGGTCGATTTCCTTAAGAAGCGCGTGATCACTGTCGGGGTCTACTAGGGATTCTTTGTCTGACTTATCCGTGTGGGTGCTATCTCCCTGATTGGAGTATCTAGTTCGGACTTACATTTGGCAGAGTCTCCACCAGAGGCCCCCCGCCTGCATGGGGCGCCGTCCGCCGCCCGTGTCCTTGTTTAAATAACCTCTTCTTTTTAATCCTCTGCGGCCTCGGTTCCCATCTCGGTGTCGCTTCTTTGTCCTGTGTCTCACTGATTTCCGCTGTCCGTTGCAGCCTAGGGCGCTCTTCGAGATGACCTTGAGTTTGGCCGGGAAGAGAAGCATGTATTGCACTTGCATGGCCCTCAACTTGACCTTCACCGAGTCAAATGTTCGTCTCATTTTCTGTACCTCTCTAGAGTAGTCGGGAAAGATCATGATCTTTGCGTTGGCCAGCTTAAGCTCCCCTATGCGCCGCGACTCTGAGTATAATGTCACGATCCGGATAGTTGAGGAATTTTGCTATTAGTGGGCGCGGGGGAGCCCCCGGCGGCGGCTCCTCACTTGGCATCCTGTGAGCCTGCTCAATGACAAAGCAGGGTGAGAATTTTACCGCAGGGAGGGAGTCTTGCAGCCATGTCAATAGGAATGTCACTGGGTCCAAGCCCTCCTGTCCCTCTGGTATTCCAATAAAGCGAACGTTGTTTCTCCTGGCTCTATTTTCCGCATCGTCCACCCTCCATGCGATCTCCCTCATAATCGCGTTCAGTGCACTGACATCGGAGTCCAACGTGTTCGTACGATCTTCCACCTCAGAGACACGAGTTTCTGTTTGGGTCACCCTTTCTGCAATGTTGCGCATGTCCTGGCACAGGAGGGAGACCTCCAATCTTATTTCGGCCATTTTGCCCTCTATGGCGTCTCTGGAGGCATAAATCGCCTGGAGGATGGCAGAGTTATCCGGGGGGTCCGAGGGCTCCCCCCCCGCGCCAGCCGGCGGCGGAAGTATCTTTGTGAATTTGTCCATCTTTCCCTGTTTTTGAAGCTTGGGGGTCTTTGTCCTTCACCATTATTGTCTCGGGCGGTAAGTCGGCCTCTTCTCAGGCTTTCAGTTAGCCCTGCACCCTTATCCAGGATTTAGTGAGGAGACTCCCTGTGGCCGGCGCCAAACGGCCCAAAGGGGCGGGGGGGGGGGCACTATTTTCACCTGTTGCTTTCTTGCCACCCAGCCCCGCAGTAATGAGTGGGGCTGGGGTCTCGCTCAGCAAGAGTATGACTGTTCTGTGGCAACGACGCCCATGCCTAAATCCGCACCACCGGAGGCAGGCAGCCGCCCCCGCGTCAGCCGGGGGCAACTTCCTCGTGCAGCCCCAAATCCAATGCCAGGGTTATGACCCACTCATTAATCTCCCAGCAGTGGCCGCATAGGGCCCTCCAAATACTCCCAGAGTACAGGCAGGGGGGCTCAGCGACCCCCTCTCGCAATGTCCACCCACAGTTGTGCACGTGTCACCCCCTCCGCAGCGGGCCCCCAGGGGGGTAGGGTACTGCAGCCCGCCCTAGTCTGCGTGCGCACAGCCTGCCTTCACTCGCGCTCTATGCGGGCCCTGAGAGCCATGGGTTCCCTGTTCAGGGCGAGGGCCTGGTTCACAATTTCGGGATTGCCCTCAATTCTTGGCCCGACCTTTAGCAGCGCCCGTCAGCTGGGCCAAAGCATCTCACTCTCGCCGGCTGCCACCCCTCACCTGCGCCCATCTCGGGCCCGGTCTTGTCGCAGCCACCAGGGGCGGCTATAGTCTGCTGTGCTTTCCTTGCTCTCCAGTCTGTGGCGCTTCGTGGCGATCCTCGGCAAGAGGCCGCTCCCTTGCTAGGCCAGCACCCGCGCGCCCCAACAGATTCGGGATCGTCGCCCGGTCCGGGTTTGCAGTCGCGGCCAGGCCACCGGGGACAGTTGGATCCGCCTCCGCGCCTGGTCTCTTCTTCCTGCTTACGTGCTAGGCCTGAATCCCCACGACTCCCACATCAAGGGGGAGGGGGTTCCCGGCCCCAGAGTAAATGTCGCCGCCGTCCCGCAGTGTCTCTCCGGCGCCCAGCATTCCCCACAGTGGGCGAAGAGGGAGGCTCCAGTCCAGGTGTCAACACTCGGCACACACGCGCAGGCTACGGCGCCTCCTCCACCATCTTGGGCAGCCACGGTACACCTCCGACACTTCTCGGATTTTATCCTGCTGCTGGCCACGCCCCCTCGCCCGGATGTTTTGGTATATGAGTCGGATAGGGAGAGTGGGATCTGCATGTGGTCAGATGAGTCGACTGGAATGGGGTCGTATGACTGCAGGTTGGGGGAATTGGAGATTATCGGGTCCAGAATGGTACCTTTGTGGTGTGTTGGTTTATGGCAGTGTTGCTGGAGATCATTGTCTTTTTAATAAGGAGGTAAAAGTGTCCACATAGCTGTTACCCTTGTTTCCCAAGTGGATGTTAAGTCTCCAAGGAAGACAATGTTGTCCGAGCTGATAAGTTGAGTGGTGAAGAAATCCATGCATTCCTCAATGAAGGAGTTGTTTTGACCCGGGGGATAGTAAATCCCATTCAGTCTGATGTTGGAGGCAGTGGATGTGGGCATTTCAACCGACATGCATTCCAAAGACTGAAATGATTCGTCGGGAGGGTCCTGCATCTCGGGGAGTTTCTGTGAATGAGAGCGAGGCCTCCACCTTGTCTATCTTCCCTGTCTCGACGCAAAATAGAGTAAATCGGGACGCAGTAGAAGGTCTAGAACGTGGTTAGATGAGTCACTGAGCCGTGTTTTGGTGAGCATCAGGATATCAAGAATATAGGCTAGGATAAAGCCTGATATCTCTAGACAGTGTTTGACTGCAGACAGACAATTGTATAGCATGCAGTTCAGGGAGAAGCTATTGTCTTTCGGACTGGGCTGTCCAGTGAGGGAAGTTGGAATTTGTATCAAGTTAAGAGGGGATGACCATACACTGGGATGGTGTGCGTAAGTTTAACTGCAGTCTGAGATGATGGTGGAAGTCAGGCATCCCACGGCAGGAAGGAGGGGATAGCGGAAATTGAAGCAGCGTAACTCTCTTGGAGATCGAATAGATCTGCGTTGTCATGGGGAGATTGTGTCCGTTTGAGTCTGGGTTGACGGCTGCTTTAAGGTTGGGGGGGGGGGTCGGCGGGGAGTGATGGGAGCAGCAACAAGAGAACAGAGATGCTTAGATGGGATAGAGCTGATGAGAGAATGCAAATTCTTCAAGAGAGGTGCGAGAATGAGGAAAGGAGCTTGTTGACTGGAGGCCAGTTATGTTCATCAATTATGGTTGGGGGAGACGTAGGTTGTTGGTATCTGGTGTTGGGAGAAGTTAGGGCAGTGGGCCATTAAAGGAGCAGAGGGAGTGGGAGGCTTATAGGCCGACTGTGGGGCAGAGAAGATGGTGGAGGCGGCGACCGGAGGGGGAAATAATGGTTTGTGGGAGCCTGGAGATGAACGATGCGGAGATGGTCTGTGGGGGAGGGGGTAATGTTCAAGGTCTGGTGTTGGCGGTGAGCAATGGGTGGGGAGAGTGGGGAGGGAGGGGGACATTTCGGATTGCAGGAGAGTCCGGGGAGAGAGGGGTTGTCTGGGTGGACCATAAGGGGAGAAGAGTCGGTGAGGGGTGTTAGAGATGAATGGAGAAGGGGAGCATGGAGAGTCGTTGGAGGGCTTGAGGGTGAGATAGATAAAGTCTATCATGGCCAGGATTGTGTTGTTGGCTTGGAACATGATTTTCCAGTTTTAGATGGAGATAGAAAGGGTGCACAAGAGGCCAAAGGGGGAAAAGCATTTGAGTTTGCATCCAAAGGGTGTTCGAGAAAGGAGGATGGGAGAACATTGCAAAAGGACTTGATCTATAGGTTAGTGATGTGAGTAAAGAGGAGTAGGTCAGTTTTAAGGGCGCCTTTGCGTTGGCAATCGTATTTGTCTGCAAAGAGGGTTTCCAGGTAGTCTCTCGAGGTCCTATGTTTTAGATTCTTCATTGTGTATCTGGAAAGATTCGGGGGGTATTTGATCTTGAAAGCATTGGTGCCAGACACGGAAAGGCGTGATGGTGGGTCAACGGGAGACACCGTCATGTTGGAGTCTGATAATAGACTTCAGACTACCCAAAATCAAGCCACAAGATCAGTAGCGTTAGCTTCTCATTTTGCCTCAGCTAAGCCCATTAGTTTTAAACTTCATTGACTCCCCATTCATAACAGGATTAGCTTCAAAATTGTCTGTCTGGTACCCAGATGTGTGTATTGCTCAGCACTGACTTTCACAAATCTAAATTAATCAAATACTGTCCTTACGTTCCTGCATTAGTAATTTTTTATCTCAATGTTATTCCACGATTTCATAAATCCTCTCTTGGTGTCAAATCTTTTTCAGATCTTGCCCTTTGAAGTCTTTCATTCTATCCATTGTTCAGGAAAAAACACAAGTCTTAACTTTTTTCGCTCTAATTTGTGGTTCAGGATGTCACATTAATGTTTTAGTGCCAAATTAGGTTGTAAGTGTGCTATAACATAACTGCCTGCAAAAGCCATTGCTTTTTAGTCATATTTTGAAAAACAAGTTACTTACCTTTGGTAAAACATTATCTGGTAGAGACAATATCTAGCTGCAGATTCCTTACAGGTTCAGATCCCACTGAGGCATTATGAAGGGTGAAGGGGGAAACATATGTACAAGTCTTTCAGGAACCTATTTACAATAGGGGATTTAAATAAAGAGGGTTGGTCAGGCAACCGCAGCAAAAGGGGACAGAGCAGAAAGATAACCCTTGAGAGTACCCAGAGCAGAGCCCTGCTGGACAAAGTAAAAAATAAAGAGAAGAATATCAGAAAGAGAGACAGAAAGAGGGTCGATAGACTTGTGTACAATATTTTACAAATTTTTGCCAACGGAGAGCGTATACCATTTTGGGTCTGCCTCTGACCCATTCGCAGTTCATTAGCCACCACTGCAGGTCCTTTGCAGTTCCCTTTGAGATCTGGACCAGGTTGGAGAGATTCCCCTGATGTTGCGCCCACTGGAACTTCAGACCCCACTGCATACCCTGCATATGCACTCTGGCGTGATTTACCAATAGGATGCAGGAGGCCATGAGACCCAGCAGCCTCAGAGCCATTCTCACCAAAATCCAGGATAGAGGCTGAAACATCGATATCATGACCTGAATATCCTGGACTTGCTGCTCGGGAGGATAAGCGCGAAACTGTACTGTGTCCAGAACAGCTCCGATGAAAGGGAGCATCTGAGAAGGAGTCAGGTGTGACTTTGGCACGCGTATAGTAAACCCCAGTGAATGCAGGTGGTCTGGAGGTGGGAAACAGTCTGTGGTGAGGCAGCCTTCAACAGCTAGTAGTCGAGGCAGGGGATGACTGAAACCCCCAATCTGTGCAGATGAGCTGCTCCCACTGCTATCACCTTGGTGAACAGCCGAAGGGTGCTGGTAAGGCCAAAGGGAAGCACGGTGAACTGAAAGTGCTTGTGACCTACCCTGAACCACAGGTAACGCCTGTGGGCAGGCAGGATGGGGATGTGAAAATACGAATCATGCAAGTCAAACGCTACCAGCCAGTCTCCTTGGTCTAGGGCAGACAAGACCTAAGCCAAAGTGAGCATCTTGAATTTCCCCTTTTTGAGAAAGAGATTGACAGTTCAGAGGTCTAGAATAGGAGGAAGACCTTTGTTCTTTTTGGGCATCATAAAGTAGCAGGAATAACCACTGCGTACTTCTGATATCGGAACCCTTTCTATAGACCCTTGGCCAAGAGCTGTAACTACGTCTCGGAGGAAGATAAGATGATCCTCCGCCAGCCTTTCGTGAGATGGCGGTAAGGGGGAAAGAAAGATTGGAAAGGGAGGTAGTAACCCATCCGAATGATCTGCAAGACCCATTTCTCAAATGTTATGGACTGCCAGTGGAGGAGAGGATGTTGGATTCTCCCTCCAACTGGGCACCCATGGTCTTGGAGAACCAAACTAGGAAGGCTTTGAAGATGCAGCTGCTGAGAAGTTGGTGGCGGACTACTTCGGACTACCATTTCCACGTATTCGGAGTGCACTGCGTCCACGTCCTCGCACAACTTGGGAAGCTTGCACAGGACAGTGGCTGGGGTATGGCTGGCGTGGTTGAAAGCCCCTTCCATAGCCACAAAAGGCAGACTGGGTGCGAGGTGTCACTGAGAGGCCCAAGGACTTGGCTGTAGCCCACGAGTCCTTGAAGCGCTCCGGAGCAGAGTCTGCCTTTTCTCCAAAGAAGCAAGTCCCATCGAAGGGCATATCCAGGAGGTTGGCCTGGACATCCCTCAAAAAGCCAGATGTATTTAGCCAGGCGTGGCGCCGCAAAGCCACCATCGACGAAACCGCTCTGCCCAGCAAGTCAGTCGTTTCCAGACCACACCTAATGGAGAACTTTGCTGTATCTCACCCGTCTTTCACTGCTTGGGAAAGTATGGTCCGGGCCTCCTCCGGAACCTGCTGCAGCACTTGCACAACCGTTTCCCATAGGGCATATGGAGTAACATCCCAAAAGGCATGCAGTGTTCACCAACCGCAATGCCAGGCTAGCAGAAGAAAACATCTTACCAAGTGAGTGCAGCTTCTTGGATTCCTGGTCCGGGGAAGTGGCAGGGAACATGCCATGGGAAGTCGGGGCTTGGACTACCAAGTTCTCTGCGGTGGGGTGTTGGCTGAGGAAACTAGGATCCCCTGGGGCAGGGCGATGGTGGCGGGCAATTGTCCCGTTCACAGGAACCCCTATGCTAGCCTTGGACCAAGTTCCTAGAAGGACATCAGTCAGTGCTTTGTTAAAGGGCAATAGGGGTTTGGATGAGAAAGCCCCAGGGTGAACCGCTTTGGTCAAGAGGTTAGTCTTGACCGCCACAGGGGGAAGTTTGAGGTCAAGGACCTCCGCTACCCTCTTTACCACCATTGCATAAGACGCTCCCTCCTCTGTAGCCACGGTAGGTGGAGAGCATACCTGTATCTGGAGAGGTGTCCAGTCCACTGGCTTTCTGCTAGTTCCTCATACCAGTCCAAATTCTCACCAGAGGTGAAGAACTGGTTTTCTAAAGGGTCCAGTGACCACTCCTACTCTTCCCCTTTGCCTTTATGCTCCTCAAAACACTCAGGCAACAACCTAGAGACAATGGGCTCCGTCAGTGCCGGAATCGACTAGAGTCGTCGGGAATAAGAATGGGTATGGGGGCACAGAGAGCACCAAAGTCGGGACCGATGCCAGAGAAGGTTGTGTTGACATGATCGACGTGGATCCGGGATCGGATCCATGAGACCCCATCGGAGCAGAGGCCAGAGCCTTTGGGGAGACACCTGATGGGGCGACCTCGACCCCTCAATGCCCAAAGGCACACCGGAGTGGTTGGCCAGCTCAAATACTCGGCGCATGGCCGTGTAAAACTCATATTTGAGCGAGTTCACTCTGGCTCCCGGAAATGGGGTGAGGCGTGGAGTCGGATCTGGCAACAGCTCCGCAGAACTATGCCTGGAATGTCTGTGTTCCCCACTCGTCTTGGCAATCCTCGACTGACGACATGAAGTCGAAGTTTGTCTAGACTTCTTTTTGGGCTTCTTCCCAGATTGTCCTGAGGACCTAAAGTGCGACGAAGAAGAATTTGAGTTCCTGGATTGGTCCTGCGTCTTTTTCCTCGTTCGGGACCGAGACCTCCCAGAAGTTGCGCTAAATGGCGTTGACTGCTGGGCAGCAAGTAGCTTTAGGGAAGGCTCCCTCAAAGCCTTCGGCACCATGGCCCGGCAGTCTGAGCATGACTTAAGAGTCATGGTCGCGCTCAACACACCATAAGCACAAAAGGTGCGGGTCAGTAACCGACATGGCGCAGTGACATGCGCCACACGGCTTGAATCCTACCTTTCTAAAGGACATTTCCTTGACACAAGAAAAAAATCTTCGACAAGACGTCGAAAAACGTCTGTCAAAAAGAGACAGAGGGGTAGCTCTTCTCCGAATCAGTGCTAACTGGCACGGAAAGAAAAGACGTCTGCATGCCTGGGTGGCACATATATAGGTGACCACTGTGTCACATTCAGCGCCAATGGCAGCGCAGCGTGGAACAAAACGGAGCCACCTGACGGCATGCACGGGTACTGTTCACACAAATGTTTCCGGATCCAGTCAGACGCATGGGAAGTTCAAAAGGTAAGGAATCTGCAGCTAGAAGTCTCTATCAGATTGCTGTTGCACTGTGGGACATTTTTTCCAAAGAGTTTTAGGGAGAACAAGTGATTTGCTTGCTCATTTGTGTTGGAATTATAAATGCTTATGGGGAAATGTTAATATTTCAATCTAGGTCCAGAATCTGTCCCCCACTCCCAGGGTTGGATTCCATTTGAAACCTCCTCAGAGTAAGAATTGTAGCACTTGGGAGTGAGGTAGACATTGACAACACTATTTACTGTTCTGCAGATCGAAAGCTAAAATCACATTAGCTGGCATAGATTTTTTCCTTGTGTGGCAAGCCAAGTCACTGTCAGAATTGCCACCCACTATTTGAATTTAAACTTCCTTCTCGGTTTCCCTCTTAGGTGAAATGCACCAGGCCACCAGAGATCATTTTTGTCAAGTAAAAATAGAACTAAAAAAAAATTAAAAAAAAAGAGGTTGGTATTCTAGGTACACAAAGCATGCCCCTCTCTCTCTTTCCTCTACCTGGGATTTATATTTTGCCGAACATGGAGGGAAAACATCATGAGGTGTTAGCCTCATATTTGTACACCTCGGCGTTCGTGAAATATATCTCTAACGGAGATAATTTCTTATAAAACCAAAATACAGAAACAGAGTAAAGAGCTGGATATCCTGGGCTCAAGACATGCTGTGTGGCATCTACAAACCATCTGTATTTCAGCCGTGCTTCGGGAATCAGATCGATGAACTAACCTCTGTCTCTCTCCCTTGGGGAGCTAAAACCCACTAAAGCAAGGGATGCATTTTTGTTTTCTATAACAGGAGAATTTACAAGAGCTGTCCACCTGGCCTAGTCTGTAACTCCCTTTTGGTCCCTCACCTATCTTTCTTCACTGTCAAAATTAGACTACATGTGCAGGTGATCATACTGAAGTGGAGAGAAAGAGACAAAAACAACATCAATATGTTAAATAATTTGGATGTGGAGATTGCAACTGAAATTGGAAAGGTGGTTTGTCTATAGTTTTTGGAACAACTTTCACCCAGCAGCCTTATAAACCTACCAACCTCACTTTTGTATAGATACAAACAAGTCGCATCTTGTTAGATTACACTATGTAACATAATGCTGTCCATACACATAATGCCCTGGGCATTGTGAGCATCCGAATTCAGTGCAGAGGGAAAATGTGCTACCGTTCTGCATTTACACAACACATTTATATCTTTACATTCTCTGTGATAAGTAGTGTGAAATTATAGATGGTTATGTATGCACAATATGTACACTCAAAGGGGAAAGCATGTGGCGTTATGGCCAGAGCTGGCAACTTTGGAACTGGAGAACCAGGATCGAATCTTGACGTTGACTCAACATCCTGCGATTCTGGGCAAATCTCTTAATCTCCCTGTGCCTTAAAAAAAAAAAAAAAAGTGGCCTTGTGAAATATAACTGGTGCTTATGTAAAGAGCACGAATACCTTCTGGTCGAGTTTACGCTATATAAAACAGCAAAACAAAAAATTATAATAGATTTGGTTGTTCATGTGATACAGTTGGACAAACATCCTGAAATCAGAAGTCCCCACAGGGAGAAGTTCTCGATGATCTTAAGGCACAAATCTGAAAAATTGGCCAGGATGACTTAGGATGTGTTGTGCTCACCCAAATAAACGGTTTACCGTGTCCTTTCATTTGCAGCCAGTGCCTGTAAAACTTCCAAATCGTCAGACTTCTAACAAGGCAACCAGGACTGTGCTGCTCTTCCAGTGCCTAGTATGTAGAGCCTCAATGTAACAATGGACGGGAAGATATAGGATTGCTTTTCATCTTGTTCCTCTACTCAATTGTACTGAGCCCTTATTAAACGGTTTTACTGAACCCAATGGTCCCCTAAAAAGTACGATGACGATTTTGCCGTTGTGGTATTCACAATGCACCAAGAGACAGTGCCCCCAAAGAGGCTTTGGGTTCTGTGCTACACTGAGTTTTTTGGGCTGGAGACTCCACATGGAGGATGGCTGTAGCATTTGGACTTTGGTCGAACAGTACTCTGTGAACCCCAACAACCCTGGAACATCCAGGGGATCCAGGAATGCGTGGATATGTGGATCATCATAGGTTTTCTTGCCAACGATATCTTGCAAACACCAAACTACACATAAAACAATTCCTCACAATTTCTGGGGGATGGCTTCAGTACTTGGGCCAGGGGTCGGCTGGCATGCAGCAGCCCTACTAATACCAGGCATTTCTAAAAATTAGGCACCCAGGTGAATACAGTGAGGTGTGGTTATCTGGTTCTATCTGTATATATGGAAGAGATTTTTTTTATGGTTATCTTTTTATGTATTTTTAATCTTGCCCTCTTTTCTATGTACTTTTTAAGATATTTGTGATAGAAAATAAAGTTATGATGATGGTTTTCTGGTTCCCATTAGGTCTGATTGCCCAGAATACCCCACAAATGACAAACTATGCCTAAAAACAACTGTTTAACTCAAAGGTGAGATCTGTAATAGAAGTTAGCTTTACAACAATGTATTGTGTCACGTTATTTGGCAAGTACTATACAGAACGCCATGGATCTATACTTCAATCCTATCTTTTGGGTTTTTAGGTGCAACCCAATAATTTATCCAATAGGATACCAGCTGGAAACTTATATAGCTGCACTGGTGTGCCATCTTGCCCTGGAATTAGTCTTTGGCATGCTCCTCATGGAAGCGAGCCAGATATTCTCTGGTGAATGTACAGCAGGTGTCTCCAACCAGTCGTGAGCTACCAGTAGCTCACAGAAACCTTCAGAGTAGTTCACAGCCTTGAGTTCATTATAAATAAGCACAGGGTCACATTTTCCTTTTAAAGTTATGGGAAGGCTGTGCTTATTTTACATTATTATCTTGAGGCTGCAGATAGCATGACCTGATAATGAACAGTGCTGGAGTCAGATTTATGACCCAGGGAATAGAGGTGAAGACCTGAAGCACTGAGATATTTAAGTCTTAAATAAATGTCCTTGTCAAATCAATATTGGGCGAGTACAAAATAATGCTTATGGATGCCTTTAAATGGGAGAAAGTTCAAATGAAGAGTTACATTAATGATTAAGTTAACTCTTCATTTTCATTTTCTCCCATTTCAAACTGTACCATTTACAAACAGCAGGCCTCTTGTTCCCAGTGGCCAGTAGACACTGTGCCATATATATAACTGAGAAACACTGGGGCCGATTCCGATTCCGGCCGGAAATCTCTTCGATTGAGCCGGACCCGGAGAGAATTCCGACCGAATCGGACCCTAGCAGTCCGACCGGACGAGTACGATGCATTCGCATGCTATCGGACTCGGTCCGTCGGACTCCCATTGAAGTCAATGGGAGCCGGTCGTACAACGCGTACGCGGGCTCCCATTGACTCAATGGGTGCGAGGCGAACAAGGGCGCCCCCTAC
Organism: Calotriton arnoldi; assembly: GCA_963921515.1. Classification (NCBI taxonomy): domain Eukaryota; kingdom Metazoa; phylum Chordata; class Amphibia; order Caudata; family Salamandridae; genus Calotriton; species Calotriton arnoldi. The sequence goes on from CAWUFW010007530.1 coordinate 134,889, forward strand.
AGCGGGTACGCGTCCATGCGCATCGCGGTGTACATGCACAGGTAGGGGGGACCCATGGGTCCCCCGTGTGCGACTCGCGCGCCTACTCGTACAGGGGGGTCCGACGCGGACCCCCAAAGACCGGCTGCGACAGCTCTTTCGAGCCGGACGGCGCAAGTCGGTCGGACTGCTCGCGGCGCGCATCGTACTTACCCGGCCGGGAAACGTTTCCATAGCGCGGTGCGAGTCGTGTCCGTGCGAGTCGGTCGGAGCGTGTTGAAGCCGCGTACGAGTCGGTCGGCGATTTCGCGGGAGCTTGCATCGTACTCGCTCGGCCGGACCCGCGTACGATTCGGTCGGGAAACAGGGCTCCGAATCGGATCCGGTAAATCCGATTCGGAGCACTACCGGCCGAGATCGGAATCGGCCCCACTGTCTTGTTTAAATGGGAGAAATTTAAAGTGAAGAAAAATATTTCTATGAAACATTAAGTCAATCTTTTTCTCAACTTTCAATTAAGCCAATTATGTCTTAATATTTCATGAAGCAGGTTTCCTCACTTTAAATTCCTCCCATTTAAACAAATGGCTGTATTTTTCTATTATAAATATGGCACCTTATCTGCAGGCCATTGGGTGCAAGATGCCTGCTGTTTGCAGATGTGACACTTTGAAATGGGAGAAAATGTAAAATGATGAGTTTATGGACTCCATATAAACAAAGTTAACTCTTCAGTTATTTTTCTCCCATTTCAAAGTGTCACATTTACACACAGCAAGAACCTTGCTCCCAGTGGCTAAAAGACGCACATAAAAAATAGCTGTCTTTTTCAGTTGTAAGTGGGAGGAATTTAAAATGTAGAAATGTTTTCCATATTATGACCATTTTTGTAGAACATTTTTCTGCACTTTAAATTTCTCCCATTTAAATAAATGGTTGTATGTCTGTGTTATACATGTAAAGGTGCCACACATATGGTGAAAGGTGTGTCCTGTGCCACAAGTGTACACACAGCAGACTCTCATTCATCCATAAACATCTATCCAATTCATGCGCACACATTCATACATCCTCAAAGACCACACTCACCAACGCACATGGCAGCCCTGTCATAGTACCCCTAGTCAAAGTATTTTGTTCAAACTATAGTATCTGGCTCTATGGACATTAGGCTCAAAGTCAATGTAGCTGGGTGTGGGGGTGTCTGGTAACACTGCATGAGTGGCTTGGCCTTTAGTAGCTCACAAAGATTCTCACTGATCAGAAGTAGCTCTCACAACAGAAAAGGTTTGAGACCCCTGATGTAGAGTCAATCTCAGGCCTTTGATCATTAGTCAAATTAGGAGGAGTCACAACAACATTATAACCAACTTATTTCTCTCCCTAGGGATTCTTTGATGAACTACACTTAACCCACTGTATACCTATACTGAATTTGGCAAAGATAAGATGCCATAAAATTAATCTTTAATGCTTAAAATATTAATAGCTTCTTTATACACATGTTGCTATATAGAATTCAGAAATATTCAGTAAACAGGCACTTCCAGAAGACCAATTACTAAACTATGCAGCAAGCAAATGATCGCCGAGTAATCCAAGATAAGTGAAATGGCAAGATTGTATGAAACAACCTCAGTGTCGAGAAAAATCATGATTAGTGTTCTCTTCCTTACCACTTCACTTGTACTTCATGCTCAGGTCTACCAAGTCAACACATAGCTGCACAACCTATGACTCATAGTGTCAAAAATCCTTACATTATCAGTGACATCAATAAACAGCCAATGACTAATGAATGACACAACTACCAATTGCTAAGTGATTTAGCTCAATGTTCTCTTCTGTATAGACTAGATGAGCTCAGTGAGAGAGCTAAAACTGTTGCTGCTACATCTAAACTAAATGGAGCGGAGAGTAATGTTTGAGGATACATTTAAAAAAGACAGGCAAAAGGAGGGTGGCAGTTGCCGAACAGGTCTGGGGAAGGGAAACTAGGGAGCACTCCCTTGAAGAACCAGGTCATTTGGGAACAGCCTCTCAAAGGGATATGCTTCGTGTGTATGAAAGGCAAACAAAAGTGGAGTGTAAAGAGCAGCACATGGTGATAAAAAGTAACAAAAGCATTTACAAGAGAATATCACTATAGTATCACGTAGAAAAAGACAGCCATAACAAGTTGATAAATAAGAGTAAATACTATTCTAATTTTTTTTAATTCACATTTATGGTTTCAAACTTTTTCAGCTAGTCAAAGTAAACAGGAAATTCCAGTTTATTTTATTAAAGTGTATTCTTTTAAAACGTTATTCTCTAAATTTAAAAACGTGCACCTAGCTCCATGAACACTCCTCACATTCTTGTCTGAGGATAAAGACGAAGTGTTAAATATAGATGTCACGTCCTCTACTTCTAGTATGGAACAAGACTTTCGAGACCTTTACTCCACAATTGCATCTTTCATAGGGGTTGATGGTGAAGTACAAATTGAGCTGATGTGCAAGACCTCTTAAATGCAATCCTACGTGCTCTACAATCTTTCCAAGATCAAAATCCTTTATGACTCTACTAAATGTACCTGAAAACTAATGTTGAAGACACAGCTAGATATCAAGCACCTAAATGGAGAATTCTATCAACTATATTACTGTCCGTACAAAAAAAAAAAACACTTCCAGAGAAAACAGGTCTACTCCAAAATGGAATGCAGCACTTATTGGATTACTTTTTCTCATAACAAAACGGTTATACTAATTAAGAGCATAAAGCTATTTCATGCAGCTGGTAAAGGCAAAAATATGTTCTTCTGAAACCCAGTTTGTGCCTTTATTTTGAGCCAGACTCCTTCACCCCGAGATAATCCAATATCACTGTGCTGTTGGATTTCATGACAAGTTCTTGAAAGTGAAGATGATTTTTCTCATCTGTCTCTCCATCTGCGATTAACTAGGTCCAGATATGATTAAAATATTGTTTAATGGTGGCTAAGGAATATTTTCACTGGCACAAACCTAACTTTTTAATGCGATTTGCACGTTATATGGATCAAGACCCCCTTTACCTGCAGGCTCAGAACTCATTACACATAATGGTGGGATTGGCAAACCCCGATTTTTATTATTACTGAATGGAAAACACTTCGAAGCTTGTGTTTCAAAATATTTCTAAATATAAACCCGTTTGTGTAAAAAACAATTTAGACGGCACTTCATAAAATAGTGTAAGACTCAACACTAAAAAAGTGAAAAATACAAAATATATACTGGTACAACAAAAAAAGAGATTCTCAGTGTTTCAAAGTGATAAAAAGTTAAACCTAGGAATGGCAGCAAGGAAAAAAGTAACCAAGGCTGGCTCCTTACTGCCAACCAAGTTTTTGAACTTCAAGCAGTTCCTTCTCTTTTTCGCTCGTTTGCAATAAAGTAATCTGTATGCGCATTAATACAGATTTTGTATTAAACGCTACATTCATGCAGCCGCACTTTGTTGACTCAGATGCGTTAAAAGCTGCAGAAACAACCTTGAATATGTACTTTGTTTTACAAGTGAATTTAGTTTTTACAACGGCGACAGCTTGACTGTAATAATCAGGGGCTGATTCTGTCTGTGAATGTGCTCTCCTGACCCCACCACACCCACTCCACCTACCCCGACATAACACAGATTCTCAGTGCCCACTCAACGGAAGTACAGCAGCTGCAAGCCTTACATGCAGTGCTTTGGTTTATTTTTTCAAAGAGTAAGCATCTGGGCTGTATTAATACGAGGATCTGTTGAACGGCCTCAGCGCAGGCATAGAAAATGACAGCAGTATATAAGGTGGGTTGGTTTGTCGTCTGGGTAGTTGTTCAAGGTATACTTTACATTTGACCTATTGTTTTGATTTTTCATGGATTTACTGCAAATGCGTGCAATAATTTGCTACTGCATCTGTGAAAGAAAATGCAAGTTCGGTTCCACATCCTAATTACGGAAGATTTTATAAGATTCTTGGAAACTATATGGCAAATGACATGCACTAAAAGCAAGTGTAAGGAGAAAAATGGGCACACCCAAATACAAAAAAAAAAATGATGTGGACAGTAACCAAGTGATGGAAGCAACTGTTCTTAATTGTCACATCAGAAAGGGTTTTATTTTACATGAAGCTTTCGGGCCAGTGGTTAGCAGTAGATTGATAAAGGTAAATAGTAATATGTCAACTGCTGACAGCTTTCTCTGAACCATAAACTGTGCATCTACACCTCTTCATCCATCACACTGTTAAGCGCGGCGTCTCATAACACGATGACACAATAACACGATGAGTGCAACAGCAGAGAAAGTGTTGGATAGCGGAGGGGTACAAATTACTATTCCCACTCCAGTGAGTGTAACAGTAGGGAAAGTGTTGGATAGCAAAGGGGTACAAATTACTATTCCCACTCCAGTGAGTGTAACAGTAGGGAAAGTGTTGGATTGCGGAGGGGTAAAAATTAATATTCCCACTCCAGTGAGTGGAACAGTAGGGAAAGTGTTGGATAGCAGAGGGACAAAATTTACTATTCACACACTAATTTTAATTACATATGACAAATACCTAGAAATATTATATAAAATAAAAATAAACTCCAAACAAATAAACTTTAAGTAGAATACTAACAAACAAAAACATTATTACTTACATTTATTTATTTTATTTCCTACCCTATAACACCATACACATCACAAATCACATCCAAATTAAAAAAAAACGTACTTCCATAATTAACAATTAAAGAAATATTATTAGTTAAAAAAAATAAAACTAAAAAAATTTGTTAACTTACCACACTTTAACCCTATAATCCCCACAACACACAGCTAAAATTAAACTGTAAAACAATTACACAATTAAAACTTATTTAAAAAAAAATATATTACTATTAAACAACTAATTATAAAGTAAGTAAAATGTATTTAATACCCACCCTTTACCCGTTTAAAAATAAAAACCACACAAAAAATAAATTACTCTAAATAAATATCAATTGATTAATTAACTAATTATTAAACACAAATTACTTTGCAATCTTTACCACCATAAACCCCACAACAAACACCTAAAAGTAATCACACAATTTCCACATTTAATTTACAATTAATTAATATTAATTAACATTAATTATTAAACATAAATTACTTCCCACCCTTTACCCCTATAAACCCCACAACCCGCACCTAAAATTAATCACACAATTGCCATAATTAATTTTAGATAAATTAATATCAATTAACTAATTATTAATAAAAAATAAATTACTTCCCACCCTTTACCCCTATAAACCCCACAACCACACCTAAAATTAATTACACAAGTCCCATAATTAATTCTCAATAAATTAATTATCAATTAACTAATTCATAAAAAATAATTTCCCACCCTTTACCCCTATAAACCCCAAAACGCACATCGAAAATGTATTACACAATTACCATAATTAACTACCAATTAATTAACAACCAGTTATTAATTAATAAATTACTCTACACAACACTATAAAATCTCAATTAAATAAATATTAATAAATAAAAAATAATCATTAATTTAATATAATTAAATTACTTCCCACCCTATTCCCCTATAAACCCACAACCTGCTACGGAACTAAGAAACGCAAAATTCAATTAAAATGAAATTAATAACTACTAAAAATTTAACACATTAAAAAATATAAACAATTCTTATACAAAAATAATACATCACATACATTTAAAATATATACTAACATACATAACACTAATTAAACAATCGATATTTTAAACAACTATATTTTTGCAATTGATATTAAACACTTCTATATTTTTGAAATTGATATTTCTTACCTTAAATCGATATTCTTGACCACGATATTCTTGCTGTCGATATTTCTCACTCACGATATTTAGGACTTGATATTTCTGTAAGACGACATTTAAAACTCGATATTTTGTCTGCACACCCTTCTACTGGCTGTCCTCCTTAGGGCAAGGAAACATTTCCAGAAGATCGTTGCACAGCAAGTTGGCCTCTTTACTTGGGTCCTAACCATGCTGGTGTAGGTGTTTCTAATCTCTTGCACAGTTTCTGGTCACTAGGCAGCCAGGATTATGACTCTACAAGAAAGGCACTTCACTGGGAGAAGCAGTCTGGCAGTTCCCCGGATTCAGTAGACAGTCCTCCTAACTCCAAGCAGTTTTTAAACTTCATTTCAGGTCGGTCCCCACATTAAAAAGAAGACTGGCAATAAAGATCCCAGCCCTGGCACACAAATGTTTAATCTCCCACTGGTCGACAAGAATCCTTGGCACCCTGACCTGGGTTGTAACCCACTATTTACCCCTGCTTAACACACATAAATGTGTATTGAAAGATTCCATCTGTTTTTTGTTACATTTGTTTTTTATGTGGTTTCAGTGTATTTGACTAGTCTTGTGATCTGCACAAGCAAAAGGAAAAGGGGGCGGGGTCTCGTTGCTTTTTACTCATTAGGTTGTAGTCTCCAAATCCAGTAATAGACAATGCTCCAATTATTGGTCGTTTATGCCAACAGAAATTAACACAATTAGAAGCTCCTTATAGGTTTTACAACACGCTGGACTGCTTTTTAAACTTCCAAAGTGAATCCATTCAGAAAGAAAGGTTTTGCCGTCTTTGGTGGAATGAGGGAAAATCTGATTTTGTATCCATTCGGCAAAATATCTAACTGTAACCACCCTTTGGGTGATCATAGTCATTATTTTGAGGCGCCAGGCTCTGCTTATAGAAAGGCTGATGGTTTCTCTAGTGAGCCGACATGCTGGCATAAAGGAGACTGAGGACTGAAAACTCTGCAGCTAAAAATGAAAAGGTGAAAAAGCAATCCTACCAGAACAAAATGAGTGAAAACGCAAGATAAAGTGCTAAATGTAGGGGGATGATAAACAACTCAGCTAAAACTGAGATTTAAGTCCAAAGAATACCTGTGTTCTTTGATTCCTTAGTCAGTGAGCAATTAAAGAAGGAACTGATTTGCAGACCCTGCTATACTCGTGGAACGCATGGGTAGAGTTTTTAATTCATATTGCAACCAATGTAGAAAGCTCTATTACCTTCTTTATTTTATCTTTTGTCATCCGATTGGGTTTTTGGTGATCTCTTTGCAATATACGTTATATGACTTGGTTTCCCTAACATATGTCCTGAAGAAACTGCGGGTTCTAGGACCTCTCAGCCCCCAAGAAGTGTCCAGGACGTAGCACCAGACTGAATATTTCCATGTAGCCAGATCCACCAGAAAATAGAGAAAATCGTGCCTAGAACGGATTAAAAACTGTGGGTCTAGTCACAAAGGCATTTGGAGTATGTAAGGTAATACATTTATATACTCTTGTATACCTTTAAGAATTGGCCCCAAAACATCAAAAATGGTAATAAAATTGAAACTTTCAGATGCAATTAAAATAAATAGGAAGGATTATGCTCTCTTTGCAATTTTGCTAAAAGGAGTTGGATGTTTCAAGCAGTTTCACAAAGACATGTAAGAGTAAATGAAAGAGTACTTCTGTGGTATCACTCCTCTTACTTATAAATGAGTTTGTGAATCAGCCACTATGTCTTTCTGGAGGTCACTCTTACTATCCATGTCATGTTGGGAAGGTTAAATCTTGGAAAATGATGGTATTGCCTCATCTTCCTTTGCAAGCCTCTCCAAGCAACTGCTCTATAAACTGGTCTGTGAGCTAGACAACATACTTATCTCACTAACATGGAGTGATGATTGACAGTGAGTTGCTGTATACAAGCTTTGACTACTACGGAGTAAGGGAGGACTGGGGTTGACCGACTGAGTGTTATTATGTAGCAGCTAAATTGCAGCAGGTAGTTAGATAGCTTGCAGATGTCCCTTCGTCCTCAAAGATGCTCTGAGGGAAGGACTGCTGGCTTTATTCGAAAACCGGATCACTATACAGGTAAGCTGAATCAACTGCTATGAACTGACCAGCATTTTTTGTTTACAGGAATAAAGAAATTGGATGCGAGAACGATATATGCTCCCAATATTTTGGATTAGAATATGTCAGAGATGGTCACACTAGTGAGGAGTTAAAATGTACAGGCTTTGAGGATGTCAGAGTTTGAGACACTGGTGTCTCAAAACAGAGTGGGACACTACTGTTATTCCACATCACAATACAATCTTATGATATCACAATGGGGCACCTTTTAATATATGAGAAAGTACGGATGGTACTATTCAAATTATGGGGAACAGATATTACAGAACCACCCATACATAAATGCAGAATGGCAGACAATACTGCCCTTGAAAAATGGTAATAAGCCATACAATACTGTACCAAAGTTTCCTTGTGCAATCTAAGATTAACAACTAAGGATTGCAGGTCATTGGGTCAAGGGAAGGATCTAGGGCAGGGGCCTCCAACCTTTTCTCAAACAAGAGCAACTTATGCTCACTGAAAATCATCCCGAGCTACTAATATTATTAGTGTTGTGCACATCAGACAAGATTACGTTAGTGGCCACCCTATGAAAGACTACCAGCCGCGATTACCTCGGTGCAGGATTGATCGCAGAAATGTAAAAAAAACGCTTAGTCAATTTGGAACGCCTCTAAAGGGGAAATACATAAAAGACAGCTGCAATGCCGCCTGGCACCAAGGTATTAATATTAGTAATAAGTCTCCCAATGCTGCATGATTTATCATCCAAATATCAGATTTAAATATATTTTGGAAATTATGAGTTCTGAAAAAACACAGATTTTCCAATCAAATACACAATTTTCAATTTTGTTATACATATATTAATTCAACCAAACAAAAGCTTCTAATTTAGTAGGCTGGGCTGCACACAGGAGATTTACTTACAGGTAACTGAAGAGCTACCAGTAGCTCACGAGCTACTTGTTGGAGAAGCCTGATCTAGGGGAAGATGAAAGGAAACTAATGTTTAAAACTCAAGGTTTCGATGATTACAATTTAATATATGCCACAGAATATACCTTATCCCCACAGGGGATTTCCCAAATGCAGCCAACTCCTGCCCTGGATGTAGCATGAAAGAAGTAGGATTTTACCACAAGGTGGTCATGTCTACCTACGGCTATACTGTGAGGCGACTGTGATGACTATGGAAAGGATAACAGGATAACTGAAAGGCATGATGTGCTTAAACTGGAGTACGGTCTACTAAGCATGTCCCCTTTACCCAAAAAGATGAAGACTACCACCAAATTCATGGATTTAATACTAGTCCTTGCTTAAAAGAAGCATAGTATAAAAGTGGAAAGAGGCAAACATCCTTGTGACAAGTAAATGTGAATGGGGAGTAATATACTCGGCCGAACTTGGGGGGGGGAGGGGGTAAGTAACCATCTTAAGTAATAATCCCAATCCTGGTCAGTGTGAACCACTAAAGAAACCGGAGCTGAACCCCCTGCTAGCTATGGCACAAAGCAGACAGGCTTAACTAAGAGGGAATGTGAAAATTATTTTTACAGTACTAAAACATTAATAAAATTGAAATCAAAATATCAAAACAAATTAGAAAACTCGAGCAAAATGCATTAAACAAAATGATGCCAAGATAACAAAAATCCAAGAGGGGGAACCGGAGATATACATTTTACGTAGAAATAGCGACAAGAAGCATAACGTATAAATGATAGCCAATGGTCGCAGTAGAAGAGGACCTAGGCCAAATTCGACGCTGGCTGAGAGGTAGCACAGGTTGGATACACTAACCTGGTTCATCCTGGTCAAAGATTTTACCTTCTGATATTAGTCCTTTAAGTCCAACTCCACCTTAGGAATACACTTCTAAAGCCCATCTGGACCTTAGGGAAGGCACTCCAACTTACAGAGAAGCAGGCAGAGTACATTCATGGTTGAGTTGTCACTGATCAGCAGGACTACTGCAGGAAAGGCATCTTGAAGCTTATTTTATCCCTGTAGCTTGAACATGCGGGCAGCCTTATGACTCTTGGAGTCCCACTTCTTTGCTCTGGGTACAAGAGAGAAGAGGTCCAGTCCTCCAGTGTTCTTCTCAGGTTGTAGATAGCAGGTTCAGTCCTCTTCCGATTTTTCTCAGATCCAGGAGTGTTCTGAAGATGGTGCCAGGAGATGCCACATTTATGCCTGGCATGAGGTAGCGGATAGGAGTGACTGATGTGGATGCCCTAACCAATGGGTTAAAGATTCCTGAGGACACCCCTACCCACTATCGGCATTTTTAGGAAGGCCGAAGTCTTCGGCCACAGTAAAACTGGACGCTGGGCGCATGTGTGAGATGTGAACTATGGGAATCCTAGAGTCCTCCCACATCTAACATTAAAATTCAGTTTTAAGCAGCCCCTGCACCCCTAACAATCTCCGAGACAGAAGTCTGGCAAAACAAAACGGGGTTTTCAGCAACCAGAAAATAGATACAACTTTTTGGGGAATTCGGTTTCCCTTCTTTGAAGTAAGCCCCAAATGTTAGACATAAACCTACCAGACCCGTCAACAGCCTTTGACACTGTAGTGTCAAAAAGATGCCCGCTGTGATTGGGCTATAGCCACAAACCAGTGAATGCTTTTAGGTGCATTGATCACATATCCTAACAGTGCTACTAACGGTGCTGGGTTCATCCGACAGGCTAACATCTTCAAAATACCTCAAAGACTTTCCTCCAAAACACAGACAGGCAGACATGACCACACCAGATGGAAATAATCCACCAGGGGGTCATGACAGTTGAGACATGAGGGGTACCATCTCCAGTCCAATTGCATTGAGGTCCAAAGACGTGGAATATAATCTATTTAGATATTCAAAATGCACCAGTCAGTGCTGAACGTTGAGTGAAATTTTCTGAGCTTGGGTACAGCAATATTGCCATTGTCGATTAGAAATATACACGCCGGTCTCTATCCCAGAATCTCATTGCACCAATCTCCCCTAAACTCCTCGCCTCAGCAGCCACTTTGTAAATTCTAAACGTTAGTGCTTGTAGGCTACTAGAGGCCTGCACAGCAAAGAAAGTGGACAGCACACCCAGGAAACCAGTAAAACATTCTCTCAATGTATTTTTAATTCTGTGGTTAAAATAAATAAATAAATAAATTAAATCAAGCAGTGACCTTCCTCCCTTCTGTTTGTAGCCTTCTAGGGCAATATATTTTCTTTCCACAAACAGGTCAACTACAGTCTACAGTCTCAGGTGGGGTAGCTGCTGTTGAACCTTGGGCTCAAATGTAGCTGGTATCAAAGGACCGTAAATGAGAGAAAACATGGGAGAATAAAGATTCTTTAATCCTGCTATTTTAGCTAGCCTAGGCCAAGCAATGACCATGCATGCAACTGACTCAGACCCAGAACACATTGCCATAATCGTATCCAACGGGGTATACCCTGCCATATCACGTTCAGTTCCATATGATGGGAGATTATACTCAGGCTGTAGCCAATGAAATATTTGGCCTGTCCCACCCAATAATAAAGTTTCATGTTGGGAACAGCCAGGGTCATAGTTTTCTCTCAGGACCACTTCCAGGCTTCTGTGTATTTTGATTCTTAAGTATGTTACTGGGTGATTGCACCATTCCAATGGCAAATCTATATTAGGCTTGCCTGTGTGGGGATTAATAGGTATCATCTCAGATTTATTCCATTTGATTGTTAACCAGGAAAAAAGGCCAAGTAGGTAAATCCCCTTACTATCTGAAACAGATTAACAAGACCTTTACATACAGCATTACAGTGTCTGCATACAGGGACGCCAAATAACTTCTGCCTGCTATTCGCACCCGTCTATAAAAATTCTTGTCCTTGAGGATACTAATCAGCGGTTCTGTGGTAAGTGCAAAAAGTAATGGTGAGAGAGGACAGCCCTGCCAAGTGGCTCTCTTGATATGAAAGGGGGAGCATAGAAGGCAACCATTAATCAGTAATCGAGCACTAGGCTCCTTATATAGCTCAATCCACCCAAACAGGCTCTTCCTCAATCCTACACACCCAAGGTCAATGAACAGGTATGTTCACGACAAGGAATCAAAGGCCTTAAGTCCATGCAGAACAAATGCTGCTATGGAAATGTCTGGTGCAACTCGATGTGCCTGCGAAAAAAAAGTTTGCAAATTATCTGTGGTGGACCTACCAGGTACAGAGGCAGGCAGTGCCAGCACTCTCATATGACTACAGCTCATTTGCTATGATTGTTGTCAATATTTTCGTGTCTATATTAAAGATATGGGGTAGCATGATGAACAGTGGTCCGCTGCCTTGCCTGGTTTCAGTAAGAGCATAATAATGGCCTCTCTTACTGCGGGCGGTAATAAACCCTTCTCTCTGGACTCACAGTACGCCGCTAATAAATGGGGGGCCATCAGTTCCACATACTCTTTATAGAATTCAGCAGTCAGGCCATAGATTCTGGGGCCTTTCTCAACTGGCAAGGATTTAATAACTTCTTTAATTTCCACAACTGTTAACTGCGTATTAAGTGGTTCCTTTCATGCGTTTCTAGCCATGCCAACGTGGCCTCGGAGTCTAGTAGACCATTCTCCCCCAGCTGGAACACAGCTGTGCAAACCTCCACGCATGCACCCAAAATGTCTTGTGTAGTAGTGCACTTGTGCGCCACCTGATTTGCTATGTTCAGTACGTTGGTAGATGCCAAACACCGAGTCAACAACCTTGCCAGGGTACAACTAGGGTGCTCCTCCTCTCCTTATCATCGGACTCTGGCATATTTCTCCAAGTATTTAATCTCTTTGTCGGCTTCTTCGCAAAATTGCAGTAATGCGATGTAAATTGCAGCTAATGTGTGGGGACCCCAATTTCTTGAATAGTCCTTCTGCAGACTCTTCAATTCACCAACCTTTCTATTGAGGTTTCCTTGGATCGTCTTTAAAATACTCGATTGTTTGTAAATGCATGGGACTCTAATATAGGCCTTGTATGTCTCTCAAAGAATCTGGGCACTATACACTGACCCATCATTTAGGGAGAAGTAATCCTTTATTTCCGGTCTGATCGAGCCTTTAAATACCCTGTCCAGCAGGTTATTAGTGGGAAACACCCATGGGCGAAAGCCCCTGGAAAGAAGATCCACACTAGACTGATAGTGACAGGGGAAAGATCGAACAGTGTCTGCAGATAATAAAACTAAATATAGAGAAGCCACCAAAACATACAAGGCAGAAATTAGAAAGGCCCAATCCCTATATTACGAAAATAGGATTACCTTAGCCGCTAACTCCCCTCGCGAAATCTTTCAGATTGCAAAGTCCCTTCTCAACACCCCCTCTCCATCTCTGCCCTCTACCGACATTTTAGGGCGGTGTGACAATCTGGCAAAATTCTTCTTAAAGAAAATCGAAGATATTTATTTGGCTTTCCCTATCCCACCACCTCTGAACACCCCCCCTTTGGAGGACCATCTACGAACGCCTGATCCCCCCCTTGAGGCAATCCCTCCCATGGATATGAAATCCCTAAAAAATTATCTTAACCAATTGAAATCCGGCTCCCCTTGTGACGTGGCCCCTCCCCCCCCACCATTCTGAATCAGGCATCGGATATGGTCTCCCCCACTATGCTGGACCTCATCAATCTCTCCCTCTCCTCTGGACACATTCTATCTCTCTGGAAATGGGCTATGGTCAAAGCCCTGCTTAAAAAGCCAAATCTAGATCCAGAGGAATTTGCGAATTATCGACCAATCTCACTCCTGCCTGGGATCTCACAAATTGCGGAAAAATATGTCAACACCATCCTCTCCGCTTTTTGGAGAAGAATGAATGCTTCCATCCCTCACAAACCGGCATTGGACCCCAACAGGGCACAGAGACTGCCCTGTTGGTAGTAGTTGAAGAGGCCAGACAAATTCTGGATGCCGGAGGCTCCGCAGCAATCGTGTTACTCGACCTCAGCGCGGCCTTCGACACAGTTAATCACCAACTCCTTATTTCAAGACTTAGAGAGATAGGAGTGACAGGAACAGCACTTAAGTGGCTAGAGTCCTTCTTAAACGACAGGTCGTTCCAAGTATTTGAGGATAACTTTACCTCCGAAAGCATGCCTCCAAGATGCGGGGTGCCTCAGGGTTCCTCCCTGAGCCCCACGCTTTTTAATGTTTATATGAGTCCACTGGCGGGGGTTGTCAAACCTTTTGGCATCCGGATTATCACCTATGCTGACGACACACAGTTGATCGTTTCCCTTAAACATTCCAATAATACGAACACCAACTTGGCCGAATGTCTGGAAAGGGTCTCCGCATGGATGGAAGGCTCTTTTCTAAAACTCAATGGGGCAAAAACGGAGTTGATGTTCCTGGGCAAAACCCCCACCTTTAACACCTGCTCATTCTGGCCTGGGTGCCTGGGCATCATGCCTTCTCCCAAAGATCAGATTAAAAGCCTTGGTGTTTGGCTGGACCATAATTTAAATTTTAAGGAGCAAGCTCGGAAGGTTGCAGGTACCTGTTATGGGATCCTGAAGATGGTAAGGAAAATCCTTCCCTTGCTGCCCTTCATTGCGAGGAGACTGTTGGTGCAGGCTCTCATTCTTTCTCGACTTGATTACGCCAACGTGCTATACTTAGGATCCCCGCGGTCAACGATAAACAAATTACAGACCGTTCAAAACTGTGCAGCACGCCTCCTTATGCAGATCCCTAATCCGGAATCCGCAAGATCGTCCATCGCCTCTCTCCATTGGCTCCTGGTCGCGGAAAGAGTGCAATTTAAAGCTATGTGTATTGTCCACAAGACTTTACTGTTCAAGGGTCCACCTATTCTCCAATCTATCATCTCTTCCTACTGTCCCAATAGGTCCTTGCGTTCTGGGAATAAACATCTGGCAGTTGTTCCCAGGATAAATAGAGTCCGGTGTGGGGGGGGCGCATGTTTTCATACAATGCTGCGAAATGCTGGAATCAGCTACCCAATCATATCTGTTTAGAGGACAATTACTTATCCTTCCGGAAACTCTTGAAGACTTTCTTGTTCCCTTAACCCCTTCGGCGCTGTGCGAATTCTCCCGCTGTGCAGGAGAATTAATAAGTGGGCGGGATTCGGACGGCCTCCGGCCGTCCTTAGCACACGCCCACCGTGACGTCAGACGGCCGGGGGCCGTCCTGAGCACCGAAGAGGTTAACACCTAACTGCTGTACGGTAATGACTCTGCTCCTAGCGCTGGGAGGCCTTCTGGTAGCCATGAGCTCTACAAATGTAAATTCAAAATTCAAATTCAGTAAAATAGCAGTTTACCTACATCTAGTACAGACATTTTTTATCACCAACCAAAAATCAATGTGTGAATGTGCATTGTTGAGTACAATTTATAATCTTTAAATACAGGAGAATTACGTTGTTAAACATCCACTAGTGCTTGAATATGCATTATTCTGTGGACAGCATTGCTCACAACAAGATGGTGTTTAAGTCCCCTTCCCACAAATTCATGCAGGTAGATAATATATAACATTTTTGCATTAATTCTTCAAAAGGACAGAGTGCCTGAATCTGACCAATAGGTGTTTAATCAGGGTAAGGCCACCCTTCAATATTATCTCTTGCACTGTTATATAGCTACCTTCTGGATGAGTACCACTGGTTACATTCTGAGAAAATCTGTGAAAAAGGACTTTAATGTTGTGTTTAAGTCTCATCTTTGCAGGATAGAGCATAGAGTATTCCATCCCATGTCGTCGTAGTAGTGTTTTTTTTGCTGGAAGGAAGGCTTGCTGGCCTTCTTGAAGGAGACTGTAAAGTCTGGGGAGATGGCGATATTAATACCCTCATAGTTCACCTCTATCTGTTCACAGGCCAGTCTTAACACAGCATACCAGCCACTATAATTCAATACCCTTGCTATGACGGACCCAGGGATTGATTGGCCCAGTCCACTATGAACACCTAAGATAGGTTTGCAGCCCTAAAGAAATCAATCAGCAACTTTTCAATAAAAAGTTCAATTTTGCCAGTGTTCGTGCATTCTGGCACCCCAAGAATGCGTAAATTAAACAGTGTGAACGTGCCCCCCCAGCCTTCGATGTTTGATCTGTATTTGCTCTAATAGTTTATCCATTTAGATCACTGCTTTAGCCTGACCCCCTCGCCACCCCCAAGTCATCTTCTAGATCAGAAATACATCTGTTAGAAATGGGATTTCTGGTTGGCTAAGGCTTGCGCCAAAGCCAAGCAGAAACCACCACTCTAGTCAGGGCAAGGGAGTTACACACCCAAGATAACCCCTGCTCACCCCCTTGGTAGCTTGGCACGAGTAGTCAGGCCTATCCCGGAGGCAATGTGTAAAGAGTTTGGCGCAACACACACCCAGCAACAACATACTATGCACACCACAAAAAGGAACTCCACACAAGGGTATATCAAAAATAGCCTTTGTATTCTCATAATACATTAGAATAGTATTCACATAATACACATGGTGCCAGCTGGCACTGGGCAATATCTACAAGGGATTATTTACACATGACAGGGCCACGTGGGCCACTGTCAGAACCATCACTTAGTGAACATATCATAAATGTAGGACATATCATAAACGTACAACCAGTAATCACTGGTAACCACTATACTCAGCATCAGCCTGTAACATTAACCACATTATGCACAGTATCACATTAGGCGCAAAATACATTATACGCCAACCTCACCAGCATAAATACATTATGCAATCATCTCATAAGTCTAAACCTATTAGACACTAACATCCTAAGCATAAATCACTTTAGGCATAACCCACAGTAGAGAATAACTCACAACCTAAACGCATTAGGAAATAATAACCTCACAAGCATAAACACATTATGCAAAACCTCATAATCATAGAAATACATTTAGAGGTATGAAACAGGGTGCGTAAACCATAGTAAATGCATCACATTTCCTAGCACCACATTTTAGGACAGAAATCACATTAGCCCCTAGCCTCCTAGTAAAAACCATAGCAGAGGCATAAATCACATTAGGGCCTGGCGCCCTACAAACCTAACAGTCCCCCTGGCCACTGGCCATCTCAAAAAGGGGCTCAAATGCCCTATGTCCAAAAGTCAGGGCGCGCTGCCTAGCAGCTGAATCCAAGTGTGCCATTGCGCAAACCTAAACGTAGCAGCTGGCACTAAGTGCTGCGCAGCTGTGAAAGTACTGGGGCAGAGGAGTGCATCTCACTCCTATCTCATTAAGGCATGCCCCCAAAGAAAGAATAGCCTAAACGGTGCAGCTGCCCACTGTCAGGCGGGGCAGCTGGCGCAGGGGCAGGAGCACCGACAATGTGCTCCTATCGGGAACCCCCACGGGCTCCGGGTAATTAGGGTCAAACTGCCCCCACGCGGTGGAGCGGCCCGCTACGGTGGGCCCGCTCAGCAATGGGCATTAACTGTGTGCCTCTCCTGGAGCCACACGGGCTCTTTAAACAAAGCATGCCCCACAATGGAGTGCGGGCACCGACAATGTGCCCCGACGCGCCCCCATCGTAGGAGCGGCCCTCTGTCATGCGGGGCCGCTCGGAGACTGACATGGGGCACTGAGACCAGCACTGGCCTCCCTGGGCCCTCTAAGAAATAGGCCAACAACGTGGGCGCAGCCCGCTCTCTGGCGGGACTGCTCAGGCACCAACACTGTGCCTTTAGGGGGAGCAACACTGGGGGCAGGCACCGATAGCGTGCCTCGACATTGACCCCCTCCCCACCAGCTCCACTCACCGGACTGCGGGCAGGACTCTGCTGGTCTCCTCGGCGGGCAGCACACGGGGCTCACTCTCTCTCTCATGAGAGCCGGGGATCCTGTTGCACTTGGTTCTTCGCCCGGTCGCCTTGGCACATCGCGGGGGCTCTCCTCACCATAGGGGAGCCCCGCCGTGTCTCCAGGTCTGCTTTGCTTCACCCGGGCCCTCTCCTGGGACCCGGGACTCCATGGGCACATGCAGGGCTCCTACTGGCATACGGGAGCCCTGAAGAAGCAGACGCCGCCTCTCCATTTCACCCGGGCCCCCTCCTGGGACCCGGGGCTTCCAGGCGGAGCCAGCGAGGCTCCGAACGGCACTTTCGTGGGCGCGGGGCTTCCGTTTCCTCGAGGGAAGTCCCGCCCCACGTCAGGCATCACGCTGCCCGACTTCCTGCGAGGCCGATCGGGCCGCGTCGGTGAATTAGTTTCTTCTGCGGCAAATGAGGGGTAGGCTCCCTCCGAATTGGAATATAAAGCAGGGTGGGCTCCTGCTATTAAAATATACAAAATAGGCGGCAATGCGGGATGGGCTCCCGCAAGGCCGGCAATCTCGGGGGAATCCCTCCGCTGGGGATTCTCTCATGGCGAAAGGCAGCTCGGCGCTGCGAAGCCCACGCTTTCCATCAGCTGGGCAAATTAAAAGACAGCGCTGGCGCTAAAAGGTTGCCTAAAGTCCTGGAATAAAGAAATAAAGCAAAAGGTCCCAGAAGTCTTCCAGGCATCAAGGGCAAGGCAGGGCCCAGGGCTAAAAGAAATTAAGCAAGAGGTTCCAGGGCATAGCTGGGCCCAGGGAGGCAGCCCTCCTGGCAAGTCCTCCTGGGCCCCAGCAGCAGCACGCCCTGCAGGAATCAGGATCCAAAAGCAAGAACATTTTCATGGGGTCACAGCCCCTTTCTTTTATACAGCATTTTCCTTTGTCTCAAAGTGTAGGGCATGGGGGAACCAGATACAACTGGTTCAGGGAGCTGTTGAGCACTTTGTTTTGCTCAGCTCCTCTCTCCCTTTCACAGGACAGGCCAGGGACATCAGACGCACCACAGGAGGTGGAGCCAGCATTGTGGAGGGAAGGCACAGCCCTATTCAGGTCCCAGGTGCAACTCCTCCCTCCCTCCCATCTGCATGCAGATCTCTCTATTCACCACTGGGCAGACTCACCCTGCCCCTGTCACTCACAAGCCAGACATGCAATTCACATCAGGCAGGCAGACACAGAGCACACAGAAATGCCAACTTCTAGAAGTGGCATTTCTCTACCAGTCACCATAAATCTGCGCACACCATTGCGCAGCATTTATTCTCATGAATTCAGACATACTAGACTTGACCACACTGCTTCTTACATAACAGGAATTACCACTGACACACTCATCCTCAATGCATTCCTATGGGAGGGCAGGCCAGTCTCACCACACACGCACCCAGCGCGCACGCACTTTACACTGGGCCACAGTGCTAAAGTGCCCAGAGGCCTAAAATCACCAACACTACACAGGGAAAAGGCTAAGAGACAGGCAAAAAGTTCAGGGGTGAACCTGCCAAAAAGGGCCAGGTCCAAAAACATCTCAGTCATTCAGTGGCTCCACAAATTTATCCAGGTGATTTTGCATTCTATCTACTCTGCAGGACAATGAATCGATTCCCTGGTCTATTGTTGTCAGCTCTTCCTCATGTTTAACAAAAGAGATATGACCTTGTCATTTCTACCTTCCTCTGCAGCATCAGGGTCAATGGGTCCTCCCCTATTACCTCCCCCTTTCCTGATTTCCAGGGTAAGAGTTGCACGTTTGTGGTGCATTTTCCTCATTTCAGTGTCCTTGAGCACTTTCCCCAACAGTCCAGTAGAAAATATGCCCTGCACTCCTTTTCAGGTTTAGTAACGCCTAGTATTCAAAATCTTGGCACCTCCAGGCATGCTGCTTCTAGGCAAGATCTATCTTGCTTCTGCGTCAGGGACAAATAATTGCTACAGGCGTATGTACTCATTTGTAGGCAGTTATAGTGCTCAAAACATTCTTTTTGTTGTGTTGATGGTCTGTTTCGTCACCATCTGTAGACTCCACTGCCTGCGTCACCAGCAACTGCTTCTCTGTTGCCCTACACCGGCTGCTGTATAACGCGCACGTCTCAGGCCTCACTTGTAGCACATTGGCCTCCTGCAGGGCTTTCAAGATACATTACCACTTTGATCCGGCCCAGAACAGCAGACCAGCCAGGGGCCAATCCTAGGCAAGTGAGATAGACGACATTCACAAAGAAATTTAACATCAGGGAAATGGACCTATTCTAAAGAGAAGCTATCTTTGATGATGTGCTCTGTCATACTCCCCCCACCCCTCTCCATTTAGAAGAATTCTCAATCATGTAACTAGTAGTGCACAATGCTTATAACTATTCAGAAACTGAACTCATGCTAATGTCATTCGACCTCAGTCCTACCAAAGTTCCGGTGTTTGTTTAGCTTTTTTCAATTTTTCACATTAATAATTCAGAAGGAATCCAATAAGTAGTCACTTGTTTGAATTCATGACTATTGTTTCTTATGTTTAACAGATGCATGTGTGCAACAGCTATGTAATATCCTTATTATAAAATTCAGTAAAAAATTGTTATGAAAAAAGAATGGATTCAAAACTCAACAAACTTAATGGTGCCCTTAAACTTGAGATAAGGGTGAAGGAAGTGGAGGGCACATCTAGACAGATGGAGATAAGATCCCTAAAGCTGGCATCTAAAAAGATTTTAGTAAGATAAACTGTGGCAGATGAATATGTGGATAAAACGCTGATGGACCATATGCAATGGATGGGAGGCAAAAAAAATAAAAAAATCAAGTGGGGGCTCAAAGCTGCAGTTTATTTGCTTCTCTACCAGTGTTGAAGAGAAATACCTTAAATGTGCTTCGTAGGCCTGTCTGGAAGAACACTATTGCCTTAGACTGGAGGGTGTGCACCTGCCGACTGGAATATTAGCAATTTTGGCCCAAACTCATGGGATGTGAGGAGAAAAGTTGAAAAATGATTCCCACCTATAATAATTGCACACCTGGAGGATGAGATAGCCCAGGTCAGGGTGCATAGCAGTGTGAAGACGACGGCACTGTGCAACTTTCTCAGACGTGAGCGGTTCTACACAACTGGAAGCTGTCGAAGGTTGTGTTCCTTGTGCAGCTGAGAATTGCAGGTGCTGACAAATCTGAAAGAGGTCAGGGTTCTACCATAAGAGTGACAGAAGGGAGGGTACAAACTGGCACAGTGGAGGTTAGTGCGGTAGTGGCAAGTGAAAAATTCCCGTTTCTTCCAGAAGCTTCTCCTGAAGGGATTAACATGTCTCTTGTTGACATTTACTGACGAGTGGCATCTGGTGAGTGAGAATGTTGTGCAACTCTTTTTTGGCAGCTGTGTCAAGGGAAGACGCAAGCACAAGGGGGACTACGGATTGGGAAGGTGGTCAACATTGGGGAAAGGTTAGAGCATATGTCCCCAGTTGTGCTGAACAAAAGTGCACAGACCTTGCCTCTTAGCAGTATTTAACTCGATGTACATTGTTGCAGTGTGGGTTATTGTTGCTTTAGGAGTATCCCCCTTTTTAGGACATGTGTACTTCTTTAATTACATGAAGATCTATTAAACAAATATTCAAATTATGGACGCATGTCATCAATCGAAAACCAATAGTTCAAGGGATCCACAAATCGTGAAAGAGAAACAGGTGATTTCTTTTTAATTTCTGGGGGTAGCAAAGCCCCGGTGAGTCCCGCCCCACACCCTTCCAATGGATGGTGGATGCTCTCCCTGCCCCTTTAGACTCCTCTGACAAGGAAGTATAAGTATATTAGGTCATTGCTTCAGTGACTAGCATTCTTCAGGGACTAGCATTCCGTAATAGCCACAAGAAAAAATATTTTCAGTTGTGACCACCCAATAAGGTAATATAAATTTTCTAATCGTCAGAAGATCTTTGAATTTTGCATTACACGAATAGAAACAGGAGATCACAGGACTTGGCTTAATGTGGTAATGATCGGTCTAATTTCATGCAAATTCATCAAGCAGTGCTCATGATGATAGCTATTCTAGCTCCTGGCTAAAACGGATTATATTTTCATCACTTTTTGCAGGCATAAAGAAATAGAATACGTTTATTCTCATCTAGCAGCACAGCTGCAATGGGTGGTTAGAAGACACTCAGGCACATGACTTGGGCCTCTTGGGGCTGACCCCATATTGGGGACGTCTGTTGGCCCGCCTGCTTTGCCACAAGGTAGCCATCCCACAGCCTAGTGTGCTGCTACACGTGGCTTTGAAGTGCTGGCATCGCTGTCTTGTACGAACCCGGAGAGCTCCCCGGTGCTCTACCGCTGGTGGGCCTCCCTCACGGAGATACTGTTGCCTGTTTTACTACTGCCAACTTTCAGAGCGAATGGAGGCGGGACTCACGACTCTGGCAGATTGTTTTCTGCAGGGAGTCCTCGTCCCATTGAAGGACTTGTCCGATACCTACACCCTACCCAGAGGTCAATTCCTGACCTATGAAGCTTTGGCTCGGACATTCATGAACCTGTGGGGCAAGGGGCGGGACGAACCCCCATCCCACATGGTACTTCAACTTCTTCTCTCTATGGGCTCTGCACAACACTTGGTGACATGATTCTACCAAGCACTGAATGAGATGGAGAGACCACCACTAGTGACTCAGATCTCACTCAGAAGCGATACTGGGACATGACATCACAAATAAAGATCAGAAGAAGGTAATATCTCACCCTTTTTGGACCGCGGTTTTGCAGTGGCTTCGGAACACACTGGGGAGCACTCTTCCCTGTATGATACAGATCTGCCTCTTGGGGAGCTTTCCCAGACCCAAAGCGCGCAAAGTGGGCTCTAGATTCATTGACCTGACCCTGGCCTTAGTTCATTGCAGAATAGCAATGGCATGTAAATCTGACAGAGGGCCGAGACTAGAGACCTGGGTGAGGGACTTTACGACCTGGGCGGAGGCGGAAGGGCAAGCCCTTAGAAGAGAGGATGCCCAAGGTGTGCGCAGGGAACCATTGGCCGAAATATGGAAGGAGATTTTGACGAACTGGGAACACCCAGGGGACGACACAGACTCAGAACCATACAACCCCAGTGACAGAGTAAGGAGACCCAGGGGAAATAGTGCAGATGGAGACATGGGAGGGGAAAGTAGCACGGGGTAATGAGTATCAGGGAGAAGAGGCCTACGCCACTCTAATTACATGCATGGCAAATTCCTACCTGCCACACACACAGTGCAGCCACTACAGACCTCTCGCCGCCCTCCTCGGACCCGGACTTGCCGGACACTGCCATCATAAGACTAGAGTTAGTTGACAGCTGCTAACAAGTGGCAATGCACGTACACACACCTCTGTGCCCGCCCACATCTACCCCCGGAGACATAGTTGATACGATGCTTTTTGGTTACTTAGCTTATTTAGTTACGATTTCTCCAGGTTGTCCCCTCCGCCATTAGCCTACACTTCTACTGACCGAAACACACAAAACTTGAACACACCAAGTGCCCATTAGATAACACATCCAGATAAACGGGTTATGAGGTAGGTGGAAGACACATATGAGTTAAACACTGTTGACAATTTGAGTCTTTGGGAGTAATGGTACTATATATAAGTGCTTTGAACCTTTGCTGATACTTAATGTACTATCTCATCCCTACCATCTGGCTTCTACATACTGTGTGGAGAGTTACATTCAGATGCTAAAATGACAGAAAGAATATACATTGGAATTCTGCAAGCAAATGTGATGTACTAGAAAATACTTTAAATACAATAAACAGATCTTTTTAAAATAAAAAATAAAACGTTATTCTCAATGGAGACCGCCACATTCATTAATTACTACCAACTGTTACAGCCTTGATAAGGTTCAATGGGCACACAACCACACTGCGCAAAACAGCTGTTGGCTGACTAACAAGATTAAGTTTCAAGTGTACCATAAAAACAAGATGTAGGAATTAATATTATGAAATGAACGGGGTGCACAACTGTCAGAATCTTGAAGTTTACATGACTGGATACACAATACATAAAATCACACCTGGGCAAAACAGCCATAGACTATAGCCATGGGCATGGAATAATTTGTAAAAAATCCACATTGAGGCTATTGGAATCCCGTAAAATGCATGTAGTCGGATTGCTCCTTTTTGGAAAAAACAAGTTACTTAACTATACACTGCGGTTCTCATGTACTGACATCTTTCATAGATTCACGTGCTTGAATCTGCCCTGTTGTCATGGTGGGAATCCCACAGTAATAATTACAAGCAGTGCATAAAAACCCATTGAAAACAATACAAAACCAAGTAACATTGTTAACCAATTCACATCGCTTTAGACCAGCCAAAGTTCAATAAATCAGAGAGCAGCCCATGAAGCACTCCCCTCCAGGGCCACCATTCCTCAGATTCCTACTATGAGTGTTATAAAAGTGAATAAAGATGTCAATACTGGATGATGTCAATACTGGAGAACCACAGTATACAGGTAACATGTTTTTTCAAAAGTATTGAATCTTTCATAGATTCCCATGCTTGAATCCAAGTAGCAAGCAGTAATCCCTGAAGATATGGTGGTGGGTAATGCAAGCCACGTAGGATACGTGAATGCCATGATACAACTGAACATATATAATAAAGCTACGTCAACAGATAATAGAAAAGGAAAACACCCGTTAACATAAGAACAGAAACCTCACCTTATTGGAAAAGAATGAGGTGCAACTGCTTGCTCTACGGATGCATCTGCTTTTGATGCTGCATTCAGGCAGTAATGCTTGGAAACGAATAGATGTTAAAGAAAGTTGCTTCCCTGCAAATGTCCAGTAACAAGATGCCAGCAAACAGGGCTGTAGAAGTAGTGACGTTTCTTGTAGAGTGTACTTTCGCATTAACTGGCAATGGTCACCCAGTTTTGTTATGACAATAACAAATGATCGCAGAAACCCAGCGAGCTATGTTTTTTCTCACGAGCATAGCCTTTTCTAGGAGGAGCGAATTATATACAGAGCTGGTCTGATTTTCTGAAGTTTTAAGTCCTTTCAATATAAACCTTTCAACATCTGCTGAGTGTGTAGAGCTTTCTCAGCTGCATTAGATGGGTTTCTGAAGAAAGTTTTTCAGACAATCGGAATGAAATGGTGATTGGTTCTCAACATCACTCTATCCTCCTTAAAAAGCTCTTTGATCATCAACGCCCGAGTCTCACTTATTTGCTGGGTCGAAGTGAGAGCCAATAATAAATCCATCTTCCAGGATAGGTATTTTAATTCAGCTTTATGAATAGGTTCAAACGTATCTCTCCTCAGCTGGGATTGTACTGTATTCAACTGTCATGCCACAAATGGTCTCTTTAATGGAGGAAACACCCTGAAGAGTCCTTTCATAAATTCCTTAAGTGTGTTAGACTAAAGAGAGTTCTGGTTCCAGTTCTATGAAATCTTGAGATTGCTGCCAGGTGGACATTAATTGAATTATACGAAAGACCTGAACATGCCAGGTGCAGCAAGTAAGGTAGAATCTGCTCGGAGTAGATTAGAATGGGTGTAGAACTTTACTGGAGCGCCAAAAACAAAACCTAGTCCATTTAGCTTTCTAAGATTTATTTGTCATATCCACACTAAATTTCTTCAGAATGTCCCTGCAGTCGAGATACATTCAAAGAATAGAACTCGCTGTCATCAGGAGCCAGGCCAATAAGCTGAGTGACTTCATCTTCGGATAAACAATCTGGCCCGTGTTCACTGTTAGGAGATCTGGTACTGACCTGAAAAGAATGTGTTGATGTTCCGATAGGAGAAGCAGCTCTATGTGTCAATATTGCCTTGGGCAAGCCTGAACTATTAGGATTACGCTGCAAGGTTCTCTTTTCATCTTGTGAAAGACTCTGGGGATCAGAGGAAAAGGAAGGAAGGCATAGACGAATATTCTTGTCCTGGCAATGTGAAACGCGTTTCCCCATGTGTTTTTGAGGATACCTGCTTGCAAAGAAATGGCACTTTGTTTTGATCTGTCATAAACAAGTTCAGATTTGGAGATCTCCATTCATGGAAGATATTCAATGGCAGCTGCTGGTTCAGCTCCCACTTGCGGCACGCTCACTATGTTCTGCTGAAAGAATCTGCCGATTAGTTTTTGATCCCTGGAACATGTTAGTCACGTAAGGTAATCATGTGAAGAATTCACCTCAAGATCTTCTGAAGACAGGAGTCGCAACATTGTCCTTCCTGATTTGTTTAGGTAGAACGTGGTAGTGGTGCTGTCTGTATGGACTAAAAACGACAGAGTTCCTTATTCTGGGGAGAAAGGACTGGAAACCCAGAAGTACTGCTCTCAACTCTAGAAGGTTTATATGCATCTGTGCTTCCTGAGGTGTTCACTTGCCGTAGATTTTGTGGTCTTGTAAATGCTCTCCCTGCAAAGAAGCATCTATTGTCATTACAAATGAAAGATGGGACTAAATGAAAGAGAGGCTGAGGAGATAATCCACATTGCTACAGTGATGACACAAGCTATAGCATAGTGTGAGAAAAAAGTCTATGTCCTCGAATGTCCTTTGAGTTTATATCCATTGAGCATCCAGTTGCTCCAGCAGAGGTCTCATTTGAAGTCAGCAGTTTGGAATCAATGGTATGCAAGATTACCTCATTCCCAACATTGACTTTTATGTCCGGACAGAAGTAAACTTTCTTTTGAAAGGGATGAAACTAAACTTGTTAGGCGCGGAATTACTTATTTTTGTGGGAAAAACTTTGCATAGATCTCAATTCAAGACCGCTTCCAGAAACGTTCTCAATTTGCATGGTATTAGAGCAGGCTTTTCTTTGTTTAATATGACGCTTAGATTTTTGAACTCTTAGACAGGCTCTCATGCACGTTTTTTGCGGAACGGAATGAAGGACCACTGACAAGCCAGTTGTATACATATGGAAAAACCTGATGAACTTTCTTTCTTAAAAGTGACGCTACTGGTGCCCTGCATTTAGTGAAAATTCTGGAAGCAGATAGTAAACCCAAGGAAAGGACTTTGATTTGGTAATGGCACCCTGCTACCTCAAACCTCTGGTGTTTTACATGTATTGGAATGTGAGATTAAGCATCTAGAAGATCCAGCGATGTCATGAAATCTTCTGTGTTCAGTAGCTGCAGAATCTCTTGAAGTAAAAGCATTCTGAAAGATTTTGTCTGTAGGAATTTAATAAGTCGTAAATCCATCACTTGCATCCATTTTCCCAATTTTTTCTTGCAGAGGAAGAAGTTTGAATATAAACCTTGGTTGCGATGGATATAGGGGCCCTCCTCTATTTCTCCCTTTTGAATGCAAGAAAGGATTTCAACAGCTTGATGTGACAGCTTGAGAGGAGGTTTTTGAGGAGGTTTTGAACAAATTCCAGGGTGTGTCCGTGTTGGATAATGTCTCACACTCATCGATCCTAAGAGATAGCTTTCCAGATGGTGCAATAATTGGCTAATTCTGCGCACCCCATGCAGAGACAGAAAAGCAGAGGTGACTGGAGCCTGCAAGCGGTCATGGACGCCTAGATGTTTTGTGACCCTTTCCTCCAGCTGCAGGTCTTTTACGAGTAGGTTATCTTGAGCATGATGCCACAGGTGGTGCTCTGTATAATTTCAACTGTGCCTACTGTTAGCGGTAACCTTGCTGTAATAGAGAGTATGGCTGATGCTTCTAATACTTATGATTGGGGACAGTCCGTATATGAAAACAGGCTTCGTACTCTGCTGCCATGAAAGGTTTGAAAACCTCATTGCTGTAAGGTCCCCAGATAAGGTGTTGTGTCGGTTTTCATTGATTGCAGGCGATTTCTACCAGTTTGCCGCAGAGGTTTTCTCCATCAAATCTAGAACTTTCACTTGCAACTCTGGTTTGAAAGAGATTGCCTTCAGCCAAACTTTTCAGTGAAGGAACACTGCACCAGCTGTTTGTCAGATAGCTGTAGAGGCTAAATCCATTGCTGTGTCTATTATTTCTGATGAGGCTTGTTTGACTATGTGAAAGATGAAGGTAAATTCTTTCATTTTGTCCTCGGTTAAGAATTCAAGGAAGGCTTCCATACCGGACCACATTTGTTCATCACACCTTCAAGGAATAGCAAGTGCATTCGAGGTTCTGGTCCGGGTTGCTAGCGTCATGCACAAGCAGCACTGCTGCAAAACCGGCCCCCAGCAACAAAACGGGCCCACCGGGAAAACGCCCGGTGCACTACGGCCAGTCCGGCCCTGGATTTAAATGACATCCTTGCAGGCACCTTAAAATCATAAAGGACTCATTCTGTTTGTTTTACAGGATAGGAAGGTCAAATCTTTTTGAAGCCTGCTCTAAAAGCTTATGGAAACCTCCAAGATCATATAAAGGTGAACTAGCCGATGGCGGTGTAGGTGAAGCAGAAAGTGGGGTGATGTAATCATCCCATTATTGTCCAATGACGGATTGATTGATCATGGGTCATTTCTCCCTCTTCAGGCTGTTCCTCATTTCCATAACTATCTACATAATGATAATGAATGGTGATTAAAGGTAAAACTTGTGGCTCTGAATAAAGTTGCTGCGCCTCGTTCTTTTACTATGTTGTTGTAGTCGAGGAGTACGTGGAGAAAAACAACGCCTCAGAAAATCCTGCTGGTGCACTTGTCTCAGGAAATCTTCTATGATAGTCTGCTAGCACCTGTCGGAGATCGGCCATCAACACTAGTGACACTTGTATCATATCCTCCTGATAATGAGGTTGATCATCATAGGGCTCTTCATGAGAAAACAGTTCTTGGAAAGCCTCCTAGGGTTGAGAATGATACTTCACCCTGTCTTGAAAAGAGGAATCTCCTTCCATGTAGGCACTGACCCAGTTATCATCATCATCATCACCGTCTTGGCACTTAACATGTAATTGGGTGGGTCTATAAGCCAGTCGAAAAGACCTATCATCATCATGAGTCTTCAACTTCCAAAAGATGCGCAGGTAAGCGACTTTACTTGGGGAGGTCTGATAAGGGCGAATGGTAATCAGATTGTTTTCCTCTGTGAAATGTATAGTTTCCTGTTGGGCCCATTGATGGAGGCATTGTCGAAGTTGTCAACGATGTTCTTTTTTGTTTATGAACAGTCAACGGCTTCTTCTGTGAAGATGTTGTCAGCAGTGTTTCACAACAAAGCGGTCATCATCGTAATGGATGCTGTAGTCATCGGCAGTCTTGTCAACGTTTTACTCTTGGACAATGGGTCCATCGTCGGTCTTTTCTTTTCAGAAAAGGAATCCTTCAAAGAAGGGGTTAAAGGCTCAAAAAGGATCGTTACTGGTCTTTTTGAGAAAGAGACAAAGAAGAATCCCCCTTTCTTGAGGATTTGTCAGCCCCAACTGATTTTTTTTAATGATGTCTAGCCTTTTTTGAAGGCTCTCCAGAGGAGACAGCTTCTTCATGTCTCTGCTTTTTGGAGGGCAAAGATGGTTCCTACCCCTCATCCCCAGAAGTAGGATCCTCTAAAGCCCTTTTCTTTTGGAGACAAAGATGAGACCTTGCCTCCCTATCTTTTAAGGTCTTAGCTGACAAGGTACGGAAATGATAAACTCCTTAGGTTTGTGGTAGGGACACAAGCAATATAGACATGCTTTGCAGGGATCCTCCGAGAACACTCTTGGTTTATCACAAGATTTACATGGTCAAAAAATACGTTTTTAGACCCCTCTGCCATGGTTGTTTTTGTCAGAAAAACACAGCTCGGATGTTACCTTAAGCTTGCTTGACGAAAAAACCTCAACAAATCTCTTTGAAGAGGCCAAAGGGACAGAAAAGCACTGAGCAGAGCTCAGGGCGACTCCCTTTCACACGACATGCGATTAGAAATTTGAGCTATGGTGGCCCTAGAGGGGAAGTGTGTTTCAGGGGCTATTCGGATTGTTTTAGAACAGGCAAAGTTCAACCAATGTGAATTGTTTAACAATGTCATTTTGTTTTGCTTAGTTTCCAATGCTTTTCTATGTACTGCTTGTAATCATTACTGTGGGACTCCCACCATCATCACGGGGAAGATTCAAGCATGTAAATCTATTAAAGATTCAATACTGGATAACTCAAGTTACACTTAAAAGTTGGCACAGAAGCCATTTCCATCTTGAACATGAGTTGAGAAAAAAATTATTACTTTGTATTGAAGTTTGCAGCCTCCCACCCTTGACAAACTTGCATGGAATGATTATATAGAATTTTATTATTTCAAGTTTTGCGCATACCTATTTAAGGGAACAACAAGTTATTAGCAAATCAAAGCTTTTATGACCCACCACTTCACTGCCCCCCACCTACGTCTGCATGGAGCTTGAGATACTGCACTGTGCTTTGTATGGTAAACGTCTACCAAATTTCATGCAGACAGTGCAACCATCCCAGAATTATTAGCAATAGAACAGTTGCAAAACAACTCACTTTAACACCCCTACCCTATGATAGTCTTGTTATGTCACGTTCCATACACATCTAAGTCTAACCAGTTAAATTTCTTCCAAATTGCATGCAGACTTATTATCCAACAGAGCTAAAATCACCAGCAAATCAAAAGCCTCTGTTTAACTGTCAAGATATAACTAAGTTAACCCTTCAATATCCATCCCACACCATTTTGAAACAAAAATCTCAAAAACTACTGAACAGGTTTACACTAAGAATAAGTAGTTTTATCGTGTAATTATGTAAAATAATTAATCATAAAATGACTACCAGCACAATACCAAATACTATTCCACCTTAAACACAATCAATAATAACTCCTAAACAAACGTGGTTGGAGGGGGATGCCTAGTTAATACATAAACTTAAATCAAGTTGATCAAGCCCTCCATCTTGACAACATCTATTACTAAAAATCAAGTTTATTACAATCTTTAAGTAAATGGCTTTTACACATTACACTTTTCATTATGGGGGCCTTGTGATATAATCTGCAATTTAAACAGCTCCAGAAATGTCATAAGGCTTCCGGTAAGCATCAGATCAGCACCTGCAAATCATTCCTGAACTGCTCTTGTAACCGGTCTTATTCACAGCCTTCGGAATTATGTTCTTAGCAGTACAATTCTCTCCTAATAATTCTGGATGATTACATACCAAATGCAGAATTAATTCCATTCTTGTCCCGCAGTAATGACAATATGGACACCTACATGGAGGATTAACCTTCCAGCTCCCTCTCCTATTTCAGCAAAAGGCAATAACAATAAACCTCAAAACATAGATATAATTTTTGTGACAACGGTTCACTCAAATGTAGCTACAGGACTAGATTATTGAATTTATCAATAAAATGGGTTCTTTTAAGAACTTTTATTTTACTCAGATTTACCCTGAATGATTCTTCAAGGCATTGTTTCTGTTAGCCTACACCTAAATCGAGCAAGTGAAACAGCCTAATCCCAAATGGATCTTGCCTCTAATCGTTCAATAGTTTTTTCCAAAAGTGTACCGACATGTCATTCTGGTCTTGCAATATTGCAGAACCAAACTGAGCATACCTCAAACGACATTAGAATTTGAAGTCTAGTATAAAAATAACTTGCTAGCCCAAACTCCATTTGGAGATGAGCCACAGTAGGAGTTTGACAGATTATAAAACAAATTGAAGACCTCTTCCCAATGCCTTATCGAACAATGGAGCAAATTTAACTCTAAATGTTAAACCCACATACTTCACATTCAACAATCTGGCTTTTAGGACCTGCAGGTGTCGAACTTGCCACTGGACTATAAAGCTTCAAATAAAGTTTTCTGAGTAAACACTGGAAACAAGCTACTTTCGAATTTAAAGCATTCAATTAAACCTATGGCCTAGCACATTCGCAACTTGTATACATAAACAATAATTTTTTCTCTTTTGTTGACATTGACAACGAAATCGTTGGATAAATTATATTCATAGACTGCTGACAATGACAGTTTATCACCTTTATTGGATTACTGTATTGCATGCCAACTGAATCAAAGCAATGTGCTGGTCACCCTATTTTGTAGGACAATGCCTTACTTTTTCTATACTTTCATCCACATACAAGGTGAATAAATTACATTTTAAGGGGAGGGTCTTCACACACCTCTACATTATTCCTTCACTGCTCATAATTTGTTTTGCAATGCTGAACTCATCATCAACCTGCACATGCACCCAGTGTAGCAACTGAATGGCTCTAAGAAGCAGAGGAGGGAAGCCCCAGCTTTCTTCAGAGTATTACTATACTAACCCTGTTAAACACCGAAGAGCAGTCCAGGAAACAGGCAAATAGCCTGCCTCCCAGGTTCCTTGCAGCTCACCGACTCAATATATTCAGTAAAGAAAACGTGGTCTATTGTTTCACAGCTGCTTGCAAAACCCACTTGGTGGAAGAGTAAAATTTCCCTTGGCCATAATTAGGGTTCTTTCAGTGAGATTTATGCATTTAGTTTGGAGTGTGCCTAAAAGATTTGCCAGGTAATAAATGGATGAATTAGTGAGCATTCCATTTTTTAAAAACAGGTGTGAAACAGATCCATGTCATAATACTGGGACAACATGTAATTCAAGGCACAAAGAAAAAAGTATTACCAAATTTCAAGACCAGGAATCAGGGTCCCTTTGAAGGACATTTATTGCCACATCATTTGGACCTGGTGCCAGCTTGGATGTTTATGTCAGCTTGGAGCAGACCAGCTTGTCCATTATTGGTAGACTTAGGGATATTGACTCAATCAGACCCCAATCAATAGCATGCCTTCAGAAATAAAGTGAATTGAAATGCTGAATCCAATCTTCAGCTTGAACTTGTACTATTTCAAACATGACATTGAAGTCTACTGAAATGTACTGAGATTCCAGAATTTTTTACAATCCTTTACCCATCTAAGGACATCTACAACTTCCTGCATTAGTAACTTTGTTTTGCTGCCCAAAAATGTTTTTCATACCAGTTTTTTCAGCACTGTGCTGATTTAAGAAACCCATATTATTTAGTTCACTCCTGATCATTCCCATTAGGGCAGTTATTTGTGGCTTCTTAATCTTGAGATTAGAAGTATGCCAGTGGCCATGCTGTCCATTCCCTGAGGAGATGGAAGAGTTGGGAGGCATACTTTACTATCTACTTTCCCACCACATTTATTTGGACAGCCATGAAAGACAAAGAGAAAAAGAGAACTCCCAATAGGCATAAAGATCATAATTTCAACCATAACAATTCAATTTGTTTATAAAATTGTACCATCTCTTACCTTCAACCACCCAAATGCTCATTCTTTTAAGGCAGGTAGACTGTTGATCATCCATAAATCAATTCTGCTTTGTAGTTGTCTTGAAACTATTTTAAAAATCAACTCTTTGAAATGCATCACTCTCTAACCATCCATTTATTTCAAAAGGGTGTCTATATTGAAACAACGCTGCACTCTTCAAAGTAAAGACTAACAAGCTCCCTTCTTCTGTTCTAAAACATGTTTCATGTAGTGGGCTATCCGGCAAATTCAGCCATTATAAGGGCAATTTTGATAGTACGCTTTAGAATCGCCCGTCAGCTTAAACTTTGAGTTCACTGGAGGAATCTGTCACATTCAGTTAGTAATGTTAGTTGCACCTGAAAATTTAAAAAAACTATGAATCAAAAACATTGTTAAAATCCTCAGTCAATGTAATGTCAATATCAGGACATTCGAAATAAAATGCTTGATGGGACATGCACAGTAAATTTTGTGAATCTGCTTTTCTTACTTGATCTGGAGGAATGTATACTTTTATCGAAAAGATTTCCCCCTAAAAAGTTTATTACTATTTCATTACATTCTAGTTTTAGGATAGCAATATTTACAGAATCGGGTTTAAGTGATGCAACATTTATATCCAATTTCATAGAAACAAATGTGTTAACCCTTAACAAATTTTTTACAAAAGGATGGGGACAATGGGCTTTTGGAAAGATCCAACGTACATGCCCTAGATAATCAATAAAGAAGAAGTACGTGGTTCCTCGGTGAATACAGAGTATTTATTGCAGGTCGTGAAAGGAAGGGGATTCTTCCTTTCGGAACTGGTGCCCTCACACACCCAGCAAGGTAGGTGTCATGCTTCATCATCTGGGCCTGCTCCTCGTCGGGTCGGCGCTGCAATACCCGACGGGCACCCAAAAGGGGCTCTTTATCGGAGATCTTTTGTTCCTTGCCGGTGGGTGCCGTGGGTGTAAGGGCCCTTTGATTGTGTGGATGTAGTAGTATGTGAAGTGAGTTAAAACAAGTCAGGGTGCCTTATGGAACATATTTTATTCTTGGTAGGCCCCCTGCCTGATTTAAAATAGAAAAAGGAGAGGCGTCTATCTGACTATAATGGGTCAAGATCAGGGCGCTCTATTCCTAGTGGGTCAACATGTTTCTCGCCATTGTTGTCTTAAGGATCAAAGGCGATTCTTCAGGACCGTAAAGTGAGTCTATCTACACCCAGTGGTGTGGTGAACTGCCTACCACTCTTGGATAAGCGGGTTGTGCACCCGTTGTTTCTATGGACGACCCAATCACTAATTGAATCGTGCCTCGTCAGTATCCAGCGGGCGTGGACACACATAAGTTATGTGTCTGCTTTCAAGCTGTGTGGTTGACCTAGGTCAACCACACGGCTTTCATTGAAAGCTGTCTTAAGTGATCCTTAAGACAACAATGGCGAGAAACATGTTGACCCACTAGGAATAGAGCTAAAAGCCTCCCCTGGTTCAAGCATGTTGCGAGTTGGTTTACAACTCTTGGTATGACTGAACTATGGGAACACCCAGAGAAGGCAAATAGAGAGGATTGCTCAAAGTTGAAGATCAGGTATTGGGTGGCTGTGGATGAACGTTATGTCACCAGGCCAGCAAATGGCTAACTTACTTCTCAGTTTTTATGCGTCAAGCCAAGCCCCTCCTTTGAAACCTTTCTGGATCTAATTACGCCGTCGCTTGTAAAAAGCCTATATGTTAGATTTAGGTATGGTAACCTTCTACTACGGT
The DNA here is from genome assembly GCA_963921515.1 of Calotriton arnoldi. Taxonomy (NCBI): domain Eukaryota; kingdom Metazoa; phylum Chordata; class Amphibia; order Caudata; family Salamandridae; genus Calotriton; species Calotriton arnoldi. The sequence continues at coordinate 169,649 of CAWUFW010007530.1, forward strand.
TCTCTAGCGATCAGACTGCGGGATTATCTTTAGAACCTTGCCTTGCATGTGCTAAAACTTTAGAGACAGAAGAGCACATTCTTTTCTTCTGTACAAAATACAAAAAGATCCGTAAGAGATGGATACGACCGACCTGCTTAAACATTGGAGTTAGGCAACATCAGGTTGCCTACAGAATCCTGAAAACTGATATCACAGGACCAATAGTTTACGCGGTCAGTCGTTTCCTATTCTCGTTCTGGATCACACGGGAAAAGCTTTTGCATACCGATGGTGCCGATTCTTAATTCTAAAAATTAAAACCTCATGATTTAAATTGATTTGCCGGCTTAAACGAATTGTACGCTGTAAGCAAAAACCTTTTATCATTGTTATCCTAGTGTCGTGTTCTTCAATTGTATGTTGTTTTATATGCCACTAGTTGATAAATGTGCCGACAAATGCTTTTAGAACTTTTAGCTATGCACTTTTTTATGGATTTTAGATATGTCTGATGACCTTTTTTTAATTGTTCAAATACTTTTAAAAATTAGTAGTATTCGTACTTGCATTTGTATACTTTGATGGTTTCAAAACAAACCGAGTAAAGTTATTCAAGTGATTGTACATTACTCTGTTTTTGTAAAATTAGATCTTACTATGTTCCAATAATAATAACCCCAAGATCTCTATTAGAAACGTCTGTATTCAAAGGTATCTAGACATATGAATATTTTAAGCAGGCTCAAAGACCTGACAGCACCGAGTTCCTTTTTACAGTCTAATTATTGTATTCTGTGCTAACGGACGACTGGGAGCACATACCTTCACTATGTCATTAACAGAAGAGGGAGATTTTCAGAAACTCTTTCATTAAATATGCCCCTATTACTTCAAGCTGTGGTTGATCAAATTGCTTAATAGTTAGACATATTCCTCCACAACTCATTGCATTCTCATCCAAACTTTTCTTTTCAGCTTACCTTTTGTTTCATTCTCATCATTAATTTGCAATAGGACCTTTGACTATACAGGGGATATTTTCTAAAAAGAGATGCCTATTCTACTAGTGAGAAGAGAATTTTCCAATACTTTTGTTCGCTTGAGTCACAAAATTTCCTTTTGAAACTACTAGCTTCTTTTACTCCCTTTCATTACCTGACTTGCGCTTTATCAAGTCAAATAGGTAGATTTTCTATCTCTCCATCCTCAAACTTCCTTTATTTCTAACGAAAGCAATGAGTTAGCCGTGCGTTTGCTTTCCTTTAACAATTCTGTTAACGTCTTCCATTTTGTCTTGTAGAGGATTTTTTCAAATTAAAGACTCTCATTCCCCTACAACTGTTGTACCTACAACATTATTTACAACATCTGGCACTTGCTGGAAATCATTCTCAGACAGTTTTTCTCCACATGTGCTAAATTATCACTTTTCTGACCAACTGTATTTTCAGTGCATCATTAAAGGACAACGGTTGTTCTATAAATTGTGCATGGTTCAGTGACCGTCCATCCATCGTTATTTCAAAATGCTGAGAAGTGTGTTTAGAGTGCTTTAGAGCCGGGTACCAACTTTAGGGTCTAAAAACAGAAATTGAAGACCTTATTCTATTTGATATCCATGTTTGCAAATGAGGCAACAATTTTCTGAAATAAATCAATTTTGCACCTCCATCTGTAAGAAATGACGTGGTTACATTTCTGTTAAAACCTGTAGGATGGGGCAATCAACTAAAAGTAAGACAATACAGAATTTACCAAGTTAGGTTGAAAGAAAGTTGTCTCATCCCAATTGAGGTTTAGGTTGCCCAAACTAATTGGTGGTTTATCTAAACTTTTCAAATGTTAGCTACTTTTATTATCACTATTTCCGAGGCTGAGTAAAGAAGATTCAATTGCATTGAAATAATCTTCTGTAGAGTTGACTGACAAACCTGTGAAAAAGGAAAAATCTGATTCTTCAGTTACAGTCTTTACTAGGGTTCTATCATGTGACCCGACTTTAATGTGACACCACTGAGGGATTCTGCATCTCTGCTGAGCTCCTTGATGAATAGTGCCTCAACATATGGTGTTAAAGCATATCTAGCATCTTGGAGTAAAGTGCATCACCTGGCCCAATATAAGCATTAAACACCGACACAGACTTTTAAGCTGCGGGAGATACAGCTCAGCATGAAACTGGACAGACAGACCGACATCTGATAGTATAACAGACACTTGAGGAGCAAAGTATAAGGACAAAACTCTACATATGCAGCATTCCAGAAAGGTCGCTTAGAAAAGGTCACTTAGTTAAAACAGCAAACATGGTGGAAAGAAAGCCGGAAGCCTCCATTAGGGAACCACCTCATCAGAATGTAGTAATTGCCATGACTTTTACATTGGTTTTTCTCAACTGAACGAAAAACACAGCATTTAGAAAGATGCAGAGGAGGAACGCAGTGAGTACACTTGATGTAAAAATTTAAATTGCGCAAGTTGGCCAAAATACCTCAAATTCAACTGCACATATATACTTAGACAAGGGAGAGAAATTACAAATAAACTAATGCTGTACACAACCCAGACATCTCAGAAAAAAGCAGTAATCATTTTAGTAAAAAGTAACAAGCAGAGGGGTACAGGTCTATATTTCTTTAGGGAGATTATAATGTATTCCATGTAATGTACATGTTTTGGCACTGAGTCATTTGCAGTAATGGGAAGAATGGACCAGAACATTTTTTCCCCATGGATAAAAGTACTTTACTTGAGATATATAGCACGATGTGGCCAAGAAGATATATCAGAAGACGGGCAAAGAGGCAATTAAATGTCTAAGACTGGATTTTTAAATCTGTTCCCCTGTTAACATGGCAGCCAATATAGACATTGTTTTATACTGAAATTTGGATCATGTTTAGGGAGACCACAGTTGCATACACAACGCCTTCAAGATATTTTAGCTGATGCCTCGGAAATCCGGTATATAATAAATTTTCATAGTGATGCTTGGCATTCGTGACTTCCTCAGTCACCACCTGGCATGGGTGAGGGATGCTAGAGTAGAGCTCTCTTGATATGCTGAATCCTAAACAAAAAACACTTACCAGCACCCATGAGGGAAATTAGACTAATTCCCCAAGAATTTTTACATTTATCGATGTGGGCTGCTTCAATGCAAAACAGGTGGTGTTGCAGGCAGCGTTGCATTATTATTTCAAAGATGACACGTGCCCAGAAGCAAAACCTCGATCTCAGGTCATGCAACGAGTGGCCACTGAATCCATCAATTCAGCAACCAAGCGTAAGCTCCCGACATCAAGGTTACCTCTGCTCGGTCCGCACAACTGTCAACATTAGCGCTCCATCAGGACAAGATAAATAGAATGAATAAAATAGTTTTCCCCCCCAAAACGATCAGTGGAAAAAGCGAGCCCATCATCCCTAAAATGCATTTAACAAGTTAGATTTTCGTCATTAGTCGGTAAACTTTGTGTAGTGCTTTCCAACAACGAGGCTTTGTTGGTGAAAATGCTTCCAAAGCCCTTATTCAAAAGAGCGGATAAAAATGGAACAAACAAGCCCCTTTACCCTTCCTACAAAAGAAAGCAAATAAGCAACCTGGTAAGGGTGGGCGTAGTTCGCGAAGTAATGCTTCGCGAAGCTACGCAAAGTGCAGTTCGCGCTACGCAAGCTTCGCGTAGCACTACGCGAACTGCGTAGCGCACTGTTCGCAATGATTGCACAGTGCCGGATGCTTGTCCGCACTGTGCAATCATTGAAAACGGCAACTTGCACAGTGCGAGCTGTCTTTTACTGCCGCTCGAGTAGATTTTTACTCGAGCGGCAGCTTTCTCAACGCGGACTGGTAGTTTCTCATCGCGAGCGGTCGCAAGCATACGCGACCACTCGCAATGAGAAACCTGACCTCCCGCGTTGAGAATCTCGCCGGGAGGTTTATTTTCCACGCTCGCGATCGGCAACTTGATGTTGCTGATCGCGAACGAGGAAAAAGTCTCGCCGGGATGTCATTTTGCTTGCTCGCGGTCGCCAACTTGACGTTGAGGACCGCGAGCAAGCAAAAATGACCGCGGCACTACGCTACGCTACGCTACGCGTGTTCGCACTGTGCTACGTGCAATTCGCGTTGTGCGAAGTAGCGCAAACTTCGCAAACTACGCGAGCGTAGCGTAGCACTTCGCCCAGGGTTACAACCTGGCCGGACTACTCGTACAGCGTTCTTCTGAACACCCTCTAGCGGCGCAGAAAGAACTAAATGTTGTGATGCTTGCCTTCCTTGACAAAAAAAGGAAACCCGACCATCAGTGCAAAGGAAGTTTTAATATAGAAAATCATTTTAAAGTTTTTGGACTCATCGATGATGCGTTTTGCGTGACAATTTAAAGTACCAGTGAGAACCGGGAGATGTACTGTGGGGGGCAAAGCAGTGAAAGCTGCAAATCAAAATCAAACCGCACCAATAGCCAACGCACAGCAGAAAGAAATCTAAATAGTTTAAAAACACTGAAGCAGCAGGAGACTTCTGGTCAAGGTTGAAAAAAATTAAGTATTTAAAATTGGACTACAATCTTTCCTAGGGTTTGAGAGGAGACCTCAGTTATAACTGGTGATGCGGACGTATTACCATTGCACGTGCCAATTTAAAAAAAATGGAAAGATAAGAAATACAGAAGGCTGTAACAAAGCAGTGTAGCATGTTGCAGGACCGCAATCTATGACAAATATTTTCCAGTAAGCGGTGAGATACACACAAAAAAAATCGCAAAGTGAACAAACATAATAAAATAATGTGTAGGTCTGTCTATTTTGCACACAACCAGAATATATTTTCCAAATACAGTTCATCCAACATTTCTTTTTCATGGTGTTCAGTTCTTCAAAAGACGACACCTTGGTGATAAATATTCCTTTGTACCAGTGTAGGTACAAATAAACCTACCTTTGCAATTTGTATTTCTGAAATGCGTTTCAGAAAGTGTAATATATATTTTTAATCAATCTTTGACCTCTTGGAAAAATGCTGCCCAAAACCTGTCTTTTTCCAGAAGGCATACATCGTTTTATTAAATGTGTAAAGTGTCCTAGAAAACGAAAATCTCAACAATAAGTCCCCAGAGTTCAGCAGTTGTTTTGCTGAAAAAAACAGAGCAAAGCAACAGCATTTTGCATCTCTGAAATAGCTCCCCCAAAACAGCTGTGAAGAGAAAGATATTTAGACCGTAATTTGATAAACAGAGCATTCAAAGATGGGCAAAGAGTCCTCGTCCCAAGGTCTGACAGCCGGTGACAGGTGTGAGAGTAGTGATTTTCACCCTACTCAAACACTTTAAGACTGGACTCTCGAGTGACTGTCAGCTTGTCTCCCAGACTTGACTGGGTCACACAGGCCCGCCACATAACTACATCTGTCAGCGGAAGATTATTCGGTGCACATTCTTCGGCGTCAAGAATTTACAGCCAATGGAGCCATTCATAATTACAATGGACCGTTTCCAATAGAGACAGACACGTACAAGAGTGGGTCTTGCAAGTGATGAACAGCAGGTTCATCAACGTCAGAGGTAAAGTGAGCTAGGAAACGTCTGACTGCTCCTTGAGGGGAAACGGGGACACTGGAAGTATTTTAATTTAGGCGCTGATTGAAGACTTCTCGTCTGCCAACTATGGAAAACAAGGCTGAAAATAGAAAGACACTGAAACACTGAAACCTACACTTTATTGCTTATATGGTTGTTTTAGTCCTGTACGATATAGTAAGAACACCAGATTTTAAGTTACTTTTTGTTGAACACTGACATTGTATCCAGAGTAATGGCTTCCTCTGAAGTTTAGGTGACTTAACCTGCATAGCGTGGCCAACCCTTCTATGGTCAGCCATACTGTCTTGGTGAGAAACCAGCCCGCACAAACTTGATACACAGTAGGGATCGAGTGGATGAATAGTTAACTGCAACATTATAGTGCTGGCCATCAACCATGAGTAGCCGGCTTACATGTGGAGTACCATGAAGTGATCAACATAATGTGGAATATTGCAAATGGAGTGGGGGAGGAGTTGATAGGTAAAATTATATATTACGCACAGACAGACAGAGTTAGGTGGGTGAATCAAGTGAAAATAACTGGAACCCCCTGCGAATATAATCTAACAATTTCTAGGGCAGGGCAAATATATAATGAAAAGTACTTCCCTAGGCAATTTGCAGTCTACAGAATCAAGAGACCATAATCTCAAAGGCAGATTGATATATTAAACTCCGTGTAACCACAGTTATTGTTTGAAAATTCTTGATTTTAATTCGTAATCATATAAAACATAATGAAGCATAAAATGCATATATGTGTGCATCTTAAAATAAAACAATACACAGAAACACAAAAAATTTACAACATACACAATCTCCTAAGAGATTCTAAAACATATAAACTTTCCTAAACATGATATAAAACGAATATACAATATATATATAGTACATCAACAGTGGCGGTAAGATGGGTCTTCTTCCTAAAACAATAGACTTTCCTAAACATGATATAAAACAAATGCACAATACATATAGTACATCAGCAGTGGCAGTAAAATAGGTCTTCTACGCGCGTTTCGGCGCTCTCTGCGCCTTCATCAGGAATGCCACACAATTACCTAAAAAAATAGTTAAAATATGATAAAATACACTGAGATTTCTAATAACTAAAGTTGATCCGCATAATGCCTTTACCTTAGACATAAAAGTAGTAATGTTCGAAAATGACAGAATGAGCAAGGATATGTGCCCCTTGTCACTGCCGAAGTTGGGTGTGAAAACTGAGAAAAGAGAGTGTGTATATTTATCAAAAAATAGAAAGGTGTAATAATTCCACTCAAGGCATGCTTATAGAGGGATAGACCAGCCCAGTAAGTGCATAAAGATAGGGATTCGAAAGTAATGCTTACTACAGTATGGGGCGTGAATCTTGATAGTGTTCCAGGTATTAAAACTTAAAAACAGCGGGATTTCAACCTCAGATGGAATGGAGATAGGTTATAAATACCTGTCCTCAAATCTAAAATGTATTCTCTCTAAGATTTCTTTAAGGGAAAGATTACCCTTTTCAATCTGTATGTCGAATATACTTGACGGGCCGAACTGATATCTGGACTAGTTTCTAGGTATATTTTCTCTTGATGCTTCCTGAAAAATAACGATGGATCCTTTTAGTAAGATCATGGCCTTAGTTAAAAACACAGGCTCAATACTTATTATCAGAAAGATATAATACCTGATAGTAGAGCACGAAAGGATAAATTCAGTGCCAACACTGGATAGACCGGATGAGTCCCATTCATGCGGTAAATTATATAAAAAAAAATTACTGGGTGATGTCTTCAGGCCACAAACATATTATAGTCCTAAAAATATTGAGCACACACAAGATTAGGGAATTTCATCATTTATATTAAGTTGGGGGCATATAGTGCCCAATCTAACTGTATAAAAATAAATGGCTAGCCTGGCTCGATTATCTGCCAGATGTTAGTACATATTGCTTCTAATCTATGTATATCCTTAACTTTTTGTTGAAGCTTATTAACATAAAAACATCATTACTGTATTATATAATTTTAAAAAAATCACAATCTATTACCTCCTAACTATGTATTATTAATAGTTTTATGAGCTTATTGTTTTATCGGTTACTGCATACGTCAAAAAAATCTAAATTCGCCACAAATGTGTAACCCCCTTTCCCTGTCATAATAATTAACTAATTAAAGCTCCTGTATAGGGTCAAACACATCAGCATAGTCATATTTTGTTAGTGGCTAGATGCTTCAGGAAATATTGTAATGTGCCAGAGAGCTGTATTACCCTTATCTATTTTGGCGATGAGTTCCAACACAAAATCAAAAAACGTGGGCATTGTCTAACTATCCATCTAAAGACATAGCTTCACCGTAATATATGTACCGTAGCAGTCTCACTTCTCATAACAGATACTTGCAGCTACGATTATGCCAACTTATGTATAGCTAAGCGCCGCTCTACTAAATAAACGCGGGTGGGGAGAAAAACGAGGAAAGGATAAAGAAGGGTGTGGAGAGAAAGGTTCGCTCTCGCACACCGTCACGAGGGGTCCGCCCAGGAGTCTTACCTGTGAAATAAACTTTTGCGTCTCTTCGTGGAGTCGGGACGCGTGTGTGCTGGTAAACCGGAACCAAGACCACAGCATATCGACTCTATTTGTAGGCGACCGTTTATGTAGCGTCAACTGGTCTCGTGGTCTAAATACGGGGCAAAGCAATGTTAACAGGGTCTAAACCTTTAAGCTGTATTAATATTGCAGCGTACCTCCGGAGGGAGCATAATATCTCCTCGTGGGGATACTTCCTGAATTAAGGTCATGTGATCTACGTATAAAAGCAAGGGGTACGATTACTCGATGGTAATAAAATGTTGAACATTGCAGTGTGTGCACTAGTTTTCTTGTTTCAAAAAATACACTTCCTAAACGGAAATCAGTGTAATATAAAAGAGTATGGAAAATTACATTATATACACTAATTTTCTAGTTTACGAAGGTCAATGTATCTCACATTGTTATGACCTATACTAACCGATTCTCCTTAAACTACGTGATCACATTATGCGGATCAACTTTAGTTATTAGAAATCTCAGTGTATTTTACCATATTTTAACTATATTTTTTTAGGTAATTGTGTGGCATTCCCGATTAAGGCGCAGAGAGCGCCGAAACGCGCGTAGAAGACCTATTTTACTGCCACTGCTGATGTACTATATGTATTGTGCATTTGTTTTATATCATGTTTAGGAAAGTCTATATGTTTTAGGAAGAAGACCCATCTTACCGCCACTGTTGATGTACTATATGTATTGTATATTCGTTTTATATCATGTTTAGGAAAGTTTATATGTTTTAGAATCTTAGGAGATTGTGTATGTTGTAATTTGTTTGTGTTTCTGTGTATTGTTGTATTTTAAGACGCACACATATATGCATTTTATGCTTCATTATGTTTTATATGATTACGAATTAAAATCAAGAATTTTTAAAGAATAACTGTTTGGTTACACTGAGTTTAATATATCAATCTGCCTTTGAGATTATGGTCTATTGATTCTGTAGACTGCAAATTGCCTAGGGAAGCTCTTTTCATTATAGAGTTAGGTGGGTGGCCACCATTAAGAGGTTTAACTCCTCGAGGTTAAAGTAGGAATGAAAAGTGTCGCTCCTGCTTAAAAGTAATATTGGTCAGACGACAATACATGTCCATTGCCACCGGTAAGTTGTGGTGCAAGGGCTTTGTAATGATCAAGTATTAGGGGACAGCTGAAGGAAAGTCATTTAATTTTACTTTAAAGCCTATGAGTAAAAGATGAAGTGCCATGAATGATATGTGTAAATAAAAATATGGCCTTTATTAAGACCAACTCTTATTGTCATGTTTATGTGACCAGTGGGAACCCGCTTGCTCCCAATGATCATGTGTAGATCTTACTCACCCCATGTAACTATTTCAAGGACTAGCATTAAATAGTAACTGGGTTAGAAGCAGACAAACAGCGGCAGTGTGATCACCCTCGTGGCCAGAATACTTTAAGAGAAGATATTTGCTACTTTATCATAAAAATATCAACATACATTATATCGGAAATATAAATATGCATCTATCAAGAGCACCAAACCATTTCCCCATATTTTTTAATGGTTTCACCTTGCTGCAATTTTCAAGATTACTTGATAAACTTCTGCAAAGCTGTTTGCAATTTTTGTTAATTCAACATCTTTTCTGATGCCTCCTTGTAAATGCTGGTTTACACTAGATCATTAAAAAAATGCATCAGGGGTACTTTCATTTCATTTAGCTGTGTGGGTCTTTTGATGCAGCCCATCACATCTCTAGAATGCTTAGTCTTCCTAAACCTCCTGGATCATCAAGTTCTAATACCCCGTTGGCAGGAAGGAGGATTAAAGGCCGTGATACACCCCAGGTGCAAGATGTTAGGCTGGTTTTGAAACGCAGACAGAATGGAAGGCATAGCTGAAGCCTAGACATGACGGCTGTAAACCCATGCCTCTCCAGAGAGTCACCACCATGAGCACCACAAAACTACCAAAATCTTCGGGAAGTTCAAAATATGTTGAAACTAGCAGAGTGCAAAATCTTTAAGGAAGAAGGTCATAGTGTCAATATTACAAGAAAGGAATAGAACGTAAAGTGGAGTAACAGCTAAGTAGGTGCTCTTCTACTTATAACTATGATGCCTCAGAAGGAACCGCCTTACCAGAATTGCCAGAACAAGATGTACTTGCTGCAACATACACCAAATCGCTAATCTTTAGTCCTGAATGGAAAATTTCAAGATAAATTGTACTAAATAATGAAATATTGCAAAGAACATGTGAGGTCCCCCAAATGCAGTTTGTGAGCAACTGAGCTCCCCAGATGGGCCATGATATCACGCAAAATGATAAATAAGAGAAACAAATGGCGACCAATGAGAACAAGCCAGGGACAGGAAATAAGTTTGACTTTCAATTCTATAAAGCGAGAAAATACCTGTGGGTGTCCTGGTGCTAATCACAAATGCATCCACAGTTGAAAAAGATGTGTTTTCAGAGCTTTATTGAAAAGCTTGTGGTCTGACTCTGCACGTACAGCAATTGGCGAATAGTTCCACCTCTGAGCCGTAATAAACAAAAAAGCTTGTTCTCTAGTCCATCTTCTGAGGAAACTAGGTCTAGAAACAGGTAATGCTGCACTGAAGTACAGCTGTCTGGTGGGGTAGTATTTATTATACAAACCAGTCATGTAATTTGAGAGACCCACCCCCTGCACCATTTTATGGCAATAGCAAAGTGCTTTCTAACTGGAAACCAGTGAAAATTAAATCAGATGATGAGACATATTGGCCAATCTGGGAAGACCTACAATGTCCTGCCAACACATTCTGAATCAGTTGGAGTCTCGGTAATAAAAATAAAAAACAAGAAAAAGAGGGGAGACCAGGAAACAGGAGTATTACAAAGGTTATATCGACTTGTAATCAAAGCCTGTACCAAAGTTTTCAAAAAGGCACTCGGCACCAAGGCAGATAATTTTTCTGAAGATTTTGAACATGGCAAAACATGTGGCTGTAAAAGTATTGATATAACACTCTAAAGATAACTTGGAATCAAAAATCACACCTAAAACACGCACAATGGTGCTAGGCTTCAGGCAGGCACCCAGATATTGGTGCCACCAATTTTAAGACCAGATAGAGGGGTTAGCAAACACTAAGATCGAAGTCTTGTCTAATTATAACCTCTGGGAATTGGCATCCATCCAGTGGACTACTGATGTAATGCAAGATTTAAATTGGTCTTGGATAAAGGTATGACCACACTCAAAGCGCAGAATAATCTGGGTGTCATCGGAGTATGAGTAAATTTGAAACCTAAAGGAGGAGATAAGATTGGTCAAGTCATCACTTATATATAGAAAAGGGAAGGGCTCAACTATGAGCTTTGAGAACATCGCATCGCAATTGTTGATAATCTGACTAGAAGGGCTGCAGATGTACATCCTGTAACATCATGCTAAAGAAACTTTCAAGCCAGCGCAGAACGTACCCCTGCAGACCTACTTCAATAAGACTGTCTAAGAGGATCTTATGTGAGATTGTGTCAAATACCGCCGACAGATCAAGGAGAATGAGGTCTCAGAACCCCCACAGTCCAATATTATGTGACTTTTGTTTCATCCGTCCATCTCAGTGGAGTAAGAAGGACGGAAACCAGACAAATTCTGTTGAGCACAACCATATCAATACAGCGTGACAGTTGAGAGTTGACATGACTTTCCATCATTTTGGCTTTTATTGGATGGAAGGAAATGGGCCAGTAATTGGCTGGAATATGCACATATCAACATATTTTGTAACTGTATAAGAGTCACAATTTTACAGAAACTCGGAACTTGGCTCAGAGTAAATGAGGCATTGCAAATTGAGACAAGTATCTGAGCCACCACATTGGATATCCCTCCTGCTGTCTCTGGTGGTTCATATCAGCCTTATGAAGATGGTCATACTACTGAAGCTTCTATATTCGTGAACTTACCCACAGTGTTAAATAAGGCATTCTTTAACACACTTAAAGCACAACTGATATGCTTGGTATGGGAAGGCAAACAAGCTAGAATTTCCTAGAAAACACTTACTATTCCTTTTCACCTGGGAGGCTTTGAGGCACCAGACCTTGAGCGCTAATATTTGTATGCACAAGCGCACTTCACACACTATTGCCAGCGCCCAACTCCCTACATGCCACACACAGACATTGAGATAGATCACGTGAACGCCATCCCACTCACGTGGTTGATTGGCACCCCACTCTCTCGCTCACCAGAAAAGATGTCTACCACCGCCTGCACAGTTAAAGCCTGGGTAGGATTATCTAAAAGAGCCGGGAGGCCCACCATTTTCTCTCCCAAACTAACACTATTAAGACTAAGGCAATACTCACTGCTGCTAGTGACAAATGAGACTGTCGCTTTGTCCTAGCTCAGCGGGTTGGGATTGACAATGCAGGGAGCATGTACAAAAATTACACTTTCATCTCCCATGATGAATTTAGAAGATCGCCCGAGTCCATCCCTTTGGACACACTCCTTTACTATAGTCTTTGTAGGGCAAGTAGATTAGCGGACTCTGGCTTACCTTCGGACACCAAGTCTTTTGGCGCTGGATAGGCTACTCTATGCCAGTAGCACAAAATATTTGATATCTGCTTTATACTGCGCAGCACAAGGGAAACTTCTAGAGTGCAAACACTCAGACAGGGCTAAACAGGAGGAGAAAGCAGAGCTATTTTATTTTTATTTTTAAACGGGCACTTCTGCTACGCCCAAATAGACAGGATATCCTCGAACAGAAGTTTGCGTATTGTCCATTATAAATTTCTCCAACGTGCATACTAAAGCCCCATGACTCAGTGGTGTTTTGGCTCCCTTGACAACTCTCACTACCAGAGGTGCAGAAGGGCCAGAGTCAAGCCTTTTACACTTGTCATGGTCTTGTAACAGGCTGAAGTATTGGGGGGAAAAAGTGATTGCCACACTGTCACTGAAGCGGAACTGTGATATCCAATTAGACCCCAGGGCAGCTCTCATGGAATGGAAAATTGACATTCCGACAAATTACATGACGTTACTATCATTGCCTCTGCTTCTAGCCAAAGGTTCAAATACTAATCACTAGGGGCAGTAAGATGCCCAAAGCTCAAGAAATGGCTAAACTCACTAATATATTGCAATGAACAACTGGAACTATACGTCGAGCTTCCACCCCGCTCCTCTCATCCCAGGACATTTGGACTCCACTCAGACATAATCCCTCCTGCAGCATGTAGATCGTGACAATGGTGAGCCTCAATGAGGAAGTTCGATCGGTCTGTCGGTGGGGTGAAAAGGGTTACTGTGCAGTCCAGCAGAGTGGCAGTCCTTCAGCAGCACAGGCAGAGTATCCAAAGGTCCGGAAGTGTACTGAAGAATTGGTGTCTGAAGTCCTCCTTTTATACCCTGGTGCCCTTGTTCTGGAAGGTGGGAGAGGATTCTAGACAGTGGCTTTTAAGTGCATGGAATCTCCTGCCTCCCCTGCCCTGGCTCCAAGCTGGCTGAAGTGACAATGTAGGGTCGTTAGGCCCTTCTGTGAAGGCAGAGCACAGGCTATTCAGGTGTAAGTGGACTGTGCTCAGCTCCATCCCCCCCTCCCATCTTGACAGCAGATGGCCTCCTCAGGCACACCTAATACCTCTATTGTGTGACTGTTTGGGAGGGATTCACAAAGTCTAACTTTCAGTTACACCCAGTCATGAAACCCAGGCCAGGCTATATGCACAAAAGGCTAAGGGCAGACAAATGCCAACTTTCTAAAAGATATCAACACAAAGGAGTTAGGCCCAAGTGGACAAAGTGCAGGTAGGGCCATATAATAGGAAAAAAAAGGGGGTTTTACCTGGACCTTGTATCATTAAATGCACTTATGATTTACCGTGGAGGTCAAAGATAATTATTTTATTTGACCAAGTTTTTTACTTCTCAAAATTCATTTTGTTTCTTCAAATATTCATTCAGTTGCAAACAAAGACACACAAAAATATTAACAACCTTCTATACAAGAAAGTCACAAAGACTCAATCATCAAATTAATAATAAATGAAATACTGGCATTAATGACAACCAACAATACAACATCACCACATAATGTACAACAAATACACAAAAACAAAAGATATTGTGCAATCAAAATAATAAATCAAATGATTAGCATGTGTAATGAAATAATGAATCAAATGATTAACATATCTTATAATCACAAAGGGAACGAAACAGTGTCCATAACAGGGGAAAACAATTTTAAAATCCTCCGTATGGCATGATAATTGAATCTCAGTTCCTCAATGTCAGAAAAATGCCAACGCGTTTCAAGTCCTAGGCTACAAATACAAGGACTCTCATCAGGGCTTCTTAATTCAATGCACCTTGTTTCTGCGTGCGATGGTATTATCTGTAATAATTTTAAATAAACAAAATAATATTATTCATTGTACTTTCCTGCTCCTTCACTGAAAAAGTTTAAAATTCACAAAAAGCTGAGCATTAGTACCTGGCGAGAAGATATTAATTTTTCTTCAGGCAATTTGGAATCTCTTTGTGGAGAAACCTATCAAAGTAAGGGGAAACTATCACTATTTTTGCCACAACCGGCACAGATTCATGTAAAAATTATCCAGGCATTGACGTCCTACCTGCAGAGATAAAATATGTTCCCTGCTTGAAAAGAATACTTCCGGTAGCGTCCGTGTGCAGCGGAGTATCTGTAGGTTAAAACGAAAACCCATTTCATTTTTTTATTTATAAAACAACCAGCACAAGTCATGTAATCAATTCAAGTTGTTGGAAGCACACAAAGTGTCAATTGCCCCTCCAGTTCGTACCTGGCAAAGAAAAAATTGCTCACCGCTTTTTCTGCCTTAATTTTGTGCCTTCGGTTTCCTCAAACGTTCTAAAAAATGAGTTTGTAAAATAATCAAGTCAAATCAGTTGTCTAGCATCTTTGTGCGATGCAATATTTATTTTGTAATTACCCCTGAAACAAGGAAGCTTACCTCCATTCGGAAGCAGCTCCTACTCCGTGATTTATTCAAAATACTTCATGTCTGAAAGGAAATATTTACAAGGTCAAAACGGTGTCAAGCACCATAGCATGACCTGTTTCAATTCTGAAAGCTCAATCTTAGTATCGATGCTTACCTCAATTAGGCATAGCCTCTCAGTGATTTTCTCCCTCCAAAAGTTGACTGACAAAAATTCACCAGCAACCAAACACTCCCTAAGACGCCATTACATATTGCTGGGCACTTACTCTGCATGGGAAATGTAGTTCCTTTCGATTAAACCAATCAAAATGCAGAGGGTTCCAGTGGTTCACACATTTTTTTCAAAGGTGCATTCTGGGACATGTATTTCACAAAGACTTTGGATACATTTAAAGAGAAAAAAATACTCAAACTTTTACATTCTGGAAAGCTCAGTCATCATATTCAAGCCAGTTGAAACGCTGTCATATTTCAAAATCAAGTATGCTTCCTTTTGAAGCACCAAACTGTCGATGTCACCCATCTGCTTAGATTTATTATATGCAAAAAGCACAGTCCATTTGAAATCATTCTCGCGATGGGCTTTAGCGATAAAGTGTTCAACCATGGGTGCTGTTACCACCTTTTTCTTGATACGAGAGCGATGTTGCGTGATTCTCTGGTTAATTTGTTGGTTTGTCTTGCCTATATAGATTTTTGGTCAAGGACAAACTATTGCATAGACAACATTCTTTGTCTTGCAATTCGTAAAGACTGTATGTTTCCATTTTATTGAATTATGTTCGAATTCGATTCTTTCAAGAGTTGTACTGCAAGCCACATAATTGCCACACTTCCTATGACCTTCAATGGGCTTCAATTGCCATTGCACGCGCAAGTCACTTTTGGCCTTAGTCTGGAAAATATCTGCCCTCACAATTTGTTGCCCAATGCTGCGATTCTTTTTCATTGCAAACAGTGGTTTTTGATAATCACAATCCAAATTTTGCAACAGGTGCCAGTTTCTTAAAATGATCTGCTTGAACTTATTTGTCTCTGGGCCATATGTGGAGACACAGACTAGCCTATCCAATGTCACTTTCTGCTTAGTCTGTAACAGGGCCTCCCTAGGTGTATACCACGCCCTTTTTGTAGAATGTTTTAAAAGCTTCTTCGGATAGCCCCTTTCCAACATCTCTTTACAGAAAATTGCTGCATGTCTTTCAAAATCATCCCTACAGGAACAGTTCCGCCTTATTCGCAACAGCTGTCCATAAGGGAGATTTTCTTTGAGGCTCTTCGGATGGGCACTCTTATGGTTTAAAATGGTGTTTTTATCTGTACATTTTCGATGAAGAGGAGATGTAATCAATTTGTGCGCATCTGGGCGTACTTCCACATCCAAGAAAGTCAAGGCTGTTCTACTATAGGATACAGAGAATTTAATGTCCCTAGGTCGCGTGTTCAGCCACTCATGAAACATAGTCAGTTCTTCTAAGGAGCCTGACCATAAACACCAAATATCATCAATATAGCGCAGCCATTGCTGCACATTTCTTTGAAATGGATTGTTTAACTTGAGGAATTTCTCTTCATATTGGGCCATGACTAAGGCCAAAAGTGACTTGCGCGCGCAATGGCAATTGAAGCCCATTGAAGGTCATAGGAAGTGTGGCAATTGTGTGGCTTGCAGTACAACTCTTAAAGGAATCTAATTCGAACATAATTCAATAAAATGGAAACATACAGTCTTTACGAATTGCAAGACAAAGAATGTTGTCTATGCAATAGTTTGTCCTTGCCCAAAAATCTATATAGGCAAGACAAACCAACAAATTAACCAGAGAATCACGCAACATCGCTCTCGTATCAAGAAAAAGGTGGTAACAGCACCCATGGTTGAACACTTTATTGCTAAAGCCCATCGCGAGAATGATTTCAAATGGACTGTGCTTTTTGCATATAATAAATCTAAGTAGATGGGTGACATCGACAGTTTGTTGCTTCAAAAGGAAGCATACTTTATTTTGAAATATGACAGCGTTTCAACTGGCTTGAATAGGATTACTGAGCTTTCCAGAATGTAAAACTTTGAGTATTTTTTTCTCTTTAAATGTATCCAAAGTCTTTGTGAAATACATGTCCCAGAATGCACCTTTGAAAAAAATGTGTGAACCACTGGAACCCTCTGCATTTTGATTGGTTTAATCGAAAGGAACTACATTTCCCATGCAGAGTAGTGCCCAGCAATATGTAATGGCGTCTTAGGGAGTGTTTGGTTGCTGGTGAATTTTTGTCAGTCAACTTTTGGAGGGAGAAAATCACTGAGAGGCTATGCCTAATTGAGGTAAGCATCGGTACTAAGATTGAGCTTTCAGAATTGAAACAGGTCATGCTATGGTGCTTGACACCGTTTTGACCTTGTAAAGATTCTTTCAGACATGCGGTATTTTGAATAAATCACGGAGTAGGAGCTGTTTCCGAATGGAGGTAAGCTTCCTTGTTTCAGGGGTAATTACAAAATAAATATTGCATCGCACAAAGATGCTAGACAACTGATTTGACTTGATTATTTTACAAACTCATTTTTTTTTAGAACGTTTGAGGAAACCGAAGGCACAAAATTAAGGCAGAAAAAGTGGTGAGCAATTTTTTTCTTTGCCAGGTACGAACTGGAGGGGGCAATTGACACTATGTGTGCTTCCAACAGCTTGAATTGATTACATGCCTTGTGCTGGTTGTTTTATAAATAAAAAAATGAAATGGGTTTTCGTTTTAACCTACAGATACTCCGCTGCACACTGACGCTACCGGAAGTATTCTTTTCAAGCAGGGAACATATTTTATCTCTGCAGGTAGGACGTCAATGCCTGGATAATTTTTACACGAATCGGTGCCGGTTGTGGCAAAAATAGTGATAGTTTCCCCTTACTTTGATAGGTTTCTCCACAAAGAGATTCCAAATTGCCTGAAGAAAAAATTAATATCTTCTGCCAGGTACTAATGCTCAGCTTTTTGTGAATTTTAAACTTTTTCAGTGAAGGAGCAGGAAAGTACCACGAATAATATTATTTTGTTTATTTAAAATTATTACAGATAATACCATCGCACGCAGAAACAAGGTGCATTGAATTAAGAAGCCCTGATGAGAGTCCTTGTATTTGTAGCCTAGGACTTGAAACGCGTTGGCATTTTTCTGACATTGAGGAACTGAGATTCAATTATCATGCCATACGGAGGATTTTAAAATTGTTTTCCCCTGTTATGGACACTATGGGGTCGATTCCGATCTCGGTCGGAGGCGCACCCAACACTATTCGGCCGGGAAAAAAGCCAGGCGAATGCCTGTTTCCCGACCGATTCGCACATTCTTCCGAACGAGCAAGTATGATGCGCACAACTGCATAGATTACGACCCAGTCGTACTCACCCAATCCAGGTCCTGTTCTCCGACCGAGCCGGATCCGTAAACGCAGAATCGAGTCGCACGGAAGCCAAAATGCAGCCCCGTCCGGCCGGACAAGTACGATGCGATTTCCGTACGCGCCGAACCCGTCGCTACGCACGGCAAAGCATCCGGGAGAGGCGCACATAAGCTCCGATTCGCGCCACAACACGATCCACGGCTACGAGACGAACACGCCAGCGACGAGGCGAAGCAGAGAGAAAGATGAACGAGACGTACCAACTATGAATCCCATCGTGCCGATCCTACCAATACTCTACATCTACTAGCGGAACAGGCACGGACGCGTACGGCGCAGAAGGTAAGTCAGACACCAAGCACAAAAACAAACTACACGTACCCGACATAAAAAAAAAAAAAAGAAAAACACACACACACACACACACACACACACACACACACACACACACACACACACACACACACACACACACACACACACACACACACACACACACACACCCCCCCCAATACCACATATACACATAGGGGCCTGGATGCCCACCACCCCTACTCAGGGGGTGCCATATGCCTGTCACTACTCCCACCTCCACCCAGGGGGGGCTGGATGCCTGTCACTACTCCCACCTCTACCCAGGGGGTGCCAGATGCCTACCACTACTACCACCTCTACCCATGGGGGGCTGGATGCCTGTCACCACTAGCACCTCTACCCATGGGGGGCTGGATGCCTGTCACCACAACCACCCCTACCCATGGGGGGCTGGATGCCTACCACCACTACCACCCCTCCCCAGGGGGTGCCAGATGCCTACCACTACTACCACCCTTACCCAGGGGGTGCCAGATGCCTACCACTACTCCGACCCCCACTCACAGGATGGCTAATACATGACACAACAAGCACACACCAACATAAAAATTGCAACATAAAGACATCCCCCCAACACCATGACAAGCGTGTGTAAACTGTGTCAAATGGCTACAACACTGAACATGACCTTGAACATACGTGACCCCCATCACATGTGCCACACATAAATGTGTGTGGCCCCCACAATGCAAGCAGACCATGACCACTGTGGCAATGGGGTCCAACCCCCATCATCACAGTGACCAAAAGGTAAGTGTGGAACCCATGGCTGAAGCACATCTTGAACATTGTGGCAATGGGGTTCAAACCCCCATCATCACAGTGACCAAAATGTAAGTGTTGACATTGAAAAAGCTGCAACTGCCAAACTGCATGGATGATTCCTGGTCACAGAACAACAAACACATCAGTGGCAAAGTAGTGCTTGTGTCCCATAGCAACATAGATTGGGGGAGGCAAACACTGCAGTGCAAATAAGACATACCTTTGGCAATGTGCAGACATACATCACCCATGGGGGCTGACACTGTCAACATTCATCAATGACACAATGACAGAAGTGACCATGATAATGCAGACCCACATATTTGCACCAATGGGCACACAAATGCAGATACCCTGTGGAGACTGTAGATGTGAGGTGAACAGATACCATACCATGGCAGCAATGGGACACACAAACAATGATCATTGTGCTGACTGATGACCTAGGAGTCCCAGGGACAGCAGGGGAAACCCACCAAACATACAGCCAATGGCACACTAATGACATGCCAATGCAGTGGTGCAGATGCACAAACAGGCAGACCCACACTGCACATCAAACACAACAGGTGAGGGGGGGGGGTGCCAGTGTCCCCAGGCAACCACACAACACATGAGGCCTGAATACCACTTACACAGATGTGCATACAGTGCCACACAAAGGTAACTCATGGATCCAAATCCCCTATGTGGGCAATCAGGCATTGTTAGATGAGGGAGCACAAATCACACATGTCACACAAGCATGTAGGAACAGCAACTGACACAGCAAGACACAGACACCACAGCACTACCCCCAGGGTCCCCCAATGTGGTGACCCTGGGCTGCATTACAATCCCACTGTGATGACAAAGCTAGATGTCGTTCACAATGTGAACCACAGTCATGTGTCCTGAGCAACAAACTACCATCACACCTACACAAGCACAAATCAATCAGCACGGCCAGTAAGCCAAGGCCAACATGGAGGCAGGGGTCTAGCCGGGCAACAACTCTCATCTGCACACACTCAACACCACACACCTCGACCTCCAACAATGTGCAGCAGTGAAGCTCACATGGACTGGTGACATTGCACATGCACCCATGACAATCCCATGGGTGGTGGTGGGAACCAAGGTGCAGAAACACATCACACATGGCCACTCAACAAGACCCTTGAATGTCTGACACACTGCACACTACGCTGTACATGGACATGACGGCAATACCACACCAACTAATGGGATCCCAGCCACAGTCCCACACCAATGAAGAAGCCAACGTCACCCACAAAGAACACACATAGACAACTACCAACATTGCAGCCCTGACCCTGAGGAGTGCCAGCAGTCACTCACACAACGTGTCACAATCACTGAAAGCTAACACAAACTGGAAATCACATGACAGGTGTAAACAACAAGTGCCAAGGGGAATCCTGACTGTGACCCATCTGAGTCTGCCCACAAACTGAGCCCTCACAGCCAACACACCTATGGGTGACACCCTGATGACCAGTAATGTGCCATGCACTCACATCACAGAGAACCCAGGGAGAAGACTTTGGGGGAACATAGGTCAACTCAGCAAGCATCACAAACAGGAACACCACTAGGGATCCCAGCATGCACAGCAAAATGGAAGTGAACACACAGACATGCTCATACAACACACACCTTGGGCGCAGGCGATGTCACAGGAGTACACACTGCCATGAGGGGACTCCACTCCTGTGTGAGGAAAGCTGGGACATATGTTGCCACAGTAGGGCTCCATCATGTCAGCAGAACACTTGGTCACACAGTCAACAATTTGCACCAAATGAAGGCTCCCGTCACATCAGCCTGGTCATGGGAGTGTCAACGAAATCATCAGCACAGATCCAACACACATGTATAGCAAGTTGCACTGACAACACAGATGAGTCCTTCCCCATTGATGCCCAAACCTGCATGTCCAGTGGAGATGGCCACACGGTCAGGGAAGTAGAATAATTGAACAATGGCAAGCACAACAGATGTGCAGGGGTGGAAGCCACAGATGTGGCATTGATAATGTAAATAGGAAATCCCATTGCCAAATATTGAAAATATGACACCCTCAGATGCTGCTAAGGATGACATGGATACACCACAGGATAGGACACATTCCCCTGGACCACATGGGTTCCTGAACAGTAACACTTCATTTTCATGAGACCAAATATCACCATCACTGCAGCAAGGGCATGGTTAGCATCATCAACATCATGTACATCAGAAGCAAAAGCACTAGAGAACAGAAAGTCGCTTTATTCAGCATATGTGGGTTCAAAAGTTGAAGTCCAGTAAAAAAGAAACAAAGGCCAATGGCCAGTCCATCCTGAAAGTCTAAACAGGCTGACAGTGGCAGATGTCACCCTACGCATGCCTGCACTGATAAAAACCAGGGACAATCCCCTCGGAGGGGTATACGGGGGGGGGCAAGCCAGGCACCGCAGGGACAGGATCAGGGCTCACCAGAAGGAGGCAGGGAAGGGGTGGTGGGTGCTGAAGAGCCACTGACAACTGCAGTGGAGGTGTCCGACATGGTGTGTGCCGGCACAACTGGGGGGTATGACACTGATGGTGTGGGTGCCGGCACGACTGCAGTGGACCTTGCAGATGGAGTGGACAGGTCCCCCACTGCAGTGCCCAAGTCAGACAGGGTGGTAGTGGACTACACTGCAGTGCCTACCTCCAGGGGAGGAGAATGGGGATCAGGTAAGGTGGGCAGGACAGAGGGGGAGGACAACGTCTCCACACCAGTGGCACTGACAAGCGCAGCGGGGGTGTGGGGCCGGAAGAGCAAGTGGCAGGGGGAGAAGGCCGGATCTTTTTGGGGATGGTGTATCTGTGGGTGGGGGAACCTGGGGCAGGGGGTGGTGGTGGCACCTGTGGAGTGGGGGCCTGAGGGATGGAGGAAGGAGACTTGGTGCCTGAGCTGCAGGGCGGGGTCTTGCTCTTCCTGGTCCGGGGGGACTTGCGGATGGGGGCGTCAGTCGGTCTGCTCCTGGGGGAGGGTGTCCGGGGGCGAGGGGCACTCCGCTCCGTGTGGGTGGGCTTCCTCTTGCCCCTGAATGCTGGATCAGCTGGATCGGAGGGGAAGAGGCCGAGGTCACTGAGGAAGAGCCGCTGTGTCTTTGGGGTTGCACGTGAGGCAAGGGAGGGGGCTTTGGAGGGAGAGGCAACTGAGGACTGCGCAGTGCTCGTGGATGCGTGTGTGTGTGCCTGGGCCCCATCCCCTGTGAGTGTGGTTTCAGTCCCCTGACTGTGCGTGCGTGTCTTGTTTGTGGTGTGTGTGTCTGTGTGCTGCTCGTGTCTGTGCTGGTGTGTGCCTGTGCCGGTGTGTGTGTGCTTGGGACAGGTAAGGTGCTGGGGAGTGTGGATGGGGCAGAGGCAGGAGGGGTGAGGGACTGTTGGAGGAGGGACACTGCTGCCATCAGGGAGGAGTCCATGGACCTATTGCCCCTCTGTAGGGCAGACATGCCCGATGAGATGCCCTCCATGAACGACACCAGCTGAGTCAACAGAGTGGTGTGTGCATGGAGGACACTCCGCATCGCTGTCTGCCCTACATGGAGCTGGCGAAGGAGGTACACAGACTCCTCACTCAGGGCAGCAGGGGACACAGGGGCAGGGGGTGCGGTGCCTGGCCCGAAGGAGACACGCTCCCGAACATGGGAGCCTCCACGGACCTCGGGAATGGGAGCTGATGGGAGGGCGGTGGTGGTGGTGGTGGTGGTGGTGGTGGTGGCGGGGACAGCAACACTAGCTGGGGTGTGATGGCTGCTGACACCTGCATCCACAAGGGAGTCATCCTCCGAGCTGCTGTGGTCCTCAGCTGAGGTGAATGGTGCTGAGGACTCCTCGGTGTGGCTCCCCTCGCCCTCCGTGCCACTGGGTCCCTCCGACCACTCCTCGGCTACTGACCCAGTCTGGCTCTGCGGCTCCTCCTGGTCCGTGGAGCTGTCCCCTCCTGTGGCTGTGGATGTATCTGCAAACAATAGGGAAACAGACAGACATCAGTCACCTGCACCGAACGCACACACCACAGTAAGTACAGCACATTACAGTGCAAGCCCTGGCATCCTTAGTTGAACATTGCCAAAAGTGCCCAAACAGAATAGGAGTAGCCAATTGTCAGTCTGATGGTCAACCATGGCACTCACATCCCTCCTGGCCTTGCACACATCTGTCTGGTGTCTGTTGGATGGCAATACCCCAGTGTGGACACATGCACCACCTACACAGTAGTTGGACAGTGCAGAAAACACGGTGAAGCATGTGAACATGCACACATCCCAACTCTTGCCACTGAGTCAGTACAGGTGTCCGGATGAAAGGGATGCCCAGAGTCAAATATGAAATCTATGTGATGCATACCAGCGACAGACACCATGATGCACCCATGTCCTGATAGCCATTGCCACAATGGTGTGCATGTAGCACATGTCACTCCCCTGCAGGATCACTCATAGGAAGGTACATGCCATGGCACAGGCATGCCTGCTAAGTCATACATCACTGTCTCCAGTCACATGGGCAGGGCAGCCAGACAACAACAGTCTGCACTGTGTCACAATAGTAGGTCATGGGGAATGCAAGTCCTGGAGCTGAACAAGTGCACATGTACATCCCCCACACACCACATCATCTGAACCCTTATCTGTCCAGGTCATACCGATTGGACATATGGGAGACCTGTAACACAACCCTCTGAACCTGAGCACCTCACAATCTGCTGTGAATGGGAAACAGCTGCCTGAACTTCACATTCGCATACCCCAGTCTGCACGGTCAGGTGATCAAACACCTATGTGTCACCCAAGTATCGTCTCCTATGGTCACATCTCCGGTGGCATGCTGAGCCCCAACCGAGAGACACTCCAGCAGTCATGACAAGGAAGCCACAGCACACTGACACAGAGGCAGACACCTGAGGGGACATATCACGGAGCACAACGTGTCAGCTGATACACGGGAGTGGGAGTACAGAGTGTATTGTATGGCCTGGAGTAGGCATGACTGTCCTGCCCCACATGAATGAGGGATGAGCCCTGGACAGTAGGCAGCTGGCTAAGTATGTGTGACACACGTAATATACACACTCCTGGGGCCCAAGCATTGTTCCCACCCGCAGCATGGGTGTGTGCCAGATACCCCAGGCACATGTGGTGGATCAGCTCAGCAATTGGACCACATATCAAAGTAACACGCAGATTACATGTCAGAACACAGGCATTGTGTAAGCAAAGGACCCACCCATGATGCCCACCACAGAGTTAGGGAACAGATGCTGTCCCCCACCTTGAGTCAAGCAAACTGCAAGGACACAGTACCCAAGTGACACAATTCCCTGACTGCAAGGGCCACACCTGGGTATCAGATGAGGAGTGGGCAGTGCACAATCGAGGGACATGGGTCCTGGACCACATGACTGATGTACTGTGGAAGTTCAACCAGGCCAGAGGAGGGCACATAGCATGGCAGACAAAGTTCACAATGCAGTCATGGACTCACCCCCTCCTTGCTGCTCTCTAGCCTTCAGCTGCCCATCCAGATCAGGGAAGACCACCGCCAGGATCCTGAGCATGTGGGGGCCAGGGTCCGGTGTCCGCCCCTCCTGCGAGGAGGCGACAGCTTCAGCTGGACCCGTGCGATCCTCCGGGTCCAGCCCCAAAGGTCCTGCCACCTCTTCTGGCAGTTGCGGATCCGGCGCTTGTAGTCCCCCACGGATCTCACTGCCCGGACGATGGTCAGCCATATCTTCTGCTTCTGGTGGGCATCAACCTGTGAGGAAGACAAAGTGAGAATGCCATTACTACACATGCAACATATCCGTGCATTACACAGTTGGATATACATGTCTCAATCACAGGGGCACATGATGTACACAGGCAGTGCAACGATGGCTATGGACAGTATGCCAGCAGTTACTACATGGTATCATTGCCTGGGAAGTAAAACCTTGTTTAAATGCACTGTCACTGCACTATACCTGTTCAGTGCATGTAACTACACACTATGGGGGTGACAACTACTCAGTGAGCCTGCTAGCCAGTGGCGTGCAGACTGTTAGCCTTGCTAGTCAGACAACATGCACATTTAGTAAGGCAGTGGACAGCACTCTCACCTGCTCCCCTGCTTTCCCATACAGCTTGCTGTACTGTGGAAGGAGGCTGTCCAGCAGGGCCTGGTTCTCCTCAGTGCTGAAGGCTGGGGCTCTCTCCACAGTACGTGCCATTGCAGGGTCCAGAGGGTGCAGATACAGCAGCAGTGGTGGTGGCAGATGTCATCCTGGAGCATGTAGTGCAGGCAAGTGAGCTCTCAGGGGAACAGCCAGCATTATATGTGTGCTGCAGAGGCAGATACTATCCCATGTGTCCAAAGTGATAGGTCCAAGTCTTTAGCATCTTCTGAATCTGGCCAATCCATGGAATTGCACCACTTACACACCCACAGCATCCTTCAAAAGTTCAACTTCATGACACCCATGAATTTGCAACATTGTTGTGGGTGACCAACTGAATTTCCAGCATCAGACTCGTTCAAGATTTGAAAACGCGTCCGTTGCCAGGCCAGGCCATAGCCAATGGGTGCGCACCGATCGGTCCATTGCTGTTCAACGCGTATTGCGGATACAACGCGTACCCGCTCACATTGAATGCAATGGGCCGGCCGGGCACACCGATCGGTCCATTGCTGTTCAACGCGTACCTGGATACAACGCGTACCCACTCATTGAATGCAATGGGCCGGCCGGGCACACCGATCGGTCCATTGCTGTTCAAAGCGTACCCGGATACAATGCGTACCCGCTCACATTGAATGCAATGGGCCGGCCGGGACACACCGATCGGTCCATTGCTGTTCAACGCTGCACCGGATACAACGCTGTACCCGCTCACATTGAATGCAATGGCCAATGTGTGCGCACCGATCGGTCCATTGCTGTTCAACGCGTATTGCAGATACAACGCGTACCCGCTCACATTGAATGCAATGGGCCGGCCGGGCACACCGATCGGTCCATTGCTGTTCAACGCGTACCCGGATACAACGCTGTACCCGCTCACATTGAATGCAATGGCCAATGTGTGGGCACCGATCGGTCCATTGCTGTCCAACGCGTCCTCTGTACAAGTCACTGGCATATGTCACCATACCTGTCACAGGTGAATATATGCCAGCAACATATACTTCCCAGGGAGTGAGGGGCACACCTACAACACCACACCCTGTCCACACTGTATCCTGAGGCATGTAAGGCTGCATTACCTATTCCGTGTATGGGGGTGAACATGTTGTTCTGTGGGTGGCACTTGGGGGCAGCCACTCCCAGGCTGTGCACGTGTTCATGGGGACAGAATCCTTGGTGTTTCATGTACATGACCACTGTGATGTGCAACTGTTCATTTCTGTGCATGTGGCATGGTCACATTTCACGGTGGTGTATGTGTATGTCATGTCATGTTACATACCCCCTGAGTCCCATGTGTGACGGTATGTACGTCCCAGGGTGACCCATTGCCACAATGGTGATGGTCCTCCACAGTCTGTGTGCATGTTGTGTTTACAATGTCTCTGATTCCATGTGCTCAATGGGAGACAGTCTCCACATCCACGTTGTTTGTGCATGGACTTTGATGTTGTACGTGTGTGTCACAAACGTCCATGTCTGTCCTGCCGAGGCAACAGGGACCACTACCTGTGGGGGTCATGGTTGTTTTGCTGTGGTGTATTCATGATGCACCATGTCATGCCAGTGTCCATGTGGCAATACAGGGTCCCTGGGAATCTACCTGTCATTGAGCTGTAATGCCTGGGGCACATCTGTCCTCACATGTCACTGTGGGGTGTGTTTGGAACGTGGCAGCAGGAGATGGGAACTGTGACACGGCCTCATGATATCCCATGGCACAACCTGGGACTTGTTGATGCCACTTGTTGAACTGTGATGTTAGATGTTGGCCATGTATGTGCCATACATGTCCTTACGGAACTGCACACATCATGTACTTGTGCCTCATAATGATGTATCATGTGATATTGAGTATGGTCAATGCCACATATGTGGGGTGACTGACAATCTTTCTTTCTTCACCTAAGCACTGCAGGGCACCAGCTGTCCATAGACCATTCCCTGACCTTGCAACCATGGTGGAACGGGACTGCATCCGACGGTACCACTTCACCAGGCAGCTGATTGAGGCGTTGACGGTGCGGTTGGCCCCACATTTGCAAGCTGGCCGGACATACCCTACAGCGCTGACCCCCAAGGTGAAGGTGATGGCAGCCCTACACTTCTTTGCCACCGGTACCTTTCAACACACTGTGGCGACTGCTGGTGGGATGTCACAGACCATGTTCAGCCGTGTGCTCCGCGATGTTTTGGAGGCTATGTTGATTTACCTGAACCGGCACATCTATTTCCCTAGACTCCAACAACTCACTGACGTGAAGAGTGACTTCTATGCCCTGGGGAGGATGCCGCATGTCATTGGCTCCATTGATGGGACACATGTTGCTTTGGTACCACCACAGGCCCAAGAGCATACAGGAACCGCAAACACTACCACTCGGTCAATGCACTGGTGGTATGTCTTGCAGATATGAGCATCTCACACGTCTGTGCCCGTTTCCCCGGTTCTGCACACGATGCCTACGTGATGTGGAGTAGTCGCATCCCGAGGATGATGTCACAGATGCGGAACCAGCGTGCCTGGCTTGTTGGGGTGTACTGACTTAGTGCCATTGTGTGTGTTCTGCAATGTAGTGTTCCACCCTCTTTTCCAACTCAGCTAATGTGCAATTGTCTGTATGTAGGTGACTCCGGATACCCCAACATGCCGTGGTTGCTGACGCCCCTCAGGAACCCTGTGACACCAGGCCAGATGCGCTACAATGAGGCACATGGTCGGACCAGGAGAGTGATTGAGCGGACATTTGGTCTCCTGAAGAGCCGCTTCCGCTGCCTGGACAAGACAGGAGGGGCCCTCCCATATGCCCCAGCAAAGGTGTGCAAGATTGTCATCGTCTGCTGCATGCTACACAACCTGGCAGTGCGGAAGGAGTTGCCTCTCATCCTGGATGACGATGACCAACATCCGCCACCTGTGGAGGATCCTGGCCTGGACCACGATGCCAGTGATGATGATGATGATGGTGATGTCCGCACACAGCTCATCACCAACTTCTTCAGCTGAATGTGAGTATCCAGAGATGTCATGTCAATGATGTGAGTATGCATGATATGCGTTGGTGGTGCTCTGGTGCTGTTTGAGTGTGTCCATGTGCTACATGACTGTATGCGTGTAGCGATGTGTCCTTACAGGTAGTCTGTACTCCCCAACAGTGTTGACATGCTAACTTGGTTCTGGGTGGGTATCTTGTGACATGTATTGGGCATGAGTATTGCAGTTCTGTCCTGTTCTTCAGTGCTTTTGACTGGGTTTCATTTCTGTCCTTCACAGGGTACTTTCAGAGTGGTTTGGTCAACTGTGATCCGACACCGTGATTCGACTTCCAGGGTGGTAGCTGTCGTGTCCCTACAGGTGATATGCGCCACACCCATGGACTTACTTCCTTCTACACTTGTTGACTGTGTGCCCGCTGCCAGGTGGGATTGCCTTGCATCTGTAGTGGTTACAACATGTTGCAAATGTGTAATAAACCTGTGCTTCACTTTGTGATGTGCGTTGTCTGTGGTCACACATCTGACTGACATTTGCTTACTGCACCAGTGGGCTAGTTGACAGAGACTGTGAATAGGTGTTGTGTCTGTGCATTGCACCGTATTTCCTGGCAACATCAGTGTAGGCGATGAGTCAGATGGGCTAGGTGTGTATATGTTGTGTAGCCTGGTGGTGTGTCTCCCTCATATGTGTCACGTTGCCATGACTCACATGCCTGTGTTGTACTTGCTGTAGCAGTTAGCATGCACAGTGTAATTTCGCAGGTCATCATCTCCATGACAGGAACCACGTTGGAATCACAACAGAGGCAGGTATGGTGTATTAGTGTGTTTATTGTCATACATGTGTGTGTATAGTGCACAGGATGGTGGGTGCTGTACATTTTGATTTCAATCCAAAGTTCCTAGATGAATTGGAAGTCCTGGTAGCAGATATGTCCAGAATAAAGTCCACAGTCATCTGATACATTGGTCCAACTTGTACTCCCCATGTCATGTGGGGAGTTGTGTTGCAGTCAACAGGGTGAACAGTTTGCGCACAAAGGTGATTATCCAGTACAGGTTTTGGCTTCCTGGGGGTTGCACATGCCATCGGCCTCTCACTTGCCCCTCCTCGGTCGACCCCTCTTCTTGGGGGGGCCTCAAGTGCAGGCTGCTGCGGTGCAGGGGACTCTCCGCCAGAGTCATCCTCCCTCCCTGTGGCAGTTGCAGTTGTTTCAGCACCAGATGTTGTGGGCACACAGGAGGTGTTGACTGGTTGCTGCTCATCTGGCGGAGGCATTGTAATATGTCCCTATGCACCGCCGTCATCTCTAGCAGTGTGTCCCACTTGGACTCCACGCGGGACATGTGCGAGTCTAAGCGGGCATGATGGGCAGCCTGCTGCTGTTTAATGTCCCTGAGGAGCCCCACTACCTGGCTGAGCTCTCCGGTGCTGGACTGGTACGCATCAGCTATGCGTACCAGTTGTGGGTCATCATGCAGTCCAGACCCCTCTGCGATCAGTGACCTATGTCTCCCACCCCTCCCACCACCCCTGGCGACACGTGCAGTACCCGAGGTGGCACGCACAGGTGACCCTGGGCCCCCTTGGGGGTTGTTGGTGGTGTTGGTGTCCATAGCCCCACGTTGGTCCAGGGTCCCTGTGCTGGTGGTGGTGGTGCTCCTTGGTCTGTCCGTGTCAGCAGGGGTGGTATGTGTGTTGACAGTCGTTGGAGGGGTGGGTGCAGGGGGTGCAGCTGGTGGTCCTGCTGGTGCTGCATGAGGACTTGCTCCGGAGGTGCCAGGTAGGTCTTCGTCATCCGAGGAGGGCAGAGGCTGTTCCACACCAGTGAGCTCTGTTTCCCTTGAGCCTGGGACAGGGACTCCTCAGCGTTTGCTGCTGTGTCCCCATCATCACCTGTTTTTGGGAGACACACACAATGTATGTTATGTTTCTGCAGGCATGAATGGTTGACACACATGACAGTTGTGACTGTACCTCTGGATGCGGGCCTGTACATTGCATTGTCCTAAGTTGTCACAGTCAGAGGTTGATATTGGTGTAGCACATTGTCCTGCATACTTTGGGCATTTCTATATGAATGTTGGGGTGTGTACATGGTCTGCATTGGTTGTATTTGGTTGACATCCGGCCCTCCTTCCCACCCAGCCAGATATCCCACCATGGAACGTGCTTCCATTGCAGGTAGTGCAAGTTTGCTTTCAGGATGTCAGACAGTGGTGTCCTGCTGTTGGTTGGTGCACAGTTCCCAGCAGGGCCTTGTGCTCCCCACAGCAGTACCCAGTGTCAGCCATCTTGTCAGTTCTTTTCCACTCCCTGTGATGTGAGCATGGTTCAGAGTGGTGTTGATGGGCCAATTGTGAGGGTGACCAATATCTGTGACTACAACTCCCATCATGCCATTGCCTACACCCCCCCTTCCCAGCATGCCCATACTTCCTTCCTTTTGACTCTGCTTCCCTGTGGGGTAGTGTGCCTGTGCTGACAGGATGGCTGACAGTGTTGTCCTGGCATTTGTTTGGCTACAAGTCCCAAGAGTGTCCATGTGCTTCACACAGCATAACCCAGGGTGTTGGTTCTTTGTGGGATATTTAATTGGAGTGTGAGGCATTGCATTCTCCCAGGTGAGTTGTGTGGAGTTTGTGTTAAGGGGGTGTGTAAGAAAAGCTGCTGGTAACTATGGTCAGTGCTGTCAGTCCTCCTTCCCACCCAGCCAGATATCCCACCATGGAACGTGCTTCCATTGCAGGGAGTGCAAGTTGTCTTTCAGGATGTCAGTCAGTGGTGTCCTGCTGTTGGTTGGTGCACAGTTGCCAGCAGGGCCTTGTGCTCCCCACAGCAGTACCCAGTGTCAGCCATCTTGTCAGTTGTTTTCCACTCCCTGTGATGTGAGCATGGTTCATGGTGGTGTTGATGTGCGCATTGTGAGGGTGGGCAATATCTGTGACTACGACTCCCATGATGCTATTGGCTACACTGACTTGCCCAGCATACACAGAATTCCTTCCTTTCAGTGGGCTTCACTGTGTGGTGGTGTTGTAGTGGTGGCTACATGTCTGGATGTGTTTGTTAGTTATATTTGTGCCACTGCCTAGCTGTAGTTGTAGTTGCGTTTGTACATGTGATGACACAGTTACATGTCACTATGAGATGGCATGTGTTGTGTTTATCTGACTGACATACACATTTTGGGATGATTCTGTTCTGGTTGCTGTGTATTTGCTAAGGGTGCATGGTTTGACTCTCCCCTTGACAGTGATGTGTGTGTATTGTTGCACAATATTGTGTAAATTTGTTATGTACTCACCAGGCTCTGGGATGTTTTCTAGTCCATATACGCTCACTGGTGGTAGGATGGCCCGCACCTTCTCCTCCCAGGGCCTGAGGTATACTGGTTTGGCAGGAGGGCCACTGCCGGTGTGTTGGCTCAAGAGGTAGTCCTTCAACAGGTCCCTGACCCTCCTGCGCACGTTATACCACCTGTTCTGGATTTCTCCCTTTGTGCGCAAACATGGTGATTGTGCGTTCACCCTGTCGACAATCCTCTCCCACATCTTGGTTTTCTGCGACATGGGTGTCTGTTGAACCAGTGTACCAAACAGCTGTGGCTCTACCCTGAGTATCTCATCTACCAGGACTTCCAATTCACTATCTAGGAACTTATGATTCTTCTTTGGGGGCATGGTGATGGTGAGTGATGTGTGTGTTGGTGTGCAGGTGAGGGTGTGTGAGTGTGTGTTTAGCTGGGTGTATGTGAGGGTGCTATTTGTTGAGGTGCTGATGGTGTGTGGCTTGTGTGATGGATGAGCTGTGGGTGGGTGGGTGGTTGCTGTCTGTTGTGTGCTGGCAAGTCATTGGAATTTTCAAAGGATCATGGTAGGGATTTGTGTCCTTTATATGGGTGGAGTTGTGGGTGTGTCTTTGTTCCCTGTCCCCCCCAGTATTTATTGGCTTTGTAATTGCTGGTTTGGTCTTTTTTTTTGTGTTTTTCCCTTTGTACTTTTTGTGCATGTAGGAGACGTTCTTGTGACCGAGTCGGACCCTGCAGTTGTCTCGTACGAGCTTCTCAGAGTCGTTCACGCTGTGTTTGTGCTGTTTTCTATGCTGCGTACACGCGTCGGTCGCGGTGTATTGGGTTGCTTCTGCTCGCAGTTTTGTATGCGTGTCGGTCGTACGGCTTGGGCTCCGTGCGACTTCGGTCGTGTTTTCCACGCGTTGCATCGTACTGCGCGGGTCGGACTTTGCGGGTTTGTTTCGTTCGGGTTCATTCCTGGTGCGTGTCGGCCGGTTCGATTCGCGTGGTTTTCCGGCCGGATGGCTGTTTTCCGCGCGGCTCGGTCGTTCAGCTTGTGTTCCGTACGTAGTCGGTCGGATTTTGCACGCTCTCATCGTACTTTGCGGGTCGGCCTGCACCTGTACGTGTCGGTCGGTATTAATTCCGGCTCCGAGTCGGTCGGTACGTTTTCCGGCGCGAATCGGAATCGGCCCCTATGTTTCGTTCCCTTTGTGATTATAAGCTATGTTAATCATTTGATTCATTATTTGATTAACATGCTAATCATTTGATTTATTATTTTTTGCACAATATCTTGTTTTTTGTGTATTTGTTGTACATTATGTGGTGATGTTGTATTGTTGGTTGTCATTAATGACAGTATTTCATGTATTATTCATTTGATGATTGAGTCTTTGTGACTTTTTTGTATAGAAGTTTAATATTTTTGTGTGTCTTCTTTGTTTGCAACTGAATGAATATTTGAAAAAACAAAATGAATTTTGATAAGTAAAAAACTTGGTCAAATAAAATAATTATCTTTGACCTCCACGGTAAATCATAAATGCATTTAATGATACAAGGTCCAGGTAAAACCCCCTTTTTCCAACTTTCTAAAAGAGGCATTTTAAAAATTATGAACAAAACCCCGACTTCACAACTAAATTGGGCATTTCACCCCAATTCCAAAGACACCAAACATGAACTGATCATCTCTTCCCATTTGGAAATCACATTTAAAAAATGTAATAAGGTAACTCCAATGTTATCCTATGGGAGAGATAGGCCTTGCAGTAGTGAAAAATTAATTTAAGAGTATCACTATCAGGACATGTAAAACTTCAAAGTATATGTCCTACCTTTTAAATACACTACGCCTAGCCCTCTGGGCTGTCCTGGGCATACCCCAGGGTGACTTAAATGTATAAAAAGGGAAGGTTTGGGCCTGTCAAAAGGCTATTTTGTCAGGTCGAAACGGTGGTTTAAACTGCACACACATGCTCTGCAATGGCAGGACTGAGGCATGTTTGAAGGACCACTTCGGTGGGTAACACCATCAGTGCTGCAGGCCCACTAATGACATTTAATTTACAGGCCCTGGGTACATACCGTACCAGTTTACTAGGGACGTATAAGTAAATTAAATATGCCAATTGGGCATAAGCCAATATTACCATGTTTGGAAGAGAGAGAGCACATGCACTTTAATACTAAAATAATTTACAGAAATTGCACCACAGTCTCCACGTGTGCCCTTGCTTGCTGACACAGCCTCTAGCTTCTTAAACAGTTTTTAAGAAAGAGCAGACCATACCCCAGCTCCATTCTACCCTAGAGAGGGCACTCACCTCCCTCTTTCTTAGAGCACAGTCCCTCTTTGCCACAAGGAGCACTATTGTGCATGAAGCAATTGAACCCACCCCAATCTTCCATGATCCCCAGAAGGACATATTTGGGGTCAAGAGAAACACTGCGGCCAGCCACCCATCCCAAAAGGTGATGAATCATGACAAAGTAATTGGCAATCGTAGTACACTCCCATATCATGCGGATAAGTGTGGAATTGTAAAAGTAACACAGACTATGCAATGGAGAAAGTCAGACTGGCAATTTGTGAGACAACTGTGATCAAAGACCGAGCTGCACAATTAGGAGGACAAGATGAAGATCACAAAGTGTGATGATAGGGCCTTGAAACAATGGTAAATGATTTACTGTCCAAAAAAAAAAAAATATAGTAGGATGAACAAGTCGAGGCAATTAAAGTTACTTAAGCATGAAGATGAAGCAGATCTGCAGTGGAATGGTGATAACAAACAAATAGATAAAACATAAGGTGATAGAAAACAAGAGAGGGACAATTCTGAGAATTGCAGTGAAACGTTGACAATTGACTACAGGCAGATTATAAGACACACAGAACACAAAAACATGATGGGTGGAGTGCTTGAATGAATCTCATCCCTTGGTAATTATACACTTCTGCATCCATCATTTTGGTCAGGAATGTGGCACATGCGATCGTCAGTTGATTTAAGCATTCCTTTCAACACTGTCATGATTTGCTGTTAAAAGACATGTGGCATGACAATATACAGTGAAAGATTGAAGGTAGTAGAATTATTTTGATTGCCTACATTAATGGATAGGAAATGATTGCAGCTAATGTGTGACAGACTCGATGAAAAGTGAGAAATGCATATCAAATAAAGAGTGAGAAATATGGATAAAATTAACTAGCTGTCCCACTTACTTTCGTAATAAGGGGATAATAATGAAAACAGGAAAGGACTGAAAGGGACGTGCCGAAAGGATAGGTATCACAATCATTACCGCTGGGTCAAATGCACACCATCATCAAAAAACCCTGTTATATGGAAGTCAAATATGCAGTTAGGGTTCTGGAAAGGTGATGGTCGGACGAGAGTAATGATTCCAGGTAGGATTGAACTAGCAATATTAAAATTAAATTAGTATAAACAAAGCACCAACAACGGCTGACCACAGGTTCAGCACATCAAATCCCCAGTTTTCATAAATAATAAGAGTCCTGTGCAGACACTTCCAGAGCTTGCCGCAGTTAAGCTCTACTGGAAACCAGAAACAATCTTTATACAAATAGGAAGGTGCACCAAGAAACGAGTCAATGTCCTTCAAATATATCCAAATGATGTCCTTTTATTAATCTTGATAGTAAAATACGGCAATCAGCCAACGCGTTTCGTTCCACTGAGGGAACTTCATCAGGGCTGAAAACATATATATAAAAACATAACATAAGTCACAACATGCCACAATAGAAAACAAATATAAACATAAAGATTATACACACATAATATAATGACAAAAACGAACGACTCAAACTGAAAAAATACACAAGACATATAAGGAAAGCCATATAACACATAAATATACACAATTAAAAATGTATACATAAAAAAATATATACATTAGGACTGCAATTGCAGCAGGATATATATTAAAAACAAATATATAAAACAAAACATCGTAACTCACAATAGTGGGGCTGATTATGTTGTGTTACTATATGTTCCAATGACCAAACTTATTAAAGTCCAGATTTAGCAAAGGGCGGGAGAGGGACCCATCTCAATAAAGGAGAGAGGAAAAAGGAGAACAGAGACAGAAAAGACAGACTAAAATAAAATACGAAAAAAGTGAAAAAAAGTAAAAAAAAGTGAAGAAATTGAAAAAATGGGAATAGTCTAAAAGTCCGAACACACCCAGCATCCTACATATAATGGTCAAGTACCAATTAAAATCCCAATAAATCACCTAAAGGCCACAGTTCTCACCTCATGTAACAGTACAAGGTACAAAAAATCCGCACTCGGAATAAAAATGTATTTAGAAATGGAGTAATTTGGAAACCCCGAAGTCCTAATGGAGAAAACTACATGTTACATAACCATAATCTGCGGTTCGTCAGATTGCCAACAACATAGGATTTGCGAAAGTATTATTCTCTGCAATAACAAACCCATTGACAAAGATATTCATGCTTCCCTAAGTGGTTACTGTAATATTTGCCAATCTCTACATGTTTCTGCTGCTCGATGTGTCCGTTTCAAAATGTAGTGTATGTTTGGCTTTTATTTTTATTTTTTCTTTATCATTCATCCTCTTATTTTCATTTTCGCTATTTATGTGTTATATGGCTTTCCTTATATGTCGTGTATTTTTTCAGTTTGAGTCATTCGTTTTTGTCATTATATTATGTGTGTATAATCTTTATGTTTATATTTGTTTTCTATTGTGGCATGTTGTGACTTATGTTATGTTTTATATATATGTTTTCAGCCCTGATGAAGTTCCCTCAGTGGAACGAAACGCGTTGGCTGATTGCCGTATTTTACTATCAAGATTAATAAAAGGACATCATTTGGATATATTTGAAGGACATTGACTCGTTTCTTGGTGCACCTTCCTATTTGTATAAAGATTAAAATTAAATTAGTTTGTTTTTAACAACTTGGTAAATGCGGGGTAAAGTGTGAATAATGTTGTGTGGTGTCCGGAGTACAGATAGAAAATGCCCTGAATACACGTGATACAAAGGATATGCCATGTGTAGGAAGACAACAAAGAATATAACTGTGGCATATGCCAGTGGGAGAACATCATGATATTGTGAATGAATGCTCACAGGCTCAACCATAACAAGCACAAGAACATTGTGCAATATCTAACAATTGTTTGACCTAATATTGTGTTACATCAGATGCTCCAGGGTTCTAAGGATAATAAAGTAAACAGGCCTAGATGGCAAACTTGTATCCTACTTGAAAGACCAAAAGGAAATATATAGCTGCTAATTTTTATTGCAGCAATCACTGTTGGCAACTGTATTAAGAGGTTGTTAGAAATGGGGGTCTCTAATTGGCAGAGGTATGCACCTTTGTCCAAGCAGGGACCCTTGCTTCTAGTCAGGGTAAGGATACAAACTTTAGATAACCCCTGCTCACCCCCTTGGTAGCTTTGCACGACTAGGCAGTCTTATCCCAAAGGCAATGTGTAAAGTATTTGAGCTCAAAACACACAGTAATACAGTGAAAACACCACAAATGGACACTACACCAGCTTAGAAAAATAAAGTATCTTTATCAAACCAAACAAGACCAAAACGACAGAAATCCAACATACATATATCAAAATAGCGGTAAACAGCGTTTAGTTCGCAAGCGGAACAACGCATGACATAACGTGGTCGTTACAACGACTGCGTTGTTATTTCGCATACCATTACAACGCAAGTCGGAAAAACGACTTGCGTTAAGGGGGAAGAAGGTGTTGGATTTAAAATCCAACACCTTTCCCTATTGTCCGCACAGACTGGAGTTGGAATAGTAAATTATACTATTCCAACATCCAGCGCCCCCTACAGCAAGTCGTTGTTCCGACTTGTGCTGTAACGGTATGCGAAATAACGCGGTCGTTGTAACAACAGCGTTATGGCATGCGTTGTAAACGCATGCGGAAAAAAAGGTATATATTCCAAAATAGCACTTAAACACAGTTACTTGCCGAAATAGCAATTGTAGAAACAAATAGCTCCACCAGGGCCTATTACAACATTGTGACATACATAAATCCACAGTAAGGCGCCGACCGGCACGGAGTCACACGGACCACCAAACAACAGTACCTATGGACGATGCATGGCGTCGTGGAGGTGAGGCGTCGGTGCAGAGGTAGAGGCCGGTTTCCTGGTTGCCACAGGGGAGGCGAGGAGTCATGTCCATGAGGAGGCGACGTGTCGAGTCCAGGACAGGAGAAGATGGCGGCGTCGGCAGTGAGGCGTCTGGTCCAGTGAGGTGATGCAAAGTCGAACAGTTCGTGAAGTAACCCTTGTTGGTTATTGGCTCCGCGATAACGGGATGCAGGTGCTGGCGGTGACTGCGTCGGTGTGAGTGCTGGCGTTGGGAAGGCCAATAACTGCAGGCGTCGGAAGGCATCAAATGGCATCGGAGCTGCGGTGCAGGTGGGGCAGTGCGTCGTGCACTTCACGAGCTGTGCCCCTAGGCTCAGTGCAGGTCACGGCATCACTGGTGGCGGCGCTGACGGCATCGGAGTTGTTTTTCTTGCTTTCTTTAGGTTTCTTCCAGCTCCGAACTGCAGGAACAACGTCCAGAGGCCCAGAACTGGAACAGGCAACTCCTGGCAGGTCAGAATTCCCAGCAGTGGAATTCAGGGGGAGCTGGTGGTGAAGTCTTTGTGTCCCTGAGACTTCAGAACGGGAGGCCAGCACACATAAGCCCTTGGAGATTCTTCTCTAAGCAGGTTCTCAGCAAAGTTCCAGTCTTTGTCTTCTTCCTTAGCAGAAGCAGCAACTGCAGGCCAACCCAGCAAAGCACACAGCAAAGGGGCAGTACTCCTCCCTAGAGCTCTCCAGCACTTCTCCTTGGGAAAAGGTTCCTCTTGAGTTCAGAAGTAATCCAATTCTTTGGGGTTTAAGGTCCACTACTTATACCCCATTTTGTCTTTGTTCTCTTTGTGGCAAGGGTCTCTGATCCCAGTCCAAACCAGTTCTTTCCTCTCCAGTGCAGCATCACTACAGGAGGTGGAGACCGCATTGTGCAGAGGAGACACTGCCTATGCAGGTGTAAGTGAAACTCCTCCCACCACTCTAAATGCAGCCAAGGTCTCTTCAGCTCAGCTCTGAGTCACCCAGGAAAGGAGGACACATCTCCCCCCCCACCCCCCGGTGGCGGTCTACAGTGAATGCACGCTGTGTACGCAGACACTGCAGTGGCCGGTCTAAGATACATTTACAGGGCTACTCATGTGGGTGGCACAATCAGTGCTGCAGCCCACTAGTAGCATTTTGGTTTACAGGCCCTTGGGCACACTCAGTGCACTGTACTAGGGACTTACCTAGTAAATCAAATGTGCCAATCATAGATAACCAATCATAATCATAATTTATACAGAGTAAATGCACTTTAGCACTGATTAGCAGTGGTAAAGTGCCCAGATGCCTAAAGCCAACAAAAACAGGTCAGGAAAATTAGGAGGAGGAAGCAAAACGTTTGGGGATAAGCCTGCAAAAGGGCCATTTCCAACAGAGACGATTGGTTAGGAAAGGAAGACTGAGCTTGATACAGATGAATATATAAGAGAATAAACAGAGTTATGAAAAGTCACAGTAACTGTCTAAAACACTGAAATGTTGGAAACTGTACCCTTTTCTGCCAGTAGAAACTGAAGACCCATGTTTTAATCAGCAGACTGGAGGCATAAAGAAACAAGCATTTGCAATGCAATAGGTCTCGCATTTGCTGGGTTTGAACTACTGGCATTGTAAATGGCAATGCCTTTGTTTTGGTTTTTAAAACATAAATAAAAGACTGTCATTTACAATGCTAATAGCTTAAACTCTCGCACATGCGAGACCTATTGCATTCCAAATACTTGTTTTAGAGTTGGTGTGAGCCGAAATCCTGCTGTCACCCACTGCCGGAGTGATGAGCACCCATGGGTGGAGGTGTCACGTGAGTGAGTGCCCACAGGAGCAGGTACAACATAAGGATTCAGAAAATGAATCCAGAGTCTACTGTACAGACTATTCTCTACAACCCAATGGACACTAGTCACTGGAGACTTGTGACTGCAGCTTCTATAATTAGCAAAGCTTATAGTTTAAAGGTGCTAACATGGAACTCCTCTAGTCTGTAAGTGAGAACCTTGCGCAGGGTCGTACTGGGGGAGAAAACAGGCCCGGCACCAAAATAAAAGTGGCCCTTATCGCAAATAGGACGGTTTTGATCTTTTACGAAAGGTTCTGTAAGTGCTTTGCAAGGTATCAGAGACTACATACATTTAGCTTGCTACAGGCAATGTTTGTGGTAATATCAGGGAAATTACCAGTAAAAACCTACCCAACAGACTGATGGAGCAAGGTTTCATAAATGAAAACTTGCTTGTATTCAATCCTCCTCACAGTATTAATTTATTAAAACTTGTATTGTTAATACTAACCTTTTGCATTCACGACACGAAAGAGAAGGAAGCTTGCCTATGTGTTTTACTAATGAATTACGCTTGTCTGTAATCCAAAATGGGCGCTATGCGCGGGAAAACTCAATGCGCATGTCGCAACCATATCACATGGTGTGACGTCTTTCTTTGCTTGGTGGGAAACTTCTGCTTCTGCGCAGTGTGCATTAAAATGGCTGTTTGATGTTTTCACATGCTTCAGCTTGCTCTCATGTCATTACTAAATTGTCGTTTCCTAACGCTACTAACGCTGGGTTAGAATATATAATTAAATGGGAATAGAATAGAAAAAGTGGGCATACAGTGAAACATTTTATTTTGTGATTTTAATATTTTCTTCTTGCACTTTTATTAGTTCGTAAACTTGGGCCTGGGTTGGTGACCTGAAACTCGAGAGGCAAATGGTTCTGCGCATGTGTCCTGTGTGCCTGCCAAATGAAGTCAATCTGGACGTCGTCCAAGGCCGCGGCCCGATGGCCGAAGATGCTGTACTCTTGCCTTTCCTGTTGTACATTGATACATTGTCTATGAAAATTGGTTTACATTTGTCATGAGACGGGTGGGAAATAAAGTGAATGTATTAATTTGAAGGGGTGGGAATTTAAAGACAATAGGCTTTACAATTTTGGCCAAATCGATATGGTGCGAAGAATCCACCCCCTGTCCCTGTCCAATCAGAAGTAGTGGCCCCATATTTTAGCAACATTAGGGGAGGTACATGGGCGTAGAAGGGTATAATAGAATATAGCATTAGTTAATTAGTTAGAGCATGCGTTCACGAAGAACAGAAGCGTCCATGCTGCCAGAGCGCTCTTAGCTCCAGACTGCCAAGCTGATCGGTTGCTGACTGAATCCCTGTCCTGAAGAGGTCCTGAGGAGGGGGCGGCGGAGTCCATTAGAAGGAAGGCACGGGAGAATCGAGGAGAAGTCGAGTATCAGAGAGGGAACGACGCAGGCGTCGTTGTAGAGAGGTCACCGGTCCTGTCCTGATCCTGGAGGAAGTCTTTGCTCTTCATCCTTCCTGGGTCCTATTCTTTCCAACTCCGTGGCTAAGGGGTTTGGTTCTCGCACTTAGGTAAATATAATGCAACCTTTAGTTGCGCTGCTATCTCTATCCTCTCCTTTTCTTTAAACACCGTCATTGATTAGCAATAATCATTTCTATGCTTAATCTTGGGTATTGCGATTAAGTACCATGTGGCTCTGTGTTTTACTCTGCTAAATCTTTAGATAAACATTTTAAAACTTCCTGACTCAGTGGTTATTTCAGGATTATGTACTATAATGCATGTCACTTATTTTAAATTTCCCAATTAACAAAGGATTCATTGATAAGTCATTACTCTTCAATCAGAAGGTAATTGGTAGCAGGGATTTTGATAGAGAGTAACAACTGATAAAACCCAGCGTAAGTATTAGCGTAGTATGAATGTATGGGCCCAAGTGAGTATCTGGTGTATGAATGCTGTTTGCTAATATCGCGCTCGATCAAGACCATTAAACAGACCCACAAACAACCAAGAAACCGGCCCATACACGGATTGTCAGGCCAGCCCTATTGGCACTGCCGGGTTGTCCAATAATACTATATGCCAATACAAAACATAAGATCACACGTCTGGTCAGCTCGTTTATGCCAAGAGAAAACAGAGTGTAGGGACACGTTTTCTGGAAGGGGTGCTCCCGTTTTTATTAATAACAACCCTGAGCGCTCCTTTGTAATGCATGTTATAATTAGCGTCACATTGTAACCTGGAGGCTGTCTCAGCCTTTCAGCCTTCTCAGAGGAAAATGCAACAACATGAATGAGGCGTGTGTACGCACGTGGTGTAAACCGTCCAATCTGATTCACAGTAAAAGAAACAAACCCCTTTGAAACCTTGTATTAGTGGCGTTCAAGTGAAACAAAGCAGGATGCAAGACTCTGAAATATTTACAAACGTGGGTGTATATTTTACTTTTGCTTTCACTGTTGCACAAAAACCAAAAGACCATTATTACTCAGTGAAATTGTTCAACTGTCAATCATCAAGAATTTCAACCAAAGTGAACCATGGATTGTGTACGCCTTTCTTTAACAGTTTTATACAGCGCGTGAGCACCAAAAGGTGTGGATGCGCTTTACGCAGTAATAACACCAGCGACAAGCCTCGTAATTTTAAAAGTGCATTATAGACCACGGGGTGTGCAAAGGAGAGTATTATCTCGCACGGACGTCCATTGAAATCCATACACATTTAAAGAAACAGAATCTTACGTTTAACTAATAAAACCTATTCTTTAAGCAAGTAGACACGTTCTTTGTTGGGAGACATTTTTAAATGGTCAGTCATTTTTTCATCAATATCTTCCTTGTTGGATGAAGAGGCAGATAGCAGCTCATTTTTTTCAGTTCTGCAGCCTTGCTTTTATTGTGTATGTGTCAGTACTTTTGTGAGGAAGGGGCAGTGTGCCCATGACACACCATCATTACACCGCCTTGCTGGCACACTATGAGATATATCTGTCTAATAGCGCATGTCACATCCTTTCGTGTATTTGGCATGTCAGCGACATTTCCCCTGGTGTGCACTGAGTGTGTCCGGAGGGTGCTCACAAAAGCATCTCACTTGGATATGAGCAGGGGAGAGCCTCCTTTCAGCCGAGAGACTGCTAATTGCAAGAGGGGTTAATGCTTTGCCTCTGCGCCGCTGCAGCTTTAATATTTAGCATTAGAATATCATACTGATTTAGTAGGAGGATCTCTCTGTCTGAACCACGCCTTGGCAGTAAACAGATATCTGATCTTAGAGGAACCAAGAACAAGCCGACAGAGCGGCCCGGCTCTACCCCGCCGCCTCCATCAAAACTTGATCAGTTGTGGGAAGTGCTCAAAACAGTGGTGATTGAAAGCCCGACGCAGTATAAAAACAATATCTAACTGAAAGTGGTAACATCTGAGCGATATACATGGCACTTTATTTGCAAATGTAAAATGCTCATGATTACAATTGTGTAATTGCTCCTAAAGTAGCATAAACCCAATTAGATAGTGCGACGTTACATAATATATCCCCCAATTGTTACCTGCAAACAGACTGCCGCTCCGAGGCTCATAAATTTAAATTGAAAGTGTTTTCCGGCAGCGGCCGGAAGCCAATTGAGACAGCCTGCTCGGTTTACCCCCTGCCTGCAGCTGTGGGATTCGTAGCGGTGGGAAGAGG
Source organism: Calotriton arnoldi (assembly GCA_963921515.1). Lineage (NCBI taxonomy): Eukaryota > Metazoa > Chordata > Amphibia > Caudata > Salamandridae > Calotriton > Calotriton arnoldi. Next base: position 213,517 of record CAWUFW010007530.1, read on the forward strand.
TGGAAGAGACTGGACGCCATGCTGGGGATTTGTGGCGGTGGGGAGAGGTGGAAGAGGCTCCAGGCGCCATGAAGAAGGAAGCCGTTTTAGGCAACCTGCTCTGCTTGCGCTGTGCCTGCCTGCTGGAAAGAGGTGGAAGAGGTTGAGGGCGCCATGCGGAATAGAGGTGCGCATGCTGTGTGATAAAGCGCCGCGCTTGTAACTGAAATTAAATGCCACACTACAAACAAGCTGTCGCCATTGCGCGAATGACAAAAAAAAAGTGCTTACCCACTAATTGAAGGAGACAGTATAACGCCGCAAGTAGACGATCCAGTCCTGATGGGCGGTCCCAAAAGGAGACAGGGCGGTAACAAGGAGGGACTAGGAAGCCTCATTTTCAATCGGAAGCCAGCATTTACCATGAACGATGACAACAGCCAATGAAAAATATGGGCGGGGCTTCCACACCACTTCTAAAAAATACCCTAATACAGCATGCCTCGCAAAGCGAGCAGCGCATGCGCTGCAACACTAGGCGAGACCTAAAAAAAGAGTACGGGCAGAGAAGATATTGAATAGGCAGACTACTTCGCTGACTTCTACTGCACAGACAAGAAGCAGTGGTGTATTGTGGCAGCAAAGTTATAATGACCAGGATCACAGATTGAAAGTGATGGTATTTCTTGCCCATTAAACTCATTCATCAATCACCACAACTTTGCTTATAGTGGGAATACACTCTGCAAGTTTGAGAAAGAAACAACAAGGGAAAAGTGTGTCAAAGTAGATTCCTCCCTAATTTGTTCTTGGAATTTCTGGAAGACAATCACCCCGGGAGTTGCTTTGGTCTGCCAAGCTTACTGGGCAGCACAAGTATAAGAATATGTAGTTTTGTATATCATCGAAACAGAAAATAGGCCAGTGGAAGGCATGGGCCACCACTGGCCTATTCTCAGTCAATCGAAGATCTGATGCGAAAGCTTGATGTCAGTCTGATGAGAAAGCTTGGTGTCAGTCTGCAACTTCAGTTTTTAAATTGTTAAGACAGGCTCTTATCGACAAATCTCAACCATCAAGAGACTGTAAAATCTGGATTCTCTTCAACAACTCCCACCCTAAAGCAAAGATACACAGAATATGCAATATGACTGTCCAACAAACCATCCACCAATTTATCACCCCTACTGCAAATTGTACCCATCCAGACAGATCTACTGTGTGCCTACTCGTTTACATGATTTACATAAAATAGGTTCTTGCCATCAATAGGGACACATACAAATATACCAGCAGTGGATCTACCAGCACCAAACTCAGCAAGCCATCTCAAGACATGCAAAGGTTTGGCCAAAGGGTGGCTTTGGCCCTTGAAAGGTGCACCACCTTGCTTGAGATGCTCTTAAACCCGCTGCCCAAGATTTCTGTGTGCTGTTGATTTGTGCCACCAGGACATTGAACTTTGTTGAAACTCTCACATGGTGACCTGAAATCCAAATGTTGAATGCAAATGTTGTGTGGCATCCCTGAGACCTGCACACTCTTTGTGTTTACCCACAACAGTGCATCACCTAACCATGTAGCATCCTGAAAGTGCAAACCCACAGCATGCTTCCCACCACTTACAAGCATCACAGACCACATCCAATCCACTAATAGTACACATGGCCACCAGATCTTTGACTTAATGCAGTGGAAGCACGTGAAGAAGTCCCACAGACCTAATCAGATTCACACGTTCGCCAAATAACATTAATACTTATGACTGCCTGCACACCGCTCTGACTTTGTACTGCAGGCCACATATTGAACCTTGTGCAATATGGCCAATGCTTCTAAGCTATGCATATGTAGCTCAGTGTAAATGCGCAACAGGTCCCCCAAAAATGTTTAAAACACACATTGCCCATGTTTACACTAGCAAGCAACTTAACTATGGGGCTAAAAATAAACCGTTTTGTGAGCGATTCACACGTTAAGAGTGAGTCAGTGAGACCGTCATTAAAACTGCCAGGATTGTGCGCCATAAAGTGTAATCTGAAACGGAGTCTTCAACCCCAAATAACACTTCAACAAGAATAAGCCTGGACTGTTCGCCATTGCTACCCTGAGAGTTACAGAATAACAAGCTTTGGGGTAGCCAGTAGGTCTCGCCTACAAGACCTATTAGTAACAAGCATTGGCATAGCCAATAGGTCTCGCTTTGGGACCTTATAAGTATTTAGTTATGCAGCACAATATCCTTGGTGCAACAACATTAACTGTTGCATGGTTAAACACTTATAAGGTCCCAAAGGCGAAGTCAAGTAACAAGTGTGTTTCTGAAGTTAAAAAAACATGTGTGGTTGAAAACATCAGCTGCACGCGTTTGCCTCTGAAAGCAAACAAACAACATTCCAAACACACAAGCCCAGGCAATCGGAAAAAATTGTTGGCCAGTTATCCTAAAAAGGCGAGAAGCAAAAAAAAACAACCTGTGACATGGTCAGTCGCCATGGGATGGAACACACACCAAAAGGGAGGGACAAATGGCCATGATTTACCAATGAAAAGTAAGGAATTTACTGAGGCACACAAACCAAACAATTAATTTGCAATGCAACAGGTCTCGCATTTACATTAGTTTGAGCTATTGGCATTGTAAATGACAATGCCTTTTATTTATGTTTTGAAACATAAATAAAATGCATTGTCATTTACAATGCCAATAGCTTAAACTTGCGTAAATGCGAGACCTATTGCATTGCAAATGCTGGTTTCTTCTTGCCTGCGTCTGTTGCTGTATTTCCTCAGACGTCTTCAGTGCACCTCCGATCTCCATGGCGGAAAAAATAATCTGAGAGAGCGCACACACGAGCGCACACACACGAGCGCACACACACGAGCGCACACACACGAGCGCACACACACGAGCACACACACACGAGCGCACACACACGAGCACACACACACGAGCACACACACACGAGCACACACACACGAGCACACACACACGAGCACACACACGAGCACACACACACACACGAGCACACACACACACACACACACACACACACACACACACACACACACACACACACACACACACACGAGCACACACACGAGCACACACACACACACACACACACACGAGCACACACACACACACACACACACACACACACACACACACACACACACACACACACACACACACACACACACACACACACACACACACACACACACACACACACACACACACACACACACACACACACACACACACACACACACACACACACACACACACACACACACACACACACACACGGCTGTAGCCTCACCACAGGGATCGGGTTTCACAACCATCCCACACAGAAAAAACAAAATAAACCAGGAGCTGGGCATGGGGACGTCTGGTTTGAGTAATGCGGTTGAGTAACGTAGAGGAGAGAATTTCAGGGAGAGGTGGCAAAGATCCCCGATAGGCTGGAAGGGTACCAAAAACTACTTTTGAAGTGAGGGAGTGAGCAGATATAAAAGTAAGAGGTCCGGTGGCTTAACTGAGGCGGAGGGCAGCACATTTCCTTTCCAAACATACAAAATAGGGTCTCCCGCATTCCGCTTTCTGACAAAGGACGCATATGCTGGATGGAAATCAGGTGTTGTGCTCATCCGCATAGTTAGGCTTTCCATCCCACAAAGGACAATCTTTCTTAAGTATTGAAAAGAAGAGGTAAGTGTTGAGTTGTTCTACTGTAACAATAGGGAACAATTCTAGGAAAGGATACAATGTAGAGAGGATTTTTCCTCCTCAAGAGCCAGGTAAACTTCTTCTCTTACGAGGGCAAGGAAGACAAAGGGAAATGATTAAGATGGTTTTGAGGACAGGACAAGACAGATCCTCAGGGAAACCATGTCCTCAAAGCAGCAGCCACCTGCTCCCAAACAGAAGTCATCATACTAGATGCCGGATCATGGTGATGCTTCCAATAATGAGGGAGAAAAAATGTAATCTGCTTCTTCAGATCAAAGAGGTAAACATAAAGATGAGGAGGTGCTACCTGAAACCTTTGGAAGAATTCGTCAGAAAATGGGTGACTATCAAGAAATCTCCTGACACTTCCAACAGAAACATGACAAACTTAGTGCCAATGAGCCAACCAGCAAGTTTTTGGAATTTATCTTACAGCACTGGAAGGCCCTGGTCTGTGTCAATGTTCCCAGGTTTATGTCCACACCCTATCCGATTGAGGATCTGAAAAAAGTCAGACTCAGTTGACTCCTTGGTGATTAGAAGGAATGGGGAACTGGGTCGTATCCTATGTAACCTTCTTCGAGAATTCTTGAGGACTGGATAATTTTTAAACCATACCTTAAGTTTATACCGAAGATTACTTTCATGGTTCACAGAAATTAAGAGGGACGTCTTTGTTACCAGTCTTTTTACTTTTGCTTCTATGAAGGATAACTAGTTACACTTCTTGGATGTGAAAAGGGCCTTCACCATATATCCTGAATATTTTAAAACCTTTGGGATCTTCAACCATATGTTTGTAACATGTGAGGATACTGTACAAGGATATAAAGCTTCTCATGTGCGTAGGTTCAACGTGTACCTTTATCAGAGATCTGTAGAGCAGCTTCTTCCCACACCAATATAGAATTAAGGAGTTAGGAATGCAAGGTTGTTGTTTTGGGAAGAATACGCTGCATTCTGTTTGAGATAATTATCTGCAATTCTCTGCAGATATTAATTTTTTTCACTAATAAAGTTAGTTTGGTATTACTGGTAAACTTGTGCAGTAAGTTCTGTTCATTTAACATGTAAAGCTAGCATTACGTTGGTGTTCCTCAAAAATAATGGCTGGGATGAGGGGCATAAGGTAAATGCCCCAGTTACTTACTTGTAATTTTCATTATCATTATTCCTACTTATCCTAAACACAGTCATTATGACCCAACCTCCCACCATGGCTGATGACCTTCGGTAAGAGTTGGGAACGTCAGGAAGACTGCTGAAAGGTTATACCTTTATAAAGCCCAGTTGGATGAGTGAGAGTAATTGCGGTCATGCTCCCACTTCTTTCTCCTGAGGAGGGTATAGCTCAAACGTATTGATTTTGGTGCGAACGAGTAGCACTGAGGGTAGATTACTGGTAGGTAACGTGTTCATATCAGCCCTGTAGTAAGCGACTCGGTGTAAGGGAAAACTCGGAGGGCAACACATACAGAAGTGTACAAGAAAACGTTGTGTGCTTCCTCATTACTTGCCAAGCGGAGAGCTGATGATCACTCCAGTTCAATCACACACCCCTAAAAAACAACACCCGCCCTCAGACGGACGATGGTTTTCTCTGTTCCCCATACAACTAGTCAGGCAATCTGTCCAAATAATCACTGTCTTCAATTCTTCCTGCAGTCTGGTGCAGTTCGTGTTTCGCTAACTGAATGCCCAGACGACAAAGTTAGACCTAGCTACCGACAGGATGCAATCAGTACATTATTCGGTTGCCTATTTCCATGTGTTGCTGGTGACGCCATTCTACTTCTCACAATATAACACAATACACTTTACCACCGATGGTACCAGCTGCCCGCTACTTACGCGGACCATCCGAAAACCACAGCACAAGTTCTCTCGTCCGTTGTTGATCTTTTAATGGGTGTCATTTGTCCAGGTGGCCAGCCAACCTAACGGCAGAATATACTCTGCCAGTAGTCAGAGAGCGGGAGGTACTGCTCATGTGTAAGTTGATCAAGAATTGGAGCCTCAAATGTACATCTGAGCCAATCCTAGTGCGCTACGAGGTGTTATGAATTGCTGATTGGTTGTTGCGTCTGCATCGGTCCAAGTCGCCGAACTTTTCTGGAGTTTTAGAAGGCGGCTGGTGTCTTGCTTCCGGTCAGCTTGTGTGGGGGATAACTTCTTTGGACTGAGTGTAGCGACAGCCTGTTTCGTCCAGGAGGGGCGAGGGGGCAAGCCTGGCTGCTGCCGCCTGTCCTTCTGAATGGAAGAGTATCGATGGGGATAAGAAGGCTGGCGATCATGGGAGTGATGCTTCAGCAATGAATGTTTTAATCACGATTGCCAGTAGAGAGCGCTATTTCGTCAGTTTTCCTCGTTCTAGGGGCTGAGGCGGCTCGTAACAGTGGGATTCTCGTAACCTGTGTCCAAAGTCCAAACCCATTCTTCCTAGGGAATAAGGCTTAAAACAAGCACGCGAGTGGTGCGCGCGCTGTAAGAATGCGGCGGCCGCGAAAGTGAAAGCAACTACAACAAACCTTTGAAGAGAGGAGCGGGGGTGAGCGAGCGCGGCAGCCTGCTGAGCTGACCACACGTTCGTGCACCGTGCCTGAAACGTGCGGGTAACCGCACGGAAAAGGCCATTGTGCACGAGCGTGTGGTCAGCTTTCAAATGCCCACTACATAAAGTCTTCGCCAGAAGCAGCGCTTGCGCGGTACTCTAGGCTCGACCTAAAAAGCCAATAGCTCAAATGAACTTTAAAAAAAAGTTTAAATGGGAATTAGTTCTGAGGAGTGGGTGGATGGAAGAAAAGTGATGGGCGGGGGCAAGGGGGGGGAACAATGGGATGGAAGGGCAGGTGGTGATAAAAAGCAATGGGAAGGGCTGGTGGGGAAAAACAGCAGGAAGAGAGGGCGGCAGTGGAGAATCTGAATGAACAAGCATTGGTAATGTATCCGTTTCGCCCATGTAATCAATAAAGAGCTGTTTCCATCAATCATCGTCTGGGAGAAGGAAAAAGCTCCCTGACAGGTAACACAGGGGTGGAGAGGATGTGGTGCAGCGGCCAGAGCTGCTGACTCGAGAGCTGGAGATCCCAGTTCGAGTCTCGGAGGCGCCGCGCAACATTCTGTGATTCTGGCCAAATCACTTAATCTCTCTGGGTGATAAATTGTTATATAAATATGCTGCAAGAGTAAAAGGCAAAACTTTATGAAAATATAGTTCCACCAAAGCGGATGTTAACAGTATTTAGGCAGGGGGAAACTGATAAGAGAAGCAGACGAGGAACAAGCATTGGTAAATGCAGGAAAATATGCTACATCCAATAGAAATGGAGGAAAGGTAAGTGGCACGCACAGGAACCAATGAAAAGCCAGGAAAGAGAGGAAGCTGGATGTAAATCCCGTTTAAGTTTATATTAAAAACAATAGATTTCTGTGCAGACGAAACCTAAAAAAGGTAAAGAGCAGCACAAAGCGAAAGTGATGAACGATGAGTGCAGGCTGTGAAAGAGAAGCAGACAGCCAGAGATCATCGTGAAGTGAGGGTGGGAGAAGAACACCGGTGAGAAAGCCAGGGAAGGAGAACAAGCAAACGAGGGCTTGCACATACCAGAGGTGGGAAAGGAGGACAGGCGAGGAGAAAAGCAACAGAGATGGAGGCAGGCCGCGAGAAAAAGCAACGGGAAGGGATGGTGGCCGGGGAGAAGGTTGAAAGAGGGGGAGAGCAGCACAAGGGCAAGAGTAATGAAAGTTGAGGAAAGGCTGGGGAAAGTGTACCCATATATAAAAGAAGACTATAAAAACCCGGACAATTCTGAATCAGGGTCCTCATACCAGGGTGACTCAAGTAATTCTGAGTCAGAACAGAAGGCTTGGTCCAGTGACGGATCTAACAGGAGTTGGAAAGGCAGACCTAGACGGCCCCGGAGAGGCAATTACAACCAAGGTTACCCACCACCTCAGATATTTCCTTGGCCGAACCCTTATGGCCCAGTCCCATTCCAAGGACCCCCACAGTTTCAAGGACCACCACATTATCAGGCAGGCCCTTTCTTCCAACCTAACTATAATCAGAACCGTTTTTTAGGACAGGGCGTAAGAAGGGGAAGACGTGGTCGGAAGGGCAACAGACAAGTACAGTGGCAGGACGAGAACACACCTGTGAGCACTCTGAGTATGACCAAGGTCCCGCAAGCGAGCACCAGCTCCATGAGGGATTAGTGGTTAACTTGACTGATCTAACGATGACACCAGATGAGACTTCCGTCCTTGACAAAGGATTGGGTTTTGTACCCACAGCGTTTCTTGATAAATTTCAGATACGTTGCGAGTTAAGTGAATTCTTCCGCAAGATACGCATTAAAACATTCTTTGCGGATAAAGACAAACCAGATGAGGACACTACACACACCCCCTTACGTCTTAAATCCACTTTCTTCCCACCATCGTCCCTTATGCCCCCGGAGGCGATAGCATTTGAAGAAAGTGTTTCAAAGGAAATTGAGGAATTGCAACCCAAAAGGAACATCTTTGATAACCTCAATAAGAGAGAAAGGGAGGCTTTGAAAACACTGAGTAACAGAACAGATATCATTATAAAACGAGCTGATAAGGGGGGTGCTACAGTTGTCCAGAGTACTACGGCTTACAGGACGGCCTGTATGGATCTCCTGGCAGACACTAAGTATTACAAGAGAATTACGAGAGACCCCACAGCTCGACTAAAAAAGACAATCAGTACCATGACGACAGTAGCACTAGATCAAGACTGGATCACTAAAAAGGAGCATGCATTCCTTAACCCAGATGACCCCAGAGTACCATTATTTTACACAATACCAAAAATACACAAAGGGAGGACACCTCCACCTGGCAGACCCATCGTATCTGGAATAGGGTCTCTTCTAGAACCCATCTCTAAATACACCGACTGGTTCCTCCGTCCTCTCGTTCCACGCATGAGGTCATATGTACAGGACACCAAACATTTACTTAACCTCCTCACTGATGTAACTTACCATCCGGCACATAACATTATGGTTTGCCTAGACGTAGAAGCACTATACACCAGTATTCCACAGGAGGAAAGCATCCGGGTCATTGAGGGCCTGCTACGGGAAGAGAACTGGACTTGGGATGCTCCAGTAGACTGGTTCATCAGGCTGATGCGCCTAGCTCCAACTGAGAACTTCTTCAGTTTTGAAGACCAGTTATATCTCCAGGTCCACGGAACATCTATGGGCAGCACGTTTGCACCCAGCATAGCGTGTCTGTATGTGGGCCAACTAGAGGACCATTACATCTGGTCCAATAACCCCTATTCTAACAATATCAAGAAGTGGCTACGGTACATAGATGACATCTTGGTCATCTGGGAGAGGGACTCTTCCTCTCTAAACGATTTCCACATGTGGGCCAATCAGCTTAATCCACACCTGAAATTTACAATGACTTATGATAACGAACAAGTGGCCTTCTTAGATGTTAAGATCAGTGCTGAAGAGGGGAGATTGGTTACCTCCCTCTACACAAAACCTACAGATAGGAATAGTCTCCTCCACTTTGATAGTGCACACCCACGTGCACTACGGGAGAATTTACCAATTGGACAATTCCTGCGTATTTGCAGGAACTGCAATGACTTAGGAGACTATAAAGCAGAGGCAGAAATATTGTCTAAAAAATTGGCAGAAAGGGCATACCCTAAGAGAATCATCGACAGGGCTAGAAAAGATCGCGGAACACACCCAGAGAAGCACTCCTCGAAAGCCACGAAAGGGAGAGAGAGACACCCTGATATGTGTTACAACATATAATTCCTCCTCCAACACCATCAAGAAAATAATCAACAAAAAATGGTCCATTTTAACATCCAATAAACTTACTTTTGAAAAACCGATGTTTTCTTTCCGCAGGAATAGGAGCATCAGAGACACACTTATACACACTAAATTTGGTACTCAAAAAACTACTCCTCAAGCTACTCTCTGGAATAATCCACCAGTCACAGGCCATTTCCCATGCGACTCATGTGTAGCATGTGCCTTTACAGAACACACGAGAGATCGACCTTGGTATGCACCACACATGGGAACAATGATCGCATACAAATTGCAACAGCGATAAAGTCATATATATGATCAAATGCCCCTGCCAATTGATGTATATTGGCATGACAGGTAGGAAGGTCAAGGTGCGTATTAGTGAACACAGAAGCACCATAAGGAGGGCCATCTCGGCGACTAAACTTACATCCCATACTGATACAGATATACTGATACAGATGTCAGATGGACAGTGATTGAGAAAATCAAGGGGACGGGCGATCTTACAAAGGCCCTATTAGAACGGGAACAGAGATGGGTCTACAGACTTAAAACTCATATCACGGGATTGAACGATTCCATTCCTTGGAATCAATTAAATTGGTAATATCTGTACTTCTCTTTCGTATAACCCGGGACTCTTATTGCCCCAATTTAGGTGGTCCATATTATGTATATGCCTATGTTCATACAGTGTCCTACATCGGCATTTAGGGGATGTCTACCTATGTATTGGTCTAACCTTACCAACCCCAAATGCGGTTCTTAATATGGTCTTCAACACCTTTATGTGTGTTACCTTTGGTTACACGGATTAATATCCATCTGAATATATATATATATATATATATATATATATATATATATATATATATACACACACAGACACACACACACATACATTTTCCTCTTTACTGAAAGTGATATGTGGTCGGGTGCGAGCTCAAAAACAATATCTGTACCTTACGTATATTAGTCATACTAGGACTCGCTTGTGATCACGCACATACTTTCCTTTGTGCAGCGCATTCTAGTATATACACGCAAACATGGAGTCACAGCGGATCGAAAAAGAATCCCCTCGGTGTTTACGTTACTTCCTGGATATCTGCAGAGTATAATCTTGATTTCGCACTACATTTCCCAGCCGACCTTCCGACTCTCCCGAGTCATTTTGAGTCATCACTACTCGACTCCGGAAGTGGGCGTCAATCCCTCGCCCTGTGATCACTGGTTCGATCTACCTTTAAAGCGAGGGGGTTAACGTCCTACCCAGCACAGAGCCGGCGGGACCCACACCGATTAGGTGAACTACGTGGCAGGACCTTTGGAGGCGTAACTGTGTACAGTATGAATGGACGGAGGTATGGGCTTCACCCTCCCTCGATTGGAGGAGGTGGCTTCATGCTTATTAACTCTTTTTGCCTGGTCTTTTCTTTCCTGTGGCTCTCCCTGATTGTATTGCACGCCCTTACATGACAATGTTCGTATATGGGTTACAATCACACCAGTGTGTGACTACGGGGCAACCCCATATCCGTGAGGCCCGGCGTGAAACATTACTCCACCCTAGATGGGGTAAGAACTGATGTGTGATTGTGAATATGGTTTTATGGACGAGTGAGTACGGCGGATGTTGTTTTTAGGAATGAGTGACGTTTGGATCAATAAGTTAATCACAAGACACATGGGTGTAGATAGTGATAGTATGCGGAACGTTTCCGCCACTACACACAATTATTTCTAGATCACGCAACCGAGTGAGTTTAGAAGTAAGATTGGTATCACACACGCCAAATAGAGGGCAGTGATGCACAAGTTACTAACTTGTGTAACGATATATCTGTAAGAGACAGTAGTTAGTGACAGATTCCTTACCTTAGAATATCCCCAGGCGTCAGGCTGGATCCGGAAAGTTTTTTGCGTAGCAGTACCCTTGCGCGTCGGTAGGCGGCGTCGTGCGGCTCCGCGTCCGTCGTCGGCGTCGTGATCGCCGGGATGACGTCGCGGGCAGTACTTAGGCGCCGCCCCTGCGCGCTGACGTCAGTTCTGTACACGACTTTCCGCGCCAGGAACGCAGAGCCATGCAAGAAGCTGACATAGGTGTCTGAAAAATACTAGGGCCCTGAAAGGGATGTCCTTAACCCTAGAAATCAGTTCGCAGAACGGGGAGGATGGTGGGGCGGTAGGAATCTGTCACTAACTACTGTCTTTTACAGATATATCGTTACACAAGTTAGTAACTTGTGCATCTGAAAGAGACACGTTAGTGACAGATTCCTTACCTTAGAATAGATACCCCAGCAATACCAACCCCGGTGGTGGGTCTGCGAACAAAGATCAGACAAGGAAGTCCTGGAGGACAGAACGGCCAAAGAAGCCGTCCCTCCGGACCGGACTGTCAAGGCAGTAATGCTTTGTAAACGTGTGCAGCGAGGCCCACGTAGCTGCCTGACAGATAACCGGCAGCGGAACACCACGGCCCAAGGCCGTGGTAGCAGCCGTTGCCCTGGTGGAATGGGCACGCAGCCCAACAGGAGGCTCCTTCTTAGCCAAAGAATAGCAGGTCTTGATGCACAAGGTAACCCAGCGGGAGATGGTCCTCTTGTGCACCGCCCGACCTTTTTGGCGCCCACGTAGCCAACAAAGAGCTGGTCATCCACCCGGAAGTGTTTTGTGCGGTCAATATAGAAGGAGAGCGCACGTTTTGGGTCCAGACGGTGGAGCCTCTCTTCCTCTCTGGAAGGATGCGGAGGCGGAAAGAAGGTGGGCAAAGTGATGGTCTGCCCAATGTGGAAAGCAGTAACCACCTTTGGCAAGAAGGACGGACGCGTCCGAAGAACAACCTTGTCTGGATGAACAGACAGAAAGGGAGGTTTGCAAGATAGAGCCTGGAGCTCACTCACCCGCCGAGCGGAGGTGATGGCCACCAGAAAGGCTGTCTTCAGAGTCAGAAGACGAAGAGGACAGTTATGTAGAGGCTCAAAGGGAGCGCACATTAAAAAGGTAAGAACCAAGTTCAAGTCCCCACTGAGGCATTACAAACGGAACAGGAGGGAAGAGGTGTGTAATGCCTTTTAAGAACCGGTTAACAACAGGGGACTTGAAAAGGGAGGGCTGATCAGGGAGCCTGAGGAAGGCCGAGATAGCATAAAGATAACCCTTGATGGTACCCAGGGCAGAACCCTGTTGGGCCAGAGAGAGAAGGAACAGAAGGACCTCAGAAAGAGGGGCAGAAAGGGGATTCACAGCCTTTGCTGTGCACCATGCCACAAATTTGTTCCACCTGCAGGCGTATACCACCTTAGTGGAGGGACGCCTGGCTGCCAGAATCACATCACAAACTTCGGGAGGCAAGTCGAAAGGAATCAACTGCCGCCGCTCAATCTCCACGCAAGCAGGTGTAGACTGGACAGGTTCGGGTGGAGGACCGTCCCCTGCTGCTGCGACAGAAGATCCTCCCGAAGAGGCAGACGGATCGGGGGATCTACGCTCATATTGAGTAGCTCGGGATACCAAACTCTTCGAGCCCAGTCCGGAGCCACAAGAATGACTTGGGCCCAGTCGTGCCAAATCTTCTTCAACACTCTGGGTAGAAGTGGTATAGGCGGAAACGCGTACAATAGACCGCAACTCCTCTCGTGACGAAAAGCGTCGCCGAGCGAGTGCCGCCTTGGAAATTCCAACGCGCAGAACTGATGACATTGCACGTTCTCTTCGGTGGCGAATAGATCTAACCAAGGCTCTCCCCACTGTAGAAAGAGTCCTTGCGCCACTTCCGAGTGAAGACGCCATTCGTGATCCATCATGCACCTGCGGCTGAGGTTCGTCCGCCCTGGCGTTCAGGGAACCTGCCAGGTGTTGAACCATCAGGAACATGCCCTGATGTTCCAGCCATGTCCAGAGGCGCAGAGCCTCCTGACAAAGGGTCCACGACCCCACCCCGCCCTGTTTGTTGCAGTACCACATGGCGGTGGTGTTGTCTGTGAACACCTGCACTACCTTCCCTTTGACAGAGGGAAGGAATGCCTTGAGTGCAAGTCGGATCGCCCGGAGCTCCAGAATGTTGATATGGAGCCGGGACACCGCCGGAGACCAGAGGCCTCTGATCTCCGCCTCTCCCATGTGACCGCCCCATCCCAGAAGGGACGCGTCCGTCACAACTGTGTGCTCTGGCTGGGAAAGGGATCTGCCCATGACCCATTGCCGGTTCGAGAGCCACCACTGCAACTGTTTTGCAGTCCCCTCCGAGATCTGGACGTGATCGGACAGGTTGCCCTGGTGCTGCGCCCACTGGAACTTCAGGTCCCACTGCAGAGCCCGCATATGCCATCTGGCATGATTGACCAGCAGGATGCAGGAGGCCATGAGGCCCAGCAGCCTCAGGGTCATCCGTACTCGAAACCCAGGATAAAGGCTGAAAGATCGGAATCATAGCCTGAATATCCCGGACTCGCCGTTCGGGAGGATAGGCCCGAAACTGCGTCGTGTCCAGAACTGCTCCGATGAAAAGGAGCTGTGGAGAAGGAATCAGATGCGACTTCGGCACATTGATGGAGAACCCCAGCGAGTGCAGGAGTTCGGCCGTAGTCTGGAGGTGGGAGACGACTGCCTGGGACGAGCCCGCCTTCAGCAGCCAGTCGTCGAGGTAGGGGAAGACTGAAACCCCTGCCCGGCGCAGATGAGCTGCGACCACCGCCAACACTTTCGTGAACACCTGAGGGGCACTGGTAAGGCCAAAGGGGAGCACGGTGAACTGAAAATGCTCGGGCCTACCGTGAACCGAAGGTAACGCCGGTGGGCCGGCAGGACGGGGATGTGGAAATATGCGTCCTGCAAGTCCAACGCTACCAACCAGTCTCCAGGGTCGAGGGCAGTCAAGACCTGAGCTAGGGTGAGCATCTTGAACTTCTCCTTCCGGAGGAAGCGATTGACGTTCCGGAGGTCCAAGATAGGACGCATGTCCTCCTTGTCCCTTTTGGGCACCAGGAAGTAGTGGGAGTAGCAACCACGCCCTACTTCTGGGGTCGGAACATGCTCGATGGCCCTCTTGGCCAAGAGGGCCGTGACTTCCTTCTGCAGAAGTACCAAGTGATCCCCTGACATGCGGTGGAATTGAGGTGGCATGGCTGGGGGGGTGGACTCGAAGGGGAGGGAGTAGCCCCTTCGGACAATGTCCAAGACCCACCTGTCCGAGGTGATGGTACGCCAGTGGGGAAGGTGATGGCGGACCCTGCCCCCTACCGGCGTGCTGTGCACCTGAAAGGAGGGACTAGGAGGGTTTGGAGGCCGCGGACGGGTTGGAGGTGGTGGCCTGACCCGCACGCTGGTTGCCCGATCCGCCACGGCGGAATCCACGTCCTCGGCCACGCGAAGACGCCTGCTGCGCGGGCCGGTGGCTGGGCTGCTGACGTGAAGGGGCGCCCCTACCATGGCCACGATAGGGGCGAAAAGCAGAAGTCAGCGGAGGGCGTGTAGCAGAAAGGCCCAGGGACTTTGCAGTAGCCCGTGAGTCCTTAAAGCGCTCCAACGCATGGTGTGCTTTGGACCCAAAAAGACAGACTCCATCAAAGGGCATGTCCATGAGAGTATTCTGGACATCCCCTGAAAAACCAGTGGTTCTCAGCCAGGCGTGGCGTCGTAGCGCCGTAGCGCCACCGTCGTTGCAATAGACCTGCCCAGCGAGTCGGCGGTATCAAGGCCACATCTTATTGTGTATTTGGCCGCATCCCTTCCTTCCGCAATGGCGCGGGAAAGCAGTGTCTGGACCTCCTCAGAACACTGGGGCAAAACATTCGCCACCGAATCCCACAAGGAGTGGGTATATCGGCCCAAAAGGCAAGCGGTGTTGATGGACCGCAAGCCAGCACTGGAGGAAGAAAAACCCTTCTTCCCAAATTGATCCAGGCGTTTGGATTCCCTATCCGGAGGGCGGTAGGGAAGGCGGTTTGGGAAGCGGAGGCTTGGACAACCAAGCTCTCAGGGGTGGGGTGGACAGAGAGAAACAGGGGTTGCCCGGAGCTGGGCGATGGCGTCGGGACACGTTCCTATCCACAGGAGCCCCTGTGTTGGGCTTGGACCAGGCGCCCAAAAGAACGTCAGTGAGGGCGTCGTTAAACGGCAGCACAGTCTCCGAAGAGGAGGCTGCCGGCTGAAGCACCTCTGTCAAGAGATTAGTCTTGACCGCCACAGTAGGGAGTTGGAGATGTAAGGCTCCAGCCGCCCTAAGCAACACCGTTGCAAATTGGCTCCCTCCTCCGTAGCCACGGGAGGAGACAGCATGCCAGTGTCAGGGGAAGTATCTAGACCACTGGCATCCCCTAGACCCTCTGTCCAGTCCTCATCGTACTGACACTGTTGTGCCAGAGGGTCATCAGACCCCTCCCAGTCCTCCTGGTCCTCCTCAGGTTCAAAATAAGGGGAGGAGGGACATTTGGGACCCAAGGTCTCATCGGCGCCAGAACCGGCGTGCGAGCGACGTCGGTCCGGGTCCATGTCCGGAGCCGGAAGGAACTGGGGACGACGCCGCCCGGAGCCCCAGGCGGCGTCGAGAACGGCACCGGAGACATCGGCGCCGGCGGAGGGTGTCGTTAGGTCGACCGGCGTCGATGGGAGTTGTGGAGCCAGGATCGAGGCCGGGGCCGGAGCCGGGATCGAGGCTGGAGGCACGGGCGACGCCGGGGCCGGAGCCGTCGGCGGCGCCGGAGCAACCCCATCAGGGCCCGCGGGGCCCGAAGGCGCACCGGAGGGACCTTGAGGCCCGAAGAGGCGGGGCCATGGCCGACAGGAATTCCTGCACTTGGGCCGGATCCGCCCCGAACCCGGGAAGGACAGGTATTGCGGGGCGACTCCACAGGCATGTCCGGGGCCGCGGGGACGGTGCCGGGAGGGGCCTAAGCCGAGTCGCGAGACCGGCGAGGCGAAGTCCTAGAGCGACGATGCTTTTGGACTTTTTGTGTTTTGACTTACCGGACGAAGAAGACTTCGATGCCGACGACCAGTGTGGACTCCGCGATCGACCCCTGGACCTCTCACGCGACCGGGGCTTCGCGGAGCCGAATGCCGGGCCTCGAGGAGCTTTCGAGACCGCTCTCGCAAAGCTTTCGGGTTGAGGGCCTGGCAGTCGGAACAAGACTCCGGGTCGTGGCCTCGGCAGAGGCAGAAGAGACACTCCCAATGCGGGTCTGTGACGGACATCATCCGAGCACAGGCGCCGCAACGTTTAAACCCGGGCATCCCTACGACACCTTGAAGTCGATTGAAGAAAAACAGTGAAAAATTCACCTAAAATTTTGGTCAAAAAAATGACCAGGGCACTGCTCTTCCCGGATCTGCGCTTGCTGGCGCGGAAAAAGAAGAACTGACGTCAGCGCGCAGGGGCGGCGCCTAAGTACTGCCCGCGACGTCTTCCCGGCGATCACGACGCCCGACGACGGACGCGGAGCCGCACGACGCTGCCTACCGACGCGCAAGGGTACTGCTACGCAAAAAACTTTCCGGATCCAGCCTGACGCCTGGGGATATTCTAAGGTAAGGAATCTGTCACTAACGTGTCTCTTTCAGATTTTGTTGTTACCTTATCATCCGATGTGGCACGAAGGTGAGGAGCACAAATTACAAAATTGAATTTGTACTTTACTAAAAAGACTCATACACTATGTTTCTTTTCGTTGTTGTTTTGTTTTTCTTTTCACAGATGGAACAATCAACTTTTATAATCCACACTGACTAATGGTTGAAGGAGCAGCTATCTGCCCTTTATAATTAGGGTAGGGAAATTCTCTCACTCTTGTCTCTTTGCTCTTTTTCCAGGGGTGCTATATTATCGCCCTGAAGAAAGTCCAGCACCCACATGGGGCCATATAGGACTGAAACATGTTGGCACTAGGGTCCTAGGACCATAATATCCCCAAGACCCTAGTTTTAGCTTTAATTTTAATATTTCAGCGAGATCCAAGAATAAAGGGACACTGGGATCTCTCTGAGATTTTTAATTCTTTATTCCCCTGGCCAAAAAACATATTGTTAAGAGCTCCCTGAAAGATTGGTTGAGCCCACCCTGACTTTTAGGCGTCAGGGTGACCCGATGATGAAGCATGACACCACTAGGGTGTGTGAGGGTACATAAAACAAGAAGGACTTGCTTCCTTGCCCACCACCCGGTGGTGTAGTCCGTTGTCTTCATTTAGGGTCGGAGGTCATTCGATCAGGTTCCATCTAAGATTATATGCACAAGGCAGTAGGGGAGTACTTAATGTCACTTGAGTGGGGAAAGAGAAGCCCACAGCGAGAAGCCCATGAAGCGCTGGTAGGAGAAGCACAAGGTCGAGAAAGTCGCAGGGGAAGGAAGCAAACGAGGGCTTGCACTTCATGGAGGTAGAGCAGGTGGGTAAGTACTGGTTGGAGAGAGCTGGAAAACATGCGCTCTTGTAGAGTGCTTAAACAAAAAGAACAGAAAGTAGCACCTGAAAATGCAGCAGTGGAAGGACACAAACAATGGTCAAATGCTGCAGGGGAACGATAGACCCAAGAAGAGTAAGTGAAGTGCACACGCACTAAAGAATTGGAAGCAAGTAAATGCAAGCAACAATGATGCCAACCTATGGTAAGTAATGGGCAGAAATGTTTTGCAACAGACAGCGCATGTGCCATCTTAGGCGCGATCTAAAAATTATGCTCTTAGCATTCAAAGAGCAGTAAAATCTGCTTCTCGAGGTTCCATGGACAATAGTAAATATAAATAACAAGCGTTGCCTATTTGCCTCCGAGGTCCATGTGCACCGGACAACTAGCCTAACTGTGCATTTCTTAACTGGATTTCTTTTCATCATGCTTTAATCCCGTGTCCATTTTGCTCATGTTATATATACACCATTAAAACAAACACTACATTACTGTAAAACACTTCGAAAGTTTTGTATGCCTAACTAAATGACTTGAGTAAACTTTTTGTAAAAATATACACTTACATACATAGACGCACAGACGCATATATATTTATATATGTATGAACAGCTTAGTTTTAAACAGCTTAAACACAGTTTCTCCCCATTTAAGATGACAGTGCTACACTAACCTGTCTTGCAAGTAACAGAAGGAGAAATAACACAAGGCCTTGCGTGGAAAGGACAGTTAAAACACGGCTACATCCATTTTGGAGTTGGCTGAACGACAAGAACAATTAATTGGGTCGTGTTGATTAAAGCCGTCAAGGTAGCAAATAATAAAAGCACAGGCTGACAGGCGACCTTCAAAATTGTTAAACGATATTTCAGACGAGTGAGGTATCTTGTCCTGGTACACTAAGTATCTTGAGAAGTCAAGTCTTGAACGTAACTCAAGTGCCAGCTCCCGCAGACTATGGGCTTACTGTGCTATGGAGTAAACAAACCCCAGACAGAGGCAAAACGTAAGCAGCTGTCTGATGCATGTTAATTTAGAAACTGTTTACAGCTGGACAGAAAGTCTACCCCAGCGCAGATGCCATCTTGGCAAAACCTTAGTGATATCTTGTAGGGTTCACACTGAGTTCTGAGGGCTGGTAATAAAAAACCACCACCCGGCACCCCCCGCACACACGTGCTGGTCTGAGCCCACTGTGTGCCAAGCATCAACAGTCAAGTTAGCCCGCTGGACATCTGCCTGTCTTGAAGGAATTTTAGCACGAAGGAACAACTGGGCTGTTAGTCAACGAATAACTACATGCAATGCATGAAGATCTAGTGTGTGCTTGGAATATTACCACTTGGCCCACTTTAAATTAAAATTCCACGATTTGATTTTTGCCAAGAAAATATTCTTGCCTGTTAGAATTTCAGTCTCACGCGACAGGAGTATCTTGACTGCTCATTTCATATGATCCTTCTCATAGAGCTCAAGAAAAAAATATTCATTATGCATGTGACCTCGCCATGGCCACTGTGAAAAAAATCACATACTCAAAAATAAAATGAGAGCTACACAAAGCACACTTTTTTGTGCTTGCAAAACGGCATTTGTTTTATATCGTCAATAATGGAAAAAATTAGTTTGCTGCCTGACAGCATAATTCTATCCAAAGTACTGGTAAACTATTATGAATCAATTAAAATAGTAACCCACTCTGTTTTCAACCTTAACTACGCGTTATCCCTAAAAGAGTGGAGCGCAGGAATAAAGAAACTGAGCATATTGCCCCCTTTTATAAATAATTATATTGACTCCCTTAGTAATGCGCATTAGATTTATAAGACTTAAGTACAGACCATAACTCATCTAATACAAAAGGCCCCTTTCCACAGGTACGTACAGTCTATGACTGTGTGGTAAACAGCAAGTTCAGCATGGCAAGTCTAGAGATCAAACATGAATTGCTAGGTTGCAAATAGACACCAAGACCAGACAAGTCTGATTTAATCAAACAAGTAGAATACAAAATAGAACATTGGAATGTGGAGCACTCCATTGAATACAATGGAGTGCTACGTGCTTCTACGGGCCGGTAAAAGCCCACAATGCAACATTCAACTTTTTTTTGTTCACAGGCCCTCTCCCTCGTTATAGGCCTGCGGCTCGGGCCTATAACTCGGGATCAGGGCCTTTAACAACTGGTATAGCCCTCGGCAGCGGGCTATAAGGCTATAGTATAGCCCGCTACAGCGGGCTATAAGGCTATATTGAAAAACAAATACTGGTTGACAGCCAGTTCTGCACACATGCATGGCCAACAACTAACTCTGGATCTGCTAATAATTCACATGCAGGATTAAACAATGACAAAAATACTAATATATATATATATATATATATACACCCTGAAAAAACCATAGGTTTCAGGGACGTTATAGTTAGTTGGACATTTCACTCGTACAAAACCATAGAAATTCCCCCGTTTTAGTTAGTTCAGCTATAACTCGCGCCCCCGCAATGCACTGCTGATGACGTCACATATTACATCATTCATGACATGGTCAGTGACATCACTGATGACATCTCAAATGACATCACTGATGACATCATCCAGTGACTGTTTCTTTAAATTTTAAATATGTATTATATATATGCCAAGGCGTATTGAAGAATGAGTGGGTGTATAAGTGTCTGGATGGAGGATTTAGTAGGTGCGTGACTGACTGTTTAAGTGAGTGATTACATGTGTCTTACTGAATGCATGGGTTAGTGACTAAACTGTGTGAATGTCTGTATCAGTCTGTCTGTTGTTGTAGAAGCTGCTGCATGGGTTGGTCAGTAGCTACATGTGTCTATATGGGTTATCGATTGGTTGCTCGAGTATTTGTATGGGTGCCTGAGTGTGTGTGGGTGGGAGGTGTGTGACTCTGTGCATAGATGTTTGAGTGGTTGATTCACTGGGTGTATGGGTTCAAAAGTGCATGTGGAAACAGCTGTATGGGTGTGTTGGTGAGTGAATGGATTTCTCAGTGGTACATGTCCAAGTAACTACATATGTAAAAGGCAGTGTATGTGAGAGTTAGAGTATATAAATGACGATACGCGAGAGTCGGTGATTGTGAGAGTGGCTGTATGGATGAGTGTGTACTTGTATCAGTGATTGTATAAGAGAGTAAGTATGCGTTTGTTTCTGTTTGAATAAGTGATGTAGTGTGTGTATAACTGTATAGGTCAGTAAATGGAAGTGTGATTGATTCTTTGCATGACTGACTAGGTGTGTGAGTAACTCTGGATGAGTGCTGGTGTGTGAGTGTCTGTATAGGTGTATGAGTGCATATGATAGTGTTGTATTGATGAGTGACTGCATGTATGAGTGATTGTATGGGTGAATGAGTGAATGTGTGTGTAGACCTAGGAATCAGTGAGTGCATATGCAGTAACTGGTATTGGTGTGTCGATGGTTTCGAAAATGGTAGTCTGTATTTTACAGTGGGTGTATCGAAGGATATATTCGGGTGTGAGGAGGTGCATCAGATTTTCACGTGGATGATGTCATCAGTGATGTCATTTGAGATGTCATCAGTGATGTCACTGACCATGTCATGAGTGATGTAATATGTGACGTCATCAGCAGTGCATTGCGGGGGCGCGAGTTATAGTTAGCTGAACTAACTATAACGGGGGAATTTCTATGGTTTTGTACGAGTGAAATGTCCAACTAACTATAACTGTCCCTAAAACCTATGGTTTTTTCAGTGAATTTCAATGGTTTTTCAAACGAAAATTTCTAATTATAATATGCCTCAATCCTATGGTTTTTTTCAGTGAATTTCTAAGGTTTTTTAAATGCTAATTTCTAACTATAACATCCCTATTAAGTCCCCTTGAATCCTGAAGGTCCCTGGTGGCCAAGTAGCCCACCAGGTAGCTCCAGTAAGCGCCACAGACCTGCGTTGCAGAGAGGTGTTCCTAGGCCACGCCCCTTTTTACACCACGCTGCAAATGCGGCTTCTGGCGCACTGCTGCTCGGAGGATGAAGTCCACTTGTGTCCTGAGGTCCTCAGGGCACAAGAGGGCCTCATCGCCCCACCAGCAGTGCACCAGAAGCCGCGCTTGCAGAGTGGTGTAAAAAGGGGCGTGGCCTCGGACCACCTCTCTGCAACGCAGCTCTGTGGCGCTTACTGGAGGTACCTGGTGGGCTGGTTGGCCCCCAGGGACCCTCAGGATTCAAGGGGAGTTAATTCCCCAATTTACAAAGCGCCAGGGGGTGTGTTTGCACACTTGTAATTTCTGGCCCCGCCCCTCCCTGCACCACTGTGAAAACGCGCCTCCTGGCGCATTGTAAATTGGGGGATTAAGTCCCCTTGAGTCCCGAGGGTACCTGGGGGCCAACTAGCCCACCATGTACGTCCAGTAAGCGCCACAGAGCTGCGTTGCAGAGTGGTGTAAAAAGGGGGCGTGGCCTTGGATCACCTCTCTGCAACGCAGCTCCCTAGCGCATACTGGAGGTACCTGGTGGGCTAGTTGGCCCCCAGGGACCCTCAGTATTCAAGGGGAATTAATTCCCCAACTTACAACGCACCAGGGGGCGCATTTGCAGAGTGCTGCAGGGAGGGGGCGGGGCCTCCGGCTCGATGCCAGCTTTTTTTTTTTTCTTCAGAAGGGGGGCTGTGTGGCCCCCCTTTTCCCATTTTTGGGGCCCATCCCCCAGGGACTGACCCCTATTTTTTAATAAAATAAAAAAATAAACGGGAAAGGGGCCGCGTGGGGCCCCCCCCCTCCCGAGGCCAATTTCTGCCCCGCGGCCCCCAGCCCCCGGGGCATGGCCATATATTTATTTATAAAATTTATCATTTTTTAAGGAGGGGGGCTGCGTGGGCCCCCTCCTGAGGCCTCTATTAGCCCCGGGGACCCCATCCCCCGGGGCTGTGCCTCTTTTTTTTTTTTTTATTGATGGAGGGGGGCATTCGGCCCCCCTCCCGGGCCACTTCTGGCCCCGGGGACCCCATCCCCCGGGGCCGGCCCTTTCTGTTGGGGACCCCCATTGCCCCCACGGTCCCTGCCGGCTCCCCGCCTCCTGCAGGAGCCGGCATTGTTTTTCCACAAGGGGAGCTGCTGCCATGCAGCTCCCTTTGTGGAAAAGCAATCCTGCTTTGCTTCATTGAAGCGAGAGCAGGTTTCCCTGCTCTCGCTTCAATGAAGCAAAGCAGAGTTTGCTATGGCTGGGCGGGGCGGGAGCCGCAAGGCTCCCGCCCTGCCATAGCAAACAGCAGTGTCCCGGGGGTGGGCACCCCGGGACACTGCAGGAGCCGGCCCCGGGGGGTGGCGGTCCCCAGGGCCATCAAGGGCTCCAGGAGGAGGGCCGCGTGGCCCCCCTCCTAATGTTTGAAAAGCCCCGGGGAGGTGGTGGTCCCCGTATTTAAATTCAAAGTGCCCCGGGGAGGTGGTGGTCCCCGGGGGGCCCGCGAAGCCCCCCCACCCTTATTTAATGAAGCCCCAGGGAGGTGGCGGTCCCCGGGGCTGCGGGGGCCCCCGCTATTATTTATTGACAATGCCCCCGGGACCTGGCCGACCCGGGGGCCTCATTAAAATGAAGCGTGGGAGCCCGCGCTTCATTTTTTTAATTATTTCGGCGGGATTCGTGACCCCAACGCGAATTCCGCTGAAATTATAAAAAACAATACTTTTTTTGGCCCTGGGGGTCCTTGTGGGACCCCCTGAGCAGGCCTAAGGGGTCAGTGTGTTTCTACCCTGCCCCCTTTTCTTTTTTAATCTTTGTTTTACTGTTTTCTTGCGACTCGGTTCTACCGAGTCACAAGATGGCTGCCAACACTTCCTGGTTTGGAGTGTTGGCAGCCAATCAGAGTGAAGCTCGTGCCCGGGAGGGTTCGCGAACCCACCGCGCCCACAGATATCGAACCTTTTTCTTTTTCTGTCTCAGGAACTACTGAACGGATTTACACCATTTAAAAAAAAAGGTCTCTTTCTGAACCAAGGGCTACCTTTTTGCCAAATTTGGTGTAATTCCGTTCAGCAGTTCGGGCTGTAGCTTTGTCTAAAGTTTCTTATGGAAATTAACATGGGGAAAACGCGTTTTGGGACCCCCCCTTTTTTTCCTCGGCCCCCGCTTGACGAATCACCCCGAAAGTTTAAAGACAGGAGCTGACCGGAGCACCCCACTAGTTTTGAAAATTTCGCAAAGATTCGTCAACCGGCGCCAAAGTAATTGGGAAAAGAAAAAACGCTTTTTGAATAGAAACGAGTTCCTAACTATAACTACCTACTGGCGACTGCCAGTAGGTAATATTATATACACATATATATACACATATATATATATATATATATATATATATATATACATACACACACACACACATATATATATATATATATATACATACATACATACACACACACCCACACATATATATATATATACATACACACACACACACACACACCCACATATATATATATATATATATATATATATCACACACACACACACACACACACACACACACACACATATACACACACACACACACACACACATATACACACACACACATATACACACACATACTAAAAAAACAGGTTACAGGGACGTTAAAGCTAGGCTGAGATTTCACTTGTATAAAACCAGAGAAATTCAGCCATTATAGTTACCCGAGTTAACTATAACTTGTGTCCCCGCAATGCACTGCTTATGATTTCACATATTACTTCACTCATGACATGGTCAGTGACATCACTGATGACATCTCAAATGACAACACTCATGACATCAGGTCACGTCTTCTCCGATGAGGGGACGCCCATGTTGTTGTAACATCTGTGACACTGTATGTCTGCAGTTCACCAGTACGTTAACTGGTAATGCATTAGCCATTTAAATATGTGGAATTTGGAGAAGGTACCTCTGTGGGGTGATCCTTTTTAAAAGGTTCAAGCATGAACAACCTACAGCCAATACTTAGGCGTTCCCTACCCTAACACAACAGACGTTTCCAGTAAGTTGGTGTATAGGGGCTTTGTGTACACAAAACAAAACTACTTGGCAATCCATTAAATTAGAACCGAAGTTAAAATGCTGGTGGCGCCAGGTCGTACAGTTCATACTTTGAGTACAACTGTGCGTTTGTTGGACAACAAACGTCAAAACTGTGGAAGACTGATTCTACGCACACTATCAGGATATGTTGGCCTTAGTCCTGCTAGCTTTCAGTACCCCATCTGTACCCCCAACCTGGCAGGGTAACAGGTGGAATGTGCAACATCAGAAGATGGCAACCCTCACTCCCCAAGGAAATCGTGGAAACAGATTTAGAACCCTTTCATTTGGTAACTCATGCATACCCAAAGAGATTCACAAGGAATACACAACGTGGCATTTCAATATTTATTAAAGCATTGATTCTTGTGTAAAATACGTGTGCTGAAATTATTAATAGAAGGAAACAGAACAGTGTAATCAGCATTACAAGAATGGTAAAGAAAATGAACAATTCAAGCATGTAATGTTACATAGGCTATATCGTTGCTTATGAGTACCGTTCTATTTTGTGCTCTTACCTAGCGCTACTTATCCTAGTGTGTCTAGGGTGGATGAATCTGCCAGAATACCTGTAGGGTGATTTAACTCCCTATTACCTGTGGCTAAGTGTCATCAGTGAACCAATCTTGGTGGAGAGCAGGACATCATCCCTCGCAGGAGGGACACAGGAATCAGCTGGACTGGAATTTCGGCATGCGACAACCTCAGCAGTGTCAGCGAAATGCTCCTCTGTCTCAACAAAGGAGTGATGTTGTTTATTTAATAAACTTCACTCATGTAACCATGCCGAAGGCCACTATTGTTGATTCTTTCATGAGAGCTCTGTCACTGAGCGGACAATAACAAACAGCAGCATTTTGCGTAGTGAACTTAGCCCTTTTACAGAATGTTCAAGGCAATGTTCAAGGCACTCGATTATATGCCTACGAAGAAGTGTAAATGTAAGCAAATCCGTTTCAGAGAATATTATCCTGCACAGGCAGTCAAGCAAATATGTGTCAAATGTCAGCGTTTAAGAAAAGAAGGCAACTTTAAAACATGAGCATGTAAAATGGTGGTGTACGTACTCGGGCCTAAACGTGGCCACATGACAAAGGTATTTTAATCATTATAGTACATGGTCAAGTCATACCCCAGCCACAAAAACCTTAAGTAACTGGTCTGATTCACCTACTTATGAATGAGTATGGCTTCAAATGTGGACAATAAAAGCATAAACTGCACTACAAAGTTAAATACACTAATATGCAGCTAGTAAACTGTTCAAAAACACATTGGGCCAATCACAAAGGCATTTAGGACAACGTGAATTAGCATTCCTTTGGAAGTTCCTCACATGCTTTTTAAAACACCTTTGTGAATCGCCCCATCCCGAGCAGGTAATGCAAGCCACTTTAAAAATAAGTTATGATTCTTAATCATGCAAAGAGAATACGGTTTTTGTTGGATGATCTAGAGATGCAGAAAATTCAAATGCGGCAATAAATGGCTCCTTTCTACTAATGACTATTCATTTCAGCCAACAGTTCATAAGAGCTGGGGAAGAGAGCTTCATCGTATAAACAGCAGATGTAATTCTGCTCCATGACATGCCGTTCACACGGTCTGCTGTCTCTGGCAGTAGGCACTGTGGATTTACAACTCAACTGTCATAAGTAAAAGCAGATGAGCAGTTATGTCATTTTGTTAACATAGGCTCCTATTGATATCATTGCTTGGTTGTGAATACAGAAATTAAGAACTCCAAGGTGAAAAAAAAATCCCCTTTTTTCACAGTTACCCATCTACTATATTTAAATTGTGTAGCCGTTGCAAGGCTTTTAAATTTGGATTGCAGGCTTCCATGAAGGAATTCCTCTCATTATTAAAGAAACTAAGATAAAGTAAATAATTCATAATTACGGCTGAGATGATCTTTGGATAATTCCTACTTGCAACAATTCTATTTCTGGAATTTGAAAAGGCCAAAAGTACAAAGCCATCATAAGATGAGTACCAAGAATTATGAAAAATCAAGATACACTTCTTACACAGAGACTTGCTATTGATGTTTTTTTCATGTTGTGGTCATACACAAGTTTTAAAACGCATTTAAATAAAAAAGTCCAAAATGCGGACATCAGCAAACTTAATGTCATGTCCCTGAATTACACCAAATGCCAACCCCAGTCACGCAGACATGACACAGAATTTCTAGGCTATCTATGCCATGTCAACTCGTGTTACAGTACATTACATTCCTGGTGACCTATCAACACACTGTAATATGACGACTCAATCGTCTCCAGAGACCTGCAGCTTAAATATAGCTGACCGAAGAATGAAATGTAAACAGTTTTTCTGGATGGGAAAAGCTGCGATTAAATGGCCATAATGACAAAGTTCTGCAGTTATCAGGCAACATTCTCTAAAAAGAGTCAGGAGCATCCCACCACAATATATGGCATACAAAAATACATCGTCACACACTTGCACCCTGAGGATACTGGTGGTCTGCAAGGTTATACACAGCAGATAAAATCATTTTTACAAAAGGATATAACAAAAGGGGCAGGAAAATGTTAATTTGTCATACACCAAAATACACATACACACAATTTTTAAGTCAGATTATGCAGGGCCCGGGAAAGCAAAAGTACTGTAATTAGCCGTTTTTCCTCACACCCCAGACCCTCAATCAATAACTGCTTGTGTGCGTAATCTCTTTGCATAATATTGCGATTTTGGATATAGTTCGCAATATTTAAGATTTTTGAGTTTGGATTTTAAGATTAAAACAGCTGTCTTTTTCTTTGAAACCATGTGTAGAGTGTACGAATACTTTACTATCACATTGCTTCAGGTATGTGTGTATTGTCTGTACATACACACCTCCCTTACAGAAACAAGCTTTTTTCTTTTCTCATGTATACAGACATTTACAGAAAAAGCAGTTCATCACAAACTACCTTGAATGGACTCAACGATAAAATGATGTTGAAAAGTTATAAAGTATCCTTCTATCATTTCAATTTGCATACATCTCAATGCCTATTTTACATGCATCCGGACGGACGTTGGTCAGGTCTACAACAGACACCTTTCACAGGCAGGCATTATGTAAACGTATGTGGATTTTCTCTACTTTGAACCTTGCCAGAGGTAGGATGTGTCGTTAGTGGCACTGCCAGAGCTAGGATTCTCTATAGTGCATACAGCCATGGGGGGATTATTAACGCAATCTGGCTACTGCCGGACTAGGTTGCATTAAAATGCCTTGGAGAGCCTCCTCTGTTGGTTTACGGCCTTTCTACTATGTGTTAATATAGCTCCTCCTCAGCATCACTAATAAGGGGCAAAAACATGTTAAATCCTCCCGCCAATTGATCTTTTAAACAAGCACTACCCTGCACAGCTCACAGCATGCCAGGCTGCTGAAGGGAAATTCAGTTCTCTTATCTTCATTTTTACTTTCTTTTCCTGGGTTCAGGGGAGGTATATGTTTTTATTACCTCCCGATATATAGGAGAAAGAAGTCAAGCCTATCAACTCAAGAGACAGAAAAAATAATCTAATAATTCAAAAAGGTATGTTTTTATCAAAGATATCATCCACAACAATTGCAGCTATAAAAAGCAATATCAATTAACAGCTGTATGAGGCACAGGAGGAGACTATGCCCTAATGTTTAGGCTAACGTCCATGCAGATCGGATATGTAGGGTCCAGAAAAACAAAATCCTACATGCAGTCACACTGCCATCTTGGGATTTACGAATCAGGTTAAATGTTATTGTGGAACTGAAAAAGGTTTTGCTGCATTCATGCAATCAGACGTTCCCATACTCAGGGTTTGGGAAGAAAACACAAACTGAATGGTACGGTCATCTATCCCCAATAATTTAGTTGCCAAACTATTTCAAACAAAGAAGCAATACCAATGAAGAGGTGATTTCACCATGGAAGCTGACTTAGGGAAGAAATCAGAATAGAATTCTCCGCAATAACAATTGAACACATGAACATTCATGCTTGCATGTGGGTCTACAAACCAACTGTGAGGCCTCTGCATGTTTTGCCCCAGGAGGTAACAATTATTCTTCCACCTTACCCCCTAAATACTCACATTGTGAGTTTCTCAATCCCCTTACTTAGTTTTTTCCCACTGGCCTTTTCAAGAAAACAGATCATAGAGGAAGCATCATAAACAAGCATTGGCAAAGCTGTGGGTTTCACCATTGGGATCTACTGGCTTTGCCAATGCGGTTTGCCAGTGCCAGGAATAAAGTAAGACACAGAGGCAGCCGCTGTTGCCGGTAGCATCAATGTAAGAAAGTGAACTATTAATTGGGGGGGCGTGGGGGGAGGGCAGTCCAACACAAGTAATAAATTCACTAATCTGTTACTTCCAAGCAAAGATTTCAGCAATTTAAACCCGAGCTCAACCCCTGGTAACTATGGCCTAGAGAAAACAGGCTTAACTTAGAGAAAATGTTTAAAGGATTTAGAAGTACCAAAACAGTTAAAAAGTCAAGAAAGCATACAAAAACACAATCCAATTAAGAAAAATAGATTAAAATATGTTAAGCAAAATGACACTAATACAACAAAAAATCCAAAAAGGGAAACTGGAGATATGAATCTAAACATTTAAGAGAAAAAGTGCCAAGAAAAAGTAAACACCAATCGGGAATCATTGTCCATGGGTGACCAGAAACTAACCAGGATTTCAGGATGACCAAGACGGGGTGCGGATCAGATATGCCAAGCATGTTAGTTCCGGTTCAAAGTCTTTACTTTATGACTGAGTCTCTGAAATGTAAGTCACAATCCTTCAGCGGCGAGAGTTCCCGCTGAAGTCATTGTTTCGGCGGGAAAAGCTCAGACCAGGAAAAGTTACAATTTCATGCTCTGAGAAATCCACTCACCAGCCAGATACTTTTGGCACCTTTGCCCAATCAAGATGGTCACTACAGAGAGTCACAGTTCCTAAGAAGAAAGTAAGACTGCTTCATCATGGGGCGGTGCTCCTCGTTGGGCCGGCTAGAGGGGGTGAGTCACCTTTTAACATCTACACTTCATGTACCCTTGCACGCAGACCCGCACACACCATACAGCGAGATTCATAAAAAGATATCCGATAAAGTGACCCTTCGGGGGACCCGTAGGGCATTGCAGCGCCGGTCCAACGAGGAGCACCGCCCCATGATGAAGCATGGCATCCTTCGGGGTGTGTGTGGGCATCAAGTAAAGGTCCTTCCGACCTTCCCATAGGAACGACTATCCCCCCTTCTCTCCTGTCTTACTTTCTTCTTAGGAACTGTGACTCTCTGTAGTGACGACTTTACATTCTGGAGCACAAGCCACTGGACCTATATCCAGCTCCTTGTCCCCCCTCCCCCCTTTTTAGTGCCAATCGAGATTTCTACATTCAGACAAATCTCTTGTTGGGAGCTCCGAATCCTCCAGCGGGGCAAGGGTGCAGGCTGTGCCTGATGAGGAGTTCCACAAGGCCTGATTACTTCTCACCAAGGGCCACTGAAACAGATTTGCTGCCGGGGAGAAATTAGGAGTAGGAGGAATTAGTATCTACAAGTGAAGTCACACCTTGGGTGGTATGTTCCCGTCCTCCAAAGGTCTGGAAGTCCAAATAGGTTTTAAGTCCCAACTTTTCGGAGACTGTAGGAGGAGTCCTGCTTGACACAGACCAGGATCCCAGGAACAGCACTTAGGGCTCAAAACTCACTTTGACAGAGGCCACCAGCAAGACAAAGTCCAGGACCAGTTGCAACTAGTCAAAAGGGTCTTTTGCAGCTTGTTGCGGTTCTGAGCAACACAGGAGGTCAGTCAACTGACCCAAAGAGTCCTCTTGGTCTTGGGCACAAGTGGCAGCAGGAACAGCCCTACTGCTCATGTCTCAAACAGCAGGTGTAGTCCTTCTGTTCTTCCACAGGTCTAGAGTGTTCTGAGGTGGTTGCAATGGGAAGCCACAGTTATGTTTGGCACCAGCTAGTGGATGGGGGTGACTCCTGGCTCCTCCCTTGCCAATGGGTTAAAAGTTCCTAGGGGCAAACCATCCCAGATGCTCATCAGTTCCTGTTTGCCTATTGTAAACAATCCCACAGTACCCCTTATTCCTAAAATCCGAGATGGGGAAACCCTCTCTCCACTGCAGAGCCTCCATACTCGCCCAGAGGTGTGATCAGGGAAATGAACATTCCCGTACTGGAATCTGAAGTTAGAAAAGAGTCTCTACCAAAAAAGCCATTACTGAAGGTAAGTAGCTCATTCTTCTGATAGAGATATTCAACGACAGATTGCTCACCTTGTGAATAGATTACAAAGCAATACCTCCCGAGGCAGTGGGTCTGTGGCATGGCTCCAACCAGGAAATCCTCCATGACAGATTGGGCAAAGTCCGTCACGCTGGATCTGGCTGTCTATGCAATAATGTTTGGTGAATGTGTGAAGGGATGCTAACGTAGCAGCCTGGCAAATGTCCATGACTAGCACAACATGCACCAGTGCAGTGGAAGAAGCCTTTGCTTTAGTGAAATAATCGTGCAAGCTTCTGATGGATGGTTCTTGCTTAGCACTTAGAAGATCTTGAAGTTTAACATGATCCATCAGGAGATGGTTTTCTTTTTCAGTGCTGTGCCCTTTTTGCTAAAAAAACAAAAACAACAAAAAAACAGATGAAAAGCAGGTCAATGTAAAAAGTAATTGCCCTCTTGGGATGAAGCTGGTGAAGGTCCCACTACAGCATCACAAAAGGTGTTGGCAGAAACATGTGGGTCAGCTCCTTTAGAAAATGTATCACAACAGGTGACTTATGGAGGGATGGCTGATCCATTAAACATAGGAAGGCCGAAAGATAACCTGTAAATGTTGCCACAGAAAGCCTTACTGAGTTAAAAACCGACGCAATAAGAGAACATCTAATACCTGTGCATTCAGAGGTTGAATATGTGAGGAGGAGCACCAGACAACCAATTTTTCTCAACGTCCCAAGTACTCAAATTTGGTAGATTAACGCCTGGGTGCCAGGATGACACCAATCACTTAAGGAGGAAGGTTGAAAGCCATCAACTGTTGCTGCTCCATTTCCATGCACAGATGTGTAGGTTGCGGAGGCTCGGTTGCAAGACTTCCTTGTTGATGTGACAGGAGGTCCTCCAGAAGAGACAGCCGAATAGGGGGGGGACATGTTCTCATTGCCAAAAGTTCTGGATACCACACTCTCCTTGCCCCCAGACTGGAGCCACTAGGATGACTAAGGTCAAGTCTTTCTCAATCTTTTTCAGCACTCTGGGCTGGAGAGTGAGGGGCTGAAAGGCATACATGAGCACTGAACCCCAATTCAGGCAGACAGCGTCTCCGAGGGAGGAGTGCCTTGGAGACTCTGACACACAAAAGCTCAGACACTGTGTGTTGTCTGCGGTGGGAAATAGATCAAGACCGGGTCTTCCACATTCCAGGAAGATGCCATGTGCCACCTCCAAGGGTAACTGCCATTTGTAATCCCTAGGCACTGTCGGCTGAGTTTGTCTGCCCTGGAGTTTAAAGATCGTGTCAGCTGCTGGTGCTCTGAGAGTCCAGTCACTTCCAGAGGTGCAGAGCCTCCTGGCACAAGACCACCCACAAACCAGTTGTGTTGTCCATGAGAATCTACATCCATTTACCCTTGATGGTTGGGAGGAAAGCTTTCAGTTCTAAGCGAATCACTCGCAATTCCAACAAGTTGATGTGGAGGTGTGCCTCCACCAGAGACCACAGTCCACTGATCTCCACCTCTCACAAATGTCCTCTCCAACTCAATAATGTTGCATCCGTCACAACGGTCAGCTCTTGGTGGGGTAGGAAACGGGTCTGCCACAGGTCCAGCTGCAATCGAACAGCCACCACTTCACATCTTCAGTGGTGTACTTCGATATCTGGATGAATTTTGAGAGGTTCCTTGATGTGGAGCCCACTGAGTCATTGGGATCTCACTGCAGAGCCATGTATGCCATCTAGCATGGTCCACGAGCAGGATGCAGGAGGCCAGAAGCTGCTCCCACTAAGACCCAGGTCAAGGGTTGAAACATCGGCATCATAGCTTGAATGTCCTAGACTCGTGGAGGCAGAAGGATGGCTCAGAAAAGCACTGTGTCCACGATGGCTTTGAAGAAAGAGGGGCCATTGTGAAGGAGTCAGGTGTGACTTCAGCATGTTGATGGAAAAATCCAACAATGTCAACAGGTTCGTCGTTGTCTGGAGGTGGCTTAAGACTGTCTAAAGTGAATCCGCCTTCAGCAGCCAGTCGTCAAGGTATGGGAAGAATGGTATTCTCAACCTCCGCAGGTGGGCTGTGACCACCATTATCATCTTTGTGAACACCCGAGGTGGGCTGGTAAGGTCAAAGGGGACCACGGTGAACTGAAAGTTCTCTTGGCCTACATGAAACCGCAGGTACAATCTTTGGGACTGTAGGATAGGGATGTGAAAACATACATCCTGCAAGTCCAGCATTACCATCCAGTCTCCTGGATCCAAGACAGATAGAACTTGGGCCTTGGTAAGCATTTTGAACTGATCTTTCCAGAGTGGGAAGTTCATAGGGCAAAGACATGGAATGGGGCGGAGTCCTTCTTTGGCACCAGAAATTAACGGGAGTAGCAACCAGTCCCGATCTCTGAGGCAGGCCCCTCTCCATTTCTCCCTTGGTCAATCGAGTTTTAACTTCTCCCCGAAGCATTAACAAGTGGTTCTTTGGAAGATGTTGTGGTGCAGGTAAAATGTCCGGGGGTAGTGTAGAAAAGGTTGGGAGAATTTTTTTGTATGATCTGGAGCACTGATTGATCAAAGGTGATGCTCCTCTAGCTGGATAGGTGGAATGTGATGAGACCTCCTACCGGACAAGCATGAGCCACCAAGGAAACTTTAAAGTGGTTTTGCCGTCGGGGAAGGGGCTGGGGTTAAGGTAGCTCATTGCCCCAGGGCCTGGATGCTGTCTGCCTGATCTCCAACCTCGAAAGAAAGGTTACTACTGAGGCCTTGCTCTCTTTAAACCTCTCAAGACCACAGTACCTCCGCTTTTGCTCTGAACAGCTAAGAGCGATCGAAGGGCATGTCCATAAAAGACTGTTCAACATCAGCTGAAAAGCCTGTGACAAACTGAGGCATGGCGCCTAAGCACCAAACTGGTGCCGACTGCCCTACCCAGCCAGTCTATAGTAGCCAGGCCAGAGTTAATAGAATATTCGCTGCATCCTGTCCTTCCAAGATCAGCTTTTCAAGGTTTGAAGGACGTCATCTGTGACCACTGGCAAGATATCCACCACTTTGTTCCATAATGCTTGCGAATATCTGCGCAGAAGACATGAAGTATTACCGACCTGAGGACGAGTCTGGCGGAAGAGGACATCCATTTCATAAATGTCTCCATCCTTTTTGATTCCTTGTCAGGCGTAGTGGTAGGGAATGTATTGGTATTAAAGTAGCTTGACAATGCCTGGACGGCAAGACTCTCCAAGGGGTGGGATGTTGCAATAGGAAGTCTGGATTCTTGGGAGATGGTCTTTGCGACCGGTCTATTGACCAGAGGGCAAGATCCAGGTTTTGACCAGGTACCCATCAGCACATTGGTTAAAGCCTTTTGAAAGAGCAGCAAAACAATGGTTAACCTCGGACCCCTTGCCATGAAAGACTGGTGTTGCTACTTCAGACATTGCAGTCAGAGATTCCGCATTGCCACAGAGGTGGAAGCACTGATAGGCCCTTAGGCCGCAACTGCAGAAGACACCAAGTGTTGACAACTGACCCAGAGGCGACTTGCCATCCAAGTGCCCGATCTGCACCTGCTACTCCTAAGGACAGAGCTACTGTTCGAGCCGGTCATGCTCATCTCGCCAATAGTCAAGTTCTGTATGAGGTCGCTGCCTCAGTCCACATAACACAAGAGCCTCCACCGCCGAATCAGGACAGCTGCAAGTGTCAATTATGCACCACCAGAGCTACTTCTACACTAACGTAAGCAACTATAGACCCTAAATTGTGAGTGAAACAAGAGACTGAGGAAGCAGACTAATTTTGCGATATGAAAGTAAGACTTTTACGTAGGGAACTTTAACTGGGGCAAGCAAACTGAACTGTTGTGCACATGTAAAATTTGAGGTATTGTGAGTAAACTGAACCTGTGCCTAATCAGTGTCTTATCCAGTGTTATACTGGGAGTTGCACATACGAGGAAATTCTGGAAGCAGGGTAGTGTACCGAAGAGTTGTAATGCCTCACTGAAGACCCAAAACAGGATTACAATCCTGCAGAATTGAGAAATTGAGAAACCAATGGTGGTGTGTTGAATTACTTTTTGCTGAGTGATTAAAGTATTTTGTTATAACTAAAAGATAAGCTAGTCATTATACTACTGTGTCTGTTGGTTGAGTACTGAGCTCTTTCCCTTCATAATACCTGTTGGAGAAGCCTTTAACTGTATTCCCTCGCTACCCTAACAGTCAAGTGCGTTAAGGGTGTACTTTTTCCAATTTACAGAGCCGTAGTAAAATGAGCATCAGAGACAAACTACCACAACAATAACGGTTGGGGCCCACTAACCTCTGTATGCCCTTTGGCCCCTTAACAGAGTCTGACAAGCTCCATATACAGTTTAACCTGAAGACAAGTCGCTGACGAAATATCAAAAGCCAGTCCCAGTTAAAGCTAGTGAGGATATTCATCTGAAGAAGGGGTAGGTTTAAAGTGCCACAGAGTAAAGGACATGAATGTATTAACCCGTTAGAAAGTAATTCAGCTTACAATTGGAATCATGTATGCCGCTAACTACTTGTCATCGATCTCGAACACAGGAACTAAGGCTACAATAGAGCTTCTTCTCTTGCAGTGTTACAATCCAAAGAAATATCAGTGAATATTGGGGTCAATTGTCTTGGGAGGGCACGGGGTTCTAGTGGGCACCTGCTAATCTGCACCTAGAATATATGTATGGCTTTCAGGTACACTTTACAAGCGGAGGAACCGTGAGCATGGAGTTGGCCCTCAAGGCTTATACCCTTCAGAGGAGAGGGAACAAAAATGCATAGTGATCTATTTGACAGGCACCCCGTTAACAGTTTATGTTGTAGGGCGAAAATAGTTATTTATTTGCCTTCGAGCATCATACTTCAAATGCATCTGAATAAAAGGGCAGAGAGCAATGTGCCATTTCAGCATAACAGACTCAAATTTGGAATTTTCGGAATGTAAAGATTGCACTATGCATCAGAATTTAAAAACGAGGAACAATAAAACCACTAATCTTTGGGGGCGAGATTCCGCACTGTAGGTAATTTCCTGCTGCACAGCAGGCTGTAGGTCACCACCCACGCACGACCTTACTATTCAAATCCTCAGCCACACCACCGCCATTCCAGCCAAGGGTATTTCCTGAAGTTCTAATTTTGACTGCCAACTGTGCCAGCACTCCAATGGGAAATAATAGCCGTGATGCCTGAAAAGAGAACTCAATGTACGGCGCTCAAAACATGTCTAGTGATAAGAGAATGACTTATTAGCTAGCGCCATTTCCAAACCTACTAAGTAGCTTGAATTTCTTCAGCAGTGGAACGTTTTCACCCTACTTGTTTGGTTGACAAGCCTCACACACAGGCAGTCGCGCATAAAACTTTTTTTGCACATGGTAATTTTCTGATTGATGCCGTGTTCCCTGTCAAATCGAGGTGAAGAAAGAAAATAAAAGTATAGAGAGAGAAGGTGGAACGAAATCTAGGCGTGAAAAGGAACCTAGAGGGAGAAGCAGGGGAATAAGTTATAGGAAAGGCGGGTATTGAATGGACTATATGTACATGGAGGAAAGAGTTAGAAGAAAGATGCCCCTTAATTTCAAATGCATTCAGTCAACCAACCTAATACAAACAGCAGGTAAAGTGTATGCAGAATGTGGGGTGCTTATAATGGATGGAGGTGTCCTTTTTTATTGATATTTGAAATATTGCATGTTGCCATTTCAAACATGAGCTGTTTAGGACATATAAAATAGCAAACAGATATTTTAAAAATTACAAGTAGCTAGTAACCACAATGAGGAGTTTCTGACAAACAGCCACACAGGGATGAGAAAAAGCCACGATTAATTTTGTTAATTATAGAAGACCTTATCAAATTACAGACTAACACGTCATAAATTCAGACCCGCCAGCCTCAAAATGTTTTTCACTGAGTGAGTAAATTCTGAAGGGGGCAGGGCTTTGATCACATCAGTGACTCGGGTATCCTGGAGAGAGGGTGTAGCCCAATGCCGTTTCTGGCCAAAGTCATAGAGGGTCAACTAAGGATGGGCGATCGGGTGGGATGCCCACATACGACCTGTCCTGGCCTGTCGGAGGAGCTCAACTACCTTCTCTAAAATACACAAATAAAAGCTTTTGAAGCCGCAATCTTGCTCCTGGAGTGGATGAAAAACCTATAGGGGATTTTAGTGAGCTTCAGGGCCTTCGCGAATAAGCTGGAAATCTGCTCTGTAGAAGGGTTTCCAGCTCACCTTTGTGGTGCGATATTGCCTCTTCATCGGATGAAGAGAGCGGATACTGTGTGACACACGGTGGCATAGTTTGTATTGGCAGGCCTGCAGATTATTACTGAGTACACATCTCTTTGCAGAGATCTACTATGCGTGCCTAAAATGATGAAGGCATTGAGATATCCACACATTATTTTTTATGGATTGTATCACAGAATATCGATAAGAATACGTACTTATTAGAATATTGTGTCGAAAATAGTCACAAAAATAACGAGTTTACATACTTTGAATGTAAACTACCAAAATATGTCAAAAATATATTGCAACAGAATATTGTCAAAAAAGGTAAGTATATAAACATTTTATATACATCGTAGTAATGGATCAAAAATATTAAATTAAAATCTAATACAATAAAAAAATAGTATTAATGAGTAATATAAATAAAAAATATATACATATTCTTTTAATACTGTTTAATTATTGTTTTTATATTTTTTAACTACATTAAATTAAAAATGAGCCAAAACAGAAGCAAAATAACGAACCTGTAGAGAACTAAAACATGTATGTAACCCAATTTAAATATTAAAATATACATATACAATTTTAATGGCGTGTACAAAATATATAAGTAAAATATATATTTTACAAAATAAAAAAGCTACTTTAAAAAAGTTAGATCAATAATAGCTTAAAAATTAAAATCAAACATTTATAGCAACACATCACAATTAAAACATACATAAAACAGTAAAATTTAAATTAAACAAACATTTTTAACGTCGTAAATATTTAATAAATACAACATATTAAAATATTAATAAAAAAACACTAGCAAAGGTGTTGACTTCAAAGAGTCAGATTAACTAATCTACTCAAATTTAAACAGTAATGAAAGTGTTGGACATTTGGAGGGGTTAAGATTTACTATTCCCACTTTAACATAAGCAACTGAAATGTTGAATTTAGGAAGGGTTACAAACAACATTCCAACTCCCAATCACTACAATTTTTTTTTTTAAATATCTAACATAAAACATAATACATATTAAAAATAAAAAAAATACACAATATAAACAATATGAATTGCAAATACAATATACAAACATTTAAAAAATAGATCTGCTTAAAATATACACTTCTCTCCCTACTACCCAAACATCCAGTAACCCCAAAATTGTAAATTAAACAATAACATTAAAATAGAAATCAAATACAACTAAAACCAATATTAAGTATAAATACATTGCGGGAGGGATGGGCAGAAAATGGAGTGAGGCCATATAGGTGTAATCGTGACGTGTGTTTATTCATAATTCAAATCAGAGTGACCGTGTTAACAGACTATCTTCGGTAATGTTATCCTTTTTTCCTACTCTTGGTCTTGTTTCTTCCAGGTCTTTCTGCCTTCTTCCGGAGGGGGCATCTGGGAGGCACGAGAATAAGAGGAGAAGAGAAGAGACAGTAGGTATGTATGTCTCCCCCCGAAGGCTAGGACAGACACCTTCACCACACCCGGGTGGAATACAAAAAATAATTGTGCCAAACATACCAAATGAGTGAAAGTGACAAAAAAAAAAAAAAAAAAAGAAAAGAAATTAGAGTGAAGGACTTTCTCTGGAAGTAGGAGTTTCCTATGGAATATCCCCTCTCCCGGACGTATTTCTTGGTGGTCTAAAATAGCCCAAGAAATGTCAGGATTCTTTCCCGTTCTCGTATTCCCTTTAAGCTGGGAGAAATTACCTCAGTCCCTTCTAAGGGTCAAAAGAAGGAAAAAAAAATAATGCCGCCTTACTTTGATATATTTCTGTATTATGCCTGTGGTGTGATCGGGGTTTTTTTCTTTACCCCCCCCCCCTCCTCCTGCTCTATAAGAAAGTTTGAGAGAAAAGAAGAAAGAAAAAAAACCACAAAGAAATGGTATGGCAGGATAGAGACATTGGTCCGTAACCTCCCTCCCAACCTCTCCTGATTCTTAGCTTCCACCCACCCCCCCTTGCCGCGTCACGTGCCGCCTCTGCGCAAATCTCCTGAGTGCATGCTAAAGTGCATGTGCTCAATCCTTAAAACATGGTAACACTGGCTTATCCCCAAATGGCATATTTTATTTACTTATAAGTTCCTAGTAAAGTGGTACTAAATGTACAGAGGTCATGTAAAGTAAATTAAATACAAGTGGACCTGCAGCACTTATTGTTCCCCCCTTACTTAAGTAGCCCTTTGAAAATGTGTCAGACTTGCCATTGCAGCATGCATGTGGAGTTTTAAACTGCCATTTCGACCTGGCAAAACAGCCTTTTTGCCAGGCCCAACCCTTCTTTTTTATACATAGAAGTCACCCCTAGAGTAGGCCCTCAACAGCCCACATGGCAGGGTGCAATGTATTTAAGAAGTAGGACATGTAATTTTAAATATTACATGTCTTGTGTAGGAGAGTAGGATCTGCCTCTTATGTTGCCCCCACTTTTTTTTCTGATGTTTACACTGGTTTCTGGCTATAGTCAGGCTGGGACCCTGCCAATCAGGGCCCCAGCCTCTCTGTTCTCTCTCTAAACGACTTGGAGTGCACTCTAGGTGCACTAGTGATTGGATACTGTGGTACCTTATGAGTCCCTAGTATATGGTACCTTAGGTACCAAGGGCATAGGTACTTCACAGGCCTACCAGGGGCTGAAGCATGTATTATGCCACCCCTGGGAAGCAGACTAAATCTGACATCACAGGTCTGCTACTGCAGCCTTGGTAAGGTGGTGCATGCACCCCTTACTGTGATGTAGGCTACCTATATCACTACATAGATACACACATATAAACCTATAAGTCACTCCCAGGGCAGGCCTTATCAATCATGAAGGCAGAGTGCTTGGTTCCTATGTGAGAGGGTGCCCCAGCATGAGCAGAGCCCCTCTGCAGCATTCGGAGACCCTTCTCTGAGGCTGTTTGTAGTGCAGCCTGACCATATATTCTTAAGCGCATTATAACCTCGCGTTAAATGCTAACTTTGGGATGGCTGCACGGAAACATGTCGTGTTTGGTGTCAAACATCTTGGAATACTACCCCCTGCCAGTTCTGGCGGCGGGGGTAGCATTCCACCCTTCTAGAGGGATAGACATGTACCTGCTGTGGAAACGCGGTAGAATCCTGAAGAGCCCTGGCATCACAAAATGGATGCCACCAGTCACAGACTCTGGGCTGCCCTCCTGCTGATGACCGAAACTCGCAGTGGAGGAAGCCCAACAATAGGCATCCTGTCACAGGAGGGTGTGACCACCTTCCAGACAGGGTTTAGTGTATTGGGGCTGGGTGGGTGCACTCCTAGAGTGCTTTGAAGTCCTGCACTGGGGGAGCAGAAGGCTCCTCTGTGCATATGCCAGTTCAAACCAGCTCAGGGGCTACCTGCCCCTGCTCTGGCGCGAAACTGGACAAAGGGAAGTGGGTGTAGCCACCCACTCCCCTGACCCTCCCATAGGTGGGGTCATAGAGCTAGTCCCTCCCCTTTTTTCAGTATAAGATGGGGAACCTGTGCATAGCACACTAGATCTCCCTGGACGACGCTCTTAAGAAGAATCCTGGACCTTCGACGTTCCACTACCTCTGGAAGACTGAAGATTCTCCCTTGGAGTCAAGGAGTGACTCCCCTGCTTGGCAGGCACCAAAAACTACAATGACGGTCGCAAACTACACCGCTCCCGCCGGAGCCCTAAGTCCCTGCAGCCCAGGAAGAGGATTTCCTGACTTCTCCAAGGCCATCGTGAGTCCCCAGCGAAGCTGAGGCAAGTGGACCCCACGATCGACTAGGAACCGCAGCCCCTGGGTACCGTGCACTATTGTCGAGTGCAACCCCTTCACGACGTTCTACGAACTTGTGCTTTGGACCACGTGTGGTCCCAGCCTCTAGCAGAGATCCCTCCTGAATTCAGAGGCCTACACCGTCCCGAGTGACCGTGGGCCCCTGTTGAGTGGATCCTCCCGAGGCGTCTTCGCGATCCCTTGCCAGCCGGCTTGTGGGTCCCCAGAAGACTTTCCAACGAAACCAAAGGGCTCCCCTGGTTGCTCCAGGCCTGCCCTGACCTACCCTTGTTGGGTAAGTCCCCCAGACCTTGATGGTCTGCACCATTGACTTTTCCTCATCACCACGAGACTTGCTGCTACCAAGGCTTGTTGGCTCCAATCAAGTCGCCGACACCTCAGTAAGCTGCAGACGTCATGGGACACACCGAATCCAGCTCCTGGTCATCATCGACACTGCCTGGACCACATGGTCGAAGAGTCAAGACACCCGTGAACGACCCGAAGCTGTCAACGACGGTGGGCATTCATCTTCCTTGCCCAGAGTCACTGCCAAGTGACTGTGAACACTGTCCCCTCTGCTTTCAGGTCTTCCTCCTTCCGAATCCAGGCTTGGATTCCAACGGACACTTCTTCTGTCGTCGCAAGCAGCAAGTCTTCACTGGCTCCCATTGAAAACGACGCCGCGACCCGACACCAAAGGACACCTATGCACCTGGGTGAGGTAACCTCAGCACTACGGTGCTCCTGTGGGTGTGGGCCCTAGAACTACTTACCCTGTAAGTGGCTTGCTTGTAGCTACCCTAGAAGTGCCCTAAAACTCCTATTCTCCCCGTGCGATTATCGCACTGGCTCGTACGGGGCTCGCGTCTGTGTTAGACACATCGCGTCCAACTCCCTTGTAACTATCAGTATCCGCGTCCTTCGACTCGTACTGACCGATCGGTGTGTTCGCCTCGAACACGCCAGGGACCTGTAACATTGATAACTCAATCGCGTCCTCTCGCATAGACTCGTACAGGACTCTCACCAGTGTCTGAACACTGCGTCCGTCCCCTGTGGGTCTCCTACAACTACCTGGGGTGGTTCTTTGGGGTCCCTCGATTCTATGTGCTCTAGCCACGGTCTAGCCAAGATAAGATTGTGATATTTACTTGTGCTAACTTATTTTGATAAAACATTGACTTGTACATATGTTCCTGACTTCTAATCTCATAAAGAGATTAGTAGAGAGTTGTTTAGTAATAAATACATATACATTTGATATATATACACCTGTGTGGTGTCTTTTCATTTGGTGATTCAAGAGATTGCGTGGTAAAACAAGCTGCTTTACATTCCTCCAAGACTTAGCCTGAAGGCTGCTCTCCACAGCTACCACTAGGATAGCTTTCTATAAAGGTTGTCTTAAACCTACCTACCATAAGAGTCGAATTGGAATGGTGCAAGGTGTCCACTTTAATTAGTGAACAGCATATACCAGGCCAACTTCTCACATCTTGGTAGTAAAAAAGTCTCAAATTCGTTTTTCACTCCTGCAAGGCCTACCTCTCCAATAGGATAATATTGGAGCTACCTTACTACATTTAATAGACTAATTTCCAAATGGGGGCAAGTAACCATTTTACGTTTGGTGTCTTTGGAATTGTAATGAAAAATTCTCTCTTATGAAGTCGGATTTTAAATTACAATTTTGAAAATGCCGCTTTTAACAAGTTAAAACAAGGAGATGGACGGAGCGCTGAAACTTTTCAGACACCCACCCCCAGTCACAGATGTGGGTTGAATCCATCATCGTTCTTTAGCTCACTTCGCCGCCCCAGTGCAGACCCAGTCATATGAAAATCAGTCTTGACCCTGTTCCTCATGGGAACAGTCCAGCCCAATCTGGCGAGCCAGGTCTTCCCTGGACCGGAAACAAGCATCCTGGGACTGCTAACACCCTTCATCAGCCAGGCTTGCTTGAATCCAGTGGCAAAGTGAGCAAGGGACCCACGTCTGGGCATACCCTGCCAACTTAGGGCGAACAAAGCAAACACCAGGAGATGATGGACTGAATTGGGTTGACTAATATCTACTCCAAGATTTTATTTGGTCTTTGAATATAAAAATCGCATATCCAAAGGAAACAATAAACAATAGTTTTGGAAAGACTCCAACAGTAATTCTTCAAAAAGTTTTAGCGCCTGCTGCTCTACCAACAGACTCACCAATTGGGAGAAGGCAGATGTTCTTACAGTCCCAGATCTCCAACTATAGCCAACTTTCACCTTTAACTTAAATGTAAATTGCAGTCAGGAACTGCCCCATAATAAAGACTAATATCGGAGACACCCAAGTACCCCATAAACACATAATGGATTACTTCATCTCATACAAGTGGTAAACGACAGTCAAACTTTGCTTTTTTTTTTTTTAAGCCTTAGGAATTCACAAAGCCATTACACGAAACACATGAAGTAATTTGGGAGCATTATCACGGTTGTGACCCACAGACTACAAAGGCAGGCAAGCCCTCCTTTACAAATGTGGTGTATCCTGATTCAAGGATTAAAGAGGGCATCATAGTAGAAACAAACCATTTCCCCACCATGGGGCTGAATAGTGACCGTCAGACATTTTTTGCTGGGGTCACTCCAGGATATTACCTAACCCATGGGTCTCCAAACCAGTGTCCTTGACTTACGGAGTCAAAAAGCAGGGATAGCGACAAAGATAATATTTGTACTTGTATATCCGGCAGGAGAGCTCAGTAATAGGCTGGAGTGTAAATAGCAACAACATCCGAGTGACTTGTGTGAATATCAGGGTAAATGGGTTGAGAATAATGGAGAGCAGTCACATTCTTTTTTTTTTTTTTTAGTTTAAAAAAAAAATATAAATATATATATATATATATATCTTTTTAGTGCAGTTCAAGTAAAGAGACAGTAAAAATAATTTCAATTGGCATATGTTCACAATTTACATGTAATGTTTATCCCTCAATAGCAGTCACATTTGACCTTCAGGAAACCACTAAGCAGGCAAACCTGAGTGCTACTTGCTGGGTCTCTTCCCCCAGCCAAGGAGGCACCTTGAAATATGGCACAAGGTCCGTGACATCTGGTGCAAAATACGCTATTCAGCAGAATGGAATTAGTCACCAGTGCACGTTGTGATAGAGATATTTGGTGCATTCCGGGGCCTGAGGTGAAACGCTGGAGGCACGTAACCACAAGGAGAATAAAGCACACTCACCTGTGAACAAGGCGGCACCACGCCGAAACGCGAAAGTATTTAAAGAGTGTTCCCTGTTCTGCAATGTAATCAGACGAATAAAGTCAGCCTTTCTGGAGATATATATATATATATATATATATATATATATATATATATATATATTTTCTAGGTGGGATGCACTCCCAGGTGGAAATAACGACAAAGCAAGGGCACACGCCATGAGCAAAGTCCTTTTCTGGTTTCCTGCCAGACGCGTTTCGGGC
Source organism: Calotriton arnoldi (assembly GCA_963921515.1). Classification (NCBI taxonomy): domain Eukaryota; kingdom Metazoa; phylum Chordata; class Amphibia; order Caudata; family Salamandridae; genus Calotriton; species Calotriton arnoldi. The sequence goes on from CAWUFW010007530.1 coordinate 258,278, forward strand.
CAACGCCCTCTTCAGTGCCCTTGCTTTGGCATAATTTCCACCTGGGAGTGCATCCCACCTAGAGGCAACTCTTTTTGCATTTTGTATAGCGGCCTGCCTGGTCGCGGGATTGCACCACCGCGAAACACTTGCAGGTCCGCGGCTGCTTTATTGGGGCAGCTAACTGTGGAACAGGAGGTGCCTGTTATATGCAGGGGTGCCGGCGCGAACATCGGCAATCCTTTTAAAGATATTTTTGAATGTGAGTGCCGGCGGCGACCCACTTGGGTTTTACTGAACCACCAGTCCCAGGAAGCATTGTTTCAGGTGGTTCACCTGAGCATAATTATTACGGGGATTTACTGGTGGTTGCCGCATGCCGGCACGTCACATGGTCTGCCACTGAAGAGGGCGTTGGCCCGAAACGCGTCTGGCAGGTAACCAGAAAAGGACTTTGTTCATGGCGTGTGCCCTTGCTTTGGCGTAATTTCCACCTGGGAGTGCATCCCACCTAGAGGCAAATATATATATATATATATTCACTGAAAAACCATAGGTTTTAGGGACAGTTATAGTTAGTTGGACATTTCACTCGTACAAAACCATAGAAATTCCCCCGTTATAGTTAGTTCAGCTAACTATAACTCGCGCCCCCGCAATGCACTGCTGATGACGTCACATATTACATCACTCATGACATGGTCAGTGACATCACTGATGACATCACTGATGACATCTCAAATGACATCACTGATGACATCACTCATGACATCATCCAGTGACTGTGTGTTTCTGTAAAGTTTAAATATGTTTAATATATATAGGGAAAGGCGTATTGAAGAATGAGTGGGTGTATAAGTGTCTGAATGGATGATTTAGTACGTGAGTGACTGACTCTACAAGTGAGTGATTAAATGTATCTTACTGAATGCATGGGTTAGTGACTAAACTGTGTGAATGTCTGTATCCGTCTGTCTGTTGGTTTGTAAGCGGCTGCATGGCTTTCTGAATAGCTACATGAGTGTCTACATTGGTTATTGAGTGATTGTCTGAGTATCTGTATGGGTGCCTGAGTGTTTGTGTGGGTGGGGTGTGTGTGACTCTGTGCATTGATGTGTGAGTTGGTGATTCGCTGGGTGCATGGTTTCAAGAGTGCATCTGTGATGGACTGTATGGGTGGGTGAGTGTGTGTATGGGTGTGTTAGTGATTGAATGTATATCTCAGTGGTACATGTGTGAGTAACTACATATGTGAAAGGCAGTATATATGTGTGTTGGAGTATATAAATGGCTATAAGTGAGAGTGTGTGATTGTGAGAGTGGCTGTATGGATGAGTGTGTACTTGTATCAGTGATTGTATAAGAGCGTAAGACTGTGCTAGTATTTGTATGAGTAAGTGAGCTGGTGTGTGTATAACTGTATAGGTGAGTAAATGGGTGTGTGATTAATTATTTGCATGACTGACTAGGTGTGTGAGTACCTCTATGGATGAGTGGCGGTGTGTGAGTGTTTATATAGGTGTATGAGTGCATATGATAGTCCTGTACTGAGTGACTAAGTATGAGTGACTGTACGGGTGAGTGAGTGGATGTGTGTGTAGACCTAAGAATCAGTGAGTGGGTATGTAGTTTTTGGTGTTGGAGTGTCTATGGTTTTGAGAATGGCAGTCTGTAATTTAGAGTGGGTGTATCAAAAGTTATATTAGGGTGTGAGAAGATGCATGAAATTATCACATGGATGATGTCATCAGTGATGTCATTTGAGATGTCATCAGTGATGTCATCAGTGATGTCACTGACCATGTCATGAGTGATGTAATATGTGACGTCATCAGCAGTGCATTGCGGGGCGCGAGTTATAGTTAGCTGAACTAACTATAACGGGGAATTTCTATGGTTTTGTACGAGTGAAATGTCCAACTAACTATAACTGTCCCTAAAACCTATGGTTTTTTCAGTGAATTTCAAAGGTTTTTTAAATGCTAATTTCTAACTATAACGTGTCTGAAACCTATGGTTTTTTCAGTGAATTTCAAAGGTTTTTTAAATGCTAATTTCTAACTATAACGTGCCTGAAACCTATGATTTTTAAGTGAATTTCAAATGTTTTTTAAATGCTAGTTTCTAACTATGCCTACAGAGGTAGGACATGTGAAGAAAGAAGAAAAAACGCACAGAAAGAAGCAAAAGATGTGCAGAAAGAACCAACAGAGGAGCAGAAAGAGGCCTTGTTGCAAAATCATCCTGTGCCCACAACTTTTTCAGACGGGTACTGGTGGTAACTGACTCTGACTAACCAGAGCCAGTGCTATGCTAAAAGACACTTAGAATACAGTGAAAACACCTACATACACTAGGGACCACTATGCGTTGGGGTACCCCTGTGATTAGCATGACCTCCTCTGCAAGTCCCTAGTACATAATAGGGCAGGGGGATTAAAACTACCTCTTAAAACGCGCTACAGGGCGCGTTTGCACAGTGGTGAAGGGAGGGGGGCCTGAGGTGACATGTGTGCAAACGCACCCCATGGCGCGTTTTAAGTTGCGGGATTAAGTCCCCTTGAATTCTGAGGGTCCCTGGGGCCCAACTAGCCCCCAGGTACCTACAGTTAGGACCACAGAGCTGAGTTGCAGAGAGGCGTTCCGAGGCCACGCACCTTTTTCACCTCTCTGCAACGCAACTCTGTTGTGCTTACTGAAGGTACCTGGTGGGCTAGTTGGCCCCAGGGTCCCTCAGGATTCAAAGGGAATTAATTCCCCAACTTAAAACGCACCACAGGGCGTGTTTGCGCACATGTCACCTGAGGCCCCGCCCCCTCCCTTCACCACTGTGCAAATGCGCCCCGTGGTGCGTTTTAAGTTGGGGGATTAGGTCACCTTGAATCCTGAGGGTCCCTGGGGCCCAACTAGCCCACTAGGCACTTCCAGTAAGCACCACAGGCCTGCGTTGCAACGCCTGTAACAAATTGTGCAGTTGTGTTTAGGTAGTGTAGGGGGTCATGCTGGGGGTAGATTTAGGGTTAAGGGTAGTGCAGTGGTGTTTGGGTAGTGTAGGGAGTCGTGCTGGGGGAGTGTTTTAGGGTTTAGGGTAGTGCAGTGGTGTTTGGGTAGTGTAGGGGGTCGTGCTGGGGGTAGTGTTTTAGGGTTTAGGGTAGTGCAGTGGTGTTTGGGTAGTGTAGGGGGTCGTGCTGGGGGTAGTGATTTAGGGTAGTGCAGTGGTGTTTGGGTAGTGTAGGGGTACTGCTGGGGGTAGTGTTTTAGGGTTTAGGTTAGTGCAGTGGTGTTTGGGTAGTGTAGGGGTTCTGCTGGGGTAGTGTTTTAGGGTTTAGGGTAGTGCAGTGGTGTTTGTGTAGTGTAGGGGTTAGTGTTTTAGGGTTTAGGGTAGTGCAGTGGTGTTTGTGTAGTGTAGGAGGTCGTGTTTTAGGGTTTAGGGTAGTGCAGTGGTCTTTGGGTAGTGTAGGGAGTCGTGCGGGGATAGTGTTTTAGGGTTTAGGGTAGTGTAGGGGGTCATGCGGGGGTAGTGTTTTAGGGATTAGGGTAGTGCATTGGTGTTTGGGTAGTGTAGGGGGTCATGCGGGGGTAGTGTTTTAGGGTTTAGGGCAGTGCAGTGGTGTTTGGGTAGTGTAGGGGGTCGTGCTGGGGGAGTGTTTTAGGGTTTAGGGCAGTGCAGTGGTGTTCGGGTAGTGTAGGGGGTCGTGCTGGGGGAGTGTTTTAGGGTTTAGGGCAGTGCAGTGGTGTTCGGGTAGTGTAGGGGGTCGTGCTGGGGGAGTGATTGAGGGTTTAGGGCAGTGCAGTCGTGTTCGGGTAGTGTAGGGGGTTGTGCTGGGGTAGTATTTTAGGGTTTAGGGTAGTGCAGTGGTGTTCGGGAAGTGTAGGGGGTCGTGCTGGGGGAAGTGTTCTAGGGTTTAGGGCAGTACAGTGGTGTTTGGGCAGTGTAGGGGGTAATGCTGGGGTGGTGTTTTAGGGTTTAGGGCAGTGCAGTGGTGGTCGGGCAGTGTAGGGGGTCGTGCTGGGGGTGGTGTTTCAGGGTTTAGGGCAGTGCAGTGGTGTTCGGGCAGTGTAGGGGGTGGTGTTTCAGGGTTTAGGGCAGTGCAGTGGTGTTCGGGCAGTGTAGGGGGTCGTGCAGGGGGTGGTGTTTCAGGGTTTAGGGCAGTGGTGTTCGGGCAGTGTAGGGGGTCGTGCTGGGGGTGGTGTTTCAGGGTTTGGGGCAGTGCAGTGGTGTTCGGGCAGTGTAGGGGTCTTGCTGGGGCTGGTGTTTCAGAGTCTAGGGCAATGCAGTGGTGTTCGGGCAGTGTAGGGGGTCTTGCTGGGGCTGGTGTTTCAGGGTTTAGGGCAGTGCAGTGGTGTTCGGGCAGTGTAGGGGGTCGTGCTGGGGGTGGTGTTTCAGGGTTTAGGGCAGTGCAGTGGTGTTCGGGCAGTGTAGGGGGTCGTGCTGGGGCTAGTGTTTCAGGGTTTAGGGCAGAGCAATGGTGCTCAGGCAGTGTAGGGGGTCATGCTGGGGATGGTGTTTCAGGGTTTAGGGCAGTGCAGTGGTGTTCGGGCAGTGTAGGGGGTCTTGCTGGGGCTGGTGTTTCAGAGTCTAGGGCAGTGCAGTGGTGTTCGGGCAGTGTAGGGGGTCTTGCTGGGGCTGGTGTTTCAGGGTTTAGGGCAGTGCAGTGGTGTTCGGGCACTGTAGGGGTTCGTGCTGGGGGTGGTGTTTCAGGGTTTAGGGCAGTGCAGTGGTGTTTGGGCAGTGTAGGGGTTTTGCTGGAGGTGGTGTTTCAGGGTTTAGGGCAGTGCAGTGGTGTTCGTGCAGTGTAGGGGGTGGTGTTTCAGGGTTTAGGGCAGTGGTGTTCAGGCAGTGTAGGGGTCTTGCTGGGGTTGATGTTTCAGGGTTTAGGGCAGTGCAGTGGTGTTCGGGCAGTGTAGGGGGTCTTGCTGGGGGTGGTGTTTCAGGGTTTAGGGCAGTGCAGTGGTGTTCCGGCAGTGTAGGAGGTCGTGCAGGGGTGGTGTTTCAGGGTTTAGGGCAGTGCAGTGGTGTTCCGGCAGTGTAGGAGGTCGTGCAGGGGTGGTGTTTCAGGGTTTAGGGCAGTGCAGTGGTGTTCGGGCAGTGTAGGGGGTCGTGCTGGGGGTGGTGTTTCAGGGTTTAGGGCAGTGCAGTGGTGTTCGGGCAGTGTAGGGTGTCGTGCTGAGGGGTGGTGTTTCAGGGTTTAGGGCAGTGCAGTGGTGTTCGGGCAGTGTAGGGGGTCGTGCTGGGGGTGGTGTTTCAGGGTTTGGGGCAGTGCAGTGGTGTTCGAGCAGTAAAGGGAGTCGTGTTGGGGGTGGTGTTTCAGGGTTTAGGGCAGTGCAGTGGTGTTCGGGCAGTGTAGGGGGTTGTGCTGGGGCTGGTGTTTCAGGGTTTAGGGCAGTGCAGTGGTGTTTGGGCAGTGTAGAGGGTCGTGCTGGGGCTGGTGTTTCAGGGTTTAGGGCAGTGCAGTGGTGTTCGGGCAGTGTAGGGGGTCGTGCTGGGGCTGGTGTTTCAGGGTTTAGGGCAGTGCAGTGGTGTTCGGGCAGTGTAGGGGGTCTTGCTGGGGCTGGTGTTTCAGAGTCTAGGGCAGTGCAGTGGTGTTCGGGCAGTGTAGGGGGTCTTGCTGGGGCTGGTGTTTCAGGGTTTAGGGCAGTGCAGTGGTGTTCGGGCACTGTAGGGGGTCGTGCTGGGGGTGGTGTTTCAGGGTTTAGGGCAGTGCAGTGGTGTTTGGGCAGTGTAGGGGGTCATGCTGGGGCTAGTGTTTCAGGATTTAGGGCAGAGCAATGGTGTTCAGGCAGTGTAGGGGTTTTGCTGGAGGTGGTGTTTCAGGGTTTAGGGCAGTGCAGTGGTGTTCGTGCAGTGTAGGGGTGGTGTTTCAGGGTTTAGGGCAGTGGTGTTCAGGCAGTGTAGGGGGTCTTGCTGGGGTTGATGTTTCAGGGTTTAGGGCAGTGCAGTGGTGTTCGGGCAGTGTAGGGGGTCTTGCTGGGGGTGGTGTTTCAGGGTTTAGGGCAGTGCAGTGGTGTTCCGGCAGTGTAGGAGGTCGTGCAGGGGTGGTGTTTCAGGGTTTAGGGCAGTGCAGTGGTGTTCGGGCAGTGTAGGGGGTCGTGCTGGGGGTGGTGTTTCAGGGTTTAGGGCAGTGCAGTGGTGTTCGGGCAGTGTAGGGTGTCGTGCTGAGGGGTGGTGTTTCAGGGTTTAGGGCAGTGCAGTGGTGTTCAGGCAGTGTAGGGGGTCGTGCAGGGGGTGGTGTTTCAGGGTTTAGGGCAGTGCAGTGGTGTTTGGGCAGTGTAGGGGGTCATGGAGGGGGTGGTGTTTCAGGGTTTAGGGCAGTGCAGTGGTGTTCGGCCAGTGTAGGTGGTCTTGCTGGGGGTGGTGTTTCAGGCTTTAGTGCAGTGGTGTTGGGGCAGTGTAGGGGTCTTGCTGGGGGTGGTGTTTCAGGGTTTATGGCAGTGCAGTGGTGTTCGGGCAGTGTAGGGGGTCTTGCTGGGGCTGGTGTTTCAGGGTTTAGGGCAGTGCAGTGGTGTTCGGGCAGTGTAGGGGGTCGTGGCTGGTGTTTGAGGGTTTAGGGTAGTGCAGTGGTGTTCGGGCAGTGTAGGGGGTCGTGCTGGGGCTGGTGTTTCAGGGTTTAGGGCAGTGCAGTGGTTTTCGGGCAGTGTAGGCGGTCATGCTGGGGCTGGTGTTTCAGGGTTTAGGGCAGTGCAGTGGTGTTCGGGCAGTGTACGGGGTTGTGCTGGGGCTGGTGTTTCAGGGTTTAGGGCAGTGCAGTGGTGTTCTGGGCAGTGTAGGGGGTCGTGCTGGGGGTGGTGTTTCAGGGTTTAGGGCAGTGCAGTGGTGTTCGGGCAGTGTAGGGGGTCGTGCTGGGGCTGGTGTTTCAGGGTTTAGGGCAGTGCAGTGGTGTTCGGGCAGTGTAGGGGGTCGTGCTGGGGGTGGTGTTTCAGGGTTTAGGGCAGTGCAGTAGTGTTCGGGCAGTGTAGGGGATCGTGCAGGGGGTGGTGTTTCAGGGTTTAGGGCAGTGCAGTGGTGTTCGGGCAGTGTAGGCGGTCGTGCTGGGGGTGGTGTTTCAGGGTTTAGGGCAGTGCAGTGGTGTTCGGGCAGTGTAGGGGGTCGTGCAGGGGGTGGTGTTTCAGGGTTTAGGGCAGTGCAGTGGTGTTCGGGCAGTGTAGGGGTCGTGCTGGGGCTGGTGTTTCAGGGTTTAGTGCAGTGGTGTTCGGGCAGTGTAGGGGGTCTTGCTGGGGGTGGTGTTTCAGGGTTTAGGGCAGTGGTGTTCGGGCAGTGTAGGGGGTCTTGCTGGGGGTGGTGTTTCAGGGTTTAGGGCAGTGCAGTGGTGTTCGGGCAGTGTAGGGGGTCTTGCTGGGGGTAGTGTTTCAGGGTTTAGGGCAGTGCAGTGGTGTTCGTGCAGTGTAGGGGTCGTGCTGGGGATGGTGTTTCAGGGTTTAGGGCAGTGCAGTAGTGTTCGGGCAGTGTAGGGGGTCGTGCAGGGGTGGTGTTTCAGGGTTTAGGGCAGTGCAGTGGTGTTCGGGCAGTGTAGGGGGTCGTGCTGGGGGAGGTGTTTCAGGGTTTAGGGCAGTGCAGTGGTGTTCGGGCAGTGTAGGGGGTCGTGCTGGGGGTGGTGTTTCAGGGTTTAGGGCAGTGGTGTTCGGGCAGTGTAGGGGTCTTGCTGGGGGTGATGTTTCAGGGTTTAGGGCAGTGCAGTGGTGTTCGGGCAGTGTAGGAGGTCTTGCTGGGGGTAGTGTTTCAGGGTTTAGGGTAGTGCAGTGGTGTTCGGGCAGTGTAGGGGTCATGCTGGGGGTGGTGTTTCAGGGTTTAGGGCAGTGCAGTGGTGTTCAGGCAGTGTAGGGGGTCGTGCTAGGGTATGTGTTTCAGGGTTTAGGGCAGTGCAGTGGTGTTCGGGCAGTGTATGGGGTCGTGCAGGGGCTGGTGTTTCAGGGTTTAGGGCAGTGCAGTGGTGTTCGGGCAGTGTAGGGGGTCGTGCTGGGGGTAGTGTTTTAGGGTTTAGGGTAGTGCAGTGGTGCTTGTGTAGTGTAGGGGGTTATGCTGGGGGTTGTGTTTTAGGGTTTAGGGTAGTGCAGTGGTGTTTGTGTAGTGTAGGGGGTCATGTTTTAGGGTAGTGCAGTGGTGTTTGGGTAGTGTAGGGGGTCGTGCTGGGGGTAGTGTTTTAGGATTTAGGTTAGTGCAGTGGTGTTTGGGTAGTGTAGGGGGTCGTGCTGGGGGTAGTGTTTTAGGGTTTAAGGTAGTGCAGTGGTGTTTGTGTAGTGTAGGGGTCGTGCTGGGGGCAGTGTTTTAGGGTTTAGGGTAGTGCAGTGGTGCTTGTGTAGTGTAGGGGTCGTGCTGGGGGTAGTGTTTTAGGGTTTAGGGTAGTGCAGTGGTGTTTGTGTAGTGTAGGGGGTCATGTTTTAGGGTAGTGCAGTGGTGTTTGGGTAGTGTAGGGGGTCGTGCTGGGGGTAGTGTTTTAGGATTTAGGTTAGTGCAGTGGTGTTGGGGTAGTGTTTTAGGGTTTAGGGTAGTGCAGTGGTGTTTGTGTAGTGTAGGGGGTCATGCTGGGGGTAGTGTTTTAGGGTTTAGGATAGTGCAGTGGTGCTTGTGTTGTGTAGGGGGTCGTGCTGGGGTAGTGTTTTAGGGTTTAGGGTAGTGCAGTGGTGTTTTTGTAGTGTAGGGGGTCATGTTTTAAGATGCAACGCTCCAATACCTGACCAGTCTGCACTACATAAAACTGCAAAAAAACTAAAAATAAAAAGTGTTTTGCACACTTTTGTCATTGGGCTATATGTGGGCTACATCTGGGTAATATTTGTGCTACATTTGGGCTCTTTTTCACTGGTGGCCATCTTGGAAGACTTCTTTGTTATGAAGTTTCCTAATTTCCTCATTTACTGCAGTCTCCTCAGTAGGAAATGCTTTCAGTTTTTTACTTTGATTCCATCAAGAAGGCATTCAGATGTGTCACACATTTGCCATAAATTCAGAATGTTATTACTCTAGTTGTTCATTAGATCACTGTAGTAAAGCTACTGCTCACCAAGGAGTTAACTGGAAGTCTACTGCTGGTATTGAAAGTGATTGTTTCAGTCTGCATGTCAGAATTTTCTAATGAAATAGAAGAGGATTTGAGATCTCACTTAAAACATGCACTAAATTTTCTTTTGCAGCACTAACCATAATTTCTATGGCAAAATGAACCCCCTCATTTTGTTCCTTTTTAAATTAAATATTTTAAGTGTTACCAGTTTATTCCAATCAAGATGGCTTCAGGTGTGCCATACGTTTGTCATAAGTAAGGCTGTTAGCACTCTATTTGTTCTTTAGAACACTCTGGGAAGCTGCAGTAGAACACAAAGGCATCAACTGACAGGCTGCTCCTGTTGAAATATAACAGGAAGATATTTGAGATCTCACTTAAAACATGTCCTAATTTTTCTTTCTACAGCAGTAACCATAATTTCGATGGCAAAATGAACCCCCTCATTTTGTTCCTTTTTAAATTAAATGTTTTAAGTGTTACCAGTTTATTCCAATCAAGATGGCTTCAGGTGTGCCATACTTTTGTCATAAGTAAGACTGTTAGCGCTCTAGTTGTTCTTTAGAACACTCTGGGAAGCTGCAGTAGAACACAAAGGAATCAACTGACAGGCTGCTCCTGTTGAAATATAACAGGAAGATATTTGAGATCACACTTGAAACATGTCCTAATTTTTCTTTCTACAGCACTAACCATAATTTCTATGACAAAATGAACCCCATCATTTTGTTCCTTTTTAAATTAAATGTTTTAATTGTTACCAGTTTATTCCAATCAAGATGGCTTCAGGTGTGCCATACTTTTGTCATAAGTAAGACTGTTAGCGCTCTAGGTGTTATTTAGAACACTCTGGGAAGCTGCAGTAGAACACAAAGGCATCAACTGACAGGCTGCTCCTGTTGAAATATATAACAGGAAGATATTTGAGATCACACTTGAAACATGTCCTAATTTTTCTTTCCAGAGCACTAACCATAATTTCTATGACAAGATGAACCCCATCATTTTGTTCCTTTTTAAATTAAATGTTTTAAGTGTTACCAGTTTATTCCAATCAAGATGGCTTCAGGTGTGCCATACTTTTGTCATAAGTAAGGCTGTTAGCACTCTAGTTGTTCTTTAGAACACTCTGGGAAGCTGCAGTAGAACACAAAGGAATCAACTGACAGTCTCTGCCCTTGTTGGATGTACATGTTTTACTGAGAATGTCAGACTTCATTCTCACATGACTGAGAAAGATAATGTGAATTTACAGAAAATATGCTCTCATTTTAGCTTCTGGGGCACCTTCCAAAACTGTATGGGACAAGCATGTGAAAATAGTTTTCTCTCAAACATGATTCATGATATCCCAGCAGAAGGTTTTTCACAGGGTAAAATCACCTTAGAACACACCACAATTCCTGAAATTAGTATGGTACCATCAACAAATGAATTCTAATGTAACTAAAGTCTGTTATCACCCTTTATAGTTCTCCTTTTGGTAACCCTCAAAATCTTCGATTCACTACAATGCATTTCAATGGGGTACTATCATTTATATTGGTCCCAAGATGGCTGCCAGCAATTCCAGCATGAAGTGCTGACAGCCAATCAGATCTCACGATGACATGTGTGGTTAGGCTCCGCCCAGATATATATGTGTATTTACTTTTGATTTTCTCAGCAACTACTGAACGGATTTACACCATTTAACAAAAAGGGTTCTTTTTGAACCAAGAACTACCTCTTTGCCAAATTTGGTGTAATTCCGTTCAGCAGTTCGGGCTGTAGCCGTGTCTAAAGTTTCCTATGGGAAAATGAATGGGGAAAACACGTTTTGGGACCCCCTTTTTCCCGGCCCCCGCTTGACGAATCACCCTGAGACTTTCAGGGTAGGAGCGGACCGGAGCGGGCCATAAAGTTTGAAAATTTCGCGAAGATTCGTCAACCGACGCAAGAGTTATTTCAAATAGAATGTCGCGGATTTCCTATGGAAAATAGGTCCTAACTATAACTATCTACTGGCGACCGCCAGTAGATTATATATATATATATATATATATATATATATATATATATATATATATATATATATATATATATATAAATTATCAAAACTTCGTGTAGACGCGCTCTCAGAGAGGACAGACACTGTGTTACTGCATCACCGCTGTTTATTCACAACGCGTTTCGCCTGACAACAGGCTTGATCACGTGAAAACGGAAACCATGTCGGCACATTAAATGGACAGAGCAATGAACATAGAAGAGACACACTGGTGTTAGAACGCGGCAGACATCTTGTGTTAGTAAAGAGGCCGCAAGGTAAAGTAAAATGAACAGAATAAAGAACATAAAAGAGGCACACTGGTGTCAAAATGCGGCAGACATCTTGTGTTAATACAGAGGCCGCAAGGTAAAATAATTCATGAATACAAGCACGTAAGCTTGTGAACATACCTACTCAAAAGTATAGCAATCAATCAGAGCTCATAATAGCTGAACATTGCAGTTAATGTTGATGTAGTGCCCTCTTAATGTTGGTGCCAATTATGTCAAACCGCACTCGTAGTGATGTTGCACATTGACTATTGTTATGTTGTTCGTCATCATAACAACAGGTATGATCATCAATTATACAATATATTAAACATATTAAACAAATCACCTCCGCATGTAAGACAATAAAATAGTCAGTCACACTGCAAATGGCCCGAAGCCAGTACTGGCAAGTGCCTATTAATCAATACCATGTGGGTCACAGGGTAAAGAGGGCGAACTGGAGGAAAACACCATAGAAAAATACTCAATGTTCAAGATCCCAATGAAAATAGGTTCAGATACTCTCACCACAATTGCCGACAGGAATCAAAGTGCTTCAGTGCCATAAAGAAGGGAGAAAGGGTAGGTGGCCCGTGCAAGTGAATATTGGTGAATGAGCCCCTTCCTTTCCTCCTGAAAAATAAAAAGAAACAAATGGTTAAAATCAGTACACATCATATCGAATGCTGATGGCACAACAAAGTTCACAATCATGGGACAACATGACGAGGAATTAAAAATGCATTATAAAAATATATAAATATATATATCTCTCACTAGCAGCACATGTGTGTGATCAACTAGTGCACATGAATGCCTTCACAGCTAAATATCAGCACAGGGAGAAATATAACAGGGAGAAATATAACGTATCGTAGGGGCAGGAATATCAGGGATATGCTGACACACAGTGATATTACAAAATACCCCAGTAACAACTTGCAAGGCCTCAAGGGTTTTTACCCTTGCGGTCATTGCAAAGCTTGTAACAACAGCAGATTTCACAAGCAAGTGAGTTACAATGGAGTCAGTAGAGAATTGAATCAGTTTCTCACATGCAGTTCGACATGCGTGATATATATCATAGAATGCACATGCAAACTGTGGTATATAGGCAGCACGACCTGTATGGCGAAGAAACGCATTCTTGAACACTGTAGAGCTATTACCAACTTTGACCCCAAATATCCAGTGGCACGTCACTTTAGAGACAAACATTTTTCCAACATAAGGGATTTGAGTTACATCATTCTAGAACGGGTTGATCGTAACCCTAGGGGTGGCAATAGAGTTTTACATCTGAGACAAAGGGAATCTAGGTATATCATAGATTTCCAAACCAAGTTTCCGGGAGGGCTGAATCAGGAAGAAGAAATGGCAGTACATCTTAAAGAATGATATCATCATGTCGTGTATATATCAGTATGCAGTCTTTTGTTGCTATATGTAGTGGTATGTCTGTCTTGTTCTCCTCCTGTTTCCTCTTGTTTCCTCTTGTTTCGGGTTTCTTCGTGTTTCTTCTTGTTATATTTCTCCCTGTTATATTTCTCCCTGTGCTGATATTTAGCTGTGAAGGCATTCATGTGCACTAGTTGATCACACACATGTGCTGCTAGTGAGAGATATATATATTTATATATTTTTATAATGCATTTTTAATTCCTCGTCATGTTGTCCCATGATTGTGAACTTTGTTGTGCCATCAGCATTCGATATGATGTGTACTGATTTTAACCATTTGTTTCTTTTTATTTTTTCAGGAGGAAAGGAAGGGGCTCATTCACCAATATTCACTTGCACGGGCCACCTACCCTTTCTCCCTTCTTTATGGCACTGAAGCACTTTGATTCCTGTCGGCAATTGTGGTGAGAGTATCTGAACCTATTTTCATTGGGATCTTGAACATTGAGTATTTTTCTATGGTGTTTTCCTCCAGTTCGCCCTCTTTACCCTGTGACCCACATGGTATTGATTAATAGGCACTTGCCAGTACTGGCTTCGGGCCATTTGCAGTGTGACTGACTATTTTATTGTCTTACATGCGGAGGTGATTTGTTTAATATGTTTAATATATTGTATAATTGATGATCATACCTGTTGTTATGATGACGAACAACATAACAATAGTCAATGTGCAACATCACTACGAGTGCGGTTTGACATAATTGGCACCAACTTTAAGAGGGCACTACATCAACATTAACTGCAATGTTCAGCTATTATGAGCTCTGATTGATTGCTATACTTTTGAGTAGGTATGTTCACAAGCTTACGTGCTTGTATTCATGAATTATTTTACCTTGCGGCCTCTGTATTAACACAAGATGTCTGCCGCATTTTGACACCAGTGTGCCTCTTTTATGTTCTTTATTCTGTTCATTTTACTTTACCTTGCGGCCTCTTTACTAACACAAGATGTCTGCCGCGTTCTAACACCAGTGTGTCTCTTCTATGTTCATTGCTCTGTCCATTTAATGTGCCGACATGGTTTCCGTTTTCACGTGATCAAGCCTGTTGTCAGGCGAAACGCGTTGTGAATAAACAGCGGTGATGCAGTAACACAGTGTCTGTCCTCTCTGAGAGCGCGTCTACACGAAGTTTTGATAATTGATATTGACGTCGGTGTGCTCCGCCGACACACGCGCCACTCTCCATGGGTCTCCGGTGATTCAGAAGGAGCGCTGAAGAGTTTGGCATATATATATATATATATATATATATATATATATATATATATATATTTATCTTTTTAGTGCAGTTCAAGTAAAGAGACAGTAAAAATCATTTCAATTGGCATATGTTCACAATTTACATGTCTTACATATATCAGGACAATCCTCTTCTTTCTTATACTGTAATGTTTATCCCTCAATTGCAGTCACATTTGACCTTCAGGAAACCACTAAGCAGGCAAACGTATGCAAACCATAGTGCTACTTGCTGGGTCTCTTCCCCCAGCCAAAGAAAAAAAAAAGCTGGCAACAAATATTGAGCTCTGGAATTACAGCTGGGGAAAAAAAAAAAAAAAAAAGATTACAATAGAAATTCACCATCCCCTTTCTCCAAATCAGTAAATAGAAGCAGTGGGTCTCGAAATGGGCCAATTGAGTGTTTTGCATTGTACAGATAGGAGAAAAAGCGGGCCTATACCACATTCATACGATGAGCTGATCACATTTAATAGAGATGAACCACCATGAATAGAGTTGACCCGCTGAGACTTGGAACCTAATGGAAACCCTGCTATTGTACAATCATACAAGAAAAGTGTGTGATGAGTTGTAGACAGAGTGGCCCTTCCCGTTATGTAAATTACTGTATCCAAAAGTGAAAGGGGGATCTTAACTTGACCCTATTTGATGCCAGGGTATGTTTGTACTGAACTAAAAACTCGCACAATTGTATATCAACAATTGTTCAGAAAAATCAACCCACGCAGTTACTATAGGTTTCTTTTTCTTCCGATTTATGTTGATTGTTGTGTTTTATTGTCACTAGGAGCAGAGTTGCACTCCCAGGCCTTTGCTGGGTTTGTGATGAATGACTTTGCTTATATGAGCCGCAGAGTGACAGTGACCATTCTGTGAGCTCATTTACAAACTTTAATAGGATTTGGAAAAATAAATGAGTCTAGATATAAAGCTAACAGTAAGGGAGGCTTTGGACACCCTTGTTGGGTGCCATGCTCTATCTTTACTTCAGAAAATAATCTACCCATTAAGGTGGGTCTTGGGAGCTACATAATGAGATCAGACCATTTAAAGATAGGTGTCTGGTAGCACAAAGCAGGAAACATCAGAGGTATGTTTGTGCCATGCTATCAAAGGCCTTCTCTACATGCAAAATGATTATCAAAACCTCATGGCGTTGTACTCTAGCACAGTTGAGTAGCATTATGTCAAGATTTGTAAGCAAGGTTATTTCTCTGCACAGTTCCAAATCCATGTTAGCAGACCAATACTAAACTGTAAAAGTTTGGGCCAGACATACAGACAATATTTTAGAGAATACATGGACATCAGTATTAAGAATTGAAATAGTGCGCCATGCGCCACATCTATTGGGTGGCTTCTGCTTCTTCAGAAAGTCTACTGTATTAATGTTATTCCACGATGGCCAAATTTCTCATGTAGCAAAAATGTATTCCATCTGCCCATATATTTTTGAGTAAGAATGGAAAGAAAGGCTTTATCAAATTTGACATTTAGACCTTCTTCTCTGGATGGTTTATCGGATGGTAAATGATGGACAGCAGTTGTAATCACACTCACCTCAAACACAGAGGCCTGTAATTTGAACTTTAATTCTATGTCAGGACCAGAGGCTTCGGATTAGGCTGTTCTTTCTCCACTTTATTCATTCCAGCAGCCATCATTAACAAATAACATAATCAAACTACATTTCTATGATGCCCAGGAAAAACGGAGATAGAAAAAGTCCAACAATAACATTGTCCAATCCTGAGCCAGGATCATCGATGACTTTCCCTTGAGGACGCTCTACCCTCCTCTTTCTTCACTGCTCCAGCAGCATCAAGTTAAGTCATTTACTTCTCTGACTAAAATGTTGGTTTTTAGAATGAGTACTGTTTAGATAGTTGCATGCTGTGCCTAAGCGCGAGTATTTAGGACAAGTGGTTACCTTTGGCTCTGCTCCCTGCAGCACATTTTTTCTGCTATAATTAGCCGCGGAAGTGTCTCTCGCTCCTTACGCGGTCCCCTAGCGGCGGCAGGCTCTTGACGCAGTGTGGCCCACCCGCCGCTAGGGGACCGCGTCCGTTTCATTGATCGCACCTTAGCGCGTCGTTACCCCCCCGCGGCCGACGAGCCTCATTTCCGCTCAGTGATTGTGGTAACTGACGCAGAGAGACTCGCTCGGCCGTACTTCAAAGGCATATGTGTTTTTTCTACATGCACGCGGGGAAAGATCAGGTTTTGTAGCGCTCATCAGCCGGTAAAAAAGAGCCCCTGCCTGGAGCTTGACACCCGTATCTCGGGTAAGGCAAATTCAAATTTTCAAGGGACCAGCCCAGGCAGATCAACACCCTCAATAGCAGTAGGGAGTAAAGGTCCCACATTACATGAGATACACCCTAAGGGTCTCCAAAGTCTGCAGGGAAATTCCCTATATTAACCCCTTTCATTTGACTGCAGTCCTCATCTTTAAGCATTATGGAGGACTTTGATGACCAATACTATGAGGAGGAAGAACAGGAAGTTACATACCTGTCCATGGATGATAGTTTTTGTCAGGTTATGGACTCCTCCATCCTCAAGGTGGTTTCAATGGTGGTGGCATCCTTGAAGAAGAGAATCACAACTCCAGGCCCAGTGCCTAAAACCCCTCGATTCGAGGGAAGACCAGTCGGTGACACAGAACCCCCTACCTCCAGGGCAGCCCACCACCTCCGCCCTAGACCCCAAAAGAAAGAGCGCTGAGGACGCGGGAGTGGATACTGATGACTTTGCGCGTCTGAAAAAGGCTTTTATGGACACCCAACCCCCCTCCCCCTCCAACTCCTGCTCGCCCCTCAGATGATCTCTGCCTACAGCGGACCCGGACTAGTCCCCCCAGACCTCTGATGGCCATGGTGACTCAGGCAGGCCATGGCGCCCGGCGAAGTTAGACCAGTCCTCAGAGCCAGACACAGGCAGGGATATGCTAAACCCGGATGACCTACTTCACCCTCGGTCAGCGGAATGGGTTCCGGCCCCTAAAAGTAGCAGCGTGGGTAGGTCGCCCTCACTCCTCAGGTGGATCCTAAGATGGCCACGTTCCTGGCCAAATTTATCAGGGACCCTAAGAAGGGCATAGATCGTTCCTGGAGGGCGTGCCAGGATAAACTCCTGGACATGGCAGGCCCCTTAGCAAAAATCTTAGATATAGCGGAAGACGCCAAATCCTCAGGTACGCTCATCTCCCCTGAGACTCTTTCCAGCTGGGCCCAGAGGGCAGTCATTTTCCTGGGAAATGCTAATGCAGCAATTTCCACGGAACGCCGCAGATCTTTGTTGATTAAAATTGACCCTAGGCTAGGGGAATTGGCCACCTTGGAGGCTGTGCCGGAAGGCAATTTCTTTGGGGATCCCTGTGTCAGGGAGTTGGGAAAATTTGTTAATACATTCAACTCCCTTGACAAGGCCCAGACCTCTATAAAATGTATCTTTACCCCGCATGTTTTTGGCGCAGCCGGTCGTGGCAGGGGGGCGTTCGACCGGCCGTCCCTACAACCAAGCCTCCTTCAAGTCCGCAGAACCCCGTAGAGGACAATGGCAGGACCCCAACAGGTTTGGGAACTTCTACCCTACCAGGTCGCATCCACGCCACAGAGGTGGCAGAGGAAGAGGAAACGGAGCCTACAACAACCAACAAGGTGAGAGTTCAGAGATCGGAAGATGTGGTGATAGGGGGCAGACTGCAATGTTTTTTCCACAATTGGGCCTCTTTAACCTCAGACGCCTGGGTGTTGCAGACAGTGCAAGGCTTCCAGATAGAGTTTTTCGAATATTCTGCCCAGCCCGCTCTCTTTTTCGAAGGAACAGAGGGATCTGATAGACAGGGAAGTCTCCAACCTCTTGCAAAAAAGGGCCATTGTAACCTTGAACCTTCACCCTCGGGGTTTCCTCAGCAACATCTTTTTAGTGGAGAAGCGGGATGGGAGCTATCGGCCTGTAATAAATCTCAAGGAATTCAACGAGTGGCTCATCTATCGCCACTTCAAGATGGAGGGTATCCACCTCCTCAGAGACCTTCTCCAAAGCCAAGATTGGATGGTCCGCCTGGAACTCAAAGATGCGTATCTTACGATCCTGATCTTTCCCCCTAACAGGCGTTTTCTTCAGTTCCAATGGAACTCACAGATATTCGAATTTACGTCCCTCCCATTCGGTCTATCCTCCGCTCCGTGGTGTTTCACCAAGGTGATGAAGCCGGTGGTGGAGCGCCTCAGATCGGAGGGAGTCCGGCTGATTGTTTATTTGGACGATATCCTTATAATGAATGTGTCCCCAATGCTTGCTAGCCCAACTACAGCAAGCAGTAAGCCTGTTAGAGTCCCTAGGGTTTGTGATCAACGAATCCAAGTCAGATCTCAATCAGTCTCGGAAGATGCAATTCTTGGGTTTCTTGGTGGACTCAGTCGAGGCAACTCTAAGACTTCCGTCTCACAAACTGGCCAAAATCAGGCACAAACTGAGACAAACTCTAGCCAAACCCACGATATCTCTTCGCCAACTCGCCAGAGTGGTGGGCCTCCTATAGTCTTCCATTCAGGCCATATTTCCGGGCCCCCTGCATTACAGGGCCCTTCAGCGTCTCAAAAGCTCTCACCTTCACAAGGGCCTTACTTACTCCCAGTTTGTTCCCCTCTCGGAAGAGGCCAAAACAGAACTGCAATGGTGGATCTCTCACATGGAAAGGTCTGGCGATTTTCTGATCACAACACCACCTAGTAATAGAGTCCGACGCAAGTGGTTCAGGCTGGGGTGCCCGGTGCGGGGCTTTTCTACAGGAGGAATATGGTCCTCAAGGCCTTCACATAAATTGCTTGGAGCGGATGGCGGGTTCCTTTGCGGTGAAATGCTGGACCAAGGACAAGGCCCAATGTTGTGTCCTTCTCAAGATGGACAATGTGGCAGTGATACGTTGCATCAACCACTTAGGGGGGACGAGATCCAGAGCCTTATCAGATCTGGCACGGGACCTCTGGATTTACTGCCTACCCAACCAGATTTCACTTGCGGCGGAACACCTTCCGGGAACATCCAATCAGGTTGCAGATTGGTGCTCCCGCCACTGGAAGGATACCAGCCTATGGAAGCTACATCCGGGGGTATTCCGCAAACTTCAATCCCTATGGGGCCCCTTCTCGATAGACCTCTTTGCCTCCCGGCTGGATACCCAGTTGCAGAGGAATTACAGCTGGCGCCCGGATCCGGAAGCCTTGGCGGCGGATGCGTTCCTGCACGATTGGAGTGTGGAACAGGGTTACGCTTTTCCACCCTTCGTGATAATGAGGGTGTCCACCCAGGTGAGAAGACAACAGGCAGATCTGGTGGTGATCACCCCAATTTGGAGGTCGCAAGCTTGTTTCCAGTTCTGATAGAACTTTCTTGGGATTTTCCAAATCAGTCTACCCCAGTTTCACGATCTCCTCAGAGATCCACGAGGGAATCCCCATCACCTCCTCCTCTCAGGCGGCCTTCAACTGATGGCCTGGCGGGTTACAGGCAACGTTGGAAGGTGCCAGGCCTTTCGGAGGACACTGCCTCGCTACTCGCAAAGTCTTGGGCAGAGAACACTAACAAGAGATACCGCTCCGCTTGTTCTAGATGGTCTAGATGGGAGAGTTGGTGTCTTCGACAACAGGTTGATCTGATCTGGGCCGAGGTTGTCCATGTCCTTAACTTCTTAGCCTCCCTGGCGAAAGAGGGCCTGGCCTACAGGTCAATCAACACCTTCCATATGCCAGTGGACGGTCACACAATCGGGGAACACCCGCTAGTGTGCAAACTATTTAGAGGTATCAGGCTATCTGCACCCCCAGAACCTCGGTACTCTACCCTTTGGGAGGGCAACAAGGTCTTAAATCTGTTCCGATCATGGCCATCGAATAAGTATCTCTCCAGGAAACAGATGTCGGCGAAACTGGCGACCCTTCTTTGTTTAATATCCTGTCGCAGGGTTTCAGATGTGCGGGCTTTGGATCTCACGGCCGAGTATTCACTCCGGAGGGAGTTACATTTCACATCTCCAGAAGAACCTAATGTAATTCAAGGTCTGTGTCTAATCCCGCTTTCCCGGATGTCCCAAAATTGTGTGGTCAGAGCATTAAAAGCCTATGAAGTGGCGACAGTCGATATATGTCCTCAGGGCGTCAGGCAATTGTTTATAGCTCTTACTAAACCACACGGGCGGTTTCCTCCCCTACGATTGCGAGATGGGTTTGCTGGGTTATGCAGGACGATACCAAAGGGGATGATGGACTGAGCGTTAGAGCAAATCAAACACTCACCCCCAGTCAACTGATCTGGGTTTAATCCATCATCATTCTTTAGCTCACTCCACCACCCCAGTTCAGACATGGCCATATGCAAATCAGTCTGACCCTGTGCCTCATGGGAACAGTCCAGCCCGAACTGCCAAGCCATGTCTTCCCTGGACCGGAAACAAGCATCCTGGGACCGGTTTCGGGTTCAAAACCCTCATCAGCCAGGCTAGCTTGAATCCAGTGGCAAAGTGAGCAAGGGACCCAGGTCTGGGCATACCCTGCCAACTTAGGGCGAACAAAGCGATACCAAAGGGGATGATGGACTGAGCGTTAGAGCAAATCAAACACTCACCCCCAGTCAACTGATCTGGGTTTAATCCATCATCATTCTTTAGCTCACTCCACCACCCCAGTTCAGACATGGCCATATGCAAATCAGTCTGACCCTGTGCCTCATGGGAACAGTCCAGCCCGAACTGCCAAGCCATGTCTTCCCTGGACCGGAAACAAGCATCCTGGGACCGGTTTCGGGTTCAAAACCCTCATCAGCCAGGCTATCTTGAATCCAGTGGCAAAGTGAGCAAGGGACCCACGTCTGGGCATACCCTGCCAACTTAGGGCGAACAAAGCGATACCAAAGGGGATGATGGACTGAGCGTTAGAGCAAATCAAACACTCACCCCCAGTCAACTGATCTGGGTTTAATCCATCATCATTCTTTAGCTCACTCCACCACCCCAGTTCAGACATGGCCATATGCAAATCAGTCTGACCCTGTGCCTCATGGGAACAGTCCAGCCCGAACTGCCAAGCCATGTCTTCCCTGGACCGGAAACAAGCATCCTGGGTTATGCAGGAAGCAGGGATAGACACTTCTCATTTTGGGGCTCATTCTGTCTGGGGTGCAATGGCATCGAAAGCTTTTTCTCTGGGGGCGCGGTTGGAGGATATCCTTAATGCCGCAGACTGGTCCTCAGACTCTACCTTCAAGAGATTCTATTTCAAGCCAGTGTCATCACTGGCGTCTCTGGTGGTGGATAAGCTTTAAACTAGCCTAATCCGAAGTCTCCGGTCCTCACATAGAATGAAAAATTTCCTAGCTATAGTAAAGGAAAGTTTCAATTCTATTAAGGACGTGGAGGCGAGGATTAGCCCACCCGGTTGAGGATCCCTCCCAGAACACCTTGGTACACGTGGTGAGTAACCCATTTACGTTTTTCTCTGATGGTTTGCTAAAACATGATTGCTTCCTTAATCTGGGCTGGCTGTGAAAATCACTGTTGTTGAGGACGTTTATGTTGTTCCATATTCCGGAATCACAACCTATTCCTTATTTGACCTAGGTTTGGATGCCAATAAACAAGAGTAACTTGAAGACTTGCAGGCTGCACGAAGAAAGAGGAGTGTAGAGCGTCCTCAAGGGAAAGTCATCGATGATCCTGGCTCAGGATTTAACAATGTTATTGTTGGACTTTTTCTATCTCCATTTTCCCTGGGCATCATGAAATGTGGGTTGATTATGTTCTTTGTTAATGATGGCTGCGGGAATGAATATAGTGGAGAAAGAACAGCCTAATCCTCGCCTCCGCGCCCTTAATAGAATTGAAACTTTCCTTTACGATAGATAGGAAATTTTTCATTATGCTTTAAGGTTATGTCACAGAGGTCAGAAATCAACTACATACCGATGGATCCCTCCCCCTTCATTGGGATGGATGTCTAGATACCGATCGGCCTGGTATATTCCAGATTCAGAGGTGTTCACTATTCAAGGAATCTATTCAACAGAAGCATTTTAACTTCTTTTTTGAAGGAGGTAGCCGAGGGGTTAGAAGGCAGTGCGTTCCATATTCTTGGGGCTAGAACGGTGAAGAGGCGGTTGTACGTTTTCTTTCTTGTTGAACTTCTGTGGTTTCAACAGTAGGGAGTTAGCACTTCTTAAGAAATGACTACCCCCCCGAAAGTTCGAGTTTTTTGGCCAGGTAGACAAGAATGTTATGATGAAGAGCCATGTGTGTCATGCAGGCTATCTTCAACTGGATCCTTGCTTCAAACGGGAGACATTTTACATGTTTTAGGTCTGGTGCGATGTGGTCGAATCTTCTGGATCCTGTGATGAGCCTAGCAGCTGAGTTTAGTGTGGCCCTTAGCGGCACCAGCCTCGCTTTGGGTAACTCTGCAAGAGTTACACTCCCATAATCTAAACAAGAGATGACTAGGGATTGGACTGCTAACTGAAAGTCATCAGGGGTCCAGAAGCGTTTGATTTTCCTTAGTGTGCTCAGTTAGTAATTGGCTCCCCTGGCAGTTGCACTAATATGATCTTGCATATTCAGGTATTTATCCAGCATTATACCTAGTGATCTAGTAGAGTCAATAACGTGGGGGGCGCAATTGAGAGCTGCAAGCTGTTTGAGCCATTCTTCTATGGGGGTGGAGTGACTGTGGGGGGCGATCAAGAGGAATTCCGTTTTGAGTGTGCTGAGCATAAGGTGATTACGGGTTAACCATTGTTGGGTTTTCAGTAGGGTACAGTTGAATGTTATGATATCTTCGGGTGAGGAAATTTCGGAGTACAATTGTGTATCGTCAGTGTACATGTGGGACTGAATGTTTGAGTGCCTCAGAATTTCAGATAGAGGTTCCATGTACAAGTTGAATAACATGGCTGAGAGCGTGGATTCTTGAGGCACTCCAATCAAGACCGGAGTAATGTCGGAAAGGGTTTGATTGACTTTGATTCTTTGAGCTCTGTTGTGTAGGAACGAAGCAAACCAGTTAAGAACGGGACCAGATAGCCCCATTCTTTTCTTCAGAAGGTTAATTATGTTGTCATGTTTGACCATATCGAACGCTGATGAGAGATCAAGAAGAATAAGCAGGCAAGGTTTGTTTTGATCAAGCAGTCTCAAGGAATTATCTACAATGTGTGTTAGGGCCTTTTCAGTGCTATGTCCAGTTCTGAAGCCGGATTGGCATTGGTCAAGAAGATGAAACTGCTAGATGTGTTTGCAGAGTTGCAGATGTACACATTTCTAAAGTAACTTTGCTAGTGTTGATATATTGGTAATAACTGGACGGAAGACGTTTAGGTCAGACAGGTACACGTTTGGTTTTTTTTTTGGCTTAGAAGTAACCTGTACTATCTTTAGGCAATCAGAAATCAAGCCCCGAGTGAGAGATGCATTGACAATCTTAGACCTAAGAGGGAGAAAACAAGGTCTAAGCTCTTTAATGAGCTTGGCGGGCAAAGGATCATTAAACTGGTTGGAGGGTTTTATTGATATTGTTTTGAGTATTACAGCTTTATCTTGAAGTTTGAAGGCATTCTAAGTAGCGTTATTTTTTGGTGTATAACCAGTATGAGGGGATCTCACCAGTGAAATGGATTGATTGTGATGTTCAGTAAAACCATTTGTCATGTTAGTGAGGGAGGTAGGAGGTTGTTGCTGATAGATGTTAGCTTGGTTAGATTAATATTTCTCAAGACTCTACCCCATTGCCTGGGTTTAAGAAGTTGGCCCTGTCTAATCAGGACATTTTAAGGGATGAGGAAGGAGATTAGGTAGTGATCTGACCAAACACAAGCGGATATGGAGTCCAGCTGTAGGATATTATCCTTGGTGAAAATTAAAATCGAGGGTGAAGCCTCGATTGTGTGTTGTGCAATTACATGTCTGGGTAAGGGAGAGGTCAGAGAGGAAGACCTTGAAGGTGTTCCGTATGGGGTCATGTGAGTCATTCCAGTGAATGTTGAAATCCCCAAGGAAGATCTGGTTGGTGTGTTGTTCCGAATTAGAGGAGATGGTTTCCATTATTTGTTTGATGAAAGTTAGTTGAGTGGAGTTTGCACACAATTTTGTCATTGTTCCAAATATCAATACCTAGGTATTCACAGGAGGGTATAGGAGCAGTGTGTGCATGTTTCAAGGTGAGCAAGGAGTGGTAGATGCATGCTATGCCGCTCCAAATCTTACACATCCATCCAATCTGATAATGTCATAGTTGGGTTGAGCAAGGATATCAAGGATGGGTGAGGAGGCATCATTGAGCCACGTTTCGGTTAAGATTAGGAGTACAGTAGAGTGGCCTAGAGTGAAGTGGCATAAAGTACAGCAATGCAGAGTAGATTGGCGTAGATTGCAGTGGCATTGAGTGTATTGGTTTTGAGTCAAGTGGTAGAGTAGTGGCATAGGGTTCACTGGTGTAGAGTGCAGTGTTGCAGAGTGGATTGTTGTGGAGTGGTGTGGGGTGGGATGGGGTGGAGTGGGGTTTGGTGTTGCAAAGTGAAATGGTGTGGAGTGGAACTGAGTGAAGTGGCCTAGACTGGAGTGGTGTAGAGTGCAGTGGTGCACAGTAGATTAGAGTGGTATAGACTTCAGTGGTATAGAGTGGAATAGCGTAGAGTGGCAGAGAGTTCAGTGTTGCAGAGTATATGGTCGTAGAGTGGCGTGGAGTCCACTGGTGTAGAGTGCGGAGTTGAGTGGTGCAGTGGCGCAGAGTACAGTGATGCAGAGTAGAGTGGATTGGCAGAGTGCAGTGACGCAGAGTAGAATAAAGTGGCATAGAGTATAGTGGCATAGAGGGATTTGGTGCAGAGTAGATTGGCGTAGAGTATATTGGTTTTGAGGAAAAGTGGTGTAGAGTACATTGGTGTAGAGTACATTGGAGTAGAGTGCAGCGCAGGGTGGCACAAAGTGGCGTGGCGAAGAGAGCAGTGATGCCTAGTAGAGTAGTGGTGGGTAGAGTGCATTGGTATAGAGTGAAGTAGCATAGAGTAGAGAGGTGCAGAGTAGAGTGATGCAGAGAAGAGTGCAGTGACAGGGTGGAGTGGAGTGGCGTGGAGTGGAATGGCGTAGTGTGGAGTGGTGTGGAGTGGAGTGGGGTAACGTGGAGTATGCTTGGTATGGTACCATACTACCATTACAGACAAAACATTTTCAATTGAAATGACAACTGCACTCACATACAGTTTTACTGATAAAAGTATACATCGCACAATGTGTGGAAATGTCATCACCTAATGTATTGATTTGATTGTCAGCACAGTTCATATACAGGCATTTACATTTTGTTGTGAGCTAGAAAAAAAATTACATCTGTACAGCCTTCCACTAGCCAGCATGATTGTCACATAAATCCTCTCAGGTTGAAGATGGAGAAAGACAAATAAACACCAAGCTCCCAGGAAGACAAAGCCTGACATTTGACCTCGGTCTTTGAATGCACAGCAAATGTGACAAGATAAGAACAAAATTGAAAGGCCTGTTTGCAGAAAGTGAGTTTGTGGAAGAATACAGCAAACAAGGCTTGGGCAACGGGAGGGACAAACTCAAGATAGACAGGCTAAAGCAAATAAAACCAGCAAATAGAAGGCCAGAAAATGTGAGTTACAAACAACAACGCCAATGGTAAGTAACGGCAGAATGCATTCCTAGGTCACATTTCTGAATGTTAGGAAACCAGACAGCTGTGCTGTCTGGTAGGCTGTGACTTAATGATCATAGGCCTAGCAATAACAAATGATATTTGTTTTATTTATGAAACACTGAAATGGCCCACCGGTGTTCAAAAGATTGACATTCAGGGTACACAGCAGTTGCTGTAATCTAAAGAGCCATCTTACCGGCCTTACATCCCTATTTGTTTGGTCTGTATAGCTTACGACATACAGTCATCCCCGAGTCTGAAACTGAGGGATATCCGGCATTAATTACCTCCTGACAATACGAACTGCATCTGGAAAGCCCTCTTTTGCAAATCCCATTTGCTGCACAAGTACCTTTAGTAATGGTTGAGCGTGTCCTGACTAGAGTTTCACCAGTCAGTCTCCTTTCGCTAGTCATTTTCCCTTAACCGAAATAAAAGTGACTGTATAATTCAGACAAGCATTTACATTACTCTGCATCTGAAGCATGTTTTGAGGATGTAGAGATCACAGTTATTGCTGGATTTGAAAACAATCCTACATTCTTCTTCCGATATGCACAAACATTACTTTGTTATAAGCACCACAGGAAAATAGTATTTAATGTTTCACAGAACATTTATTTTTTTGTTTTTAATGTGTAGTGTACCCCGAGGTCAATGTCTACCATTCCTGATAAGAGGCCTGGTTAATACGTCTGCATTCTTGGAGCAACCCACGCACTCCTTACGGCACACTGGCCTTTTGAGCATTGCCACGGCATTATGTAAAACACCAGTTGAAGTAAGAAACAATTGTAGGATGAGCGCAGTATATGTCCGGCAAGGTGAAATGAGGCATATGGCTCTGTTCTTTAGGAGTTACAAGGTAGAGAAGTTATTTTTGAGGAACACTGGAGTTTCATTTTAACGCTCCATTCCAGATTATTTTTTGTAACCCAACAATGCAGTAAAAAGGTAAATCACACGTAAATCGGTTTTTAAGACCTTTTAAATGCCTATTACTTTAAATGCAGTAAATTAAAAGGCACCCTTTCCGCCTTAAAGTTGAAACTGTAAATTCACACCTACAGTCACAAACTTAACAGAGCTATGAATTACCTACTCAGACGTACTTCCGTCATGGTTTCAGAGTGTGGC
This sequence comes from Calotriton arnoldi, assembly GCA_963921515.1. Lineage (NCBI taxonomy): Eukaryota > Metazoa > Chordata > Amphibia > Caudata > Salamandridae > Calotriton > Calotriton arnoldi. The sequence goes on from CAWUFW010007530.1 coordinate 285,116, forward strand.
GCTTGCCAGAACACCATCTTCTGGGTCTGTGCAGGCACTACCAGCCACTCATTTAGTCCGTCTGGGTAACAGGACCTGGTGAAGCTAAAGGCTTCTTGTAACGTCCCCAGGAGCTACTTTCTTTTCCTGCTAATGTCAGATTTTGACAACTGAGATCCGATTCGGGATTCCTGCTGACGGTGCCATATGGGGCAATTGTTGCCAGAGCAGGGACCTAAGCCACAGAAATCCTTACTGAGGATGCAGAAGACTTCAAAAAGGATTCTGATATTAGCAGGCAAGAAGTAATGGGCGCAAATACAGAGAGGGAAGACCTACTCATTAAGGAGTGTAAAAAGGAGGAGATGGAAGAAGTAGTCCCACCTTTATATGCATTGTGTAAACATGAATCAAACACCTTCCACATCACTTATTAGAGTCCAGTGCCCGGCTGCACAAGACGATTCTAAAATAAAAAAAGCTACTCTCTTAAGCAGTTTGGGAAGAGGCTATGGGGTAACGGATTACAGTCAGTGAGTTCAAGCTCCATGCCAAACTATAAATAAAAACTTCTTTTGTCAACCGCAGCACAGCTGACAATGCTAAATCCACTAGTTTTACTAATAGGTTTTAAACTTTTACTGAATCACGCATTTTAGTCACGGAGTCATTTTCTCATGCATTAGAGAAAGTAGACTACCTTTTGTCTTGCAGAATAGCACCTCATCTGAAAGTGTGAGGCACCTGAAAGGCCAATGGTCCCGCATGGGTCAGTGTTTTAAAATCGGCATTTCCACATTCAAACTGTAGCACAACAACAGAGAAAGGAGTACAGTAAAGAGCTGCATGCTGGAATGTGATAGCTTTCATTCCATGGAAGTTTATTTTGGGAACCAGGGTGCAGACAGTAACATCTGATACTGGGAGGGACAGTTGTGACTTTGCGCTTACATGAAACTCAGTGGTGTTGAGAATGTGACGACCATCCGGGCTCCAGCATGAAGCTAGCAGCCCCGCCGACCCCTCGTCAATCTTACAGTGCCAATCCGGCTGCTCCAATGACCAGACCTGGAACACAGGAGAGAGGAAAATAAGGCGCTGAGCTTTGCAGAGTTAACATCTAAGCCACTGCCGCTTTCCAGACAGCAGAGAAGCACAGAAACATCACACCCTGCAGCAGAAGTCATTACTGGACCATGAAGGACTGGAGATGGGTTCCACTGCAAAAGTAAGCACACTGCAACAGCAGATTCGCACTCATGCATTTCATATTATAAATAAAGTGTTTTTAACAAAGTAACATAATGCAATCGGGCTAACCAAGCCCTGTAAATGACATTACTATTGCCCAGCTCAGTGATGCTTAATCTGTTGAACCAGGAGGGATAAAAACCGGAGTTTGTAACATCAGGATTTCAATCTCGGACTTGAATGTTACACACTAACTGGTGTGTTTATCTCCTCCATTGTCTCTACACCTATGTTTTGAGTAGTAGAGATTGAAAGCATTCCAATTGACGATTCTCTATTGTATGATAGATGTAGGTTCTGTATTATTAGGCTTTAGGTAATTTGCAAAAATGCTTCTATGTAACTTCAGCAATTATTTTCAAATACAAAATGGCATCAATACTAATACAGCAATTTGTAATGGTTCGAAATGAGTTAAGAGGCATGGCTTTCAGCTGATATTACATAAGATCAGGTCCGGGTAGCTACTGGAAAGCTTGAAAAGACTCAAGCTGCCAAGCTATAATGTGTGTTGCTCACAGAAGTACCAATGGAAGAGAGTGAAGGTTTCTTTCACTTAACGAACCATCTCAAAGTTTCTTGGTTCTCCCTAAATTCAACTAGGAGTGCTTGGAAGCAAAGAACACTTCCAACAGTGGCAATAGCATGCATATGAATGCTCATGTTTCCTTTATAGATCAGCTCCTTGACTCACACTGAATCTTCCATTATTTTATTTAGATTCTATGGTTACTGTGTCATAGGGTTTCTGCACATACAGAGCTATGCACAGGATAATAGGACCTCGGAATATAGTGGTGAGCCAACCATAAACCTTAGCACCCAAAACCCCAACCCAACTAGCCTTAGCGTCCCATTGGCACCAAAGTACCAATGCTTAGACAACCCAGAACACGGTATCTCTCTCTCTCAGGACACGCAGAGGCAAGAACACTCTTTCGTCACTTTCGTACCTGTCCACAACATGCGTATGAAGAGACACTGTATAGGTTAAAATGTTTATTTCAACTTACGTGCTCTAAGATACAGTACACGTGTCAGTACTAGTAGCATAATACATAAGAACAATATAATCAGCATAGTTACTACTCCATAGAATACAAACGGGGAAAGCATCTCATAAAGCAGTGGAGATATGTCTAACTAACATTACCACCCTCCCCGTGCTGGAAGCCAGTTTATTATAATAATAAAAGACCTTTGGGCTTTGACTAGCGAACCCCCATACCTCAGTCTCGATGCAAAACTACATCAGCAAACAATCACAGCTCTTCTCTCTGGAAAGGTCGTCTCCAAGTGCTATCTTAGAGCAAGCGATCGCATTATTAAAAGCACGCTAATTTCTCAATGGCAGCTGTACATGTGTTATGTCTAGGTGCGAGGGACGGGCCAAATCAGTAGAAACCAGGGATTTGTTATTCGACCTTGTAACTGTTGTTCAGACTGAGCCCACAAAGGGAATAGGAGAAAAGGTGAGAAACAGAAAATGCAGACTATTGTAGAACAACTTGGCAATAACAGAGGGCGACAGAACAACATCCAATAGTAACGTGCGCAAGAGTCATCATGGCAGCCAGGCGTGGTAACGTAGCCAGACCTGCCAGGAGGCCATGAGCCACAAGACAACTGAAACACATGTACAGTCACCATCACAGAGAAATTTGGAAGCTTGTTAAAAAGAGCTTGGTCTTAAGCAATTTAGCATGAAATCCTAAAAATGAGAAATGTAAAATTAATGTGATCTATTTTACACCGTGCAGGAAAAGGAAACAGTTGTCAGCAGATACATTCAACTGGATCTGTCAACTGTCATACGGCAGAGTCCAGTTGTTCATTTTTATTACATTGTGAGAAAAATAATTTATCCAATTCCCTATTGTCATTTTGAAACCAGTTTTATGGATTTTGTTTAAACTAATTGAATCCTACTACCGAGTGCCAAGCTCTGCAAAAATGTCTGTTATGCGTTCAAAATTCAGAACATTATCCCCCACCCTGATAAATTATGGCAGGCAACAATGGTTATGCTGAAATACGCGAAACACATGCTACAGAGAGCATACTTCACTTTTCAACGCAATATAAAATTATTTAATTCCGACACTGCCAATGGAAAATGCAAATATTTTTTTAGGGTTCGTTCACATGGAGAACTTAAGTCTCTCTGGCACTCTCACTTTGTCCACTTTCACAGATGCTAAAGCTCTTAAAGGCATTTCAGCTTGCAGTCAGCGCTATACAAACAGTACACTAAGGAACTATTTGTATTTATGCTATGTAATAACGCATAGTAATATCACCAGTTAGCAAAGAAATACAGAAAAAGATGGATAACATTCTTAAGGAACATTTCAATTAACAGAATATTTAAGAGCCAATGTCAAAAACCTAGAGTTTACGGACACTGTTTACTATGTGTAAAATATGCTTACGCTTGTTGAATTAGCACTGTTTCATGGTATGCGGTGAGTTGACATCTTAAATTAGTAATGATGCTCTAGACATACGTTATAACTATTTAAACTGGTGTTGAACAAACAAGCTTAAAGATTATGTGATGTCATATTAGGTGAATATACAGGTTCCAGTTTTGAAAAGCTATTCTAATGTTCTGATGTTTTTTACTGCATTGCTACTGCGTAATAGAAGGAGCGACCTGTGAGAAGCTGAACTATAATAAAGTTATGATTCAATAATATCAGGAGTTGCGATGTCTCAACTTCCATTTATTTAAAATATTTAGCATGATGCACCTCATTAATAAGCTTCCCCCAATGAATTACAACGCTAGCTTAGAGACGTTTGCTACAGTGGCACGCAGCACCAATGACCAGAAGCACATTGTAAAGTACCTGTTTTTATGATATAGTGCGGTCACTCGTGCACGACTGCAAACATTTCTAGAAAGACCTTAAAAACAAACAAACGTCACCCCAGATCAATAAATAACAAATATATTATACCTGTACAAGTCCTCGCTTATACATGGCGCAAAGGATAAACTGGGAGTCAGAAGACCACTCAATCCACTGGACCTGATCTAGACATGTATATAGCTGCAGAATCTGTAAAGTGTTCACATCTCGAATGACCAAGCGATACTGGACACATGAAGCCTAGTTTTAAAAGAAAAACAATTATGGAAATGTCTTTCAAGGGAACTGAAGCATAACATACTTTAAAAAAAATGTAAGGCCTAAAGAATTACATGAACAAGATTTTCTAGTAGTTTTGTTAACTAGCATAAAGTCTAATAAGGCAAAGAATCAAAACCTCTTGATCAATGAATAAAATGTAAACAGACGTAGTGTTCAATAAATGAGTTGAAAGTGGATTTGATGTTATAGCGTCATCAGCAAAATGAAGAAAGTTAATAATCCTAAGGCAGCAATCTATAAACCGTTTATCTTGGCAGTTCCAAATGGAAATACATTATCCATATTCAAAGATACCAACAAAATAATTTAATGGTCATATATTACCCAAAAACCAGTGTGAAGGCAGTGTAGACCAATTATTAAAAAAAAAAAAAAAAAACATTTATTCAATTAGTTCTCGCAAAGTTCAATGCGGCCTCAGAAGACAACTTATAGGGTACTGAAAGCTAATAATTAAAACTAAAAAAGGAATCAACTCTCCAAAAGTGCATGGTTTTTCTTTTCAAATATAACTTCGTTTATTTCCATAATTTCAGGACAAAAAATGAGCAAATAATTTTTTTTTCTTTTTTTATTTTTTTTTAAACACCACCAAAAATAAAAGTTTAATTTTTTTTAAAACATACTTTGTGTTTTTTAGGGCCACAAAATAGAGACTATTAAAGCAACATTACATATTTTTTTTAAATACACTCAGTTTAGTTGAATGACTCATTAAACTTCTTTGTCTTGGCTGAAGATTAGAAATTGTTTTGTCTCAGATGGATTTGTTCCTAATGAGTTGCAATTCAGCTATCGAGGGAAGTTTAGTTGCCATTGAACCTAATAAAATATTTCAGTTTTGTTTATCAGAAAAATCAATTGAGAAAAGTCAAATAAACAACATTAACTATTGAATTAAACAAAAACTTTGTACATTTGCAGTGCAGATTATGTATGAGAGCACTCATTTCATTTGTATTCCTTTTACTTGATAAGCCTGAAATGTCCCCAAGTAACGTTGCAGCAACCTCCCTATTGGCTAACTTTAATCATGTGTTGGATGAGGAGGTAGGAATGAGTTGAAAAACAGATTATGTTACAATACTCTTATTAATCAAATACTCAACCATGTGCAAGATCATGTTTATTTCTCCTGGTGAATGAGTGCGACTAATAGCAAGCTTACTGGACTAGAAGTGCCAAAGTAACAAGTCTGAAACCAGTGATCAATAAGGTCAGTTTTTTGCTATTCAGAGTTGAACAAAAAGTGCAGTTTGATTAAGTTATATTAATGGTCAACGTACAAACACTATAGACATTTCAATTTGTGGTGTGCACTCTATAAACAACGATGTCACCTTTTTTAAAGTTTCGTAAATAGCAGACACTTTGCTAGCAGCATATTGAAAGGCTAGGGGTTCGACTTTTGTGCATTAAGAAAACATAGCTGACTTATGTAGCAATGAATGCAAAACACTTGTTTGGTGCCATTACAAATTGTTAAAGTAAACCTCTATCTCACTGTTTTCACAGAATGTCAGAAGTCCTTCTTCACCACATAAAAAAATATGGTGTTGCATCACTTTTCACAAGAAGTAGTGGTGGTTAACCTTTTGGATATGGTATTTGGTTTTAGGTTCTCACATGTGTCAACACATTTCTATTTTGTGAAAGGTTGGTTTGGTGGTATAGCAACACTGAAGATACTCCATGTGAAGAGGGGGAATATTTCATTCCGTTCCCCCATTCTGGATGTCCCAGGAACTAACCAGATAGTGACAGAAGATGGAGTATGACACAACTGTCTGTAGACCAGCTTCACAAGAATAAGGAATATATCTGGATGAGTATGTCCATAAAAAGGGGCACAAGATCGTAATCTGTGAGCGTAACCAACAACCGGTTTAGTTTGCTTAATACATTCATTTCTATTTCTGCTCAACAGGGTGGAAATTCAGTGATTCACTATACTGAATCAAAAGGATGCTATATTGTCATATTTTAGTATTTGTATTTGCGCAGTGACAACAAATGTATTCCTTTTTAGGCATTTCAGATATAACTGCAATATGCAGATTCAGCTCACAACACTTGACTCGAGAGTTTGCTTTGATCCACAGATTTAAGATTTGTGATTTGTACTTACTTATTGAGGAAGTTATTAAAATTGAGTGCCTTCTGAATGCTTGCAAATAGCCACTATGGGTAGTACTCTAATCATCAATCAGAAAGTACTTAAGTCAGAATGTTGATTAGGCGATTCTAGACAGGCAAGGCAAAGTTATTTTCGTCTATGGTAATGTATTTTACCAAAAGCATTGTAAATTGGAAAGTGAGAATAAAAGCAAGTTATGTTTGTAGGGTGTATCCACATGCTCAGTTACAAAGAAGTAAACAAATAACACAGAACACTGTAGACATCAAGCCTTAATTCAATGAGCTTGCATACATTCGGCAGACAAAGGACCTTATGTTCTATTGACAGCTAACAATCAAAAATAAAAAGAGTCATCTCTCTCAATGCTGCATGTTTTATCTATTTTTCTTAATAAATGAGTTTACTAACCTAAATTAAGAAACATACATTTATTTAAGAATATAAATGAGCAAATAAAAATCTACAGTCCAAAAACTAAATAAGTGTATATGTATATATATATTTTTTTATGGGTGTTCAAATATAAACAGTCAAAGGAAGCAACATTATACATGGAAAACAAAAATCACATCCACTCAGTCTAGATGAAGGATGTGTGCTGTGTGTTGCCCATGACGAACCAGACATCAGCAGTTTCTCGTCCAGAAAGGCAGCTAGTGCAAATCAAACATCCGGAAGGTAACATTTTATATACAAATTTACAGAAACAGGTTAACTAAAGCAGAATGAGGATGATTTAATTAAGTGTTTCAGTTTGTTAGGCAAACTGCAGATTTAAGGAAATAAAGTGTAAGGCAATACTGAGACCAAGGAAGGCCAGAATGAAAAGCTTTGCTCCCATTCAATTTTGAGATTAGTAGGACGTTTATGACATATTGAAAATGTGATTAATAAAATGTCATCCTTTTCGAAGAGCCTGCAGAAACACTGCAGATTTAACAATTTTAAGACATGATGTCAAAGGCTGGAAATACAACCAACTGTAAGCCCAAGAGAATACAAACATCAGTGAGATTCCAAGTTTTAATGTAGAAGAAAGCCAGAGCAATTCAATTTAAAGGCATTAAATAACATTCTGTATTCTGGGGCATGAATCGGACCCTGTGGAAGTAGAAATCGACCTGAAACGAAATTTAAAAACAAAATGGCATGTTGTGGCACACAACTGAGTGGTGATGCCTGAACCCAGAACCAGATCTACCTGTCCATCCATCTGGACATTAAAATGCATTGATGAGAGGATTACGTTATCATACAGCCCCAAATGCCATGGCAAGAGAGGGGGAGGGTGAGTACAATGGAAACGTTAAGAAACATGGCAAGATTGTGTTTTTGCCAAGATAAATTCAAATGTAATACTTTAGCCTATTTGGCATTATAGAAGGGAAAAAGTCTCCTCACTAAACTACAGAGAAGGTGACAAAACCATTACTAGTTTAACAAAACCAGCGGGTCCCCAGATACCTTGCAAGGGCAAAAGCATAAACAGCTTAGTTGCAAGCCACTAACTTCATCAGCAAACATCTCTCAATACTTTACTCTATGGAATGGGTGCAGATATTGGGTTTGAGGAAAGAAAAAAATCTCCCTTTTGATCAAATTTTAACACATTTATGAGAAAGTCGCAATGCTTTACACAAGCATAACAATACACTTACTTCTAGTGAGATATTGGAGACTTTAAGGTACTCTTGCTTTGCTAATTACTTATTGCATTTTTACAAGAGCCAATAAGGACACTAACTTAATGAAAGTTCAAGTTCAATTTTAAATAATGTTTGGACACGTCTTTAAAACATACATTTTAAAACAGAATACTAACCCTAGTACACCAACATTTAATACATAAAATCTCCACTCTCCAAGCACCCCAGCTCTAAAATATCCAACTTAAAATCTTGACCAAGCCTTTTTCATCACTAATCCAAGTACATTTTTTTTACTTTTGCCAGGGCACATGCAACATCTACAAATTCCATATTCAACAAAAGTGCAAGTGACCTAGAGACCAACGTGTAGCGACCATAGTCGCAATCCACAAACCAGGCAAGCCACCGCAGGAATGCATGTCCTACAGGCCTATTTCCTTAATGAACGCTGAAGCTGAAATACTGGCCAAAGCGTTAGCCACGCGACTACAACCCCACCTCACAACAGTGATCCATCCTGATCAGTCAGGCTTTATGCCTAACAGAAACACAGCGCTAAATCTCAGGAGACTACATGGTGTCATGGCACGGAGGTCTACTATCGAAGAGGATGCGATAGTTCTGTCCCTGGATGCGCGTATGGCATTTGATATGGTTGAGTGGCCCTTCCTATTCGCAGTCCTTCGTCATATGGGGTTTGGTCCCAAATTCTGCGAATGGGTTCAACTGCTATATACGAAACCCTTGGCGCAGGTGGTGGCAAATGGTCGTGTCTCCGCAGAATTTCCCCTTGGAAAGGGAACGAGACAAGGCTGTCCCCTCTCCCCCCTGCTCTTTGCTATAGTACTGGAGCCACTGGCGGCATGGGTACGCCAGGACCCAGTTATCCGCGGACTGAAATGGGCCATGGGATGGGAGGACCGCATTTCACTATACGCGGACGATGTCTTATTATATCTGGCATCACCTGCGCGTTCTCTAAACCGTCTGCTAGACTTGTGCGCCGCATACGGCAGAGCGTCAGGATACACAATAAATTGGGCGAAATCACTTCTCTACATCTTACATGGTCCTCCACCGAGGATTCCACGCCACTGCGAAATCCGGATCGCAGAACGGGGATTTAAATATCTCGGTATCTACGTAACACCACAAAGCGAGATCTTTACTGACGAAAACCTAATGAAGCCTTTGACGCGACTGCGTAGCGATGTTAAGCACTGGCGATCCCTGCCGCTAACACTACTGGGCAGAGCAGCCCTCTTTAAGATGATGGCACTCCCCAGATTCCTATATATCTTACAGAACACTCCTTTTCCGGTAAACCCAACATACTTTACTATGATAAATACAGAGCTCACTAACCTGCTGTGGGATGGGAAGTCGGCTCGTATAGCCTTGCAGAAACTAGTGAGGGGATGGTACGATGGCGGGATCGCCCTACCAAATATACAGGTGTACTATTGGGCTTCTCAGCTCATCACAATAAATCAGTGGCTTCACGCATCACAGGAGGACCCCGCCTTCCGGATGGACAGGCACCTTCTAGAAGCCGGAGGGATAATGGGGCGTTGTACAGCAGGCCCCGAAAAACAACCCTAACGGGCCCAACAGCACATACGGTTCACGTTTGGCACACAGCTCAGCGGGCATTGAAGTGGGACGGAGTCATTACGCAAGCCACGCCTTTATGGGACACCCGGAAATTAGGAACTCTGAAAAAAAACAAAGGGATTCAGACACTGGGACTTGATAGGAATATCAAAGGTTGGGGACCTATGGGAGAAGGAGGGGGTCATCCAATTCACGCAGCTGCAAGACACCTATGGTCTGGCACAGACTGAAGCTTTCAGATATTTACAAATAAGACACGCCCTTATGGCAGCGATACCACCAAATACGCAATTACCGGAGGCCTCACCACTAGAGGACAGACTGTTAACAGACCATTTACAAAAAAAAGCCATATCCCAAACATACCGTAAAATAATTAACAATCAACCTGATCCCACAACAGTACTTAAGGGCAGATGGGAGATAGATCTGGGAGTACTGGAGGAAGACGACTGGATGGAGGCAATGGCATCACCAAGGGAGATCGCAATACCTTCCAAACTTAGATTAGTGCAGCTAAAAATCCTGCATCGCACGTACTATACACGACCACTATTGCACAAATTAGGCAGGACTGACAACCCACTCTGCCTCCGTCACTGTGGCGCACTGGGACATTCTGGCACACAATCTGGGACTGTCCGTCAATAACGAAGTATTGGGAGGAGATTATGCGTACAGTTTCGCAGGTGACAGGAGTCATGGTTCCGCTGGAACCAAAGAGATGTTTGTTAAATATCTGGGAACCCACAGACCTCAATCACGCAGATCAGGGGTGGGTTACACTGGGAATGGCGCTGGCAAAACGTAATATAGCACAGCATTGGGGGTCACAGGTAACTCCTACTCATTTGCAATGGTGCCAAGACCTGGACCACACTATGATCACCGAAAAATCGGTCTATACCCATCGGGGATGCCCCAAGAAGTGGGCCAGAGTATGGGGGAAATGGAACACATTTCGAGGGACTATTTGTGAACCCCCTCAAGAAGAACACATATCAATAGAAAGGGACTGAGCACAGGGAGCGGGATCTGTAGGACGGGTAAAAATGGTAATAACAGACTTGTCAGACTCGGACGAAGAAAAGGGTATTTTATATTGATTGAAGAGACACGATGTAAATAAGTGCAAAAAATGACAAACGATGTATGTATTCATAAGTAAACACCACTGTAACAACTGTTATTATGCAAAAATGCTAATAAAAAAGTTTATAAAAAAAAAAGTGCAAGTGAATCATTATGATGATTTATATTGTATCTTATAAAAAGCGGTTTTAAAATCAGACCGCAAATCCTATTAAAATCAAGACTATCAATTAACAGATGAACATTAAAATGTTGGAACTGCAAACCACATGTGCAATTATTCTCTACATCTAAAAGAACTGCAAATTTTTCAGCCCTTATATATATCAGGCATGCATTTAAAGCTACCCGACATTTTAATAGAACGAAGCGTAGCTGGGCATCAGGAAGTGCTGATGTGTACGGAAATGCCCTCCTGTTTTTCCAAGATTCTACCACATATTTTGCACAGGGTCTATTCCCTACATACTCCATAACAGCCGATCTAGACTCTTCTACAGGCCATATTTAGTTCAGCTTTCGAAGGATGGGAGGCCTCCGTTATCTTAAATTCCTCCCTTTCTAAGGCCCCCGCAATGACAACTAACCTATTTCTGACCTGCACCGCCCACCTTAACTCACTCCTTTGTATTTCTGCAGCACATAAAGCGGATGCCTTCTGTCCCTCTGAGGACCAAAGTTTCTCCCAACATTGCAGGGTTGCTTTATAGGCTAAGAAATTCAAAGTCTGCAAGTCCTGTTCTAGTCTTTTTGCCTGGCTCATCGCACTTTTTGGGAGAGCTAACAATTTTTTCAGACACTTGTTCTCACATCTCTCCCAACTTCCTTCCATTCTTAGGGACAATACCTCAGCTCTGTAAAGACATTGAGCAGGGGCCATTGCATTGCAGGCTATCAAAAGGGGAGACCAGGAAGGGCCACCAAAGGTATTCTTAAAAAGGACAAGGCCCCCTATCATTGTTGCTGCCCGCATCTCAATCAATTCTTTATATAGGGCCCAGCTTAGCTATCTTGTAAACATCATACCAAGGTAGTTATAGGACGATACCATACCACCTCAATCCTACTATTAACTAGCAGCCACTTATACGGTTTTACTTTTTCCCCAAACTCGATTATTTTTGTTTTTCCAAATTAATCTTTAATTTATTAACCTCATAATAATTATTAAATCTAATCAACTTTCTCTGTAAGCATACTTGGGTCAGATCCAAGATTTGCCAAATTATCTGCATAGAGTAGGCACGACATGTGTCTACCCCTATTTTCGGTGAAAAGGACTGAGTTGACGCTAACACCCCCAGATGTCAGCTAGGAAAAAAAGACATCAACATGGGGGCCAGGACATAATCCTGCCTTAATCCATTTCCTAGAGGTATTCTCCCTGAAAGGGCCACTTCCAAATCAAGCTCCATTTGAGCCCAATTGTTAGAGTGTAATTCCTGCAGGATTGCTAATAAACATTGGTGGATACCCTGCTGTCTTAATTTAGCCCAGAGTAAACTACGATCTACCAAATCAAAAGCCGAGCTAAAAATCAACAAAACAGCAGAATAAACTCCTGGTTGTTTCCTTCGCCTTCAAGGCCCACAAGCTGGAGCAATGATCTATAGCTGATTGCCAAGGCTCAAAACTCCCCTCTGGTCCATTGGGGCGATTCTGTTACCCTCAATTCAACTCTTCAATGACCTGAGAATAACCTTAGAATACAGTTTTGTATCAACATCCAGCAGGCTCATCAAATGATAGTTGACTGTACATTAATCTCGTCTTTTTTATGCATTGGTTTAATTATTGCACCCTTGCAGCTGGACGGAAACGTACCAGTATTGTTTATAGCTATAAAAACTTTTGAAAAAAACCATTGCCCATCACAATGGGTTAGACTTAATCACAATTGCCGGAAGATTATCCGGTCCTGCTGCTCTAGTTAAATTTAGGGAGGTTATCAACTTGGCTATGGATTGAGCGGGAAAAGGACTCCAAGGCTTCATTCCCCAGTTTCGGCCACCTCTCCCTCGCAGTTATCACCCTGGACTTCTAAATATTACTTTAAAAGTTACCCAGTCGGTTTCTGGCACCATACATCTTGCCTTGGGGAAGCATTACTACATCCCCTCTGGAACAACTTCCAGAACTTCCTCATATCCTTTTCCTGTAAAGAACTAGTCATAAGGTCCCAATCTGACTTTAAGAAGGCCTGCTTCTTTGTCCTAAAGCAGGGCCTCATACTCACTTTTCCAACAATTATAGGCCTCGTTTGCATTTATGGGGTCTATGGAGCGCCTCACCCTTCCTGCTTTTCTTAACTTCTACCTAGCAAATACACACTGACCCCACTAAACCCAGATTATTGCTAACATTTAAAACTAAACAGGCAGTCACAAGTGCAGTTACCTTGCAGACAACAGGGTCATGATGTGAATAGTGTAGTAGGTGCTGAGACACCAGAACCAAAAGCCCGACACCCCACTACTTGACTTGTCAGAACTCCTCTAAACACTTAATACTGCTATATTTTACTAGTAAACAGGCAGTCACAATTGCAGTTACCTTGCAGTTGAAAGAGGCTTGATTTAAATAGTGCAGCAGGTGAAGTGGCACCGGGGCCAAAAGTTGTCATAACTCCACTAAACATCAAATATTGCTATATTTTACTTGTAAACAGGCAGTCACAAGGGCAGTTATCTTGCAGGCAACTGGGTCATTATTTGAATGGTGCAGCTGGTGCAGTGGCACCGGGCCTAAAGGTTGTCGGATTGCCTCTAAACACCTAATATTGCTATATTTCACAACTAAACAGGCAGTCATATGTGCAGTTATCTAGCAAGCACTAGGGTCATGATTTCAATAGTGCGGCAGGTGCAGTGGCACCAGGACCAAAAGAAGAAAAAGATACTGTATATTTCACATGACTTAAGACGCAAACATTTTTAAAGTCTTAAAATAGCCATATCAATGGCCATTCAGAGGAGTTTCTGTTTTTAAGGACAAAGTCAATTAAAGCACCCTTCTATTGCCTTCAGACAAACTATCACACAGTGACTGCTGATAAACGGTGCTGTCAAATAAAAGGAGTTTTCTGAAACATGCAAAACTAAGTTTCCAAGAGATTAGATCACAACTCTATGGAACAGATTTTGGCAAAGCTTACACTAGGTGCTCATAAGTGCATTTAGAAAATGCTTCTAGGTCTTAATGTGATGAATGATGTGCATTTTGTGAAACCCTACGCCTTTAATTGGCAGGAACTTAAAATGTACTTTAAGGATTTTGCTCAAACTTTGTGCAAGTTGCTCTCTTGGAATATAGCGGGGGCTAAAAGTGAAATTCAGGGGGATGTACCACCAATACATTGGAATAAATACGAAATTATTGCATTACAAGAGACCTGGTTGTTAAATCCGCAGGAAGTAGCTAACTATAAACTTCATCATGTTAATGCCACAAGAATACATCGGCATGGGAGAGCAAAGGGGGGCCTAGCAGTATATATTTCAACCGCAGTAGCCTTATGTTCGGAGCAACTTAGTACAACAACTTCAGACATACAGGTTATCAAATTAGACAACTTGTTAAAACATGAATTAACAACAATAATATTAATAAATGTCTATTTGCATCCAAATGTAGGGAAAAAACGACCGCAGTTGGATAAATTACTCTCGATAATCACAGAATACAGACTGACGAACCCAGAGTGGGAAATTATATTAACGGGTGATTTTAACACCAACCTCATTCACACCCCCGAGGACAATGAATTAATAACTGCACAAAATGTGTTATGGTCTGTACCGGTACAAACTCACTCAACGGCAAAACGACGGGATTTAATTGGACAAAAAACAGTCTTGGCCTTGGAACATCTAGGACTTAGAATATTAAATGGAAGAACGCAAGACGACATGCCCCCATGTTGGACATATCAAGGTATAAATTCTCAGTCAATAATATATTTTACAATCTTGTCATTACCTTTACTAAATCAAGTGACGAAATTCATGATCAAATATACAACGCAAAGTGATCATTCATATCAGCATCTGGAAATAAGAACTCATTTTCATAAGTACCAGGAAGCACCCACAGTGATAGGCAACCTAACTACAACTAACTTGAAGCGTATAAGATGTTCGGTTGGTAATCTACTGGAGCTAACAAAGTTAGCAAAGGAGGCATTAGAAACTAATATAGCTACAGAAAGCAATAAAGTAGCAAACTGGACAACTTTTACCACAAAGTTCATGATGCTGGCACCCAAACAGGATTTTGTAAGACAGAAAAGTAGCAAGGAGACCGGGAAAATTTCAAACAAAGCGCTAACATTAAGGAAAGAAATTAGGAAGGCGGTCAGAAAGAATAGGATAAATAATGATGTGGGCACCTGGAATGATACAAAAAATGTCAAAAGAATATATAAAAAACAAATCTGGAAGGATCAAAAATCGAACCAGGTGCAATTTTGGTCAACACTTCTTTTCTGTGCTAAACAATCGAACAACCAAGTGTTTTGGAAAATAATAAATGGAATAACTGAACCGACGCAAATTATAAACAACGCATGTGTGACGGAATCGAACTGGGTAAATTACTCGAGTAGCACCTTTAAAAAAACTTTAGGTTGTGACAATAACAACAGTCACATTGACTTGGAATCTAGGCCTCCAGATACATCTAACGAACAGTATAAAATCATGGATTACCAAATAACGGTGGATTGCCAACTCCAGGTATCTGATAGGATACTGAAAATAATAAAATCAGGTCGAAGGGATGGGGCCCCGGGGCCAAATGGAATACCTCAAGCCATTTTCTCAAGTGACCATGAATACTGGGCGATTCAGTTGTCAGGGCTCTTTATGGAGGCAAAATTATCGAATATTCTCCCCATGAGTTGGAAAGGTGCAATAATTAATCCAATATTCAAGGGTGGAGACAGATCGGATCCTGCAAATTACAGGCTTATAGCCCTAATGGATGTGGAAGCGAAATATTACGCATCATTAATCTTAGAGGACTTGGTGGAATGGTCTACTAAAAATAAGTTGATTCCTATGAACCAAACAGGATTTCGTAAGGGGTTCGGAACAACAACTAACATACTTGCTTTGACCATGATTGCAGAAAGTTACAAATGCTTGAATGTAAAATTACAGCTCTGTTTTATTGATTTTAAAGCAGCATTTGACAGCATAGAGCGAGGCCTACTGTGGTGTAAATTAAAGAAGATGGGTCTCCCAGAATCAATATTGTGTGCCATAATTCAATTATATACTGGAACTTGGATACGAGTAAAAATTGCAGATGGTACGAGAATTTCAAGGGCAATACACACGGAGATAGGGCTAAAGCAAGGCTGCGTACTAGCCCCCCATCTATTTAATCTCTTTATGGCGGACCTCTCAATAAGATTAAATGGGACAAATTCTCATCCACCACGTTTGGGCCCATTACTGATAACACATCTTTGTTACGCCGATGATATAGTTTTACTCAGCCTGACACGAGTTGGCTTACAAAGATCATTAAACCAGCTAGCAATATTTGCAAATGACAACGCCTTGGAAATTAACACAAAGAAAACAAAAACGATGACTATTGCAAAGCGGTCAGGATGCAAATTCCCTGCCAGACTGGGAGAAATAACATTAGGGGTTGTTGATAACTACAAATATCTAGGGCTGTACATCGATGATCGTTTAGACTTCCAAAAACATACACTATCTGGAAACAAAAGGTAATGGCTTAATCTACGCATTTTGTGCCCTCTCAAAAAAGCTAAAGGGTCCATCCCTAAAGCCATTGTTAGCCGCAATGACTGCCAAATTGATGCAGACAGTAGAGTACGCAAGCATCGTTCTACATGGAACAGATGCTAAACTGTTGGACAAGATACAACTGAAAGCACACAAAAGGGTTTTTAACCTACCTCAGAACGCGTCTCCAGCGCAGGTGAGATTGGAATTTGGCCTTATTCATCAAGAGATTGGGAGAACCTATGCGTATGTCAAAGGCTGGTATAAAATCTGGTTAAAATCGAGAGAATGACCTACACGATGCCTTATGGCGGACTCAGGAAGAAGATCAGCACTCTAGTTATGGAAAGTTTTTAAAACTGGCCTTGGAAGAAACAAAGTCCAAAGATCTTTGGGCACAGTCCCCCTCCTTTCCTGTTTTTCGTAAAGTGATAAATAAAATGGTGAAACTACATTCATTATTAGAGGACAAAAATAAGTTTGCAAAGAGGTCTCATGCCTGGATGGTATTGCAGTCCTACACAAAATTACAACCGGCTGAATATCTGAACACAACATATTCATACTACCTAAAACGGAAACTCATGGCCACCAGGTTTGGGTACTTACCAAGTTTAGCGGATCAGCCGAAATGGAGATATAATGGGCCTACAATATGTACACTATGTGGCGCAGAGAAGCAAGATTTCATTCATCTTATCTGTATATGTCCATGTTTAAAGTCGACTCTGGCATGGTTTTTGAAAAAGGCATTTACTGATAGAGGGATTAGGTCTTGTAGATCCGCAATAATCAAGGGCTTGGACTCAACGGATCCCCTTTTAAATTGTAAGGTGATGAAATTTTTGATACGGTACGAACAGATAAATAATGAAAATGGACATAAAACTCACAGTGCCATTGATTGAGTAGTGTTTGTACCCGCCGTTAGGAACATATAAGAACTGGTAGCAGGAGTTGCGTTGTTGACTCCAATATTGGGACTGAAATAAGTGGTGATGGAGGTTCAGTTTTTCGACAAATATAAAATGGTCATGTATTTTGGTTTTAATATGTTAGATAGGGTTCTTAGATAGGTTTTAAAAGGATTCTATGTCTAGTGTTTATTTAGTAAGTCAGTAACTATATTTTCTTATGAAATCCCCTTTTAACACTCTTTTTATGAAATCGTTTGGTATTAAAAAAAAAAAATGCTTTTAAGAGATGGAGGGTATAAGAATTTTCGATATTGTATGGTTTTTATTAACTGAAACAATAAAGACTTTCACATTTGTGCAATCCCAAGCTGTCCGTTTCTGTAGTTAACATAAAAAAAATCATTAATTTTTTCACAATAGCACAGGTGCACCACATAAACAATTTAGACAATGAGTTATATAAAATCCATGTCCACAGCGTATTCATCCATGTATCTTCCTTTATTCAATGAAGTCTTTAAAACATTGTCAAGGTGATTGAGACACAGCCGACGCATTTTGTCCTTATCATAAGGACTTCTTCAGGGCAATTAAATCTTAGATATTATTTCTATTTGGGCAAGAATGGCCACCTGGTAAATCGGGATATAGAATATAAAAATATGCTCCAATCCTCCAAAGTATTATTTTTAAAAGTTGTAATTGGCACCTTAATCTAAAAGGCTAGGACGAGCAGGTATGAGATGACTCCTAGTTTAGTTAATCCTTAGTCCCAGGTCAGGGAAAGGAAAGATAAGCAAAAGGTAATTGCACAATACTGTAACCAGCCATATTCAGTCGGGGCAGTCCTCGTCAACCGAAGATCGACAGCATGTCTTTCCTTTCCCTGACCTGGGACTAAGGATTAACTAAACTGGGAGTCATCTCATACCTGCTCGTCCTAGCCTTTTAGATTAAGGTGCCAATTACAACTTTTAAAAATAATACTTTGGAGGATTGGAGCATCTTTTATATTCTATATCCCGATTTACCAGGTGGCCATTCTTGCCCAAATAGAAATAATATCTAAGATTTAATTGCCCTGAAGAAGTCCTTATGATAAGGACGAAACGCGTCGGCTGTGTCTCAATCACCTTGACAATGTTTTAAAGATTTCATTGAATAAAGGAAGATACATGGATGAATACGCTGTGGACATGGATTTTATATAACTCATTGTCTAAATTGTTTATGTGGTGCACCAGTGCTATTGTGAAAAAATTGTTAAATCCTGGTATAGGATTCACATTGTGGCAGTGGGTGTTTGTCAGTGTGCACACACGTTTCTGGATAGTTCCAGATTACACATATACGCATTAGGGATAGCGGGTTAGGTGCCGACGCCTATGGGGTTCCACTGCCCATCTTTATTTCTTTTCTAAAAAAATCATAAAATTTAAGTTGATTCGACTTTTTTCCCCTTCAAAAAGTATAATCAGGACCACATGTATTCATGTATTACACACTTTCCATACTGTTCATCATCCACTCCTTGTCTTTTACGGAGGATATCTGCACCTTTTTACTTGTGGAGTGATTTATTCAATCCTTAAAGAGGGGATAATCTTCTGACTCAACTTCAGGCGATGCTAACATCCTGAAAGTAGATGGGTACTATAAATTTGGTTGGAGTGAGGACTGACCATAAGTAAAATAGATTTAAAAAAACAGGATGTTTACAAGGATGAATTGCCTACCACGAAAAGGGATTTTTAGCAGATATGCCAGTTTTAGAATTAAGATGCAACAAATAGAAATAGCACAAATGCATAAAACAATCTGAAATGTGTAAGAAAAATTCAACCTAGGTAATTATTGAATGAATGAATGAGGGATTTATAGAGCGCAGAACTCACCCCTACTGGGGTATCTCCGCGCTAACAGCGAAGCAAAACTACGAGAAGGCAAAGTGCTGGTCAGGCAAGAAAAGCTCCGTTTTCAATAGCTTTCTGAATTTGGACATATCCAGACACATCCGCAACGCCATAGGGAGTTTCTGCATGTTTGATAGATACTATAGGTATTGTTTCTATAGAAAATGTTTTCACTGACTCGGAGGTTTACTGCTCACATCCGCTTGTCTTTACAATGCAATCAAGCAGCAATCTATTTCAATGAGCAGAATTCATTTTAAATAACTCCAAATATTTTACACCACTTTTAAGGTTGGACATATTCAATCTTTAAGCAGCTTCAAATAAAACATTTCCCCCCAAAAATGTAACAAATATTCAATATTTAATGCTTCTCTGCAAAGCTGTTTCATGCTGAAGTGGATGCTTTCGACATCCCCTGCAGTACGCATGCAAAATGAACCGGACACTGAGCTCCAAGTTACAAGCTTTAAAATATAACTGTAATGGCAAAATAAAAGAGCCTTTTATTACAAGAAGTGTCAACATCGAAGCTCAGTTTTTGATGAGGGCCACACTGCATATGCTTTGCAAAAACTACTTACTCCAAGGAGGGGCGAGACAGAACTAATAAATAGTGTTTCCGGGTTCCTGTGGCCTTATAAAGTTTGAACGAACCATGTTTAGTATTTGAATGGTGCTGGAAAAGCTTAGCAGTGTATATTCTCTGTGAAAGAGTGATACCTTGCAAGATAAAATCATTAACGGATGTGTGAAAATAATTTTTCAAATTATCCGCTAAATTGTACTAGCTTTCTTAGGCTCTGCATGCTCTAAAGCATTAGGGGGCACATGCATCAAGCATTTTACCGGTCGCAAACGGGGCGACCGGTAAAATGCTATTTCCGATGCATCAAGCCCAAAGGCATTCGTAATTAAGGAAATCGCAATTTTTGCGATTTCCTTAATTGAGAATGCAGATAGGGAATCGCAAATTGCGAATCCCTAAATGCGATGCATCATGCATTCGCAAATTGCGTTTTCGCAATTTGGAATTGCAAATTACCATCAACTTCAAGTTGATGGTAATTTGCAATTTCTTAGAAAAATGCATAAAATTGAATTTTCTAAGTGCCATGTGGCGCAGGCATATGTGTGCGCCACATGTGCACACATGCCAATTTTGGGGGTGCAGCAGGGTGGCCTTTTGGCCCCCTAGCACCCTTCAAATTGCATTCGCAATTTGCGAGTACCTATTTGGTACTCGCAAATTGCGAATGACTTCCCATTCATTACTATGGGCCTCTAGGCCCATATGAATGAATGGAAAGGCATTTCTTAATAGCGAGTCGCAATTTGTGAGTCGCTATTAAGGAATTTGTAGGAATCGCAAATTTTTTGCGATTCCTACATGCATAAAGAATTGCGATTCCTAAATAGCTATTCCCTAAAAATCGCTATTTAGGAATCGCAATTCCATTCTTTGATGCATGTGGCCCTAGGTACAGTGTGCGGGAAAAAAAAATCAATGTGTATATAACTAATAGAACATGCTTCTTTATTTGCTTTCAAACTGATAGTATGAATAGCTCTTTCCATGCAGTGTTAGTCAGCCAACTAGGTGTGTAATTTGCCACTGCATTGCCACATACCTTAACTGGCCCCACATGGGATATATAAACATACCAAGTGGCATTTTTACAACTGACGCATTGACACTGATGCGTTAGATTTCTAGCTCTTGCCGCAAATGCCCTAACAATGCCATAGATGCCCTGTATTTACAATTCAGTGCTCTATGGTGCAAGGATTCACGGATGCGTCAGAAATTCTGACGCATCTTTTGGCGCTAAAGTGACGCATTGCTGGAGTTGGTCGGAAGACTGATGCAACTCCAGCAATGTGTCAGAACACGGAAGCCAGTACCATGTTAAAAGCCTTGTGTGAATCCTTACGCCTGGTTTGGGACGGCGTAGGGATTTTGATGCCGTCAAGTCGTAGAGTGACGCAGTGAAAAGTTATAACCTCACTGCGTCAGTTCTACATAGCTCTTAACGTGGGAATGCCAACCCTGCATACATTACACCTGGCACAGGTATAATGTGACGCACACCTCTACAAACTGAAGCACTGGGCTCAATGAGTCTGTTTGTAACAATGGAGCAGTGTGGAGTACTGATTGAGCCACTGATGTGTCAAAAAAATTACGCTGTGGCAGCACTAGCTCCTGGTAAGTATGCTTCTTAGTGCTGTGACAGATGAGAATATATTTATATTGTCTATAACTAGTGGCTGCAGCAGAAATAAAAATAAAAAGCACAAAAACATTTTATAATTAACACGTCACATTAAAGCAAGCTCTCAAAATGGGCCACATTTTAATACTTTTTTGGATGGATAATACAGCGTAAAAGTAGGTGGCCAAGCAAACAAATTCAGAGCAATAGCTGAGTCAGCGATCTGGCTTGACCCCAAAAGCAAAAACATAAGTTGAGCCCTCAAATTAAATATATATATATATATATATATATATATATATATATATATATATATATATATATATAAATGCAACTGAGCGCATTTATGAAGATTCTTTAAAATACTATATTGATTTTTTTTTTTTTAAGTAATTCCATTTTGCATTTAGTACATTGGGTTATACTAACTTATTAAATAACATTACATTCAGTATGTGATGTGCACTACACACATCATATAAAAGTTACAGTAAAATTATTTGCCCAAGACCATGCAATCAGACTAGTAAGGTAGTCAAGATTTGAGCGTACGGCTCAAATTATGGACATCACCTCCTCTTACAGCTTAGTTGTACACCTAAGAACAAAATTTGATGCGAAATGGTCTTTCAAAAAATAAAATAGTACTGTCATGTAAAGTTGATTTGCAACATGCATAAATCACAAGATCAATCAGAACTTATAGAAGCAATCTTGGCGAAATTAGTTAGAGACCAAGTAATACTGAATCTAAAGAGTAGAAATAGCATTAAAAAAAAAAAAAAAAAAAAAAAAAAAAGAAGAAGAACTGTTTTCTGCAAAATAAGGGATAGGTCATTTTAGCATGCGAGAGAATGGCGTGCATGCCGTTTTCCGCATTATGAAGCCAAGTATGTGAACAGAAGATCTGCCATCACTTCACGCATAGCAACTGAATAGAATACTAAAAGAGTGACAACAGAAGGTCTACATAGCTTCCCCTCCGTTTTACGGACTTAGGAAAAAGCTTGTGAAGTACAGCATGGGGATGGTCTGTGGATAAATTCACACGTGTTCTACCAATGAAACGGCGTAGCAAAAAACACACTTCCGTTTTTGATCGGTGCCACTGCATAGCTGCTGCTAAGACCAACTGTCCCTGGCGGAATGCAGATTTCTCTTTGGATCCAAAACTACAAGATCTGTGACACCAACTCTGTTCTTATTAATCTTGTAAGTCCCAAGAGACCAAAGTCATATACAGAACTTTGGGTAGAAACAAGCGTGAGCCTTCATCGTCTCAAACACTCAGCGGCAGCTTTAACATTATAGCTTTGAGACAATCTGCAAGTTTAACATCTCAATTAAGAAAGAGTATAAAACACTTAACTCGTGTCATTCTTACGTTACCTTTCTTCAGACTTTTTTGCCTCCTCCCACACAATACTAAACTTCAAGCCTCTTGCGCCATAAGGCCCCTGTCCCATAATTACGAGTGTCTCCTCAAAGATACGGACTATGACACTACTTGACCAATGCTGCCTATTGTATTGTAATTGCAGCTCAACGCACAATGCAGTCTACGACTGAACCGCTACTGCCGCATTTGATTACACTCGCTAAACGTTCCTGTTGGGTTTTCCCCGGTCCCACATCTGGGAGCCTCCGTTGGTAAAGTAGCGCATTGTTATGGCCTAGCGTACTTACAAATCCGTCACTGGCTATCAAAACGTCATGACCACTTCTGTCGACGCAATATTCACAGCCGGTAAATCGGGCCTTCTGTTTTTCTCACATTCTTTTCCTCTCTTCCGTGATGCGCGCACACACTTCTATAAAGCAGGCTACACCTCTTCTGTCCTCCCCAACCCCCTCTGCCCCCAAATCCTCATATTAAATCTGGCACTGTTCCTTTCTCTCCAGGGCACTACACCCCCACCCCCTTTTCATCTCCCTCGGCGAGCTGAAAACGCCACTTGCGCTGCCACCCTAAAACTCACCATCCGTTGCTGGTATCCTTCCTTCACGGGTATGATGATCTTCACCTCCCAATTGCGCCCTCAAGAACTGTGAACTATCTGCGAAATTAGAAGGCTGTTTTTTTTACTAGTCGCTGTGCTGCTCCTTCGTCGGGGTACTCTTCCCTCTTTGCCAAGCACTGCTATCAAGGTAGCGCTCGCAGAAGTCATAGTTACACTATTAATGGTACAGTATGCACACTCCTTTACCACTGCCTTCTACCCAAAGAAGGATGTACGCCCCGCTTACCAGATACTTCCCGTTGGGGGAGAATGCTCCAAGCTGCCCAGAGAGTTTGAAGAGCTCGGAGAAGTTCATTGCTCCGGGCACTCTCGGGCATTTCAAACCAGCCGCTGTTTCTACCGCCGCTGTTTCTACCGCCGCTGCTCAACTGACAGCCGCACACGCCGGAAGCTAGATACCAACACGCACTTCCGCTGCTGAGCAGGTATCATCAGGTAACCATGGAAACAACAGTAGACTGCGAGGTCCCGGAAGAAATTCAAGACAGATTTAAGACTACAGTTCCCATGAGGCTTCTCTCAGTTTCTCACGTGTCTGTTCATGGGATTTGTAGTGTAATTATTTGACGGTGAGTTGTTTTGTTGTATTATTGCAGTGAAGCTTTTTTCCCCGTTTTTTAGGGTCAAGTAGAGAGCTACGTGAGATGACAAAATTAAGCCAGCTGAGGGCGCAATTTTGCTGGCGTGAAAAGGTTTGGAATGAATGGTGTTCTACCCGGCGAGCTAAACTTGTTTTTGAAATAGGTGCTACGGGGGATATTTAAAGCTTTGGCTCATTAGTACATTTATATTTTGAGTAATAAAACGGCGATTCAAACTATTCAACCTGTGTATTGGCACGTTTTTTTCTGACAGCTGTCCGTCGGAACGTGTGTTTTACCCTTAGGACAGGGTGTATTCTTTCTCCAAGAAAATATAGCCCATTTCAAACAGCAGATTTGTAAACTAAAAGTCTCAAAGTGGAATACTCGGAATATGTAAAATGGGGCTCCTGATATAAACATATCGATGTTTGTGGAAGACTATTTTCTGCGCTCTAGAGGTTTTAAATATCCCTATGAATGAGTACTAATTAGCTTAATTGATAGCATCACATGAGATGACGTAATATGATTTGTGACCCCTTGACATCACAGGAAGTAAGCTTATAAACACTGCATTCAACTTTCATCACTTTTTCTCAAATTCAGTAAAAAAAGAAACAGACATTAACGGGGATATTCATCTAGTAGCGAATAACAATGTGTAATCATGAAAACAATATTTAAGTCTCAGTTTCCCAAATCAACTGAACTGTGTGATTTTATATAAATCATTTTATTTCGGTTTTAATTGCGCATCAGATCTGAGACAACCTGCAGGAAATTCAATTCAGAATGAGTGCTGTCAGAGCAGAAACTTATCCTAAAATCCAACTCATGGGGGCGCCAACGGCTGGGCTTGGGAGCGGTGTAGTCTTGCTACCGACTTTAGTGCTCCCCGACTGGAATCGTCACTTCTATTTAATTGTTTAAACCCAATAGCAGATGATAAACATTCTTGTAAGAATGTCAGACAATAATTGTCGTTTCAAGGCTTCAAATAGAGAATTAATAAGCAGTTTGCATAGAATATACCATAAATAAATTCAGCAGTAAGGCATCCAAATATACAGTTCTAAGTGAAATCCGGCAAAGATTCGTCTTCTAAAGGTGGAGAAAAAGGCTGTTCTATGCCTAGAAATCTGCCCATCCTTTTATAAGACTTTAGATAAAGACATTCATTCATACACGAGTACATGGTTCTCAGCATATGCACCAATAGGGAACAGTTAAAAGGAAACAATTTACTATAGAATGCATTCAAATCTTCTCTCCTGACAGCAGGACAGGAAGTTTGCAGATGTTTTCATAGTTTATTCGAGCGGTTCAATTGATACATTGTATAACAATAGCCTCGGACAGTTAAAATGTCCTTGGTTAAGTAGGGTAAGAGAAAGTCTCTGGAAACACAGTTTGGTATTGTGAATGTTGCAATATCTTTATTTAGAATGAGAGGACAGCAATAGTCATCACATGAAATATTGTGACGTCAGTGCTAGATGGAGGACAGTGTAAACACAACTCAGGTTAGTGTAAGCCCAATTTATGCAGAAAGGAAAACAACTCTTACAGTGCTATAAAAAGCTTAACCTATGTATCGCTTACTAGCATACCTGTCAACCTCGTGCCTCTAAAATAGAGGTGAAGGAAGGTGTTTAAGAAGGGGATCCCATTATTCTCAACGAGGAATGAACACTGTTTTTAGAGGATGAATAGGTTTAAATTGCGGGTGATGGAAGGGAATCAAGCAGTATCGCTTGACAGATTCCATGAGTGTATGCAAAGAACTGCAAAATGGCTAAAAGATAACTCCCTACATTTTAATGGAGATAAAACAGAAATTGTATACTGTACAAAATATCTCGTCCACTCCCAGCCGATTTCCTGCCCACCCCTACAGAAAAACCTCTAATTCCATCCAAGACAGTGCGCAACCTGGGGTGATGTTTGATGATAGACTACAGTTAGACTCCCCAAGTGAACAAAACAGTTGGCACTTGTCTATCTCTGATCAGAGCTCTACGGAAAATACTTCCGCTGTTGCCAACTTCGGCCAAGGCGCAGGTGGTGAGAGGTGTTATCCTGAGTCGGCTAGACTATTGTAACGCTCTGCTACTTGGAGCACCGAATTCTCTGATAAAGAAGCTTCAGAGAATTCAAACAATAGCTGCCAAGTTAGCTTTAAAAAACAACGTAGGTCTTCTGCCTCCCTGTCCCTGAAAGATCTCCATTGGCTACCGATCATGCAAAGAATACAGTTTAAATCACTTTGCATTGTCTTTAAGGCAGCACATGGAATGGGACCTAGACCACTGCAGAGCAAATTTACCTGGTATACCCCATCCAGAAACCTCCGCTCATCATCAGCAAAGTTGGTAGGCACACCCAGATTTAGAAAGACCAGGATCGGAGGCAGGGCATTCAGTTCTGCAGCTGCGCGGCTGTAGAATGAACTTCCGGTTGAACTTAGACAAATAACAGACTTGTTGTACTTTAGGAAAAGGCTTAAAACGTGGCTATTCCCGAGGGTATAGTGGAGCCCAGCCGTAGCCCTGATTACTTTTGTCTGGTATGGTTATTTATGTGCACGGTGGAATGCATGGTAATCTCAGCGTCAGGATACCCGTTGGGTGATAGTGCACTATACAAGACCGACTTACATTACATTACATTATATTACATATAGGCTCACCAGATATCCAGGGGCTGATAACTACAACCTACCTGGAGAAGCCACTTCCTCTTATTAACATCCATTCTAGGAGTATTAGCAAGGTAAAGGAATCACATTGCATCGCACTACTTGATCGTTAATTGAGCATATATATTACAAGCCATTACGTCATCATAGGGGGAGAATTCAATACCAGATTTGAGCTCTCAGCCCTAATTAACGAGCTTGCTGTAGATTAGGATGCTTACCGGGGCATTCCTTGACAGGTAGAGGTGAACAGGGACACATTACAACTGGTAGATGTTCCTCTGGCACATGGTCTTCGAGTCTGTAATGGCCGCTCATGTTCTGATTTGATTGCTACCCTCACATTTCGGAGTGGTACCTAGCAAAGCAATATAGATTACATCTAGGGCTCCCAGTTTTACGATATTTCTTTTTTTGGCATTTTTGTCTGTATTAATCCATATTTATTTTTTGCTAATGTTATCTGTATTTATCCATATTTATTTTGGATTTTGTGAAAAAATGAAGTTGAAATTCGCATATTTCCACATTTATGTACCCAATAAATGTGCATTCATGCTTGAAGGCCTAATAGTTGTCAATGATATGAACACCCACAGATGATAAATAAATGCACGTATATGAAAACATGAACATTTTAGTATCAAGGTTGTGCATATCTACTGTTGTTTAAGCCTCTTTACTAGAAATCCCATCTTTTTTTTAACCCCTTTCCTGTCAATCCGCACAGCTATTGGCCAAGCAGTCATGAATGACAGCCTTTAGAATCACTCTAAAAAGAATCCAATTTCCGTTTTTATCCACATTTAAAAATAAACACAGACAAACAAAATTAATGGCTGTTTGTCTGTGTTTATCTGTAAAAATCAGTAAAAATGGAAAACAGGGAGCTTTAATTACATCCCTACTGGATGTAAGAATATGGGGCTCACTGGTCGATTTGACAGTAATCAATAGATTTAGAAGTAATCATGATCCATTGGTTTTGAATCTACTGGGCTCATTGTTACCACAACAGGTGGCTTTTTCCAAAGACTGCGCTCCAGTACTTTCTTTAAAAAGTAATCAAAAAATATTAAATGAGAGACTATCTGCTGTCATGAAGAGATCATTATTAAAAGCTATAAAGCAGTGATTCCCGCATTGGCTCTCTTTAGGGTCAATCTAGAACGGCCCCTATCCATTGTGCAAACTCACAATGTTCTTTTCTCCACACTTAAAGAATTCTTCGAAAAAGACTACAAGTTAGTTCAGAAAGCACCAAAGACGTGAGAATAGTTTACTCCTGCTTGCAGGGCAAATAAGACCAACCTGATAGCGGCCATGAAACATAGCGACAAGGCTAAAAATATTGAAGCAAAGGCCTTTATAAACATGCTACCAGAACAGCAACATTTGACTGGGAAGGCAGACGTGGGAGTAACTTCTATATGCGGCGAAAATAAATGATATGAAAAGATTTTGGCATATAGTGAGCCATGGAAGTTGCAATGTATCATTGAGACCTGATGTTTACATCCAGCCAAATGACTGGGTTGCTAATTTAATGCCATCTATTCTCTTCCACTACAGCACCCAGCCTCTGAGATACTGGTTCATTTTAGCTATATTGAGTATATGATCAATATAGACTACCCAATTACCTTTTCGTTGTCATGTGCCATGAAGGCCGTTAGCTTGCAGAAGTCAGGGAAGGCACTAAGGCTATACAGAATTCCTACTGACCACTTTTGAACTGCAGCTGTGGATTGGGTCACTTATATAAACCCCCTTAGCAATGCAATAGCTGCAGAAGCTCCAATCCCCTGCTCTTGGAAAGACGGAGGTCATCCTGATCTATAAAAATAGCAGTAAAAACAATACAGGAAATTACTGTTTCATTAGTCTCATAAACAATATCCAATTTATTTTTGTAACCAAATACTTGAGAAATTAACTGACTGGGTCACAGAAAACACCTAACTGACATTTCCAAGCAAGCTTCAGATTCAGAACCGGAAAGATGGACCAGGCATTTTGTTTTCTACTGTCCAAGTTGAGGACAGTAGACATCGAAAAGGGATATCTTTTTATTGTCTTTGTCAGTTTGTGAGCCACTTTCGACTAGGTCCCTAGAGGGAGACCATGGGAGGTGCTTACCGGCCTGGGAGTTCCTCCAAGTCGCTTGAAATTAATCATATGCCTTTATTCAGACAATTATGGCCAAGTGTGGTGGGGCACCAATGGCAAAATCCAAGTCAACAAAGGAATTCACCAGTGTTATGTTCTGGTTCCATCTCTTTTTCTATTGTTTATCAATGCTTGTATTGACTTTCTGGCCAACTATGAAAATAATTCTCCAACACTAGCAGGCCAAAAGTTATCGGCTTTACCTTTTACTGATGGTGTCCTTCTAAGGGTTAGAGATCAATACACACAAAACCAAAATTGTGTCTTGGACTGGTCAGAAGAAATTCAGATGGAAGATATCTTTGGATGAAGACACCTTGGAGAAAGTGTCAGAATTTGATTATTTAGAGAATAGACTTTTGGACTCTCAATCATGGCACCTCAGATCTCTAAAGACTGTAACTATGCTAAAATACAGAGCAGCTGCAATTATTGAGTTTGCAAAACGTGTTAATTTCTCCTCTGTGTCACTGGCACTAGAAATGTATAGTGCTCATGCAGCTAATGCTGCTCTTTGCTTCTCTGAGCTCTGGGGTTTTTGTGATGCAACAATGCTTGAGGTCAGTGAGAACAACTTCATTAATCCCTATTGTATCTTCCACAGAGCTCTCCCCTATTGCGAGTAAGACTAGATCTTGCCATGAAATCCATTTCAGAGACTATGAAATTGAGGCCTATCTTGTATTCACTTCACCCTAGGTCTACCGTTGGTCTGAAACCACACTAAGAGGCCGTAAAATATATTAATAGTTACCCACTGGCCTACAGGCCCAGAGAATCCCATGGTTGAAACATTGCAAGAGAGCCTCCTGGATCTTGGGCTGGGCAACTATTGGTATAATACCTCATTCATCTCAAAAAGGTCGCTTGCAATTGTTAAATCCAGATACTGGAAATATATATTAGAGAGATATGCAAATCATCTGTGTTAGAACTGTCAGCCTTAGGATGGTTTTCCCCCAAACCTTTCGCCTTGCGCCTCCGATTTTGCTGATCTCGTTTTTGTTGGCCTTAGGTCTCAGTGCACTTTACCACTGCTGAGCAGTGCTAAAGTGCTTGTACTCTCTCCTTTAAACATGGTAGAATTGGCTTACACCCAACTAGCATATTTAATTTACTTGTGAGTCCCTAGTAATGTGGTACTACCTGTGCCACAGGCCTGCAATTTAAATTCTACTAGTGGGCCTGCATCACTCATTGTGCCACTCACTTACGTAGCCTTGTTAAACATGTCTCAGGCCTGCCATGGCAGCCTGTGTGTGCAGTTTTAAACTGCCATGTCGACCTAGCAAAGTAAACCTTTTGCATGGCTCAAACCTTTACACATACGTCACCTGTAGGGTAGGCCCTAAACTGCCCAGAGGGCAGGGTACAGTGTATTTAAAAAGGTTGGGCATGTAATTTTATGTTTTACATCTCCTGGTATTAAAAAATTCTTACATTTGTTTTTCACTACTGCAAACCCTGCCTCTTCCATAAGATAAATTATTACATTTAATAATTACATTTAATAAGTGAGAACTTTCAATTGGGAGCATGTAGGTGAGACAATGGAGAATATGTTTTGGCAGGATGGGCCATCTCTGACTAGAGAAGGCGAAGAAGCTGTCACCTACCACATTTGCAAATCACAAAGACTCTGCCCAGAACACTCACAAAGGGTTTTGACACTAGTCTTTTGTGACCCCCAAACAAGATGGAGCCAGGGGATGCAGGCAGGCAATTCCAAATACATCTGAGGGTGGAAACCTCTAGAACCTTCTCCTACTTCAAAGTGGGAACCACGTATAAATAGTAGACCCTCAGACCCAACTCTTCAATACACCTCTGGACCGGTGGAAGACTCCGAAAGACTGCTATGCTGCTCTGCAAGAAGTTCTGCTACTCTGTTACTGTGCTGCCCTGGTGCCTGAGTGAAAGGACTGGACTTGCATCTTGATCGAAGGACCGTCAGAGTGACTCAAAGAGCTAGTTGGTTGGTCTCCTGATCAGAGCCTCAGGAACAGAAAATGCTCTAACCATCTTGAACCAAGACCCTGGACTCTACTTGCTGCGAGTCTAGCCCTCCAAGTGGTGCCACCCCAGTCCTGGACCCTTGGAAGTGGCCCTGAAGGTGCTTTGCCAGCCCATCTGTGGCCCTGTGAGCAGAACTGATGCAGTGCATCTCATCTCCTCACAACCGCTTTGGAACCGCTGCCGCACGACGCATCCCCGAT
This sequence comes from Calotriton arnoldi, assembly GCA_963921515.1. NCBI lineage: Eukaryota > Metazoa > Chordata > Amphibia > Caudata > Salamandridae > Calotriton > Calotriton arnoldi. The sequence goes on from CAWUFW010007530.1 coordinate 316,492, forward strand.
GCAGGACCTCGCATTTCTGACAGCATCTTCCTCAGAACTGCAACTGCACAACACATCCTCAACACAGGCCTTCGCATCGCAAGTCTCCCACCAACGGCATCCTTCACGATGATGTAAGACTCCACATCGCTCCCTTGCAGCTTCTTCGAAACTACCTCTGTGCAGTGCATCCTCAACGCCAGACTTGGCATCGCAAGCCCCTCATTGATGGCATCCGCAATGATGAAATAGGACTCCGCATTTCAGCCCCGCAGCTCCTCAGAACTGCCGCTGCACAACACATCCTCAATGTGGGTTCTTGCAATGCTGCACAAACTGGGATTAAAGGTACTTTGTTCATCGGGCCTAACTGGGTTGTTATATTCGGGCCATGCTCCATCGTGGTCAGCCCGAACCTGTGATTGCCCGGTCTGGCACAACCAGATACTACAGTTGGTGCGTTGTGCTTTTAGGCACTATTTTCACTTAATCCTTTAAAATTACATATCTCCGGTTCTACTGATTGGATTTTTGTTATTTGGATTTCAAATAATGGATTGCATTTTACTCTATTTTTCTAAGCTGGTTTGGGATTTGTCTGGTGTTGTATTGTCACTTTATTATTGTTTGAAGTGCTGTATAAATACTTTACACATTGCCTCCAATTTAAGACTGACTGCTTTTGTGCCAAGCTACCAGAGGGTTAAGAACAGGTTAATTTGTGGTTGCTTGTGACTTCACCCTAACATAATTTGTGGTTATTGCTTGAGTTGGATTTCACTCCCCCTCAATCAGTCACCCAATTTCCAGCACTCCTCATCTATTGGCAGCCGGTCCTAAGCTTTTGTGCTCTGGAAGTGTGTGCCAACATTCGAGGAGTTTCTGGATTATATCCATCCACCCTCTTCTAGGTCTTTGTATCTAAAATTCGGATACAGCACCCTCCCCCGGGCCACTTTCACATGATCATTGTTGTTTTCTGTTTCCAATACTAAACTGTGACCTGATTCTGAGGAATCTGAAGAGCACGTGTTGTTTTTTTGTCCACCTTACAAGAGACCAAGAATAAGGAGGGTTGTTCCACTTTGTAAATCAATAGGAATTAGATATTGCACAATTGTTATGTGTTTATGTAAAACAGACTCTAGCCCTTGTGTAGTGTTTGCTGTTTCCAAGTTCTAGCAGGCAACATGTCTTAGAAGATCTAACGCCCTGAAGTTAACTAATTTTCTTCCTGTTTGTTAAGAGTCATGCTATTACTAATGACCTACAAGCTTTAATTTAAATTTGTATGTGTTTTTATTCTACTTTGATATAATTGTAATTGTAAATGGTATTTATATTTCGCTTACTCCCCCTGATGAGGCATTGAATCACTTTGCGGCGAGTAGCACGCGCTACTCCAGAGCCCAAGATTAGAGGTTAATAGTTAGTAGATTAGTAAATGTTTTTTTTGCCTTAGCTATGTTAGGTTTGTGCTCTTGAAATTCTTGTGTTTAGTAGAGTTTAGAATAGGGATAAAAAAAAAACAACACACAGTTACTGTGGGGGTACGGTTTTATCTGCAACTGTGTATTTGTAGCTAGTGAAACATTACAATAGTTAATTTGATTAAAACATTGTCCGAAAGCAACAGAATGTATTTGGATAAATTACTGAACAGGCAATTAGGGCAGAGAAAGACACAAAAGTCATGCAGCCCCTCAAATTCCCTGGGGAAACAGTGTTTACCACGTAGTCCTTACCACACAATGCCTTTGCCACGCATCCCTTACCACGCATGTCTTTACCACACAGATGCCTTTACCATGCATGTCTTTACCAAGCAAATGAGTTTATCACCCATGCCTTTATCACGCAGTTGCTTTTACCACACATGTGGTTGCCACAGGGTATTTAAATTTAGGAGCACGTTTCCATAGGAAAAGCATTTTTTGGCTTGCTTAAAATTTCGTCGCCCTTTGACGAATCTTCACAAAACTTTCTACAAAAATGTTCTTCAACCTCAGCTCCTTCCTGGAATGTTTCAGGGTGATCCACCAAGCGGCGACAGAGAAAAAGGGGGGAGCCCAAACATATTTTCCACATCTCATTTTCTTTAGAAAAATTGAACAACGATACCACAAAAACAACTGAACGGAATTGCACCAAATTTGGCAAAAAGCTAGATCTTGATCTAGAAAGTGTGATTTTTGTGATTTGTTCTAAATCCATTCAGTGGTTTTTGAGAAGTTAAGGTTAAAAATGTATGTATATTTCACTCCACGGAGGATCTGCAGAGCCGACAGATCAAAATATAAGATCTGATTGTCTGCCACAATATCAACAGCGATGTTGCGGCAGCCAGTTTAGGACTCAGGGACTCAGTCACTTGTCCTACAATAAGGTAAAACACATATAGGGCCCAGGGTAGGGATATCCTTACCACTTTGCCCCCCCAGCCCCAGTGTCACAAACATTTTTTTTTTTACTGGACCGTGGATCCTTGAATAGGCTTGGGGAGCGGGGCTGCATGCCCCCGTCCCATTGAAATAAGTGATCGTCCCTGAGGGAATGGGGTCCCCAGGGCCTTAAAAAGGCTCATTGAGGGGGATGCACACACCCCACCCTTTAAAAAAAAGTAATCAGCCCCAGAGAATGAGGCCCCCAGGGTCTTCAAATGACCCAGGGAGATGGAGTGCATGCCCCCTCTTCAAATAAGGAAATTAAATATAAAACACTGAATGTGAAATGATCAAATCGCTCATTTCACATTTACTGCTCCAACTGGGGAGTCCCCATAATGCCATATATATATATATATATATATATATATATATATCGCGTTCTCCGTAGGCTATCGAGATTTCTCCCCGCCACACTCGGACACGGACCACAAAGTAAGTGCAATGTATTTTATTACGATGCCGCCATAACGCGTTTCAACTCCTCAAGAGTCTTGATCACATGACATCATTGTGGTAGCATTTTTTCTCTTTTAAAGTGACATAGTGCATTGTGATTCGTGCAAAGACTGTGCATATAAATAGACATAAAGGAAATACTTAAAAAGATCATTTTTCTTTACGTAGGAATTGGTTTTTTGCCTTAATACATTTACTGCATTTGGGATTTTAACCCCATTTAAAATGAACGCATTATAGTCAAATATCAATATATATGTAGAATCAAAATATATAAAAAAAATTATTTCTTTCATCTGACATCATTGCACTCATTTTGATTGTGCAATAATACACTCATAAATTACACTCATAAATTCATGCTATCAAATTCATAAATAATTCTGTAAAATACATTTGTACTAAAAGCTGAATATATGCAAATAGATTTTATGTAATGTTCAAAATGCAATTATTTCTAGGCAACCACTGTTTCTCTACGCTCTGCTTGTGCCAATGCATAAGTGCGCTAATTTGTTTTGTCCTGTTGTACAATTTTTGTTTTCATTGTACCTGCTGATATTATTATAATAATAGTTTATCAACAGAAGCTAATTCTCTACGAACCATCTGATCTGCTATGTTCATGGTATAAATACCTACTGAACCCCACATATAGTCAAAAACTATATCGGCAGTTAAATCTGTTTGATTTATTCCTGCTGATTTTACTTTTTTTCTAAGTTTGTAACAGCTTTTTTTATGTAGATTGTGCCACATATGTTTGGATATTCAATATTAAATATACAAATATAAATAAATATATAAATATCTTAAAACATCCTGTGTAAAATACATAAAAAATCCCTCTTTTTCTCAGTGTACCAGTGAAAATAATCATAGATATTAAAATTTCAGATATTAAAATTTCTAAAGACAGGTCTACATATCTTCTGTTATGTTCAGCCCTCCTGGATGTTTAGAGTCCATCTCAAGGATATATCTTGTTTCAAGTTTGCGTAATTTTGCCTCCCTATTTCCTCCTCTTCTACTAGGGGGGACTGAGTCTACAAGATAATATCTTAAATCTTGACTCCTTGACTTGTGATATTCCTTGAAATGTCTTGCAACTGGGTATGTGTTGTCCTGATTTGTAATAGCTCTGATGTGCTGAAGCACTCGTTTGTGGGCTTGGAGTTTTGTGCTTCCTATGTATTGTAGCCCACATGGACACACTAGAAAATAAATAACATACTCAGTTTTGCATGTTAGAAGTTTGCTGATTTTAATCTCATCATGGCTGAACGGTGTTGGGTATGTGGTCTTATTTGTTCCTAATTGGCATGCTTTGCATGTCTTACATCTGAAGAAACCCTTGTGAGATTTAAGCCAGCCACAGCCTTCAATTAGTTCTGGACTTGTTTTAACCAGCTTGTCCCTCATGGAAGTTGCCCTTCTATGTGTGATTGCTACCTTATGTGACAGAGTATGTCCTATCACTGGATCACTTAATATTAATGGCCAGTTGCGTGTAATGATACTACGTAGTTCCTTGTGTTGTTTACTGTATTCCATGATTATTCTAAACTCTTCAGTTTTAGACTTCATGTGAGTATCCTGTGGTATCTGTTGTTTTTGCTGATTAGTAAATCTCACTGCTTTATTCTTGATCAGTTCTGATCTATCTAGAATCATCGATTTGGCTATGGCTCCTTCAATAGTTTTAAGTGAATATCCCCTTTCTAGGAATCTGGCTTTACTCTCTTCTTGTGCCTCCTTGAGTAATTCTTGGTTGCTATTTACCCTCCTTAATCTCAGCATTTCCCCGTAAGGAATGCTGTTTATTAAATGTCTTGGGTGGGCACTACTAGCATGTAAAGGCGAGTTGCCCGCTGTCTCTTTGCGGTACAACTTGGTCTCTATTCTATTGTTCTCAATGTACACCTTTGTGTCTAAGAAATTGACTGATTTTTCACTTATTGTGGCAGTGAATTGTAAATTAAGTGAGTTCACATTGATTGAATCGACGAACTCCTGGGCTTCTCTGTGTGTGCCTTTCCAAATAACAAACAAGTCGTCAATGAAATGCAGCCATAATATAATGTTATGTTGCATGCTTTCACCATGTTCAGTTGCGAGAACCAGCTCCTCCCACCAGCCCATGTGTAGACACGCATAGCTGGGGGAGAAGCTGGCTCCCATGGCTACTCCTCGTATTTGCTGATAGTGCAAGTTGTTGAACATGAACACGTTATTTTCTAAACAATATTCAACCATTTCTATCACCATTTCACTATGCTGTGACAGTGTATATGGTTTCACAGATAAATCATGTTTTAATGCCCTGATGCCATCAACATGTCTGATGCTGGTATATAGTGACCTGACATCTAATGCTATCAGTAAATAATCATTTTGCCATTCACAGTCTTTCAATTTGTTAAGAAAATCACTGGTATCTCTTACATACGATGGTAGGGATTGGACATGTCTTTGTAAATAAAAGTCTACATATTGTGACGTGTGTTCTAGGAGACCTTCACGCGCCGAAATGATAGGTCTGCCAGGTGGTTTGTTCGCATCTTTATTGATTTTGGGTATAAAGTATATCGATGGAGTTATAGGATGTTCATTTTTCAATTTTTTTTATTCATCCATAGTTATTAATCCTTTCGCTTTCCAAAATGACAATTTGGTGTAGTATCTTTTGTATATTTCCTTCAGATCTGTCCCATTTATTTTCATGTAGCAAGTTTGGTCATTCAATTGTGAAAGTGCCTCCTTAGTGTAATCATCTTTGTCCCAGATCACGATGTTTCCTCCTTTATCGGAGTTTCTGATGACTATTGAGGCTTCATTATCCAATTTTTTCATCAGTGTATGGTATCCTATGTTGCGTTTGTGATGTTTACCTTTGATGTTCATTATTTTGTGATTCAAACGTTTGATCTGGGCTACAACATTCTCATTGAATATGTCGATGGAGTCTCGCATCATTGTTGGTGTGAATGTCAATTTTGCTTTGAATGGTGATAGTGTTATTGACTCTCCATTTGATACTGTTAGTGGGATCTCACCTCTAATGCCGTTGGTTGTGGTCTCCTGTGTATTTGGTATATGTCCCTCAATCCACAGTTCATTTAAGTCCCTCAATAAGGGCATATCATTCACAGATATATTTTGCGAGGTTGGTTGTGTTGCTTCTTCTCTTGATACTGATGGTTCCTGAACTTGTTCTTTGTTTGATAGCATGTGATGTTTTTTAAGTTTCAGTTTTCTTATGCACCGGTATACATCCATCCTCGTTTTGGAGTAATTGAAATTACTTTCCGGGCAGTATGATAAACCCAGACTAAGTATCTGTTCCTCCGCTTTGGTTAGATTTATTTTTGCCAGGTTGACGATGGTTTTGTTGGATTCAATATTAATTTATATCTTTGTTTCCATCTCCCCGTTGCTTGCCTCCTGGGATTTATTGTGTTGCCTCCTTGCCTTGCGCCTCTGCCTGCGTTTGTAGTTTCTATGGCTTGAGTTTTGGCTGTTTGATTCCTTGGGCGGAGTGTCTGCCGCCGGTCCATACATAAAAAATTCATCTCTTCACCAGGGGCTAGTTTGTTTTGTGCGGGGTTGTCCTCTTTGTTTCTTAGTTCAGAATCCGAACCACTGTCTGGTACTGAACTTAGATCAGAGGTTGATGCCTGCATTGTTTGTTTGCTGTTGTAGGATGTACTCGGTGTTTGCCCTTCAGGTTTACTCAATTTTGATCGTCGCATTGAATCATATTTTTTAGAGAAGGTAAAAATTTGCCCCAGTTCGTAGTCTGTTTTATCTCTTAAAAATGTATACGCTTTTCTTTCTTTGATTTTTTCCTCCTCTTTTTTTAGGCGTATTAACATCTCTTTACGCAGTTTGGAAATTTCCTCCGTCTGTTCATTCTTGTCAATATCCTCATTAAGTTTATCTATCTGTTCCAGCAGTGAGGCACGATCTATTTCTGCATATTTTATTAGTATCAACACCAAGTTCCTCGATGACTCTAAATTACAGTCAGCCCATTCCTGCATCATTTTGGGGTTAGTATTTTCGTAGCTGGGGGCTATAAATATTCTTAAGCCCCTGGGTATCCTCCCCACATCGATATATCTTTGTAAGGACTTGGACTCCCACCACTTGCTTTGTTCCTGGCGCATGTGTTTCTCTAGCTGTTTGAATTTATCTTTAATAGTTTGATTAGTGTTGTGAGTTCCCTCTTTTCTATTTAATGTCTTGGGGGTTGTGGAGGGCAGATCATTAAACATCTCAAGTGCCGCTGCCTCGCGGTCCCGTAATGTGTCGCCCGACATCTTAGTTTAACCAATTAGTGCGTTTTTGGGTCTTTGCCAATTGTATTTCGATCCTTACGCTTTGCACACCGCTGCTCCCTATATATATATATATATATATATATATATATATATATATATATATACACATACATACATACATACATGCATATATACATACATACATACATACATACATGTATATATATATATATATATATATATATATATATATATATATATATATATATATATATATATATATATATATATATATATATATATATATATATATATACATACACACAAAGCAGATCCCTGCAGTCCTGGCAGGAAAAACGAGCCACTCCAGTTTCAAGGCTTCAAAGTATTGCAGGTTTATTACGGCAACAGAAACGACGCGTTTCGATCTCTAGCGAGATCTTGGTCACATGACCTCTTTGTCAGTTCCACATACATTTAAAGACATACTGACATGCACGGCACAGCGTGCAGTGAGACATAAAGAAAATACTACAATGATTTCTAAAGTTGTTTCAATTTAAAACCAAAACAAGGCATTGTTAAATAGCACAAATGCATTTCAAAATTAATTATATAGATAGATGTATAAGTGTAAACTTTTCCTTATATATTTGGTGAACAATTAATGATATATAATTCATACCATAACATTAACGTGATATTTTGCTGTTTCTGAACATATATGTATCAGACACCAAAATCCTTCCCCTTCAGAAAAGATCAAAGCCCATACGGGTTCACAGGAAAACTCTCTTTATTCCGGCCTGGCGATTCTGGCATGACGTGTTTCGGATTAAATTCCTTTTTCAAATGCCTCTACCATCTTTGTTTCTCAGCGTCCACATTTAAATTCAGAGCGCCTCCCTTCTTATTGGTAGAGACACTCTAATATGCAAAAAAGGGGGAGGATGTTTCAAACTCGGTGCTCCGTGTTCGACTACTGCAGGCATTCCATCGTAAGTACTGCCCCAGTTGGCGGTGCCTGCAGCGCCACCTTTTATGCCTAGGTGTTTTACTGTGGGGGGAATGTGGGTTTCCTGGACCCTCATCCAGCCGCTAATGTCCCCTCCTGTCCTGGAACACACAATCCTTCAGTAAGTATGTGCGTATACCGTGTAGTCACAGTCCTGAATATCAGCGTAGTACCGTCGTGGGATACGGCGGTTCGGCGTTTCCCAAGAGCCTTGAGAGATCCAATATTTGCCACTACTGCGGCCGAACTTCTTAAGGATGGGGTCTTCTCAGTGCTCGTGGCCACACCAAACATCAGACACCAAAATCCTTCCCCTTTAGAAAAGATCAAAGCCCACACGGGTTCACAGGGAAACTCTCTTTATTCCAGCCTGGCGATTCTGGCATAACGCGTTTTGGACTAAATTCCATTTTCAAATGCCTCTACCATCTTTGTTTCTCAGCGTCCACATTTAAATTCAGAGCGCCTTCCTTCTTATTGGTGGAGACACTCTAATATGCAAAAAAGGGGGATGATGTTTCAAACTCGGTGCTCCGTGTTCGACTACTGCAGGCATTCCATCGTAAGTACTGCCCCAGTTGGCGGTGCCTGCAGCGCCACCTTTTATGCATAGGTGTTTTACTGTGGGGGGAATGCAGGTTTCCTGGACCCTCATCCAGCCGTTAATATATATATATATCACGTGATAAAGCCGAAAGGCGAAACGCGTTGGTAGGGTGCTTACTTGCCAATAAATGAATAGAGCATCCTGGAGTGTCCTGGACTTTCTTTTCTTGGAGGGAGAGATCTTTACGAGATATATATATATATATATATATATATATATATTCCAACAAAGAGTTTGCCCACTCGGAAGGAGCCTTCACAGACAGTTAACATTTCCTTTTATTGCAGGTGCAAGCAGCAAATCATAACAGTAGGAAACCTTCAAAATAAAGCCTAACGCGTTTCAGGCGCACTCGCCCTTGGTCACAGGCTGAAGCTGGCAATTCAAACAGTCAGGTTGCGCCGTCACTAATTTAATAGGTGCCGATGCCCCGCCCGGCCTAGGAGCCCCTTGGGGCGGGGCATCGGCACCTATTAAATTAGTGACGGCGCAACCTGACTGTTTGAATTGCCAGCTTCAGCCTGTGACCAAGGCGAGTGCGCCTGAAACGCGTTAGGCTTTATTTTGAAGGTTTCCTACTGTTATGATTTGCTGCTTGCACCTGCAATAAAAGGAAATGTTAACTGTCTGTGAAGGCTCCTTCCGAGTGGGCAAACTCTTTGTTGGAATTTATTACGGTCCGTCCGGCCGTGGAAAGAGCCCGCCGCAAATGAGTAGCGGATCCGCTGATGGCACGATGTTATCAGCATGGACGTGGCAGTGTTGTTTCCTGTTGCAGGACAGTATTGGCAATGTGCAACATGACAGAATGTCACCTACCCACTTGGGATTTTTAATTGCTGTAATTGCAATCGACAGAGGAACCCACTGGGGTAAGACATGCGCAGCACTACATATACCATGATGCCTAGGAGCCCCTTGGGGGCGGGGCATCGGCACCTATTAAATTAGTGACGGCGCAACCTGACTGTTTGAATTGCCAGCTTCAGCCTGTGACCAAGGGCGAGTGCGCCTGAAACGCGTTAGGCTTTATTTTGAAGGTTTCCTACTGTTATGATTTGCTGCTTGCACCTGCAATAAAAGGAAATGTTAACTGTCTGTGAAGGCTCCTTCCGAGTGGGCAAACTCTTTGTTGGAATATATATATATATATATATATATATATATATCAGAAAACAAGTGCTCAGCACATGAGGGTGCACTCGGGGGACCGCAATCTACCATCAGGCAATATGCAGCACTCCAACCATACGAGTCATGCCTGACGCATTTCGGGTGATTCCCTTAATCATAGGCTGGACTCAACAATAATTTGCGCCACTGTTGACTCTTTATTTTAAACATTTGCCCTCCAATGGGCTCCTTAAATAAAGAGTCAACAGTGGCGCAAATTATTGTTGAGTCCCTCCAAGAAATGAAAAGAAAGTCCAGGACACTCCAGGATGCTCTATTCATTTATTGGCAAGTAAGCACCCTACCAAAGGTTACAGGGACATGATAGTTAAGAAATAGAACTTAAAAAACCTTAGAAATTTACTGAAAAAACCAAAGGTTACTGGGACGTTATAGTTAGATTCACTCATAAAAACCAGCTAACTATAACTGCTGAATTTCACTAATTTTGTACAAGTGAAATCTGAGCCTAACTACAAAGTTCCTGTAGCCTTTGGTTTTTACAGTGAATTTTATAAAGTTTTTATAATTCTATTTCCTAAATATAACGTCTGTGTAACCTTTCATTTTTAAGTGAATTATTAAGGTTTTTTTAATGTTGTTTCCTAACTAGAACGTCCCTGTAACCTTTGGTTTTTTAAGTGAATTTCCACAGATTTTTGAATTTTACTTCCTAAATGTAACCACTAACCTCTGACAGTGAATGTGTGAGTGAGTGCATGAGTGTGTCAGTAAGTCTGTGAGTGGGTGTGTGAGTCTCTGAGTGGGTGTGAGAGTGTCTGAGTGGATAGGTAAGTGTCTGAGTGCTCTTTGTTTTGCCCTCTTCTTCTCTGTTTTGCCTTTTCTGCCCTCTGTATTGCCTTTCCTGCTCATTTTTCTGCCTCTGTTTTGCTTTTCCTGCTAGTTTTTCTGCCCTCTTCTGCCAGCATGAGAGCAGTGCCAGGATTGGCGTGAGCAGGCACACTCACCTCTCATTAGGAGGCCGGGGATTGCAGCTTTGACCAACCCCTGGTCCCTAATGTGCAGGTGAATAGAGGCCTCTAGTGCACATTTCTGGCTGGCCGGAGAAAGGTAACCTGCCCCCGAAGCCCCGGGGACCGCCACCTTCCTGGGGCTACTTTGAAAAACAAAGTGTGGGGGGGCTCGAGCCCCCCCACACTGTCCCGGGGACCACCACCATGAGGTCCCCTTGTGTCCTGAGGACATCAGGACTGAAGTGGACTTCATCCCCCGAGCAGCAGTGCACCAGGCGGCACGTTTGCAGAGTGGTGTAAAAAGGGGGCGTGGCCTCAGACCCCTCTCAGCAATCTAGCTGTGTGGGGCTTACTGGAGGTAACAGGAGGGCTAGTTGACCCCCAGGGACCCTCAGGAGGCAAGGGGACTTCACCCCCCAACCAAGAGTGCGCCAGGAGGCATGTTTGCAGAGTGGTGGACAAAGGAGGCGGGCCTGTGTCCACCTCTCAGCAATCTCACTGTGTGGGGCTTACTGGAGGTAACAGGTAGGCTAGTTGGCCCCTAAGGACCCCCAGCAGCGAAGTGGACTTTAATCCCCAGGCAAGAGCGCGCCAGGGAGCGCGTTTGCAGAGTGGTGGGGAAAAGGGGCGTGGCCTGCTATGAGAACTTAGCAATGCTGCTGTGTGGGACTTACTGGAGGTAGTAGGAGGGGTAGTTGGCCCACAAGGTTGTCCTTTGGGGCCAACTACCTCTACTGTTACCTCCACTAAGTCCCACACAGTGGGATTGCTAAGAGGTCTTCGGAGGCCACGCCCCTCCTTTCTCCACCACTCTGCAAACGCACCTCCTGGCACAGTACTGGTTGGGGGATGAAGTCCACTTTACTCCTGAGGGACTTTGGGGGCCAAGAAGCCCTCCTGGTACCTCCTGTAAGTCCTACGCAGCGGAATTCCTGAGCGCTGGTTGGAGGCCCAGCCCCCTTTCTCCGCCACTCTGAAAACGCGACTACCAGTTAAAGAAGCATTTGTAATGTAATAGGTCTTGCATTTGCAAGAGTGAGAGCTATTGGCGTTGTAAATCTAAAAGTTTTTTACTAATGTTTTTGGAGTGGAGTGGATGTACTTTGTGTGTAGTGGAATTATGTGGTATGTTGTGCAGTGAAAGTATGTGGATAGAAAGTATGTGGTATTTAGTGTATAGGAATTATGTAGAGTGGGATTATGTGTTATAGAGAGTAATTATGTGGTATGGTAGTCTGTGTTGTGGAGTGGTAACCTCAGGTTTCGTCTTCCTCGTTTCCATAGAAGCTAAATTATGAACTCAATGAGACAAAAAAAAGAAGGAATCACTGAGGAGCACTTCTGGACCTAGTCAGAGGTATGAGCAGGGCCACTGGAATTATGCGACTGTTTGGCTGCACCGACTTTCGCACAATTATACATTTTCCGCATTAGCCACATAATCCATCATATGCTGCCTAATCTGCAGATTTGAACAAAAAAGCCTTGTTTCTAGCTCAAACGGCACAAACGTTACCAAAAATACAGCGACAAGTGTTACAGCGTGGTGGAAGACCCTTTGCAAACCTAGAATGGTCACCTGTTACTTATTGCTAAATGTGGGTGTTAAATTGGTACTAATGGTGTGCAAACCACTCTTGCTTCTTTCTGTGCCTCTCTTGCCACTTTCTGCATTTCTGTTGCTTCTTTCTACAACTTTCTTTTTTTTCTCTTTTGCCTCTTTCTGCTCATCTCTTCCACTTTCTGCACCTCTCTTGCCTCTTTCTGCACCTCTCTTGCCTCTTTCTGCACCTCTGTTGCCTCTTTCTGCACTTCTGTTGTTTCTTTCTGCACTTCTCTTGCCTCTTTCTGCACTTCTCTTGCCTCTTTCTGCACCTCTGTTGCTTCTTTCTGCACTTCTCTTGCTTCTTTTTGCACATCTGTTGCTTCTTTCTGCACCCCTCTTGCCTCTTTCTGCAACCATCTTCCCTCTTTCTGCACCTCTCTTGCCTCAGTCTCCCTACCTGTTCCCTCTTTATGCACCCCTTTTGCCTGTTTCTGCAACTCTCCTGCCTCTTTCTGCAGTTCTCTTGCCTCCTTCTGTACCTCACTAGCCTCTTTCTGCAGTTCTCTTGCCTCTTTCTGCAGTTCTCCTGCCTCCTCCTGCACCTCTCTTGCCTCTTTCAACACGTCTCTTGCCTGTTTCTGCACCCCTCTTGCCTCTTTCTGCACCTCTGTTGGTTCTTTCTACACTGCTCTTGCTTCTTTATGCACCTCTGTTCCAAATTTCTGCATCCCTCTTGCCTTTTTCTGCATCCATCTTCCCTCTATCTGCACCTCTCTTGCCTCAGTCTACCCACCTGTTCCCTCTTTCTGCACCCCTTTTGCCTGTTTCTGCAACTCTCTTACCTCTTCCTGCAGTTCTCTTGCCTCCTTCTGCACCTCACTTGCCTCTTTTTGTACCCCTGTTGGTTTTTTGGCACTGCTCTTGCATCTTTCTGCACCTCTCTTGCAAATTTCTGCACCCCTCTTGCCTCTTTCTGCACCCCTCTTACCTGTTTCTGCACCTCTATTGCCTCTGTCTGCACCCTGTTCCCTCTTTCTGTACCTCTTTTGCCTGTTTCTGCAACTCTCTTGCCTCCTTCTGCACATCTGTTGCTTCTTTCTGCACTTCTCTTGCCTCTTTCTGCACCCCTGTTGCTTCATTCTGCACTTCCCATGCTTCTTTCTGCACCTGTCTTGCTTCTTTCTGCACCCCTGTTGTCTCTTTCTGCACTCGTCTTCCCTCTTTCTGCACCTCTCTTGCCTCTTTCTGCATCTCACTTGCCTCTTTCTCCACTTCTCTTGCTTCTTTCTACACCTCTGTTGCTTCTTTCAGCAATTCTCTTGCCTCTTTCTGCACTTCTCTAGCCTGTTTCTGCACCTCTCTTGCCTCTTTCTGCACCTCTCTTGCTTCTTTCTGCACCTCACTTGTTTCTTTCTGCACCCCTCTTGCCTCTTTCTGCACCCCTCTTCCCTCTTTGTGCAACTCTCTTGCCTCTTTCTACACCTCTCTTCCCTCTTTCTGCACCACTCTTGCCTCTTTCTGTACCTCTGTTGCTTCTTTCTGCACTTCTCTTGCCTCTTTCTGCACCCTTCGTGCCTCTTTCAGCACCTTTGTTGCTTCTTTCTGCACTTCTCTTCCTTATTTCTGCATCCCTTGTTCCTCTTTCTGCATCCTTCTTCCCTTTTCCTGCAGGTCTCTTGGTTCTTTCTGCACTGCTTTTGCCTCTTTCTGCACCCCTCTTGCCTCCTTCTGTACGTCTGTTGTTTCTTTCTGCACTGCTCTTGCTTCTTTCTGCACCTCTCTTGCAAATTTCTGCACCCCACTTGCCTCTTTCTGCACCCTTCTTACCTACTTTTGTACCTCTGTTGGTTCTTTCTGCACTGCTCTTGCTTCTTTCTGCACCTCTCTTTTAAATTTCTGCACCCCTCTTGCCTCTTTCTGCACCCCTCTTGCCTCCTTCTGCACCTCTGTTGGTTCTTTCTGCACTGCTCTTGCTTCTTTCTGCACCTCTTTTGCCTGTTTCTGTAACTCTCTTGCCTCTTTCAACACTTCTCTTGCCTGTTTCTGCACCTCTCTTGCCTCTTTCTGCACCTCTCTTCCCTCTTTCTGCACCACTCTTGCCTCTGTCTGTACCTCTGTTGCTTCTTTCTGCACCTCTCTTGTCTCTTTCTGCTCCCTTCATGCCTCTTTCAGCACCTCTGTTGCTTCTTTCTGCAGTTCTCTTCCTTCTTTCTGCACCCCTCCTGCCTCTTTCCCTACTCCTCTTGCCTCTTTGTGCACCTCTCCTAACCCTGTCTGTACCCCTCTTGCCTCTTTTTGCACCTCTGTCGGTTCTTTCTGCACCTTTTTTTCATCGTTCTGCACTTCACTTGCCTCTTTCTGTACCCCTCTTGCCTCTTTCTGCACCTCTGTTGGTTCTTTCTACACTGCTCTTGCTTCTTTATGCACCTCTGTTCCAAATTTCTGCATCCCTCTTGCCTTTTTCTGCACCCATCTTCCCTCTATCTGCACCTCTCTTGCCTCAGTCTACCCACCTGTTCCCTCTTTCTGCACCCCTTTTGCCTGTTTCTGCAACTCTCTTGCCTCTTCCTGCAGTTCTCTTGCCTCCTTCTGCACCTCACTTGCCTCTTTTTGTACCCCTGTTGGTTTTTTGGCACTGCTCTTGCATCTTTCTGCACCTCTCTTGCAAATGTCTGCACCCCTCTTGCCTCTTTCTGCACCCCTCTTACCTGTTTCTGCACCTCTATTGCCTCTGTCTGCACCCTGTTCCCTCTTTCTGTACCTCTTTTGCCTGTTTCTGCAACTCTCTTGCCTCCTTCTGCACATCTGTTGCTTCTTTCTGCACTTCTCTTGCCTCTTTCTGCACCCCTGTTGCTTCATTCTGCACTTCCCATGCTTCTTTCTGCACCTGTCTTGCTTCTTTCTGCACCCCTGTTGTCTCTTTCTGCACTCGTCTTCCCTCTTTCTGCACCTCTCTTGCCTCTTTCTGCATCTCACTTGCCTCTTTCTGCACTTCTCTTGCTTCTTTCTACACCTCTGTTGCTTCTTTCAGCAATTCTCTTGCCTCTTTCTGCACTTCTCTAGCCTGTTTCTGCACCTCTCTTGCCTCTTTCTGCATCTCTCTTGCCTCTTTCTGCATCTCACTTGCCTCTTTCTGCACTTCTCTTGCTTCTTTCTACACCTCTGTTGCTTCTTTCAGCAATTCTCTTGCCTCTTTCTGCACTTCTCTAGCCTGTTTCTGCACCTCTCTTGCCTCTTTCTGCACCTCTCTTGCCTCTTTCTGTACCTCTGTTGCTTCTTTCTGCACTTCTCTTGCCTATTTCTGCACCCTTCGTGCCTCTTTCAGCACCTTTGTTGCTTCTTTCTGCACTTCTCTTCCTTATTTCTGCATCCCTTGTTCCTCTTTCTGCATCCTTCTTCCCTTTTCCTGCAGGTCTCTTGGTTCTTTCTGCACTGCTTTTGCCTCTTTCTGCACCCCTCTTGCCTCCTTCTGTACGTCTGTTGTTTCTTACTGCACTGCTCTTGCTTCTTTCTGCACCTCTCTTGCAAATTTCTGCACCCCACTTGCCTCTTTCTGCACCCTTCTTGCCTACTTTTGTACCTCTGTTGGTTCTTTCTGCACTGCTCTTGCTTCTTTCTGCACCTCTTTTTAAATTTCTGCACCCCTCTTGCCTCTTTCTGCACTCCTCTTGCCTCCTTCTGCACCTCTGTTGGTTCTTTCTGCACTGCTCTTGCTTCTTTCTGCACCTCTTTTGCCTGTTTCTGTAACTCTCTTGCCTCTTTCTGCACTTCTCTTGCCTCTTTCTGCACCTCTGTTCCTTCTTTCTGCACTTCTCTTGCTTATTTCTGCACTTCTGTTGGTTTTTTCTGCACCCCTCTTGCCTCTTTCTGCAACCTTCTTCCCTCTTTCTACACCTCTCTTCCCTCTTTCTGCACCGCTCTTGCCTCTTTTTGACCCATTTCCCTCTTTCTGCACATCTCTTGCCTGTTTCTGCAACTCTCTTGCCTCTTTCTGCACTTCTCTTGCCTCTTTCTGCACCTCTGTTCCTTCTTTCTGCACTTCTCTTGCTTATTTCTGCACTTCTGTTGTTTTTTTCTGCACCCCTCTTGCCTCTTTCTGCACCCTTCTTCCCTCTTTCTACACCTCTCTTCCCTCTTTCTGCACCGCTCTTGCCTCTTTTTGCACCCATTTCCCTCTTTCTGCACATCTCTTGCCTGTTTCTGCAACTCTCTTGCCTCGTTCTACAGTTGTCTTGTCTCTTTCTACACCTCTGTTGCTTCTTTCTGCACTTCTCTTGCCTCTTTCTGTACCCCTCTTGCCTCTTTATGCACCTCTCTTGGTTGTTTCTGTACAGCTCTTGTTTCTTTCTGCACCTGTCTTGCAAATTTCTGCACCCCTCTTGCCTCTTTCTGCACCCCTCTTCCCTCTTTCTGCTCCTCTCTTGCCTCTGTCTGCACCCCTCTTGCCTCTTTCTGCACTACTGTTCCTTCTTTCTGCACTTCTCTTCCTTCTTTCTGCACCCCTCTTGCCTCTTTCTGCACCTCTGTTACTTCTTTTTGCACTTCTCTAGCTTCTTTCTGCACCTGTCTTGCCTCTTTCTGCACCCCTCTTGCCTCTTTCTGTACCCCTCTTGCCTCTTTCTGTACCCCTCTTCCCTCTTTCTGCACCTCTCTTGCCTCTGTCTGCACCCCTCTTGCTTCTTTCTGCACCTCTGTTCCTTCTTTCTGCACTTCTCTTGCTTCTTTCTGCACCCCTCTTGCCTCTTTCTGCACCTCTGTTGCTTCTTTCTGCACTTCTCTTGCTTCTTTCTGCACCTCTCTTGCAAATTTCTGCACCCCTCGTGCCTCTGTGTGCACCTCTCTTGCCTCTTTCTGCTCCTCTCTTGCCTCTTTCTGCACCCCTCTTGCCTCTTTCTGCACCTCTTTTGCTTTTGTCTACACTTCTCTTGCCTCTTTCTGCACCCCTATTGCCTCTTTCTGCAACTCTGTTGGTTCTTTCTGCTCTGCTCTTGCTTCTATCTGCTACTCTCTTGCACATTTCTGCACCCTTCTTGCCTCTTTCTGCACCTCTGTTGGTTCTTTCTGTACCTCTCTTGCCTCTGTGTGCACCCCTGTTCCCTCTTTGAGCAGCTCTTTTGCCTGTTTCTGCAACTCTCTTGCCTCTTTCTGCACTTTTCTTGCCTCTTTCTGCACCTCTGTTGCTTCCTTCTGCACTTCTCTTGCCTCTTTCTGCACCCCTCTTGCCTCTTTCTGCACCTCTGTTGCTTCTTTCTGCACTTCTCTTGCTTCTTTCTACACCTCTCTTGCTTCTTTCTGCACCCCTCGTGCCTCTTTCTGCACCCTTCTTCCCTTTTCCTGCACGTCTCTTGGTTCTTTCTGCACTGCTCTTGCCTCTTTCTGCACCCCTCTTGCCTCTTTCTGCACCTCTTTTGCTTCTTTCTGCACTTCTCTTGCCTCTTTCTGCACCCCTCTAGCCTCTTTCTAGCAGATTAAAGTTGGTGATATGTTGGCTCAGTTGAAGTTGCACACATTTCTCCAGAGCTTTCGCTAGAAGTGGGATATTGGATATTGGTCTGAAATTGTCTGATGACGTCACATATTACATCACTCATGACATGGTCAGTGACATCACTCATGACATCACCAATGACATCTCAAATGACATCACTGATGACATCATCCATGTGATCATCTGATGCACCTCCTTATACCCTAATATAAACTTTGATACACCCACTCTAAAATACAGAATGCCATTCTCGAAACCATAGACACACCAATACCAGTTAGTACATACCCACTCACTAATTCCTAGATCTACACATACATCTACTCACTCACACATACAGTCACTCATACATTCAGTCACTCATCAATACAGCCACTATCATATGCAGTCATACACCCATACAGACACTCACACACCGCCACTCACCCATAGAGTTACTCACACATATAGTCAGTCATGCAAAGAATCAATTACACTCCCATTTACTCACCTATACAGTTATACACACACCACCTCACTTATTCATACAGATACTAACACATACTTACTCTCTTAATCAATCACTGATACAAGCACACACTCATGCATACAGCCACTCTCACATTCACTCACTCTCACATATAGTTAGTTATATACTCAAACACTCACATATACTGCCTTTCACATATGTAGTTACTCACACATAAACCACTGAGACATGCATTCACTCACTGACACAGCCATACGCACACTCACTCACCCATACAGCCCCTCGCAGACGCACTCATGAACCCATACACCCACTAAATCACCCACTCACACATCCATGCAGGGAGTTACACCCACCCACACAGATACTCAAGCATCCATACAGGTACTCAGACAACCAATCAATAACCCATATAGACACTCATGTAGCTAGTCACCAACCCATGCAGCCACTTACACACCAACTGACAGACTGATACAGACATTCTCACAGATTAGTCATTCACCCATGCATTCTCTAAGACACGTTTAATCACTCACTTATACAGTCAGACACGCACCCGCAAAATCATCCATACACACACTCATACACCCACTCATTCTTTGAATACACCTTGGCGTATATATAGATAACATTCTTAAACTTTTCAGAAACACTCAGTCACTGGATGATGTCATCAGTGATGTCATTTGAGATGTCATCAGTGATGACACTGACCATGTCATTAGTGAATAATATGTGACGTCATCAGCAATGCATTGCGGGGGCGCGAGTTATAGTTAGCTCAACTAACTATAACGGCCAAATTTCTCTGGTTTTGTACAAGTGAAATGTCCAACTAAGTATAACGTCCCTGAAACCTGTGGTTTTTTTCAGTGAATTTACATATATATATATATATATACATTCACTGAAAAAACCAAAGTTAAAGCAATGTTATAGTTAGGAGAATATGTCAGTGACACTATTAACGTTTTCCACTAAAAAAAAACCCAGAGGAATTCACCAGTAATAGTTAGCAGAGCTAACTACAACTTGCGCCCACTGCCATGCATCGCCTATGACCTCACATATTACATCACTCATGACATGTTCTATGACATCACTGATGACATCTCAAATTACATCATTAATGACATCACTGATGACGTCATCCAAGGTTCTTTTGTACACTTGCTCTATAGACGGGTA
The DNA here is from genome assembly GCA_963921515.1 of Calotriton arnoldi. Taxonomy (NCBI): domain Eukaryota; kingdom Metazoa; phylum Chordata; class Amphibia; order Caudata; family Salamandridae; genus Calotriton; species Calotriton arnoldi. Next base: position 336,120 of record CAWUFW010007530.1, read on the forward strand.
TAACATTAGAGCCCTGAAAATAAGTGCAAAATAGCTCAGAATAATACAAAGCATCATTACTGCTATCATACTTACAACCACCAGAGGTAAAGCAAGCTTGTGTTATGTGCAACATTGACCCTATACCATACACTTCATGGGTAGCCGAGTTCATGTTGACTATGAACCACAGGTGAAAGTGTGACACAGTCACTGAGCTGGCCCCTGGAGATGGGATCTCTGGGGGCTTAAAAGGATCAGGGAGGAGAGCTGTGCGACCCCTTCCCCTTTTATTTACATTTTGGCCTTGGGGATGGGATTTGCTTGGTCTAATTGGGCTCCGGAAAGGGGTCCACGTGGCCCCCTCCTTTCATTTAATTACATGGCCCCGGGGATGGGGTCCCTGGGGCCTAATTAGGCTCAGGGAGGGGGGCCGTGGATCCCTTTCATTTTTTACCTCAGCCCCGGGGGATGAGGTCCCTGGAGCCTCCCCAAAATAAATACGTTCCTTCACAAATCCCCCTCCCCCCCCTGCATCTCCCCCTCCGGCCCAAGGCCCACTCTGTTTTTTATTGCATGGCAGAGCCCTGAACTTTTTTTTAAGCTACTGATTTGTTGATCCTCTGCAAATTTGCAGCTATGATGACTAGGGGGTTAGGGTATCCCTACCCTGACCCCATGCCTGTTTCTTTGATTTTTAGGACTTGGGACTGAGTCCCAAGTCCTAAGATGGCTTTCTCCACATCCTGGTTGATGTGGTGGCAGCTAATTAAATCTCAGCATCAGATCTGTCTGCCACGCAGATCCTCCGCAGCGTGTTATATACACATTTTTTAAATGTAATTTCTCCAAAACTACTGAATGGATTTACACCAAAACACAAAAAGCACCCTTTCTGGACCAAGATCTAGTTTTCTGCAATGATGGTGTAAATCCTTTCAGCTGTTTGGGCTGTAGCTTTGTCTAAAGTTCCCCATTTATTTTTCCATAGGAAAATTGAACAGTAATACTGCAAAAAAATGGTGAACGGAATTACACCAGAAAGCGTGCTTTTTGTGATTTGGTGTAAATCTCTTCAGCCGTTTTTGAAAAATGAAGGTTCAAAAACTTTGTTTATTTCATATCTTGAGATAAGATGTGAGTGTCTGCCACAAAATCAACAAAATGTGACAGCAGCCATTTTAGGACTCGGGGACTCAATCCCCTGTCTTACTTTTTTTTTAAAGAATTTTTTATTTGCCCAGTGTTTACATATATGTACACACAATAGAATTGACGATACATTCATAACAGTAGTGCATTTTTTCCTTTTTAACCCCAACCCCCACCCGAGGGGCTGCTAAGATCTCAGTTTATCTTCCTGACAGCCCTATCTGATAACACGATATTTAACTCCCAATACACTTACTGCAGTGTAATTGATCCTTTCTCCATTACTTTCCCCTAAGTACTTTAACTGTTTCTCTCTACCCATCCTGCCACTGGCGCCCACCTTTTGACACCCTTAATTCGTGCACGGATCTCTTTTCTTGCATACACAGCTTTTTCTAGATTATAAATTGCCAAGAAGCGGGCAAGCCACTGCTGAAAAGTTGGGGGGTTAGGATCCAGCCATGCGGATGCCCTACAAAGTCGTAAGACCACCATGGCTATAAACGGTAGCTCTTGACCCGTATTCCCCAGTTCAGTTTCCGCAACCCCTAAAACCATCATGCAAGGAGATAGGATGCATTCTATTCCAAGAGTTTCTATAAAAAAAAATTGTGATGTCTTGTTTTATGGTCATGAGTGTGTTGCAGGAGGAAAAAATGTGCACCAAATCTGCCTGGTATAGAGCACATTGGGGATAGTATGTCCCTTTACTATTCCCCCATTTAGCTATCTTTTTAGGAGTATAGTATAATGAGAAGCAGGTCTTATAATATTGTGCCTGTAACCAAGCCAGGATTAGTATCTTCCGTGCCATCTCGAATGAGTGCTGAAATAAATCCTCCAATATACCAATTTGCTCTTTCCATCTTTGTGACCACCGTTCCAGATCATCTTTCATCAGAGCATTGAAGAGATTGTAGATGGTATGTATGGAGGGATCCCTGTCTCCTACTAATGTGTCAATTATACAATTTCTGGAGAAGCCAATTGGTCCACCTCCCTTTTTAAGTGCAAAATCCCGAACTTGGAGATACTTAAAAAAATCTCTCCGCTCTATCTTAAACATTTCTCTAAGATTTTCAAAAGAAACAAATCCTTTGACAGAAAAGAAGGACCCAAATTTCGACAAGCCCAGCTCCCCCATCTTTAAATTGTTTGATCTTTAAATATTCCAGGCAGATTTGGGTTGCTTAACAATGGTGTATAGAAATGTAGTCTTCCGATACCCAGTAATCTACAGACAGCTTTACACACTTTAAATCCCCCTGGTAAAGTCTTAAATCTAACTTTTTTATAATGATTATCATTTAAATAATGCCATAGCCATCCCCAAGCTTCATCCCCAAGTGTAAACTCAAGTGGATTCGGAGCCTCTCCGATGCGTCTATTGGTCGGTTTCTCTTGGACCAAAACCCGGTTGTATAGCAGTGTTGTGGCCCAGTAATACAATCTAAGGTTGGGTAAGGCCCACCCTCCTCTTTCCCTCGGGAGCGTAAGAAATTTGAAAGCCCTTCTTGGCTTGGTGTATGCCCATATAAATCGGGAGAACATATCTTCCATTTTCTTTACACATTCATTCGAAAATTCTAGTGGAATTGCTCGAAAAAATATAAAATTTTAGGGAAAAAAGCATTTTTATAACACTGCATCTCCCAGTAATGGATAAATGAAGGTTATTTAACCTATATAAATCTTGTTTAGTTTTAGTTATCAGAGGTTCTATGTTGTCTTTGACTATATCATCTATTTCTGCGGATATATGTATCCCTAGATAAGTTGCTTTTTCCGTAATTCTGTAATCACTATTTGTTGTATTTTTATTAATTACTAGCTGCGTTTTGGAGCGATTAAGAGTATATCCAGAAAGTTTCCCAAATCAATCTGCTTCTTTTTCAATTTCCTGAAGAGTCTTGATAGGATCTGGGGTTACAAGGGCGATATCATCCGCATACGCCAGCACTTTCGTCTCCCAGCCATGAGTCACCATGGGTCTGATAGCTTTGTTATTTTCTAGCTGTCGTAAAAAGGAGTCAATATAGATCGCAAATAGTAGGGGTGAGCTCGGGCAGCCTTTTTGGGTCCCCCTAGTTATGTCAAACGGCTCTGACAGTGTGCCATTAACACAGACCCTGGCCACCGGCTGATAATAGAGCATTCTAATGGCCTGTAATAACCCCTCTTTGATACCGACCCTTGACAGGGCCTCCCATAAGAAAGACCAGGAGACCCTGTCAAAAGCTTTCTCGGCGTCCAGTAGAATTAGGGCCATTGGTTCATTAGATGTTGTTGTGGCATCTAAGAGTGTAATTACCCTCCTAAAGTGATCAACCGTCCCCCTCCCTGGGATGAATCCATGCTGTTGCTCAGAGACTACTTTATGGATAATTGGCGCTATACGGGCTGCCAAGACCTTGGAGTATATCTTGCTATCACTATTTATTAATGTTATTGGTCGATCAGATCCGGGCTCACTCGCCGGCTTATTCTTTTTAAGGAAGATTACAATTTTGGCGGAAGACCAGGAGCTCGGTGATTTACCCCCTTTAAATACATGGTTAAATAGCAAGGTCATGCAATCTTTGAGTTGCTGTGAAAACTTTTTGTAAAATTCAGCAGGGATGCAATCGAGCCCTTTGGCTTTACCATTAGGCAAGCTGTTAATGCTTAATAGTATCTCGATCCAGTCCGGGGGAGCTTCTAGCTGTTGTTGATCCTCCGCCAAAAATTGTTCTCCTGGAGTTAAATTCAGATATTCCTTGATCTTTATGGGATCTCCTGGAAGGTCGTCCTGGTATAACTTTTGATAGTAGAATAGAAACGTGTTTTGGATACCGTCTGGATCCGAGACTAGTCCTCGTATAGGGTCCCTGATCTCCTTTATTGTATTTTGAATAGTTTTTTGTGTGGCTCTCACGGCTAAATGATGCCCTACCTGCTCACTACACTCATATGCTATCTCTTTCCACACAGAAAGTCTGTCAGCTGCATCTTTAGCAATGATTTCCATAATGCGTGATTTTAGTACTATTACCTTGGCCTGTGCCTCCTCAATCCCCCCTCCCTTTTGAAGCGTTTTGACCAGATCCTCCTCTGCTTGAGCTAACGCGATTTGTAAATCGTAAGTTTGTTGCCGTTTCCTTTTATTGAGATTCAGGGAGAATCTGAGGGTTTCCCCCCAGATACCTGCTTTCAGTGCGTCCCAGACATAATCAATTCCTGTACTACCTAGATTGTTCCTTAAGAACAGAGGTATCCAATTCCTGATATGTTTGCAATAATCCTCATTCAGGAGTAAGGCTCGCTCAGAGCTCCAGGGGCTGGGCTGGAGTCTAGAATTTTTTCCCTTGATTTCTATGACTAGAGGATTATGATCAGAGAGTATGCGTGGGGCTTTTTCAATCTCACAATCATGAAGAAGGGAATAAGATACCAATATAAAATTAAGTTGTGCATGCATTTTGTGAGGATTAGAAAAAAAAAGTAAGACCTGGATCTGAAGCATTTTGCCAGTTCCATACATCGTTCAGTCCGTGATCTATACATAGTACCCTTAATGATCGGAATACTTTAGGCTTGATGGTGGCAAAATGTATCTTATCCATCAAAGATATACAGAAAAAGCATGACTAAGGCTTTAGAAGATCTTTCTCCCAAACGATAGCCCCCCTCCTCCCCTTGGACCCCCCATGCACCCAAAACCCCCCTCCCACCACCTATAGCTGAGGTGACCTGGCTCGTCCCGAGCCAGGATGATGACATCTAAGCAATCGTGACCTCGTCGCTCCTCGGACCTTTCCCCTCTTCTATATAGTAACACCTGTGAAATATCACTTGCTGATTAAAGTAAGCAAAGAAAAAAACTTTTTTATTTTTTTAACTTTCTTAATAATGAAGACTACACTAGCAACATGTTGGGACATGTCCCCTGTATAAATGTTTATGCTTTCTGTCAGTCGTTCCCTTAAAAATAATCTTGAGCCTAGCGGGGTTCTGTAAATAGACCTCGGCACCAATCTGTTGAAATGGGGAAAAAAGTTGTCTTAATCTCCACCTCCGTTCCACGGCAGCGTGGGCGAAGTCAGGCCTGGTGAAGAAGCTCACTCCTTCGTATTCCTTTTTTGCTGTTGGGCGGGCTAGGTCATATAGAGATTGTCGTAGTAAGAGGTTCCCAAAGTATACCAGCAAAACATGTGGTCGTTCCGGGGTATTCGTTGGACGTTTTGAGGGCGTTAAGGAAATCTGTGAGCTCGCTGGATCTCCTAGTCCCAATCCCAGGTGTTCAATTCAGGAAAGGCCCCTCTCAGTAGAGAGACCATGTATCTTCTGGGATCACTTCCCTCTACCCCCTCAGGGATTCCCAGAAAACTGAGTTTGTTGGGTCTTTGCCTGTTTTCCTGGTCTTCCATCTTCCATATCAGGTCTTTTACGATTCCCTCGTGCTCATCATTCTGGGTCTTTACGGCGGCGACATCCTTTTCAAGCATTTCGGTGTGCGCTTCTACGGAGGCCATTCTGTCCGCAATATCAACACAAGTTTTGCTGACCTTCCTAACAGCCCCCTGCAGTTTTTTTGCCGCCAAGCGTGCCCTCGAATTGTCCATCTTCACCTCCTCCTGGAAGCTCTTGATTGTTTGCAGTACCACTGATAAAGCTGGGTCATTCATCTGCCCAGCGCCAGCCAGTTCTCCAGCAGGGCTACCTTCCGCTCTAATCATTTGACCTGGTTGTGACGTTACCTGTGAAGCGGAGTAGTCCCATTTCAGATCCCCGAGACTGCCACATCAGATGTCTCACGTGGATTTTTCCTCCCTTTCTTTTTTGTTAGAGATTTCTTTTGCCCTAACGTGGATGAAGGAAACCCAGATTCTGAGCTGCTCTTCCAGTTGGCCCCCTCACCTTCACTGGAGGCCAATAGACTGACATCGGAGATCTCAGAGTTATCTGTTAGAGGAAAAAAATTCTCAGGTATGTCCGGGGAGCGAGCCTGTGCTGATGGGGTATTCATTCCCTCAATAGCTCCCAAGTTGATTTTAGATATTTTGTCCCCACTCTGAAGCCCACCATTAAGATTTGTTGGAGCGAGATCCTTTGTGGCTAAAACATGGCCTATGTCAGAATTATCCTGAGCATTGAGGGAAAGTTCAGCCACGGGGTAGAGTTAATGTTAGCAGTCACTTGTTCATCACTTCCCTTGCCCAGCTCCAAAGTTCCTGATGAAGGGCCCCCTTTTGAGTAGCAGTACCAAAAAAGTTGGAAATTAAAGGTTGACAGTCCGCTGTGTCCCGTGAGCCCTTGAACGGGGCTTTTTTGATTGTTTCAATTTTATTTGATTTGTCCATGCTCTCAGCTTTTTCCCCAGCTTTTTCCACTCAGGAGCTCTTTTTGTGCTCAGGGCTGGCTTGCAGTAGCCAAGGATTGTTGATTATTCATGGCTTTGCCAGGTTTCCCACGTCGACCTGACATGTCCTGATTTAAGCTACAATGTTGCACCTTGTAAATGGAAAACAAAAGTCTGTCTTTTCGCAGCCAGTGCCTCCTCCTTACTGTCACTGTGGTTGTGGCTATGGTTGTTACTGCCAACCACACTTGATCATATGTGTGCTCCCGCCGTAGGCTGGCCGGGAGCACCAAAATCACCGAGAGCGCCTGGGGCGTGAGACGCGCAGTATCAGCCCGCTGCAGGCCAACAAGCGCAACAACGGATTGATCCGACTGCCCGGGTGTCCGCCGCACCTTCGTGAGGGAGCTCCCAAGCGGGTCCGGGCTTATGGCAGCGGAGCTTCTGAGACTCGGGTAAGTGATTGCCAAGACTTCCCGCATCATTGACAAGACATCGAGTGTTGGTCCGGGCAGTGAATCCGGGATACGCGGCTTAGACCCGAAGAGCGTCTCGAGCAGGACGGTTACTCGGACGCCATCTTTCCTCCTTCGAAATCAATCCCCTGTCTTACAACAAAATAATAGGGGGGCAGGGTAGGGATACCGTGCCCCAAGGCCTGGTGGCGAGTTCCAGTGCCCCCCCCCCCTCCGAGGGACAAACGTTTTTTATTTTTAATCGGCACCGCAGATCGACAGAGGCATCCGCAATGCAGTGTATTTTTTAAAAGGACAGCAGTTTTCTGCCTTTTTTAACACTTCCCGGGGTGGCCCAGGACCTTGGAGTTGGTGTATTTTTACATTTTGGGGGAGGGGTGCATGTGGTCCCCCTCCCCGGGCACACATGAGGCCCCAGGGAACCCATCCCTTTGGGCTGGTAACTTTATAATGGGGAGGGTGTGTGCTGCCCCCCTCCCCAAACCTCAAAGAGTCCCCTGAGACTCCAGGGCTGAAATTCTTATAATGGAGCATAGGGCATGCATCCCCGCTCCCCAAGCCTCGAAGGGGCCCTGGGGAGCCCATCCCCTGGCGCCAAGCATAAATGTTAGAGGGAGTAGGGGAAGCAGCCACCCTCACTGAGCCGATGATCGGCCTCGGGCCCTTTCCCCCCAGGGCCTGAGTACCCGAGACCTGATCATTTGCAGTGTCCCGGAGACCCATCCACCGGGACACTGTAGTACCCTGCCTGGGAGAGTGCGGCCATAAGCTATTGGGCCTTAGAGCTCCCCTGCGGCTCCCAACGTGGGACTTATTGTAAGTGCCCCGGGTGGGCACCGGCGCACCCACCAACAATTGAAGCGGCCGGTTCCTGCCAGGGTAGCCAGCGGGGGCTGGGGATCCCCCCTTGGCCCCCTAACGTAAAAAATGATGTCAGGTGCCCTGGGTAGACACCGGGGCACCCCAGTTAGTTTTATAAAATGTTTTTTAAAAACATGTTGCAGGGACCCGGTGGGCCATGGGAAACCCGAGCTTCCCCAAAGGCCCCAAACAAAAGTTAAAGATGTGGCCACCAGGGCAACCAAAAAATACTTTAAAAAAGAGAAAAAATACTTTAAAAAAGAGAAAAAATACAGGATTACTCAGTCCACACCACTGTGGGACTCTGAAAAACTGGGCATTTTGAAACTGAGACCTGACTTTGATAAGAGGGATTTGATAGGCATTTCAAGGGTAGGAGATCTCTGGTTCCATGGTGCGGTCTTACCGTTCTCCGAACTAAAGAGGCAATATGATCTCGCCATTAGGGAAACCTTTCACTATCTGCAGGTCCGACATGCCCTACAGGCAGCGATCCCTGGGGCGGGGCGGATCTGCCAGAATCATCACCATTGGAAGATAGACTATTAGATGACCAGATAAGCCGCAAAGCAATCTCCCTGACATACAGAAAATTGATTAATAACTCCCTAGACACGCTCTTTCAACTAAGACATCGTTGGGAAACAGATCTCGGGGACCTCCCAGGCAAGTACTGGTTAAAGGCCTTAGCCTCACTGAAAGAGGTGGCAATCAGAGCAAGGTTCCGATTAGTTCAACTCAAAATACTTCACAGAGTCTATTTGTCTTGTAACACAATGGTCAAGATGGGTAGGAGACCCGACCTGGCCTGTCTACGACAGTGTGGACGGGAAGGTACCTTTTTCCACATAATTTAGCAATGCCCGGTGATTGAAGTCTTTTGGGAATCAGTAGAGGCATGTATGAACGATAACAATGGTGGGGACTTGATTCCCTCAGCTAAATGGTGTCTCCTAAATGTGTGGGAGGTGACAGGTTTGGGCTGCATGGGGCAGATTTAGGTCACCCCAGTCATGATGATTGCGAAACGAAATATAGCTTGTTCGTGGGGGGCGGCCCCCGCACCTTTGCTTAGAGACTGGAAAAGAGATATTGACTGTTGTATGGTGGCGAAGAGGGTAATATATGAAGACTGGGGTTGCCCCCGCAAATGGTAGAAGATTTGGGGCCAGTAGAATCTTTACAGAGATAGTCCATGCGTTGTTCCCATAGTAATGTCTTCTGAGGCCGATATCATCGGAAATGCTACAGTTAATGTATGTCAGGATAATGAGATACGGTGATGCCAAGGTTTTTCTGTCTGGGTCTGGATCTGGATCGTGAAACATGTACTGAACACAATTACTGCTGTTGAACTGTAGCTGCTGTGCTATATTGATTTGCTTGATTTGTCTATGTATCCAATAGAAAGAGGTTATTAAAAAAAACAGAGAAAAAATTAATAATAAATGAGCGGCAGGAATCGCTCATTTATTATTCACTACTCCAGCATGGAGCGCACTAAACGCCATGTTAGGGCTTTTAATTTACATTTTTTATCCTGGTTGTTAGCCTAGTATGGGCTGGGGCACCACCAAGCATTTTTTTCAATGTTGTGGGGTGCTGCAGCCCCCAGCAACAATAAAATAAAACACTAAGGGCCATATGTAGGTAATTTCTATTTACCGATTCCTAAATACCGAATTTTACCGATTCGGTATTTAAGAATCGGTAAATAGAATGTAGGTAAACATTCGGTAAATTTTACCGATTCGGTAATATTCGTTATTACCGATTCGGTATTTACCGAATCGGTAATAGGAATACCTTCCCATTCATTCCTATGGGCCTGGAGGCCCATAGGAATGAATGGGAAGCCATTCACTATTACCGATTCGGTAAATACCGAATCGGTAATAGGGGAGCATATTCAAGGGTGGCAGGGTGTCAAATTGACACCCTGTTGCACCCCTGAATCGTGCATGTGTGCACATATGGCCCACATACATGCCCTAAGGGCATGTATGTCTGTCACATGGCACTTTTAAAAAAGCACAAAATTGCTTTTTAAAGGTATTCGGTATTTACCACCAACTTGTAGTTGGTGGTAAATAACGAATCCTTAAACCAAAAATGCACTCACTTGAGTGCTCCCTACATAAGATTTAAGGAATCGGTAATTTACCGATTCCTTAAAATAACGAATCGGTAAATTACCGACTCCTTAAATCCGGCCTCCTACATCGCAAAGGGCTAAATACCGGTCGGTAACGGGAAATTTACCGATTTTCGGCCGTTACCGACCGGTATTAGCCCACCTACATATGTGCCTAAGTCTCCTGGGTAATTAAATCCATGACAAAGGAGAGCTCACCATATTTTATAAAGCTCTCCTAACTGGAGATCTATGCTCTTTAGCTGGAGTGCAGGACCTTTTTGTGGTTGTTTTCAGGAATGCATTATGTGGGCTGAAAAATGTTAAAAGAAAAACTCAAAGATATGTGGATTTTTTTAAACAAAACTTTATTAAAGATTGTTTAAGACAATCAATTGTATTACTCATTGCAGTGTGTGAGTTACTGAACTATACATTTGATTATAGTTATTTGTGATTTTGTGACAAAGATAATAGGTCTGCTTTATATATGTTGATAATGCCGACCCCTGCTTAAAGCCAATAGGCCCACTTTTTAAATTGTGGTACTCTGACCCTTTGACAATGTCAATAAGTCTGCCTCACTTAAATTAACACCCTTTGTATGGTGACATCACATAACCAGCCTGCACCCAACCCCAAGCTGTGCATGGCCAAAGGCCATGCGCAGCTGGGAGGTTAAGTGCCTGTGAGGGGTTGGGCACAGGCTCTGGTCACAGGCCAGGCCCTATGCCCAACTGCATGATGCACTCGGCCGAAGGCTGTGAGCTGCGGGGGTAGGGCACTCAAAGGGAGCTGAGTGCAGATCGGCATCTTACTTCAAGTTTAAAAAAACGTAGAAATTCACTGAAAACAACGAAAGCTAAACTAACGTTATAGTTAGGAATTGCAATAATATGTTACTTTACCTTTAAACAAATCTTAGAAATTCAATGAAAAAAAACTAAGATTAGTTCGGTGAAAATGTCAGTTAAAACATACAGTTTTAAATTAACAAAACCACTGAAATTCACCAGTTTTAGTTATCTCAAGTAACTATACCTCATGGCCTAAAGTAACTATAACTCACACCCTTGCCATGCACTGCTAATTACCTCACATATTATAGCACTCATTACATGTTCTATGACGTCATTCATAACATCACTGCAACATCTGAAATGACAACATTCATAACAGCACTGTGAATGGTGTGGATACCTTCTTGAAAAAAACGAATCCATAGGCACATAGTCCTCTTTGCATGCGTGTTGCAGAATGCAACACACATGTAAAGAGGAAATAACAAGGAGAAATAAAGCTATTTCTCCTCGCTAGGCTCTGTCAGTTAGACGCACCATTTTGGTCCAAACCCAGGTTTCCGTTACTTGGAGTTGCGTTACTTTGTATTTACTAAACCATGCAAAGCCACATAAAGTGGGTTTGCGTGGCTTAAAAAAATGGCAAAAAGGATTTTGAGTCGAGCTGTGCCACAAAAGGGGCGGACCCCAGCACAACATCTTAGGAAATCTGGGCTGTTTGTTTGAATCCTAGTGGTTATGCTCAGCTTCTACCTTTAGTTGGGGAATAGTAACAGGCAGGGTGAGCAGTCTAGCTTTTGGAGCTGGACTATTCTCTTTGGGAGTGGGACCAAAACTAATTTGCATGTAGTTGATTCCTGTCTGTTGCGGAACAATGAACAAAAGACAATGGACTAGAACAAGTAGTGAGCAAAAGGACGGAGACAAAGCCCATATTAATTACCATTGCGGTAAACAATTCAAGAATTCCATCCCTCACATTTTTGTTTTTCTCAATGAGACCCTACGTGACACGGGTGTGCCTGGACACAGGCCTTGTACCTGGGACTTGGGCAGCACCTCATTGACAGGCCCAGAGAAGGCTCCAACGCCAATGCTTGTGTTCCTGTTCCAGATGAGCTGTCTGTTTGAGGTGACCGGTGACGTCTAGACTGATTTGCATGTGGTTGGTCCGAATTGTAATGACGTAGTGAGCAAAAGAAGACGGACTAGAACGAGGCCCACCCCAAATAACTGTGGCTGGAATAATTCAAGTATGCATCACTTTTTTGTTTCCCCCCCAAAGGTCTCGGAATCCTAGCATACTTTTTACTGCACTTGTCCTGCTGTGGGATAAAACAATTGCTATCAAGCGACCAGTGGCATGTTTGAAACCTTCAGCTAACCCAGTAACGTGCATGCTGGGGCAAAGGCGTCGCAAGGGTGCCATGGGCCCCATTGCAGGCAAGGAAATAGGCCCCCAACACCGTGTTTGATGGGGAAAAATAGGTATAATTTGAGGAGCAGGGGGCCCTCGGGCACCTCCGCCCCGGTGCCACTGTACCTGCTGCACTGTGGATAGCTGCGCCCCTGAATTGTGGGTCTGGGAAAATCGAAGCTACGCAGTGATTGAATACCAACGCCTGCTAAAAACACAGATCTGGCTGGAGGTGTCAAGCGTCACATGGGACCCCTGAAAGTGGGCAAGGGAGGCGGGCACCTTTGAAAAGAGCTTGCTTGCTTATACATGCCCTTCAAAACTAGTTTTCAGGGGTGTATGTTTGTTGTTATGTACAGGCCACAAAAACCCACAAGGTTAAATTAAATTTCACGTCAGGATTATTGCATGGAAGTGTGTGTGCGCGTCTGTATGTCTGTATATAAGGCAGTATCCACCATTTCACACTGTGTGACTGTCTGAAACTACCAACTTCCTGTAATTTAGGAATATGCATAGAATTGTCACGCGAAACCTTCATTTAACATCCATTGGATATTTGCTATTTCACAGGGACGTGTCATGTTTCCTTCTTTTCTTTAGGTCAGGAAATGCAACCTATTGCTTGTAGGCTGCACGCGGTTCCGCGCAGCACGGGTTTTACCCCGTGAGCTATCTTTCTGTGGAAAAAGCGTATGTGAAAAAATATCAATGTAAAACTAAAATATTTACTTTCGACTGTAATTTAAAAAGTAAACAAACAGCAATACCGAACGGCAAAGCATATAATTAATTAATGTCGCCTGTTTTAACATCGCACCCCAAAGACTGAAAATTGGCAACTAGAACGTACAGAAAGGGTAAAAACAAAAGTATTACAAAGAAGGGGTGCATTTGGGGTGTCCCTGTAGTTTTGTGTGTCACACCCCGCAGTCACGACGCCTTCATTGCGCTTGCCCTTTGTGCTTTGCGGTGGCTGGGCTCGTGAAACATCATTAGCTCAGCTCTCGGTCCCAGCAGAGCCCCAGCCTCCTTGCACCCGAGAGAAGCCGCGGCCCTTCCCGCCTGCAGGAGGCTGAAAGGCGGCTAAGGAGCTCCAGCCTCCTCCCTCCGCCCCCTAATCCTCTCCGCCGCTGCCGCTGGAGGCAGCTTTGCACCCGCTGCCTCGGCAGCAGCCCGTCTTCCCAGTGCCCCCTCCCTGCGGCAGGGCTCAGGACAGGTGTCAGCTGGGGTAACAGCAGGTAGGGAGAGGCAGGGGGCGTGGGGTCTGGGGCTCAATGGCACTTCGGCGCTAAGTTGGATCTGTTTGTGCAGGGGCCCCAACTCTTGCATCGACTGCAGCAAGACTCAACCTCTGCCCTCCCCACACCCCATCCATCCCCCCGAACTGCTGGGACTGCTGCTGCAGGGACCTCTCAGCTTTTAGGGGTCTACTGCTGGAGGGATCTTGTGACTGCAGGATTTATTGCTGGAGGGATCGTGTTACTTTGGAATCTACTGCTGGGTAGATCTTTTGACTGTGGGATCAGCCAGCGAGAGGGGTCTTGACCGTGGGATCGCTTGCTGCAGGATTTTCTGACTTTATGATCACCAGCTAAGGGATCGTGTCTACTGCTGGCTCGATCGCGTGACTTTGGCACCTGTTGCTAGACAGACCTTCTCACTCTGGATCTGCTGTTGGGGAGAACTTGTGAGTGTTGGACGTACAGCTGGAGAGATCTTGGGAGTTTGGGGGTCTGCTGCTGTAGATAGATGTGATGTGACTTTGCGGCCTGCTGCCAGAGAGCTTGAGACTTTAGGTCTCCTGCTGGTTGGATCTTGTGACTTTGGGATTTGCTGCTGGTGGGATCTTAGACGTTAGGGTCTGTTTGCAGCACAGAAATCGTGTGGCCCTTGGACGTTCTGCTGCAGGGATTTGGACCGGGTTCTTAAGAGGTTTCGTGAGTTTCTTCTCATTTCCTGTCAGGGATCTCATCTTACCACGGTTGTATTCGGGCCGTTGGTGTAGTGCGGTTGGTGCACCTGCTGCAGGAAGTTCTGGGCACTGTTTAAGCAGCGCGAGGACTGCACGAGGAGCCGTAAAGGCGATCGGCACTGGCGCTGTCTGTCTGCAGCACCGACGCAGCGCTAGCTTTCTGTCGGGCTCTTGCAAGAGGTCTGACATGGGCAAAACCTACCGGGGCTAGAGCTCAGATCAGACACTTTTTTTCTGCCTTTGACCATAGAAATACATCAGCAGGTCGTGACTAAAACTTTCAGACAGGGCACTTTTCGGCCAGGCACTTTCCTATCAAGCACTTCCGGGCCAAACACATGCCTGCTGTCCCTGGCTTGCCAGCGACCCAACACACTTTTCTGCAGTTGCTAATGCTGAAGCACCCTGAGGCAGCCCCACCACCAGGTTCGGGCACTTTCCGATGCGGCACTTTCCTGTTATTTCAAGCACTATTCACGACTGAGACAGACTTAACCAGCGGCTGATAAGCAATTGACATCAGCCGTCTTTTGATATCGTTGGCCCTGATCGCTCCTCAGACACGCTTTCCCACCATCTCCGAACAGGCACTTGAAGACAAGGCACTTTCTTACAGTAAACGGACTCTGCCTGTCTCTGAAGGACCGTCAAACCAGACACTTTCCAGCTCCACCTGACGAGACCCTGCACAGGGCAGACCACAACGGTAACTCAGAGCAGGCACTTTGAGCACCGGCACGTTACTGCTGCACCTGCGTCTGATAAGATCCGGTACAGAGCTCACCAGCAGCCAAGACCTTCCGGTGTGCTAGTACTCAGACCAGGCACAGGCTTCGCCGTGACAGCGCCCCGGACCAGAGGGACTGCAGGGATTTACCTGCACCCCCCTCCCGAGGAGGAGCCGTGCACCTCGCCCAGGCACTCCCTTCCTGCTGCCAGGACCCCAATGAGACTAGCCCAGTCTTGATGCCATTGGAACCTTCCACACACCGGGGGAGGGGCACAGGCTTCACCAGAGCCCACCCGGACTGCAGGTAAGAGAGTTTCCCTGCATGGGGACTTCCAGGGGAGTTTGCATTCACTTTATTGGAGCTGTACATTGCGCATAGCCATAGTGGTATCAGGGGTGACGTCTAAAAACACTGCGATGGGCGGGCGGGCTTTTTGCTGCATGTCTTGTGAATAATGCAGTCGGGCCACCCAGAAAACGCTTGTCGCTTTACAGGGTGGCGCTAAATAAATATACTTTCCTGTGTTCATTTCAGGTGGATACATTATTCACGTGTTGGTGGAATTAACAGGTGTTTGTCGAATTAAAAACTAAAAAGTTAAATCCTAAACCATTTGGGTGTAATGTACTAAATGTACTTATATATATGTATATTTAAAACGATCGCGCACACAATGTGCAGTGTTGTATTGTGTACTTGTATCTTGAAATTTGGATCACATAAAATAGGAAGTCAGAGGCGGCTATTGTTGTCCTAATGCTGTTTTGAAGGGAAGGGGGGTGGGGAAGCAATCTGTGTGTGTGTGTGTGTGTGGTGGGTGTGTGGGGGCTGGAAAGCGCTGGATTGGTTATTACCTTGTAAAGGGTAAAGTGTATTTAATTCCTCACCAACACATCTCAAGAATACCCATGTTTTCCACGAGATAATTGCCAGGCTGTAATTGACGGGGTTTGCATGTTTTTTAAATCCCATGTATAGCCCATTTAAGGATGATGGTGTTTGGAGAAACATTTCCACAGGGAGGTACTTATAATAAATCCCTTTATTTTCATGAAAAGGGTTTCATTTTTGTAAGATTCCGTTGCCCACGATTCAAGTTCCAAACCTTGATATACCCACGAGAAACTTATTTTTTCTAATCGGGTTCACTGTCTCTGGGGTACCCGGGGTGGCAAAATCAAACGAAACTCAGTATTTTCCAGTGTAATTCAGGCACCCTGTGCTCCGGGAGATCGCCATGTTATTGTCCCATTGCGACTAAAATTGCTTCTGAGTTAATCATGTATTTATGTGTCCGGATTTCGTTTGGGCTATCGAGAGAAAGCAAAAAAAAAAAAATAATAATAATAAATTGTTAGACAAAAGGATTCAAAATACAGGTGTAGCTCACTCCGAGAACGACATTCATTGAATATACTTCTGATGAAAAAATTAATTATCAATAGCTGGAGACAAGCAGCCGTGGAGGTTAGTCGTTTATGTTATGTTTCTGACGTTTGTGCAGCGCACAGTCGGCCATTTAGACGGCCTCATAGCGCTGGCGGCTGCCTTTTTGATAAGTGTGTGTGGGCAAAAGGAAAAGCGAGACCCGTGGATTCATCTCCCAAATGCAAAACGCCTATTTATAAATTGTCTTGAAATAAAAGACGTGTGTGTGTATATATATATATATAGATGTGTGTGTGTGTGTGTGTGTGTCTGCGCTCATTTACTCCTTTTATAATTCCACTCTGAATTATGTTCAACGGCAATAATCATTGGTATAAAACAGGCGGGCCCCTTCGACCCTAGAGGGGCCCAGAAGCTTGGCGCAGAAGGCGCTTCCTGGACTGCTCGCAGTCCTGCTTGTTTAGGGAGAGAGTACGTGGCCCAGCAGGAGGGCACCGCGTTGTGTTGTCGCACGGGTTGCCATGGGTGCAGCGTAACGAACTCACACTGCGGTACGGGTGAACTGCGAACACTCCCCTTCTGCTCCAGCGTCAGCACTGTTCCGGAGAAAGACCCACGCTTGCCCATTCGAGCCTCCCTCGTGCTCTTGTTGACAGCGCCCAGAGGTGTTTTTAATTCTCAGCTGTGCGCTATGAACCACGCGTAACACTACATAAACGATTTAGCACACCTACATTTAAATGTCAACAGTTACCATTAGTTCAACACTAAACGTCAGCTTCGACGCACACTGCTGAAAAAAGACACAAAACCATTGCTTGGAATGAAAAGAGGCGGCAGGTGCTTCGCATTCTAACACTGTCCCTTGAATCCGTGCTACGCTGTACCAGTAGGTAACATACATAGGAGTGCTAAAGAATGCTGTTGTTGCATTTCAAAAGCACGGCACCCCTTCTAAAAAGTGATGTGACCAGTGACGTACCAAGGTTGATATTGAACTTAATGCAAGCAAGGGAACCGGTCCCAGCCTTTGATTTGGTAATTAAAAACAACTATAGTTGGGCTCCAGTAGGCTCCTCATATCCTTGGGCCCCGGTGCCACTGCACCTGTTGCACTACCGATAGCTAAGGCTCTGAATGGGACTGTCCAGTTAAAAGAACAGTCTTGTTCTGAAGAGCTGATGATACTGCCCCATTAAAAGTAGCGCTGAGAAGTTTGTATATTGTCCAATTAAAATTACAGCGACTCTGCCGAGAAATGCTCTTTTTAAGTTATTAAATACACAGCAGCACTTCTGAGAAGTATTGGCAGGGTCCCATAGGAAGAACAGAAACCTTGCGCAGCAGTACCAGTACTGTCCCAATAAACGTTTCCAGCCCGGTTGCAAGAGTTTATGTTTTATTTAAGGTATAGAGATCTCCCGAGAAGTGCCAGTTCTGCCCTGGTCCTGACAATGTCCTGTTCAGGTCTGGCTTGACAGCTCAGCTGTCTCCAGACTTTATGTGTTCAAGAGAGCTTTTGTACCTACTGCTGATGGGGGAGCTTATGCTCCGCCCACATGATGACCCTCTCAAGTACAGCATTTGATTGGGCAGAGGTTGTGTGCTTCCACTGAAAAAGAGTGCTTGTACTGGACTTTTTGACTTGTGGGAAAGCTTGTGCTCAATAAAGTAGGGCTGAGTTGGGTACGATTCCAATGATCGGAGCAATAGGCCTGATCTGTTTATTTTTAAAAGTCACGGTAAAGACAGTAAGCCTGACATATTTTTTGTGAATAGTATAAGTTAATGTCACTGTTATGTTCGGATGATTGATAAAAAGCTAACTGACTCCCATATGTATAATATAATAATCCATATTTGTAAAGCGTGAACATATCACCCCTTAAGGTTTCAAGACGCTGGGGGCAGCCAGGGAGATTAAGTTAGCTATTGCCCAGAGTCACATGATGCTGAGCTGCCGCCGGCCCCGGGGATCGAACTGTGATCCCGGTGCTCCAGAGTCAGCCACTCTGGCCGCTGCGCCACACCTCTTCCACGCCCAGATGTGTATCCTGGCTTTAAAAAAGTGAGAAAATCCCAGGCACCTTGAACATGTACATTATCCATTAAGCATTGGCAAAGCCAATAGGTCTTGCATATTTGAGAGCTATTTGCTTTGTAAATGCCTTTTAACCATGTTCTAAAGCAGCGTGGCTGTGCAGCATGGCTAAACATAAACTTTAAAAAAAGCTTTATGAGTCGGCCCGTGTTGGCCACTTCTTAGTGCTTTTTATTCTTCTTGCGGGTGGGGGTGGGAAAGAGGGAACGGGCAGGGGAGGGAACATGATGGTAAAAAAAAGCAATATGCCACGCAGGGCCGGACTGGCTATAGCGGGCACCGGGCGTTTCCCCGGTAGGCCGCTAGGGTGGGGGCCGGTTTTGGGCCCCTGGGGGGCCGTTTTTGTTACCGGGGGTCGGCAACATCGGCCCCCTGTAAGAAAATCGGCCGAAACCGGCCCTCGCAAACTGCTCGGCTGCACTCCCCCTCACCCCAGGGGAGGCCAGCTGAGCAGTTTGCCAGGGCCGGTTTCTGTTCCCAGTCCGGCCCTGATGCCACGGCCAGCACAGGCCATGTCATAACACTTTTTTTTTTGTAATGGCGGGTGGGGTAAAGCACACACAGACAATGGGAGGGTGCAAGTGGAAAGGATGAAACAAAATGGAGTCAAAGGGGAAGAAGCAACCAGGAAGAAGCAACAGGAGCACAGGGCTGAGATGGAAAGAAGCAACAGGAGCATGTGGTGAAAGGGGAAGAAGCAACACAAAGCGGAGGGGGGACCAACCCGGATAACGGGTAGAGGGTGCGAGGGGAAGAAGCAAATAAAGAAAATAGCACCTGAATCACAGCGCAAGCAGTGGATGGATAGTGGAAGGACACTAATCAAGATAAATAAATCAGTAGTTGGTCTATGCCCCACACGAAAGAAGAGGAAAGTGAGGCCGGCATGCACTTGTCAATTAAGGGGCAGCAAAGGAGAGTGACAATGAAGCCTGGTGTCAAACCAGTGGTAAAGGTCATAGCTATATCTGATTCCAGATGATTGACTTGTTTATTATGGAGAGTTAGGAGAAAGCCAGTAGGCCTGGATGAGTTAAAAGCAATAGGATTTTAAGTGGGGATTGTTATCACACAGTGCTAAAGCCTTTTAGCGGGCGATTTGTTACAAAGAATCTCACAAATTACATTACAGGCAGGGGTTTTGGTGTTTGTCGCCCATTCAAACAAATCTTGGGGACAGCAGATTTCCACTTTGTTAATCCTTTTAAGGCCCTTTTGGGATTGAATTTATAGTGTTTTGACAAAGTCATTTTGAACTTACTTGTAATTTTATATTTGTATATCTGATGATTGCCTTGTATCTTTATGCCCAATTCAGTAAGTCTGACTTGGTTACAATGAAAAGCCAAAGATAAATGCTATAGGCATGATTGTTTTATGGTCAAGATATTTCAGATGCCATAAGTCTGATCTGTTTATTATGAAAGTTATGACACAAGTGGTAGGTCTTATTTGTTATTTTGAAAGGCATTTGTTTAACCGATACACATTTACTGGTGGATTGTTACTGCACTGCGTTAAAGCTGCCGGTCATGTATTTTGTGACATGAAATATCATAGATTACCTTTGTAGGCCAATATATTTGTGTTGATTGTGGTGCAGATTCGCACAGTAAAATTTCTTGCTAGAATCTCTTTGGAAGCCTGACAGGTTTAATTGTCTGCCAGGGTCTTGAAATTAAAATAAATCATTAAAACTACACACTTACGTTCATACATATATTTACATATGCATCAATAGAAGGGCTTCGGGCCAGCCCTCTTATGCGGTTGGTCTTGCTAAGGGTCATTTACACTTTTGCTTCCATCCTTGAGAGCATACAGCACTGGGCAGTGGGTCAGCCCACTCTAACCATTAGATCTTTTGAGCTGTGAGTGACACCGTTTGTCACGTGCACATCTGCCTGAAAATAAGTGTGTTTCCGTGCTGGGCTCATTGGTTAGTAATTTCTTTTTCCATTTTTACCATATATATATTGTTATGTTTTTGTGTGTGCTTCATAGTAGTTCTGTAAGTGTATGAATTCATGATGAGTCACTGGGTGGATGAATGGAAGCATGAATGCAAAGATAAGTGACCTGTGGGAATTGGGTCCATGGATTTTGAAGTTGTACGAGTTTTATTGCTGTATTTCAAGTTGTATGAATTTGTTTACTTTGTTTATGAGTAGAGGAAATGTATTTCCTGATTATCCAGTTTTATTGTATTTGGAAATTGAATTTTGAAGCTGTGTGGTTATGATGACTGTTGGTGGGACTGGAGGAAACGTATTTCCTGCTTTCAGGAGTTTTGTTACATTTGATCCTTGGGCTTTGGAGCTGGGTGTGTTGAGTTTTCAAGTTTTTGAGTGTTAGGAAATTCATCGCTGGGTTTTGGAGTTGTGGGAGATTGATTATGAAGTTTTTAAGTTGTAGGATTAGGGGTTTGATCTATAAGAATTCATTGTCATGTTTTGAAGTTGTGGTAGTCTACTTATGAGGTTTAGATTTGTAGAACATTGCTAAATAGATTTTGATTTGAAACCGTTGCGTCACCTGGCTAAGACTTGTGGGAAATTGGTTCATTAGCTTTGTAAATGCAGAAGTTTAATTTTTTAATCTTTAGATTTCTGGTTATTTAGCTCTTAGTTTTTGGAGTTGTGCAATATTGGCAAATGGTAGTTTGATTGCTTGGTTTCGGAATTGTGGTGTTTGCATTTTATTTCTGGTTTTAAGCTGTAAGATTTTGATTTATGAGTTTTGAAAATGTGAAAGCTCATTGCTGAGGTGTGGAACTTAGAGAGTTTGGCTGCTGTATTTTGAAGTTGTAAGTTTAGTTTTTGGTTGTTGAAGCTATTGGCGTTTGTGTTACTGAAGAATGATTTGTGGAAATTTTATTACTATATATTGGAGTTGTTGAAAATTCGCCATAGTTTTTTTGAAGTTGTTGGTTCTAGTTACTTGACTTAGAGGTTGATGGATGGGTTTCTTCATCACATACATCAGGGATATCTCTTACACGTTATTACAGGTGCCATAGGATTTAATTAACTTGTAATAAGGCAGATTGTATATCTGTTACATTGTAATGGAGTAATCCATCCACCAAGCTTCTAAATCAAGCACTTTGGTTTTTTTTAGATTGCAAGGTTCTGGGATTTGGACATATGGTAAATGGACACCTTGGATTTTGAAACTGTGAGGTTTACTGTTTTCTGAGTCAAAATTGTATTGTTATTAGAGGAGGTGCTGTGAAGATTTGGTTTCTTGGCTTTGGAATTGAGGGAGTTTGATTGCTGAGTTTTGGAATTGTAGGAGTTTAATTACTGTTTTGGAGTTCATAGAGCTAGTTACAGGGTGTACAAAAGCAGAAGGTGTGTTTTTGGGTGTCTTAGTTGTAGCAGTTTAGTTACTGCGTGTTGGCATGTTACTATTAATAGGAATGGCAAGAGTAGTTACCATGTAAAGGATTAATGGAAAAATGGTTATGGTGCATTTAATTTGTGGGATTTAGGTTACTGTGTTAATAGTGCAGTGGCCTACACAGATTAGGAATAGGTCCTCAAAACCCTACACCTCACTGCAAACACCTACGCAGACACAACCTCAACTTTCAAACGAGTTGGGCTGGAGGGTCACTATATGCACACTACCTTACAGACCATCTCAATGAAGATAGACCATACTCTCTAAAACTCCTATCCACATCAAAGTGGTTTGGGATGAAAATCACACAGTGGAGAATTCTGCAGGATGAATAACAAATGAAGACCGATGTCTTCACAAAGTGCCAAGAAGCCATGTAATTACCAAATGCTGCACTGCAAAAATAGCCAGTAATGTAATATAGCAGTTATGAAAGGTGCCTTTCGATTCCCTTCTCAGGCGCTTGGGCTCTCTCCTAAATATTACCTTGGCTATTTTTGGTTCATTGTCTCCTTTGATTTATGCGTCAGCTGAGAATAGCCCAGGGCAACCACAGCTTCAGGAAAAATCCTAAGGAGGTTATTAATAGGGGTCTCTGCTTCTCAAGTTACTGGTATTTCGCAGATATCTACATAATTTATTTTCATTGAAAAAATATCTCCCTTTCGCGTCAATGCTTTTCAGCCATTGATTTCTTATGCGGAAGAGAGGGCCAAGGGTGAACTCCTCATTATTCAGTGGGCCTCCTGCACTCTCTTGGTTTATAAGCAGCTTTGCAGATAGTTTCTTTCACTGCTCTGGAAAGGTAAGTCTGCTTTTAAAAGGAGTCCTTCCTGTCATGTCCTTAAGAGATCAGTCCAAATAAATCTACAGCCAAAAAGCATTGACATATAAAGGAGGCCATTATGTCTAAAGGTGAATTACAACAGTCTCTTCAGTTCAAAAATAATTTGAGAAGTAGAGTCCCATATTAGTAAGCTTCTTCTAAAGGCAACTTTGTAAAGACATTAAATATTGTTTTGGGCCTTCAAATGTCAATTTATAAATAGGAATATGAAATTGTTATAAACCAAGAAACCATTTATTATGAAGAGAAGTGCAATTTGAACTTGACTCCGTGCTGTTTTCACAGTGGGCGAAATGTAAGACATAAATGTAAGTGGTAAATAAAAAATAGTAGTGGAATGAACGAAAGAGTGTAATTAATGTTAGTCCTCTAGTCAAAGTAGGTGATTTATCACTCCCTGAGAAATCCTATGTATTATTGAAATACACCCCCTTTTCCTGGTAGGTTACCAGAGTCCCTAAGACTTTGCTTATGCTTCTCTTTATGTCTCCTGCCCATGAGTTCCCATGCAAAATTTCTTAAGGATATTCGTTGAACCCAGCCTTGTACAAAATGTATGGTATTTATGTCATGCTGCTAGCACACTTGATGAAGTAATTCCACTTTGCATCCTATACATACACGGATGACTCTCATATCTTGCTAAGCTTGGAAGGAGCCAAGCAACACAGTGCAGACTTTGCCAGGAACTGCTTGAGTGAAACAGCCAGCTGGATGGCTGACAAGTCTCATAACCTAAACTCTAACAAGACACAAGATTAGTGATCAGAGGACAGAATATCTCATGCAATCCTTTCCTTCAAGCATTCTGATATGTCCCTTTCTCTCTTGCCTTCTACAAGTGTGCAAAATCTGGGATTTTGAATAGACGATGAACTTAGCCTGTCTCGTCAATCAGTGCCACAGCTGGGGTATATTTGGCAGCTTTACGTACCATTGAAAACATTTTCTGCAGCCCCCTGGCTCCACATAGTAAACAGGGGTTAATAAAATATCTCTGAGTTTGGATTATGGGAGTTGCCAGCAGTTGGTTCTTCTCTAATACATATTTCTGAGGCACACATGTGAGTGGTTAATTTGTGCTGGTGTTTGCAGGTGGTTGGCAGGTGGTGGTTGTGGATCAGGGCCTATTTTTTATCATCAGCCTTTGACCCAGAGCAAGAGAGAAAAAGGCCGAAAAGGTCAAAAGAAGAGAGAGGTATCAAAACAGGGAGAAAAGGACATAGGATTTATAATAAATATCAGCCAATAGTGAGATAAAGAGACCAGAATAGGAGGGTGATGGAAGAAAGAATCAAGCAAATCAATACCAGACAGCCTTGGTGTACAACAACCCTGGCATTCGGCAACTTCGGTGGTGTACTCCTAGGAAAAACTTTTGGCTCCTGCATTTATGTTTTTTTAACAAATTAACCACTGCGCTGGTGCCTGTTACCTGGATTCAACCAGAATGACAATTTCTATGGCCAATTTATTAAACTACACTGACTTTACCTTTCCCATATAGAATGGCTTTGAAAGTGTTGTACTTCGTTTATCAAAAATAAACACAGTAAATGCTGAGATATTAACTACTCCCAAGGTCGTAACCCCCCCAAAATATGCCTAGTAATTTCAAGAGCTATATAGGCATACATACATAGGAAATCTGTATTCTATCGGGCTTCCAATATGTGAAATATTCACCGCCACAAAATGGAAAAAATGTTGATCTCTTGTATTGCAGAAAACATGAAACAATGGCTCTCTGGCAATGAGACTTAGTTGTCTGCTTTATGAATGGATCCTCTCTGTCTTAGCACTCTAGGCATCATCAAACTATATGCTAGTTGAAAAGTATCTACCAACAGCCTTTTCTTTCACATCTGGAACAGGGGCACAGGTATTACCAGATGAAATGGAATTTCCCATACTCCCGGCCACACCCACAATTTACTCTGTTGGCACAATTTAAATAAAGTGCACACTCAGAAAGAAGAGATGCATGTCTCATCTGATTTTGAAATAGCAAATACGGATTACTGAAAGCTCCAAAGTATTTGCTGATTTTTTTTTTGTTTGAATTTGTTTATTGAATTTTGACATTTCAGGTACAATTAAACAGTACTTCTTATTGCGAATTACACGCATATATATCCTTGCATTGTTTCAGCTAGCAGTTTTGTAATGGCATTGGACTTTATACCTAGTTGTTACACATCTGTATTACATTCCTGATGGTACATGCCTATTAATTCAGTCCGTGGTGATCGTCTGCTTCCCGTGGTACACCTGTGAACGTGTGCCCCTGGTGTGGGAACTATGTCTGCCTGCGCTATTGTTAAGGGTTGTAATGTAATGTCCCAGTGACAGAGTCAGCGCTTCCCAGCAGTTGGTGCCGATGCCATACCTGTCGGGTTGCATCCCTGACTCATAACTTCTGGTAGTTAACTAGGGTGATAACTAGGGGTCAACAGGAGTGTATGCAGGGGGGCGGGGGCTTCACTGTTTGATAGTTTGTGGCTATTTGGCAGTTCTTGGCTATGCTCGAGGGGGACGTGGCAGTTACTCCCGAGTTATCTTGGAGTTATGGTAATTGCGCTATCTGTGTGATGCTCTCCCCGACATGCGTGCAGCCCGACCAGTTCCAAAGAATTTGCTGATAACAGAAACATAAAATGAGGTTTATATTGATACATAACTCTGTACAGCGCTGTAAGGCCTACTACTGATGATTATAAATTGGTAAGACAAAGCAAGGAGAAACAGGTTTATCAAAACTGGAGCTGGGCAAATGTATTTTTTCTTAGTTTGTGGTAGGTGGCAGCGAATCACAAAGCAAACCTTCTTTATTTGGGGGATCCACTTCCATCTTCCACAAACTAAAAAGAAAACATGAACAGCAGGTGGTAGTCTGCTGCTGTCCGAGGATGGCATTAGAAGTAGAAGGTGGTTTCCAGTATAATCTGATTGGTGTCCAGTAGCCAATCAGAATGGTCCTAATGCAGAGCCGATTCTTAGTTGCCACCTGTTCAACCAATCAAAATAGGTATCTATTGATAGCCATATTTTGCAGTATAGGAAGGTGCGGTCAGCCAGAACAGAGGTGGTTTTTCTGTGTTGGGACATTAAATCTAACTTTTTTGGTCTGGCTATAGGCAGTCTTAGCTAAATATTACTTCATGTTAACAATTCTTCAAAAGTACAACAAGAAGTGCTACAGAGAGAGAGCATATTTTTTGAGGGCCAGTCTACAGCAGCGATTGTTTCAAAATTGTTTTATATGCTTTGCCATTGCTCATATGGGTTGTTCATCAAGCCAATGGCATTTCCCGGATTGACACACTGTTCCACTTGTGTTTCCATTAGTGTTTTGTGATCAAGCATCATGTAGTCCTTCTGTTAGACTGCAGGTGCAGCATGAGACGCAGTGTGTGTTCTTTGATCTATTTACTCTGCCGACAAGATGAGATTTTAATTGAAGATTTTTGGCTCTTTGTTTCTGAAGTGTGGGTTTTGACTTCTTTGCCTGTTATAAAGACACTGTACTATTATTCACTAATCACCTTTGTGCATTCGTTTGATTTACTTTGTTGTCACATTAGCCGGTTTTTAGATATATGGCTTTTTTGATAAATTTATTTGCATTGTTTACAGTGCGTATATTATATAAAGCAATGAAAGAAGAAACGTTGAGAGTAGGCTTCGATATTAATACATACTTTTATGTCAAAATCTTTTTATTTGCATTTAAAGAGCACGCACAAAAGTATCACAGTTATAACATGTTCTCTGCCAGTCAAGAGTTACAGATATCACATGGGAGTTACAGCTTCTTCACAAGTTCTTGACGAGCCCACTCCGTTTCGTACTAGCCCCTTCCCGTAGTACACAGAGTCCCCGAGGGAAGGAAGATTGAACTAGGAAAGCTCCTTTCTTACACAAGACCAGGAAGATCTATATAGTACGAATCTATGACATGTTACATTCGATTTCAGTTCACATCACATGCTACTTGAAACAAAAACACCAAACCTGGAGCCTGAAAAAAAATAAAAGAAGAACACAGAGAAAAAAAAACGATGGTGTCATGGTGTATACTTTGTTGTGTTGGTCAAGGGAGGAGGGCACTTAGCCGGAGAGAGATGCATCTTCCCGGTGGCAGACTCCCATCATCCACAATGGAAACCCCACAATGTCTATATGTGAAACAAATGGAGGGCTCTCAGCCTCGGGTTGCATGCTAACAATGGAATCCCTTCTGATAGGTAACCCAATAGCGGGGACCAAATATAATCAAACCCTTTTCTTGTGTCTTCCACTATGTCGGTCATGCGCTCCAGGGCCAGCGCCCTCCACAGCCTCGCGTGCCATTGTGTTAGAGATGGTGCCTCTTGTTTCTTCCACGCTGCTGCTACTGCCATTTTTGTCGCACCCAGGCACAGCCACATAATCGATCTGGCCCCTTGCATCTGCCGTTTTAAGGTCGGGTCCCTCAAACCCAGGAGCATGTGTTCCATAGTGTTCGGAACCGGGTACCCCAATATGCTTTTGATTTGTGACAAGATCTCCTTCCAACACGGCTGAATGGAGGGACAGTCCCACCAAATGTGGCGGAAATCTCCCAACAGGCCACAACCCCTCCAGCATCTATCTGACAAATTGGGGAAGATCTTGTTCAGTTTCTGGGGGTAGAGATACCAGTCATACATGATTTTATAGTGAGCTTCCCTAAGAAACATCGATCTATTGTATTTGGTGATGTCTCTACATAGGTGTTCCCACTGTTTTTCCGCTACCGGAGTGTCCAGGAGTGTGTCCCAAAATTTTTTATGTCTCGGGATCGATCTCGGGCTCAGCGCCTGAATAAGGGCATACAGGAAGGAAATGCACCCCCTAGAAGTGGACCCCGATTGGGCGAATTTCTCTATCGGGAGCAGATCTCTCGTAGCGGCCTGCCGCTCCAGAGGTTGCTGAACCCAATGTGTAATCTGTAGATAGTGGAATTTCTCCTTATCCGATACTTTGAATTGTCGCATGCATTCTCTGAAGGTGAGTAATTCCCCTTTGCGGAATAGGTCTGAAATCATAAGACAACCACCTGCCCGCCAGGTATCAAAAGGACCCTCTTGCCGAGCCGGGGGAAAGGCGGCGTTAAAATGGATGGGAGTATATGGTGATGGGAAAGTCGTCAGGTGTAGCCGCTTGGTGAGATCGTCCCAGACCCGAAGAGTGGTGGCTGTGGGCGTGCTAAGGTAGGCATTGGGCGGTCTATCCTGTTTTGGCTTCCAAAGTAGGTCCCAAATGGTCCTACCGGTCACCTGCCTATCTATGTGGAGCCAATGTTTTTCCGAGGCTCGCAGCGACCACTCCGTCATTACTCGCAGCTGGGCCGCTCTAGTAACTCAGAAAGTCTGGGAGAGCTAGGCCCCCCTCTTTACGCGATCTAGTAAGAATGTGGTATGACAGACGCGCTCTCTGTCCTTGCCAAATTAATTTAGTGGTCATCTTCTTTAGTTCCCTAAAAAGACCCTGGTCTACTGAGATGGGCAACCCTGAAAAAGATAGAGCAGTCTGGGAAGGACGTTCATCTTTATAGCGTTGATCCTGCCGATCCAGGATACATATGCGGTGCTCCATTTGCCAAATTCTGCCTTTAACTGTCTCAGTAGGGGGGGGAATTGGCCCTGTATAGGTCATTGATATTGGGAGTGAGCTTTACGCCCAAGTAAGTGATATCCTTATTTGTACAACGAAAAGGAGACGTTTCCTCCACCCTCCCCCAGTCTTCCCGTGATAGTCAGATTAAATACATACTTTTAAGACATAAGCATTTGGATTTACTATATTACTGTACAACTCAACAATGCCATTTTCCAAACCTGTCCAGTTATTTGCAGTGTTATGTTCATTCTATAACCCCGTTACCAAGTCCACCGGTCCCATTTCTGGTATTTCTGAGGACACCCCCTTGGTTCATAGATAGGCCTTTGAAGTAGTCTTCACTCATCAAGTCCATTTTGTGAGGCTCGGGGCTGCTGCTTTTCACCAATTTTGAGTAATATCACGCTTGGTCACGATCAAACAAGCCTAGACTAAGGGCCAGATGTAGGTAAAATTAAATTTGCGAGTCCTTAATAGCGAATTTTACCGATTCGCTATTAAGGACTCACAAAATTGAATGTAGGTAGGAATCGCTTAAATATTAGCGATTCCTTAATATTCTCAATAACGAATCGCAAATTGAGATTCGTTATAAGTGAACATCAACCCATTCATTCCTATGGGCTAGAGGCCCATAGGAATGAATGGGAAGATATTCACTATTTGCGATTCGCTATTAAAGAATCGGCAAATAGCGGAGTTATTTCAAGGGTGCCAGGGTGTCAAAAGGACACCCTGTTGCACCCCTGAAATGTGCATGTGTACATGTGGCGCACATACATGCCCTAAGTGGCATGAATGTGTGCCACATGGCACTTTAAAAAAGCAAAAAAGTGCTTTTTAAGTGAAATCGTCAATTACCACCAACTTGAAGCTGGTGGTAATTAGCGATTCTTAAGGCTAAAGTGCACTTTCTTTGTGTTATTTACATTGCATTTAAGGAATCGCAATTTGCGATTCCTCAAATGCAAGAGCAAAATAAGGAATCGCAACTTTGCGATTCCTTATTTTGCTAGTAGGTTTAAACTCACCTACATTGCTCGCAACCAAATAGCAATCGCAAACGCTGAAATTCTGCGAATTTCAGCGTTAGCGCTCGGTGTTTGGCCACCTACATCTGGCCCTAAGTTTTTAGTACCTTGTTATCCAGAATTTTCCAGAACATTGAGCAGGGCTATTCAGGGGTGAGAGAAATGTGTGTATCCAAACCTCTATTGCATATTCTCTCTGCCCTCCCCCCCAAGAGTAACCCTGTAAGATCCCACAGCTCCACATGGTAAAGCAAGCTCCCAACTTCTGTTTCACATCTGTATGGCTTCTTTGGATCACAAACAAAAGGCAATTATGGACATAGGTCTACTTTATAAAGCAACAAATATACTAGGCCTGTGTCACAATTACCTACTCTGTAATATTTTGCTGTGCGTGTCTCACATTCACTACTTGCAATGCAAAAGTCACCTTCTGACTTTTTTCATTACACTTTTCTTTGCTGGAACAGCTTATCTATCTAAGGCAGCCTATTCATCAAAAGGATCCTACTTCTTGTACCCACTCTGTTGTAGCCTAAGCTGACGCTTCATTATGGGATTTTCTTACCAGAACTTGTGGGGTTAACTCACTAAGTCACCACACTACTACAAAACACTTTCCCTAAAAAAAGGCGAGACATTTTGTCTTTGAAAATGCTTGTTTCTAGTCTACCTGCAAAGCAAATTCTAGTGATTTTCAAACTGACGCTCCCAGAACGGACTACAAAAGCACCCATTTTGCTTTTTTGCCCACTCTTAGTCACAACATTTACGATACAAAGAGTTTTATAAACATAATCATGGATCTACAGTGTGTGACGGGGAAGTAACTGCAGCCAGGTACCTTATATCACCACTCTGATCCATGCAGATGTCCCAGAAAAACATGTTACTTCGTACAGATGATACAGGGTGGGAAGCGGTTGCAAAAGTGTAGAGATAATTGGTCAGAATACTGCTGTCAGTGAATCGAAAACCAGTATACAAAATACCTGTTTTGTGGAAGTTTGACTTACCTGTCATAAAAACATGTGCATACATATCCCCAAGATAACTTTGGACCATGTTAAATATTACTGCTTTTGTGTTCATACGGGTAATTTATGTAGGGAAGTTTTCTCCAGCCAATACAACCTTACCAAGTGTCATATGCTTATGTGTATGTCTAGGAGTTATCAATCAATCAGGGCTTGTAAAGCGCGGCTACTCACCCGAGAATATCTGAAGGTGCTGGGGTGAAGGGGGCGAGGGGCGTGAGGGGGAGCTGCTGAACCATCTGAGCGCTGGGGTTCAGCCGAAGAGACAGGTCTTGAGATCCTTCCTGAATTGTGTCAGCGAAGGGGATTGTCAGAAGTGTTAGAAATTGGCTTTTCTGGTTTGCCGAGATAGGCACCCTGTCCAAGCAGGAACCACAATCCTAATCAGGGTAAGTCAGATACACCCCCTAAATTAACCTGTGCTCACCCTTTGGTAGCTTGGCACAGAGCAGTCAGGCTTATCTTAAAAGGCAAAGTGTAAAGTATTTGTGGAACACTTCAAACAGTAAAACAGTGAAAGCACCACACAAAACGATACCATACGAGGTTAGAAAAAATAGAGCTTAACTTAATGAACAAAACAAGACTAAAATGACAAAAATACTAAAAGTACAACCAGAGTTATGAATTTTTAACGATTAAACTGAAATGTAGTGCTTAAACTGAATATAGTACAATTATTTTTTGTTCCCACCCCCCCCACCGCTTCGGATCCCAAGAGCTGCCTCTGCAAGTTGGTCCTTGCATCTGAATCGGGCTCTATCATGGTTGGCCTGAACTTTTGGATTTGACCTGGTCTAGCATGACCAGATAGCCCCAGGTGGCGCTTTATGGTTTTAAGCACTACATCAAATAAGAAAAAAGTACTTTCTAATTTAGCTTTTAGGTCTGGGAAAAAGGGGGAAAGCAGACACTGAGTATAGTACAATATCCCACATGACATTTATTGCTTCTATAAGTGCTCAAAGTACACACAAGTCTGACCGAAAACAATATTCAATCCATTTATATTTGATACATTTGCGTATTTTATTTTTTTATAAAATCATTTTTTAAAACATGAGTAAATAACATACTGGAGTACTATTTAATTTACATAACCACAATGTTATTTTCAATTCTCTTAGTCATCAAAACTTTACTTTCTTCAATATTAAAAACATTTTTTTAAAAATTTTCTATATTGCAAGGCTTTTTTTGCACAGCATATATGCATTTTTCATAAAAAACAATTGCAGTACACATTATTTTCACCGCTAAACCTCAATCCACTCTCTCATTCATTCACAAAAGCCACATCCTCTCATGCATACCAATCAATCCAATCCCGGCCACACTCCACATACACCACGGTATACAATGGGAAAAAGTCATTACTTTCTGCCGTTGTTGTGTTGCAGGTTAGAATCTCTCTCAAAGACAGTCAATGCAAGTTTCAGTGGATGAAAGTTTATACAAATCCACCTTCTTCAGGCCCAGAGTCCTAAAACCAGCAAACACGAAGTCAGCAAAAACAGGAGGTCAGTAGGCAAAGAAGTCAGGGGAAACCACACCAAGTATGCCAGGTCTAACACTAAGCTAATTTCAGTGTTTGAGAAAAAAATCCTCCTTTCAACCTTTGTCTCACCACTCCTCTACCTGACTGGTAGCAAACCTTTCAATCTACTATGAACCTTAATAACATCCTTCTCAAACTCTCCAATCCTTTTACCCATGTAAGCCAACTAACAGGCACACGCCACATCTACTTACAAAAATAACTTACTACCTCTACATTTAAATACACTCCCATCATTCTATCCCTTCTCTAAACTCCACTAACGACACAAAAAATCAAGGGGTACAAACCTAACACAGCTAATGCACATAGGGGTAGTATGCGCTATATAAATACAATTTACAATTACCGTAACATACACTTCAACGCTTTTGTGAAGTATTAGCACCCACACCCTACACACAGTATATTGATGGGACAATGAGAACACGTACATATGGTTGCTGATAGTGTTCATTTTTGAAGAGTAACACTTATTTTAACTATAACTTGCATTTGTAAGAGATCAAGATCCCCATTTCAGACAGAGGTTTTGAGAGGGGGTTGTAGTACCCATGTGCATAGAGATTACAAACAGTAGGATAGCTTTGCCAGTGCAGGTAGGAAAATTGGCCAAGCGGCTGTTCTTCTGCCACAATGCATTACTGGAGCACAGAAGTAAAAGACATCCTCTGGAAGACGTGGCATGCAGTATGGTACCCATCTAAGGAGGTGTCATTGTAGACCCCTTCCCTGTGTCTGTGCGGGGTTCACTGGGTCACCCCGCACCACAGTGGTCTTAGTTAAGTCTACAATTACTCTGGTGTTTTGTAGGACCTTGGAGTATTGTATTGTGTATTAGAATTTCTATAAGTGATTATTCCCCTGATGAGGCCACAAAGCTCTCTGATTTGCATCAAGTTCATTGGCACCTTTTCAGAGTTTATGGTTGAGAGCATGTTGTAAGTAGTATGTCCTATATGGGCGGTGCTACATAAGGTTCAACCACAGATTTCAAGCACGGTGCGGCTTACATAAATATGAGATGTCGTCGGAGAATATGAGAAGAGAGTAGGGCTGAGTAAAATTGCAGCATTTCTTTGTGCAAA
This sequence comes from Calotriton arnoldi, assembly GCA_963921515.1. Classification (NCBI taxonomy): domain Eukaryota; kingdom Metazoa; phylum Chordata; class Amphibia; order Caudata; family Salamandridae; genus Calotriton; species Calotriton arnoldi. The sequence continues at coordinate 369,082 of CAWUFW010007530.1, forward strand.
ATTTAGCGAAATTCAGTGTGAATTATGCTTCGATTGTGAAATGTGATTTGCTAATATATTGTGTCCCTTTTTTACTCAAGCACGCACTTTTTGTAAAAAAAAGATCAGGTCATGTTCTACACAAACAAATTTTCTGGAAACTAAGACATTTTGAAAGTAGCAATCCTAATGTCCAAACCTATTGGCTTTCTAAATTAGAGATCCAGTGCTGTAGGCAGTGTGTCATGGGCCCTCGTGCAACGAAGGAAATGGGCCCTCTGGCTGCTGTTTGAATTGTGATATACAGCTTATAATCAGGATTTGGTGGGTCCCTCAATCCTAGGGTCCCTGGTTCCACTGCACTTGCTGCACCCTTTAAAGGCCCAAATACATTTATTCAGGCTCATTTGAATGCTGTAAATAATGTTCTTTTTTCCTAGGGGACATTCATTGCATGAAAAAAGACAATTGTCTTTGGCAGATTGCGAGCTTATTGAAATATATCCCTATATTAGAGAACGTTATCTTATTTTGATGGAGTAGACTTGATTTCGTTTTTATCCTCGACCTAAGTTGTGATCTACTGTATGAGGACTCCATTTAATGTTTTTAAAGTTTGTGTTGAGCGACCTTCTCAATGTCTTGTTTTTCTTTGGTCATCCCTTTTAATGCTCTGTCAGATTATGGTGAAAATAACCAAGTTGTAAGTGTGCAGGGGTTACCCTTTTCAAGCAACTGCATTCAAATGCCTCAATATCTCTGAAATCCCTGAAATCCCTCTCTTCTTGGTGAACAATTCCCCATTTAGAGGTAGATCGTAAACGGGAATGGAGGCACGCCTCTCTTTGGCATTGTCATGTACTAAACTCCTCTTTTAGCACATTGTTACCAGAATCCTTGCTGTTGGACTTCTGCAAATCTCTTTACAGAATTTATTAGTTTGGGCCAAACCCAAAGTCACGCAGTTCAGTCCACAGTTAAGACCTAGGGCCTTATTTATATTTATTTCACGCAACGCAGCGCAGCAGGACAACTTGCTGTGCTGCGTTAAAGGGAGAGGACAGGAATGTGCCATATTTACCAATATATGGCACATTCCTGCTGTCTGCTTGAGCTGGTGCACAATCTGCTGCCTAGCGCCAATACAGGCACCCCTGCTCCATGGTGTAAGGGTGCTTGTGATGCAGGTAGGATTGTTTCTGTGCGGGAAGGGACACTTTCTTGCACAAAATCAATCTTTAGAGGCTTTTTTCTCCTAAGTGGGCTGCAGAATGCAGCACACATACCAAAAGGAAACAACGGGGAGAAATATAGATATTTCTTCTCATTGCACCTACCCTGGGAAAGAGTACCATTTTTGTGCATTCCCAGGTTTAGCAGTCTTGGTGCATTCTCAGGTTTACCAGGCTTGGTAAATCTGTGAATGTGCCAAAATCCATGGGTGGAGGCCTGAGAACACCCACGTTCCACCCACGTTTCACCCGTTGAGCGCCTTCCCAGGGCAGAGAAAGGCAAAGCAGCGACTTGCGCTGCCTTGCGTAACTCCAGATTTACCAAGCAAAGCAGAGCCACGCAAGGTGTTCTTGCGTTGCTTGGTAAATCTGACTTTAGTATTGCGTTGCCCTTGTGACACCAAGCGTGACACAAGGGCTACGCAATATATTGATCAATCTGGCTCCTATTCACTAAATCAAAGGCTTTAAGAGTATCGATTGTGCACATTTTTTAGGTTTTGCCAATTATGCTGAACTGCCTTTGTAGAGAATAAAAGGTTTTCTATGTCTTCTATAACCATTATCTTCTAGGCCAGTATTTTATGTAAAAAATGTACATCTCTGTTTACTTTTTATTCCAAACAGTTTTTTTCCTAAACAATGTTAACAGCTACAGCAATGAATACAGTAATATAATGTACTGAGAAAACAAAATGGGGAGAAAAAGGGGAGTGGAAGGAGGATAGGAATGACTAAACAGCATATAATTCCAAGAATTACCCCCAAATATTCATATATATATATATATATATATATATATATTCCAAACGAGTGTGACGCTGGGGACACATGTGGCCTGGGCGGAGGATAATGAATGCTGGTTAGATAAGATAGCCCTGTGGAACAGGTATATAGATGACCTGTTTATTGTCTGGAGGGGTACTCGCACAGAGGCAGAGGACTACATCAGGATTTTGAATGATAACGACTTCAATCTCAGGTTCACGAGTAACATCAGTGAAAGTGAAGTCCCGTTTTTAGATCTGATAGTATTTGTGGCAGATAACAAGCTGTGTACTAAGCTCTACCGTAAACCTACAGCAGGAAACACAGTTCTACATTCCTGGAGTCAGCACCCACGAAATTTAATCAATAGCATACCTTACGGGGAGCTGTTAAGACTCAAACGGAACTGTTCCCGTCCAGAGGACTACCATGAAGCTGAAAGAGAGTCCCTGACGAGATTCTCGAGGAGGGGCTATGGCAATAGGTTATTGCATGGAGCAGTTGATAAGGTCAAAACCAAGGATAGGCAGGAGTTATTAGCAGGCAAACACCCCATTGGCACGGAAATCGAGACTGACCAATCCAAAGTTATGTTGATTTTAACTTTTTCTGCAGAGTCACAGAAGATCAGGGACCTGATTCAGAAGAACTGGAATATCCTCCAGACAGATGGCATAATAGGCCAACTGATATCTGACAGACTGGATGTTATATTTAGGATAAGTGCCTCTTTGAAGGATATTCTAGTACAGAGCCATTTCGAAGATAAACCCCACAGCAAATCCATTATTACGGGGTTTTTCCTGTGCACTACTTGCAAAGCGTGCAAGAACTGTAAAAAGGTAAAGGACTATGAAGTGCCAGGAAAGAAAGAGAGGAGGCCCATAAACATGCTGCTAAATTGCAATTCCAATTTCGTGGTGTATTGCTTACTCTGCCCATGCGGACTGCAATAAATTGGAAGCACGATACACCCGGCAAAAAAGTGAATCCTCGAGCATAAGAGGGCGATCACTAACCAGGACAAAACCTACCCTGTCACAAGACATTTCTCCAGGTTACAAGAAGCCAGGAGTGATAAATTGGTATACTATTGTATTGACCAAATCCCGGCGAGAGAAAAAGGGGGTGACAGGGTCAAAATCCTGAGGCAGCTAGAGGCCAAATACATAGTCGATTTGCGCACCCGTGTTCCGTGGGGGTTGAATTGTGAAGAAGAACTGTGGTCTTACATTGGATAGGATTAAAAATCGGATAAAACTGTGAACCATCTACTTTAGTTTCAGTAATTCTCTAATGATTTCTCATGAGATATTGTTCACTAATCACAGGCTGTTCTATAACGGGTGAACTAGGCTCATACAGAGCTTGATTATGTCTCAAACACCATGTGGGGTAATGGTGCAAGGAATAATGGAATCTGATCGAAGGCGGATAGCCCAAACATTTGTTTATTAATTACTATAATGAAATGATATTTATGGGCTATGATTTGCTACTTCATGATTGATGCATAGCATTTGTTACAATCTGAATTCCGTTTCACAGTAATTATGTGTACACCGGCTTGGTGGCACTGTAAATATTTGAAAATATTTGAAAACACTTGGAGATGCATGAATACCATTGAATGTTATATATTTTCTCATGTAACTTGGACAGTGTCAAAATGGCCGACACTTTTCCGTAGTGGATGGCCGAACTATCAAGTCCCCCTTTTATTTTATTTTTCTGCTGTGATCCAATTAAATGAATTGTTGTTAAATAGTAGTTTTTTGCATGAATTCACTGACATTGACGAAGGCCAGGAGACTGAAACGCGTTTGTCAGTATGACCGTGTTTGCGTTTATTTAAAAATAAATCACCTTTGAAAATTATGGCCGGAGTGCGCAGCGTTCCTGAACGGTGTTTCCTATATATATATATATACCACTTCTGTTCAAAAATGGGTTCCGACACAGCTCAGATACACATCCTGCACGTTTATTGATCCACCAGAGATGTAAGTACAGCGGTGTCAAATTGATATACTTGAAGTACTTCGGCAGACGCGGTTCGGCTACTCGCCTTCCTCAATGCCGGTTACAACTGCAAAGTTCATCAGCTGGGGGTCATTAAATGTATGTGTGTATATATATATACATCAGAGGAGAAATAAATATTTGCACTTACTTTTGGTCCGTGTCCGTGGTTCGTGGTCGTTAGGAGGATTCCTGTATACCTGACGCGGAAAGAAGTGATATATATATATCAATCAATCAATCAGGGGAATTGTAAGCGCACTACTCACCTGTGAGGGTCTCAATGTGCTGGGGGGGGGGCAGCAGCTCCGTTCAGTCGAAGAGCCAGGTCTTGAGTGTCTTCTTGAAGATGTTCAGGGAGGGGACGCGTCTGATGTTGATCGGGAGCTCATTCCAGGTCTTGCTCGCGATGTCGGAGAAGGCTCTTTCGCCTGTTCTGGCTCGGCAGATGCGAGGGGTTTTGGCGAGGGCGAGATCGGAGGTTTCTTTTGGGTGTGTGGAAGGAGATTCTTTCATTGAGGTATTGGGGTCCGGTGTTGTGGAGGCTTTTGTAGGCATGGGTGAGTATCTTGAAGGTGACTCTCTTCTCAACGGGAAGCCAGTGGAGGTTACGCAGGTGTTGGGTGATGTTTTCTTGTCGAGGGATGCTGAGGTGGAGTCTGGCTGCAGTGTTCTGTATGGTCTGGAGCTTGCGGAGCAGAGACTTGTTGATCCCGGCGTAGAGGGCATTTCCATAGTCGAGTCTGCTGGTTATGAGTGCATGGGTGACGGTCTTTCTTGATTCGGGGGGGATCCATTTGAAGGTCTTTCGGAGGATGCTGAGGGTGTTGAAGCAGCTAGAGACGACGGCGTTGACCTGCCTGTTCATGGAGAGGGAGGAGTCGAGTATGATGCTGAGGTTCTGGGCGTGGTCTGTGGGGGGGAGGGCTGCCGAGGGCGGTGGGCCACCAGGTGTTGTCCCAAGCCGAGGGCGAGGGCCTGAGGACGAGGACCTCTGTCTTCTCTGAGTTGAGCTTCAGGCAGCTGCTGCTCATCCAGGATGCGACGTCCTTCATTCCTTCCTGGAAGTTGAGTCTGGTCGTGATGGGGTCCTTGGTGAGGGAGAGGATGAGCTGAGTTTTGTCTGCGTAGGATACTATGCTGAGTCCGTGGTGTCTGACGATGGCGGCGAGGGGGGCCATGTAGATATTGAAGAGCGTGGGGCTGAGCGATGATCCCTGGGGAACTCCTCAGTTGATTTCCTTGGGCTCGGAGAGGAAGGGAGGTAGTCTGATTCTTTGGGTTCTTCCGGTGCGTAGTTGGAATCCATCTCGGGCCTCTTTAATCCACTGCCAGACACTCCCTGTCTCTTTATCTCACTCTTGCCGGCTCCTTTTAACTCCCCTGTTGGTGTTTTTTTCCGTCTTCTCTTCCTGCTTCTTTGACGTGTCTGTGTTTTCCCTTCTCTTGCTCATGTGGAATGTCTGATAAGGAAAAATAAGTGCCGGTGGGCCCCACTGGCCCAAAACGTGAGATTCCAGTGGGCCCCACCGGCAACCACCGCCTCAAATTAAGCACTGTGTTTCTCTTTAATTTGCTGATCCTAAGTGTAGTAGAACTGCAAATGTTGAGTCAATAAGTTTTTTCATTAGCAATGAACATAAGGCCTTCAGCACAGGAGTCGTTCAGTCTGAATGTTTTAGGCTGAAGAGGAGTTGACTGACATAGTTCTGAACCACCTGCAGTATCATAGATATAGTTTAACATTCTATTTAAATGGTCCATCTAACCAATAAAAAATAGTTTCCTTTACCTAGACGCACATTACAAACAATCACCAACAACAGGGATTCTAAAATGTTCCTTTGTTCAGGGATGTCAGAATGTGTTTTTTAGGTGCATTGTGACATCATTCTCTTGCTGGCCCCTTTAAGATGTGGTTTCCACAATGGTTGCATTAAAATTGGAGGCACTGTAATTTCATCAAATGCTGATGTTATCAAATGTAGGGTATATTCTTAGGGCAGGAATATTGAAATGCAGTTTTCAAAAAGCACGTTTGTTTGTGCAATATACATATAGGATAACTTAAGATGAAAAAAAATAACATATGAGGAGTACTACAGCCTGGATGTTCCCCAGGTTTACAGTGCTGGGGAACACCCAGAGTGAAATTTACCACTCAGTATTGTTTTTTTCACTATACATTATGATATGTATTAATTTCATGAAAAATATTTTAGTGAAAGGCAATTTTATTTCATAAGGTGGAAAGAATTTAAACCAAATAAATATAATATATATTTTTAATTGCATCATATAATTACTTTTGTTAAGTGGTTTACGTTCCTTCAGCGAGAACGTTAACCCGCTCGCCTATCATGCCAGCTGCTTGATGTATCAATAAGGCTGTGCTGGCCTGATTGTTAGAAACTGGCCTTGGCTTGTGTTTTGAGCTTGCAACTGCCACTATCCTTGATGGAGCTACATTGTTGAGACCTTCGCGATTTATTGTATTGTGTTGTACTACAACAGACATACCCCTTTGTGGGGCGCTATGAAGCCTTCCCAGAATTCACAGCGGCGCCTTCCTCTGCTTTGAGCTGTAATGAATAAAGGTAAAGTCCAACACAGATTTAAAAACACATTTGACAGAAGCAGAAACATTGTTGGAACTGACTGTGAATTAATCAAGTTACAATCTTTTATGATCTCATCAGTGGTAAGCTATCACCCGGCAATTATTGACAGAATGACAGACAGACAGACAGACAGACAGATAGATAGATAGATAGATAGATAGATAGATAGACATGTATGTATCCAGGTAATATCATCCATCCTGTATCCTTCCATTGCAGTTTCGCAATAGCTAGGACTATGCAGTGCATGCTTAGTCCATTCTTTGTTTCTCCCTCTGTGATCAGATCATGCTCCCAGCATCTGAAAACAACATGTTTCCTGGTTTAGCTCCAGCTGGAGATTCAATTCTCTTTATTGCATTTGCCAGTCAAGGTGTGTTTAATTGCCCGCCTGGCGCCTATCGCAGCAGCAGGTACCCCCACGGGACCCACCCTCAGGGGCTCTTCCATATGTAAGCGGCCAGGTGTGCCTGGATTCAGCCATTCAGATATTTGTGTGCACTTTGTTCAAGGTAAACCATACCGCAGCCCTTTTGAGACTTACTTTTTGTATAATAAAACGAAACCTAATTGCTGTAGTGTGACTCAGTACAGTACATCAATTTATAACCAGCTTTTGAGCTTTGAATATGTGTAGCAGGTATGCGTCTGCATGATTATCTAATAACTACTGCTAACCCCCTAGCCGCTAAATATCATTGTCCCTATGTAGCTCAGAGTGTTGAGTGCCAGCTGCAGAAGCCAGTGGGTCAGAGGCAAGAATTCTGACAAAACACATTCAGATTACCATACAGTGCTGAAGAAAATGTGTGAAATTTGTGAATTTCGCCATATGCAAATCTTCCAAACTTTTACGAAATTTCACGCTTATCGATTTTGCATAATTTTCACTTCAACTAGACTCTTGCATGCAGAATGCTAGTTGTGGCCTCCGTATAATAATCATGAGAGATAGCAGTACACCACATTTCTCATTATGTGGGAAATGAAAAAAAAATTCAAAACAATTAGCAAAAGAAATGTAATTTCGCTCACCTCTATTCTGTGCTCATGCATAGACGTAAGTCATGCAAGGCGAAAGTGCCAGTTTTGCATGTTTTATCCCAGTGCTTAATTTGTAAATGAATGAGCATGCAAAGCTCTGCTCAGAAGCCCGTGGCTGGTGCAATTAAATGTCAGTGCTCCGAATACTAAAGCCAGTGGCATAACGAAAAATGATGCCCCCCCCCGCAGAATGGGCTCAATGGGGGACCCCTGAGTGGTTAAGCCCCCCCCCCACACTCCAGGGTCATGGTCAGTAGAGCACATGGGCTTTCTTGAGTGTTTAACTATTTCTTATTCCATGCCATTACATTCTTTCTGAATGGCATGGCTTAGAGGGCGAGGGGCCCCCCTCCAAAACAAGAAACCCTGGGGGGGCCAGCACCTCAGGGGCTGCGGGCCCTCTGTTACACCCCTCACTAAAGCTGTGTAGTTTTGAATTCACCTCAGGCCTCTTTAATCCAGTCCCAGACACTGCTTTCCGTTTATGTCACTCTTGCATGTTTCTAATTTCTCCATTTGTGTCGGTTTATCTTCCTCAGTCTTTCCACTTTCTGTGGTTTTCCCTCTTTTGCAATCGGTAAATGATGGGGTAAAAAAAAGGTCTGATCCCCAAAATGACGCGTCGGTGGTCCCCACCGGCAACCACCTGCTCAAATTAAGCACATTTGTTTGTAAAAAAGTATGCAACATTTCAAAAACCAATCGTAGGCTTTATATGATTTTGTACCTGAAAGTCCTAGACGGTGATGTAACAAGTACATTGATTGCCAATCCTTGGAGATCTGCCCTGAGAGATCTAGTTCCCCCTGAACTTAACACTTGCAGCAACGCCGAGGCGGCTTTCTCTCTAAGGACCAGGGGTGTCGATGCTGTTACATCACCCAGAAGCAAGACGTCACCCCCGCAGAGATAGAAGGGCTGTCTCTGTGATGAACGGGGCTGTAGAATGTCTGGATATTAAAGTAAACACGAAATGTGTCGTTTTTAATGTCTTTAATTATTTTTGAATGGTGTGATTGTTGTTGGTTGAGCCCAAAGATATAGGGCCTGATTCACAAAAGTAAACTTACACTTGAGTGTCAGTTTACGATTTGTTTGAAAGTCACAGACTAATTTTATGAGTAGTCACTGTACGGCTGTGGAGACTCTGCACTCATGGCGTAGAGTACGCACGTAAAAAGACAGGACCAGCCTCGGCCCATGCAGGTAAGAGCGGTGGGGCAGGGTGGGGGGGATTTCGACAGACGATGATGAGGGAAAATTAGTTATTTATTACATTTCCCCTCTCCATCGTACATCGAAATCCCCCTCACCCGGCCCCACCGCTCTTACCTGCACGGGCCGCTGCTGGACAGGACAGGCCTATCTTGTTATGTGCGGAGTCTCCACCACGAATGCGGAGACTCTGCAGTTGTAAAGGCACTACTCGTAAAATGTGTTTGTGAATAGCAAAACAATTGTAAACTTACACTAAAGTGTAAGTTTACCTTTATGAATCAAGATCATATTGTATTATGGGTCCCATAAGTATCAGACAGTGGTACGGCATGGAATGTTGTCCGTAGAGATATCACTTAGGATTGGTTGGGAATATCTCTTAGGATATCACTTAGGATATCCCTTAATAGGATATTACTTAGGATATCACTTAATAGGATATTACCTAGGATATCACTTAATCACTTAATAGGATCTCACTAACTAGGATATTACTTAGGATAAAAGTTAATATCTCTTAATCACTTAATAGGATACCACGTAGGATCACTTGGGATATCACTTAGGATTGGCTGGGAATATCACTTAGGATATTACTTAGGACATCACTTAATAGGATATCACTTACTAGGATATTACTTAGGATATCAGTTAATATCACTTAATCACTTAATAGGATATCACTTAGGATCCCTTGGGATTGGCTGGGATTGCCCTAGAGGGAATTCCGCTAACTCTCCTCCTGGCCACAAGTTCTATCATCGTCAGCCTTACTTACTTTTTCCATGCCTCTCACGCAGTATCACATGACTCCCCCCCCTCACCCCGACCCCCTCTCTCCCTAGACAGGATACCAGACACACACGTAAAGATAGGTAGATTTTGCATATATGCCTGTTTACTTACACCAAAACTCATATCTCTCTACAGCTAACGGCTTTTTACTCTGCTGCTAACGATCATAAGTGCTACACTGATGTGCACATCATGTCAATGTCAATTGTTTCATTTAACCTTTTCTTCTCCCACCTTGTTTTCTTCTGTACTTTTTTCTCCTTATTAAAAAAAAACAATAAAAAACATTTTGAACTAAACAAAAGTATTGGCTGGGAAAATGCATTACTATACATTTATCCACTGGAGTTTAAAATCATTTGATTTTATAATTATGACACTACACCTGCTAGAACAGCACAAGTGCTTAACTTGAGCGAGTGGTTGCAGCAGGGACCGACTGGCATTCATTTTTGGGGACCTGGACTTATTTTTCATCATCAGACTTTGACCCAGAACAAGAGGGAGAAAGGCAGAATAACAGTGACAAATGGAGAAAGCAGGGAAGAAAAAGAACATGCAAGAGTGAGGTAAAGGGCAAGGGAGTGTGTGGTGGATGAAAGAGAGACGACGTAAAATCAGGACTAGACAGCCCTGTTATTCGACACCTGTGACATTCAGCAGAGCAGGCCGTTGGCTTCTGAGAAAAACTTTGGGCCTAGCACTTATTCTTTTACAATTTAAGCACTGGACATCACTCCTCATCCGACTAAGGAGTTTCCTAACTAAAGTAGAGATTTGATATCAAAACACACTAGTGCTTAATTTGTGAAGAAATAACTTCTGGGGTCAAAGCTTTTCTTAAAAGAAGGTTCTTTTTAATTTCTACATTTTTCATTTTGTTGCTGTTTCCTCTCTTTCTCTTTTTTTCACCTTTTTCTGCCTTTCTCTTGTTCCAGGTCAAAATCCGATGGTGAAATAAAAAGTTCTCATCCCCATAATGGAGTGTTGGTGCCACCACAGGCTTCCACAGGCACATATTAAGAATTGTCTGTGCCCAGATGTTTGCTAGAGTTCACACAGAGAAAACTGACAGCCTCACAGCACATGTCTCTATGGGTCTGCCTTGCATCTCCTGCATGTATTCAGGATGACTAGAGCTAAATGCAACAGAACATAAACAACAGCGCGAGCAGCCACTCGCACTCCCTAAATGTTCTCTCACTGTAGGATTTTTTTTCCCTAAAATTACTCTTAATTACGCGGGCAGGCGTAATCGTGTTATTATCCATAATTCTGCGTCAAAGAGTTATGCAAAATTACCAAAATTGCTCTGATTACTCTGGCTTAATTGAAATTCCTCCCAGGCCTAGTTTGTTCCTAAGGAAACAGTGCCAGAGAGTGACAGTGGACAGTAGGCCATTTTGTGGCTACTGATATCAGTTCTTGGGTTTTCGTACTTTCTCTCAGGTCCTTAAATTATCAATAAGCCTCTCTGTACTAGTGATAGGTTTTTCTGTAGCACTTGAATAGCAGTAAGATTTCCCTGTAGGTCTAGGAGGGTCGTTGGCTAAATTACCCAACTAGAATTTTGGCATGGCTCACATGTGAATGACAGCATAGCATGGTACAAGTCCAGCAAAATCCACCAATTGTGTCAGTGGTGCAGAATTGTGGAACAGGGACACTAAACTTGGTTATTTTTCACTATTCCTCTTCATGTCCTTTGTCACATTAATGATTTTGTTGTGATACAAATGGTTGTTGATGGTGTATGTGTGGAATGGTTGTTGATGGTGTATGTGTGGAATATCTACATTTGTTTTAGAACCCTACAGACAATTCCACAATGTATGCACTTCAGATCTAAAGTAAGGCCCAGCAAGTTGTAGACTCACGTTGTGTTGATGTTATACAAGTTTGCAAAGGGATTCAATGGACACCCTAACCAGACACATGAAGCAGGATCAATCATCATCCAAGCATCTCTCAAGCATTCATCAGCGGCTAGTGTTCTATATTATAGCCTTAGAGCCCGCCGTAGAGGGCTCTACCGGCCATTAAAGGGCCGCTCCAGCGAAACAAGGGAGCAGGCCCTTAATGGCCGGTAGTACCCTCTACGGAGGGTTTTAAGGATATTAGAACATTCTGCCACTATAGGGCATAATGTTTTAATTTGTAAAACAAAGGCTTCACAGAGCCCGAGGGGTTTGAAATCCCCTCGTGCTCCGTGAGGCCTTTGTTCACAGCTGTTGCTGTGAACAAACGTTGGAATGTTGATGTCCTTCCAGCCATTAGAAGCCCGAAGCATTCAATTGTCCTCAATGGAGCATCAACATTCCAATGTTCTAATAAGGGAATAGGGACATTCTACTCATGCATCATCAATCCTCCTGTAGCCACAAGAAAGTCACAACAAAATCCCTAACATCATAAACCACATCATGAATATTTAACTCCAGTGCCCCATGTCCATGGTGCCAGATACACATTGGTGGGTTTTGTTGGACTTGTGCCAAGAGGACATATTTCCCAAAGTTTGGATACCACCTTACAAATACCCAGAAAAAGTAGCTTACTGCTTCTGCCTGCCAGTAGTACAACAGAAGGTATACTTTAAACGTTAATTGTCTCCACAGGGTTTGTGAAGCTGGTGGTGGTTGGCACAACACTTAGTTTGGAGCCCAGGACTTATTTTTCATCATCAGCCTTTGACCCAGGGCAAGAGAGAAAAGGACAGAAAGGGAGAAAGTTGGAAAGGTGGAAAAGAAAGTCAGGAAACAGCGACAAAGGGTGAAAGCGGGGATGAACAGAATCTGAATGAGTGGCATAAAGAGAAGGAGAAAGGAAGTGGGAGATTAAATCAAGACATTTTTGACCCAGTAGTCTGCAGGTGACAAGAAATCAACAAATGGGGTCGGGGTTGTAGATTAAAGCACCTTGGGGGATGGTTGTAACAGAGAAAGGTGTATGGTAGATGAGGATGACGGCTGAAGTTAAGGAATAGATTGTATCATGGAATAGAAATTGGGAAAAATGGGAATGACATGGCACTGGAAATATAGGAAAATAGAGGCTAAAAGACAAGACATTAGGGAGATTGAGAATACATCGGGGAATGTATTGAGTGAAGCAGTTAAAGAAATCTGGTGATATTCGAGCATGTTAAAGGAAACCTGGCAATTTGTGGGTGGGACGGGAAATTGGGGGGTGCGGCTGAGGAGATGCTGCAGTGTCCTATCAGAGTACCTCGTGTGTTTAACTCTGTTCTGTAAGGCTATCAGTGCTGAGTTTGCAACTCGGATGTGCCACTGCAATGACCCAGTGCCCTGAATTTGAATGGAATAGTCTATGCACTTATATGAACCCCGGCAATAATGCTAAAATCTTCTGAGCGTAAATTCTTATTATAAGTGAGTATATATGTGACTGGAAAATGAATATATTTTGGTCAAATGTAAAGTTTTATTATGTAAAGAAAAGATGACACCTTTGTTGACATTTGGTCCACAACAGTCTGCTTTGTCGATCACAGTATTAGAATAGGTTTGTTTTCCTCTGTAATGTCACCAACTGGCAAGTTAATCATATAGATGTCACACGCAACACTATGTGACTAAACACATTTTTTTCCTCTTTATTTTTACATACTTCACTCCCTAAAGTATTTGACATGTCAACAAAACCTTATGATAATTAGATGAGAATCCTCAGCTTTGAAGGAAGCATGCCCAAACTTGCCATGGCAATCATAATTTCTGATTATGTACAGCTTCCCAAAGTCATTATTCAGTCATAATGAGTGGAGAGATGTCAATTTGTAAAGCTTCTATCTGTTTTTCAAAGACAGCTGCAAATTAAAAATGGATGCTTATTTGTAAACACAATGCTAATTGGAAGTGCAATAGAACAAATAGAAAATTGAAAAATTATTCCCAGGAAATTACAAATTCAGAATTCCTGAACATTATGTAGGAGTTGCTTGAGAGCCTTAATTGTATGTGACAGTGTGTTTCAAAATAGGGAGGCTAATGATATTCAACCTATACATTTATCGACTCCAATATATTGAGTACCGACACAATGTAAAGGTAAGTACCTGGAAAGAAATATCACATTCTCAACTCCACAACTACGTATTATAATCATGTGTTCCTAGTTAATATTGTGGATTTGTTTTTGTTTTTTTCCACAGAAAATAACTTTTTTAAAGAAAAGCAATAGTTTATTGAGCTCAGAACACTCTAAAAGAAGTTAAAAGATAAAATAAACATCTGATATTCCATTAAAAATCCTGAGAGAAAGTACAGCAATGGTTATGAAATAAAACCTAAAACCCCTTAAATTTGTATGTTATGCTTAGATACACAAACTATTTCCCCACCCACGCAAATATGAAAACCATAACTCGTCCACTAAGTACACTGCTTACAACCTCGCACATGATGTGATAGATACATTCAAAAATGACATCAATGGCATCACTGGGTTAATTAAACATCGCTTTAGCATTGCCATTTCAAATTATGTCACTAAAGATACAGAATCATTTCTTTGGGGGAAGTGTTTCATTAAATAATGTTAGGTCAAGGAGAAAAACTGCTGCTATAATCACTGTTCATCCCTCTTCTTAGATCCAGTTAAATGTAATTAGAATGTTGCTAGGACCCGAGGTATTTGAAGAATCGTTGATATTTTATGTGCATTCTCATAAATTGTTCTTATGTCACTTAAGATCCGTTTAGTCATAATAACAATTGTTTTATTAATTTTTCTTTTGTACTTTCTAAATGTTTTATTTAAATAACCATATACAATAAAGTTCATTCTTTATAAAGATGTTAGGTTGGCTATCTCTTTGAAAAACTCAGGGCCCGATTCACAAAAGTAATCTGAGACAAAATCCTAACTTTACGACTTTCGGTATTCACAAAGGGCATTTAGGAGTAGTAAAGTTAGGATTCCTAACTTTACTACTTCTAAATGCAATTTGTGAATACCGAAAGTCATAAAGTCAGGGTTTTGTCCCAGTTAAACTTAAGTTTTGGTCTTCTTAAGACCAAAACGTAAGCTTAACTAAGACAAAATCCCAACTTTACGTCTATCGGTATTCACAAAGGGCATTTAGGAGTAGTAAAGTTAGGATTTCTAACTTTACTACTCCTAATGCCATTTGTGAATACCGAAAGTCGTAAAGTTAGGATTTTGTCTCAGATTACTTTTGTGAATCGGGCCCTCAGTGTTTAACCAGCCTGTTCCTCCCATTGCAGGAAAGACACAGTATTGGTGGCTTGGAGAATATTTTGTGGACTCGAGCACAAAATTAAAATAAGACATATGTCATAGCACTTGAAATTGTAGCTTTAATTGCAGGATGGTCTGAATCCTTAAGAACCCCCTTCACTACTTGTTTTCTTGCTACAAGAGTGAAAATCAAAGCACTGCACTAACAATTTTTCTCATTCCATCAGGTGGAACCTTATCATTTTATTCTTGTTCATTTCCAGTACCTCGTCCTTCTCCACACATTTCTTTATTTGCACTTCTTTGTCAAAAAGGTTACCTTCGACTCTGCTGATTAAGGGGAATTGGAGGATGAGGTAGATAGAAGCAGGACTGAGGGATAAAGAAAACAGTATAGCAAGAGAGGTGAAGTAGAGATGGAGACAGAGGTGAGGTAAATAGAGACACCAAGTAGAAGGAGAGAAAGTGATATATAGAGAGGCAGAAAGAAGCAGAAGGTAGAGAATGGCAACAAAATGTATTCACACAATTTTAGAGTGCAATAGAAAGGTACAGAGAGCCAGAGACAGTGAGAAACAAATATAGAGAGAGTGAGACGACTGGCGTTTACTGAAGGAAGAAGTACAAAAAGGGTTGAGTCGAATTAGAAAGAAGTAATAGAACTCAATCATAGTAGAGGTAGACAGGTAGAGGGACTTGAAGTGCTGAGAGTGAAAGAAAGAGAGAGGAAAGGTAAAGAGAGAGAGCTTTGAGATTGAAAGCGGGGAAAAATACGAAGAGATATAGAACAATTGGTGAAGTAAAGAGAGTAGTGAGGCAGAGACAGAGAGAGAGGGATTAAGAGTAGAATGAGAAATTAAAACAAAAAGAGGCATTAGAGAGACAAAGGTGAAGGAGTGAAAAGAGGTGAGGTTGATAGAAAGGTGGATCAAGGGAGGATGAGGTAACAGAGCTGTGAGGTACAATTGAAGGAAGAGACTGAGTGAGGTGAATAAACACAGAAAGGAGAGGTAGAGAGATACAGATATGCAAGAAGGGTGAGTTCAGATTGAGGAGGGACAGAGCGAAATATGTGTGTGAGAGAGGAGTTAATAAGAGATGCAGAAAAAGAGGGAGTGGTAGAGAAACAAATGGAGGGAAAAGGAGCAAGGTAGTGAGAGACTGAGGTATAGGGAACAGAGGTAGAAAGAGTCAAAAGAAGTGGCCTCGTAAGATAGTAAATGAATGGAGTGGTCAATGAAGTGGTAGTGAGAGAGTGGCGGTACAGAGAGATATCAGATAGTAGGAGAGATGTGAGGTAGGGAGAGAAGCAAGATAAAGAGGTGAAGGGAAAGACTGAGAGAGGTAGAGAGAGGTAAGATCTGGAGAGAGAGAATGGTGAGGTAAAAAGAGAGATGAGGCTGAGAGAGGTGAAGTAGACGTAGGAAAGATTCAAGGAGGTGTGATGGAAAACAGAGCACTAAGGTAGAGAACAAGGGGAGAGTAAGGGAGAGAGCTGAGTAACAGAGAAGGAGTAGAGAGTGAGAAAACGCCCATTGCCTGTAGTAGCGCTACCTGGCACTGGGTGTTTTCCTGTGGGCTGGCAGGGTGGAGGCCGGTTTCACTACTGGTGTGGGCTGGTCTGAGGTTGGGCTGGCTGCATTTCCTGCCTGCAGCGCTTCTGTGCTTTAAAAATAAACAGTGTAAAACAAATGGTTTAAAGTGGATTCAAAATCATTTTTTTTGCATTTGGGTGGTTCCTGTCTTCTGCAGGGTCCCTGGTCACCACGGCATCACTGCCCTTCAGGGCGTTGGGGGGAATAGAGGGGGCGACAGGGAGGGAGGTGTGATGGATCTCCTGTTGCTTGTCTAAGAGAGTCAAGTACATATATAACAGCTCTTTAAAAGTCAAAACAGTGTATTTCTTTATAATGTGATCAATACAACGCATTTCAGTTTAGTATATTGAATTGCACTATTGCTTTGAGTGGCAATTATTAAAAGTGACAGATTCTAAACATTGCCTTTGAAACATACATGCCCCACCTTCCTGCCCTGGCAATGAACCTCTTAGCTGAACTAAGAGGAAAGCTGTCTTTTGTCCCCTATATGTGGCTTAGGGTGTTACTATAGATAGAGGAACATTATAGTCTTTTGCTTTGGTGTAGCGCACACTCCGAACTGGTATATTTAAAGGTGCTCATGTGATGATGAACGAAAAGGAGGCTCTGTGAGAAAAGTAATTACCTAGGATCATGTAATAGGGTCAAGTGGAAGCCGGGACCGATGCAAGGTGTTTTGTACAATTCAGCCATTAAATGGGTATCTAATGCTCTCTGCCATTTGAGGCCAGGCTTAATGCTTTGTGCTTAATTATCTGAGGCACTAAATTAATGCACTGTGTTAAAATGTATCCAGGCTATGCATGTTTCATAAGGATTGGTGGTAGTAATGTTTGGTGAGGGTGATGTTTTCATGTGGAAGCTAAAATGAAAACCAGAGCACCTACCCTTGGTAAGTGCATTGAGACCATCAGTGCTTAATTTGTACAAAAAATAAGTACCAGGGCTCTCGTCAGGAGACCACTGCAGCTTCCACCACACATTGCCCCTTCCAGTGCGGTCAATGATAGTAATAACACAACTACTAACTGTCCCACTCTTACAAGTGTGACAATTCAGACTATTTCAGGCCTCAAAAGCTATAAGAATGGCTTGGGTGGCAGGTAATAGTCATTTTTAATGAATATAGCATTAATATTGAACTGTTGTTGTGGTCATCTCTAAATTACTTAGACAGTGCCACTTTGCTGCATGCTATCCCAAGCGCTGGTGCTGACAATTAAGTGCTGGTGCCCAGCACCGGGAACCACCGGCTCAAATTAAGCACTGCATTCGCTCCACATAGCTAAAAGTCTTTATTCATTGTCATCCATTCTTAACTTAATTCATCCACCCACTCCTCGCCATCCAACTATTCATTCATTGAACCATGCAGCAGTCTTCAATCTCCATCTATCCATTCAATGATTGGGTAAGGTTTGATAATGAAAAGTGTGTTTTAAAACGCGCCATATTTGCAATTTTTTTCAAAAACTTCTTGAGGGGCGAACGCATGCTCCGGGGAAAACCCACTGGTCAAGGTTTGTGTGTAAACAGTCAATCCATGTACAGTATGCTCCTGCTTGCTATATTACCCTATGAACAGATGTGAGCTCAAATGCTTTGTAACATTTTTGAAAAGAACATTTTTTGGCACATTTGATTTGGATCCCTTGCTCCATTTGCCACTGGATTCAAGCTAGACTGGCTGATAAGGGGGTACCCCGAAACAGGTCCCAGGATGCTTGTTTCCTGTCCAAGGAAGACCTGGCTTGGCAGTTCAGGCTGGACTATTCCCATGAGCAACAGGGTCAAGACTGATTTGCATATGGCTGGGTCCAAACTGGGGTGGCGTAGTGGGCAAAAGAACGATGGATTTAACCCAGATCTCTTGACTGGGGGAGAATGTTTGAATCATTCAGCATTCCGTCCATCATTTGTTGCAGTTACACTTTTCGCCCTAAGTGGGATGGGTATGCCCCGACGTGGGTCCCTTGCTCACTGTGCCACTGGATTTAAGCCAGCCTGGCTGATGAAGGGTGACATACCCCGAAACCGGTCCCAGAATGCTTGTTTCCGGTCCAGGGAGGACCTGGCTTGGCAGTTCGGGCTGGGCTGTTCCCATGAGGCACAGGGTCAAGACTGATTTGCATATGGCCATGTCTAAACTGGGGTGGCATGGTGAGCAAAAGAATGATGGATTTAATCCAGATCTCTTGACTGGGGTGAATGTTTTGATTTGTTCTGCTTTCTGTCCATCAATTGTGTGTCTTTTGCTTTCTCACCCTAAGTGCACCGGGTATGCCCAGACGTGGGTCCCGGGCTCACTGTGCCACTGGAATCAAGCTATCCTGGCTGATGAGGGGTGAAACCCCGAAACCGGTCTTAGGATGCTTGGTTCCGGTCCAGGGAGGACCTGGCTTGGCATTTCGAGCTGGACTGTTCCCATGAGGCACAGGGTCAAGACTGATTTGCATATGGCCAGGTCTAAACTGGGGTGGCATGGTGAGCAAAAGAATAATGGATTTAACCCAGATCTCTTGACTGGGGGTGAATGTTTTGATTTGTTCTGCATTCCGTCCATCAATTGTGTGTCTTGAGCAACACAGTGTGCAGGATTGCACTGCACATGGAAGGACTTTTGACTTAACCACTCACTTTACCAGGGAGCCCCTTGGAATGTGGGGTCCTTGGGCAATTGCCCATTTTGCCCATGCTTTAAAACTTCTCTGCCAACAAACATGTAAACTTTGACGTGTCCACTCTATCTGTACATTTGTTTTTTAATATGCAGTTGAATCAAATTCAGCAAAGGAGTGGTGAGAAAGACATTAGACGGTAAGTGTGGCAACGATGGAAAGGCAGTGCACATACTTTGGGGCCAACTCGCTAAACAAGCGGAATTACCAGCGGTGTTAGGCTATACACCTCCGTGAACAACTTCTGCTTTGATTTCCAACTGCTGGTCCTTATTCAGAAATGACCTAAATATAAATTATGAAAATCTGTGAATTTGTACATTTAGAGGAGTATGGCATGGAAGCAGTGCTGGAACTGGAAAAACTTTACTCCAGGAACCTTTAAAGTGGGGTTAAAGTGTGTCAACAAAAAGGGGGTGGAGTCACGAGGGGCAAGTCAGAAAAAGCAGTCCAACAGTCAACTTATACATTTGTTTTTTACAAGTCTGCCACAAATGTGACAGTGTATCTGTTCTGGCTTAATTGGCTGTAAAGACTGCATTTTAAAATATCGTATGGAGTTATGGCATCTGCTGCATAGAGCTTTGTGTATCCAGTATATCTCAGGGAATAATTATAATGGTAAGATAACTCTTATGGTTAATGCACTTGCTGGAGAGTTCTGTGTTTTGTCTAGTCACCGTTTTGACTCATAAAGAAGCACAGAGGGTTAATGTGTCCCTTGCAAAGCATATTGTGTAACCTGAAGATGACAGGTTTTTAGGTCGAGCCTCGAGTAGCGCGCAAGCGCTGCCCTGCGAGACTTATAGTTAGGGAGTTTGAAAAGCTGACCAGACGCTCGTGCGTCATGGCCTTTCCCTGCGGTTACACGCAAGCAAAGGCCATGGTGCACGAGCGTGTGGTCACGCCTGCTGCCTCGCAAGCGCACGCGCACAACTCGCGTGCTTGTTTAGTTTGACTTTCGCGGCCGCGTCACTTTTTTATTTTTCAGTTTCGCATAATCGCGGCACCCGCGCTTTACTTTTAAAATTAAAAGTAAAGCGCTGGTGTCATGATTGTAGCAAAGTAAAGAAATAGATGTTTTTTTCTATTTCTTTACTTTTGCTCAATCGCGGCACCCGCGCTTTACTTTTAACATTGTTTAGGTAAAGCGCCGGTGCCGCGATTGCTGCAAAAGTAAAGAAATAGAAAAACATCTATTTCCTTACTTTTGCTATAAGCACGGCACCGGCGCTTTACCTTTAACCATGTTAAAAGTAAAGCGCCGAGTCAGTGATAGCTGCAAAAGTAAAGAAATAGATGTTTTTTTCTATTTCTTTACTTTTGCAGCAATCAAACACATTGGCAAAGTCAATAGCTCTGCCTAAACACTTATAAGGGCCCAAAAGCGAGACCTATTGGCTATGCCAATGCTTGTTATTTTTTGTAGATAGGTAAGTGGTTACTGTTTTTGACATATAGATCCTTTTATTAGTACAGATAAACCCAAGAACTGCGTTACGTTTTAATTATTAACTTGGTGTTTCTCTTGGCCACCCACTCATAACATATAATCCCTAATATTAAAGACGATGTGTGACTCCTACGAATAAAACCCCTCATTGTCTTATGCAACATTGTGTACATTGATTCACACACTTGTGCAATTTATTGTTAATGTATAATATTGTGCATGTGATATAAAGCACTCTGACAACTTCATAGGGATGAATAGCACAATCAAGACAAAAATTGTAAGTGCTACTTAAATTGTTGTGTATAAATACTTTTACAAGCCAATATAACTGACTTTCTTACAAGGCATGCATATATTTTATTTATACAGGAATTGAAAATAGTCTAAAGCTTGCCTCCAAATCATAGTTTCTCTTAAGTACTTTAGAAGTAATAACAAGCTGTGTGTCTTTATTTCGTTTCTGTTGCATTGTTGTCTAGGTGCTAGGCACCAGAAAACTCCCAGCCAGGGCCATACTCGACCAAAAGGAGGGTGATGGCCCTTTAAGTCATGCCTTTGTTTTGGGCCCGGCGGAATCTAAATTAAGAAACCCTTCGCCATCTGTATATTGCTTCTCTGAACAGAAAGCAGACACAGTGCGGGTGCTGCTGCATTGTGTCCCTGTGTTGGCAAATTACACGGGGACAAATTCAGCATATTTCACTGGGGGCCAGGCGGACCCGCGATCCGGCACAATAACAGCTGCTGGATACGAGATCCAGCTGGATACCCCATCATTCCACCGCTGCATGGAAGCCTAGACCAGCCAGATTGTCTATAGGAAATAATCTGCCTTTTAAGTTTATAGCGTCAGTGATTTTTTTTTTTTTTTTAATAATTTCTCTCTAACACTGTTTTTTTACTCACATGTGGAGAAACCGCTTTCCTTGAAAGCCTCTAAATATAGGGGGTGATTCATGCCCAAACCAACCATGGAAAGATACTGACTCTTGACATTTGAAGAGGAACATGATTTGTGAGTGTTTTCAAGGAGGAAAAACACATGGAAACTGTGTGCAAATATCTAACATTTAAAGTGTTTTAAAAGCATATTTTGATCACAGATATAGACAAAGCCCTTTCTATTCCAACACCATCTAAGAATTAAATGAATAACATAGGTGCACTAAGAATTGCTTGTTTTGTGGTAATAGCATTTGTATGGTACACTTCTGCTATTTGTTAGGGGCAGTAGCGCTGTCCTATTTAGCTATCTTCTCCAAATGGTTGTCAGAGTTTCATCAACTACCTATGTTTGATTGTCTTTCATTAGTGAAGATGGTCTTGTCCGAAATATTACCCAATTATGGCTTACATTTGTTAATGTGAAGACTAAAATATATATAATCTAGTCATGCATCCTTGCATTGCCCTGTGTGTATGAATCTATCTACTCTACCTCCTTGAGCTAAGGAGCCTTACAATAGGGTGTCAAGGAAGGCCAGATACTGAAGATATTGACATAGTATAAATATATATCATATGCATCTACCTGGAACTCATTTACATAGTGGTTATCCTAATAAGTTGGCATGCACCCAGGCCTCCTGAAGTTGTGCCAGGAACCGCTGCCATCAGGGCTGGTGCTACAATAAGGCCACTATTGGCTACTGCTTTACAGTGCCAACACAAATGGCCACAAGAGGGTGCCACATTACAATAAACGGTCACAAAAACAGATTTGTGGTTATAGGAAAGGGAGCTCTCAAAATAGAAAAATATCATTTTGCCTTCGCAAAATTCACATCAGTCCTACCTGTCTTGTAACAAACAATGTCTAACTCTCAGCAGTTTATATTCTTGAGCCATTGGCTCGGCCTAATCTTAGAAACTCTCTTTCGACTAGTTGGCTAAAAAGAAGTCTGAGCTGAAGGTGAATTTCTCCTTTGTGAAGAAGGTGCCTTTAATATAAAAGACTCTTGAAAGCACACCTAAATGTGTCAGTAACAGGAGCATAACAAAAACAAAAAATGCTGCACTGTGATTTTGCTAACTGAACTTTTGAAACCATATCAGCCACATAGAACAATTTTTAGACCAATGTACCCATTATAGATAGGCCTTTCTGCTGAAGGAGCTAACTGCTTGAATTAGAAGTTGCTATCTTTTAAAGCTCTAAACACCACTGATTTTCCGCTGTAGCACTGTAAAACAAGTATTATCACCCTATTCAATGATACTCAATATATCGACCTCGAATGGATGAAAAGTTAAGCAGGCCTTTCTGGCATTCAAGTTTTAATCTACTTTTTACACACTGATTTCTGCAGAGGGTGCATTTACCTCCTGAGCTATCTTACTCTGCTCACTTGAGTTTATAGTATATTGAGCACTCATCATGTGCAGAACAACTTCGTATAACAAACAAGGCCTCGTTATCCACGTTGGTAGAGTAGCTGGTTGGTATGTGTAAACAAGGCCTCAGTTCTTGGGATTTCAACAAGGTAGGAGCTGGTCTCGGTGGTTACAGATTTATAGGTGCACGGAAAGCATGTGGCCAATGCAGCCTTATCTTTCAGCCAAGTCCAGGTAAACAAGGAAACAGGGACTTGGAAAAGTGCGTTGTTAGCGTCACAGTCGGAAATAGAGACGCCTG
Source organism: Calotriton arnoldi (assembly GCA_963921515.1). Lineage (NCBI taxonomy): Eukaryota > Metazoa > Chordata > Amphibia > Caudata > Salamandridae > Calotriton > Calotriton arnoldi. Next base: position 392,354 of record CAWUFW010007530.1, read on the forward strand.
GAAAAAACATAGTAAGGGTGCCGTGGGGCCTAATGCCAGAAATAAAATTGCATACCTCCTCAGTGAGTCCTTGGTGAACAGGTCCTACAGAGCACGTTTTTGCCTCCCATTCTGAGATTTGTAGTCACTTTTATCCCTTTGAAAAATCAGGATTTCAAGTGCCACAATGCAAAACAAAATACCTGGACTTACTGAGCTGCTCACACATGGGCCCAGGGCAGGCCTCTGCTCCACTTGCACCCCGGACGCAACCCACTTAGATGCCCCCACACACCTTTCGCTGAAAATATTTATCGTACCCTCTACTTCTTTTGCATGTGAAACTGCCATACAACTCCCTCACTTATAGAGACTTTAGTGCAAAGCTGCAGGATAAACAAGTATTGGCAGCCTGCAGCTAAATAGTTTAAAGAGAGGCTGCTGCATGACCTGTACACAGGCAGCTCCATGCGCCCCTCTACATCTCGGCGCCCTGGGCCTGGACTCTGTTGTGCCCATGCTAAAGGCCGGCCCCTGGATGATGGACCTCGGAAACTTGGGAGCTCTGCCGCTGCCATAGCCCATCCCAACGCATTCTTCTGTAGTCACCTGGCTTCGTGTGACGCAGAAAGTCCGTTTTCTATGTTCTCTGCAAGAGGCCTGTCCGGATGCTACGGGTTTTTCCTGCAGACCTGTAGGGTTAAGTCTACAGTACAGGACTACCAGCGCATTTCAGAATGCCATTCATTTCTACATCTAAATACTGGTTCCATTTTTTGACAAATCAAATGAAAACTCAAACATTTTGCACATAATGTCATATTGGATAAACAGCGCACCTGTGAAAATGTCAGTGCAAGTAATGTTGCTGCTTTCATAAGGAATTGTGAAAAAATTTGCACCTGTCCATATCAAAGACATGTTCTTGAGACAAGGCAAAAATGAATCTGCTCTAATTCAATGTGTCCAGGTTGGAGAGATGTTATCAAGTTAAGCACAGCCAATGAAGAACCCTTTCCAAAAACCAGGATTAAAGTGATATTGCAGTGTATTTGCTACTTTTGTAATGAAAAAACAACCCAAGTTTGCTTCAAACATAGTCAATTGTTCACATTTAAAAACTAAACAAAACTACGCAAACATAGCAAAAAAACACGTGTGCATAGTTGTCCTGGTACAATTACTGGTTGATGTGTATCTTGATTAGAAAAGCAGAAAAATTAAGCGAATTGATTTACCGTGCTCTTTAGCCCCTGCAGACAAGCGGCTCTGTAGTATTCAATACACAAGTGGAATATTACGTAATACACTCGTCCAATAGTATTCTGTACACAGGCTCTGTAATATTGCGTACACAAGATCTGTAGTATATTGTACATCCGGTCACTAATTTTCTGCACATCTTGCTCTGTAATTTTCTGTACACACGTTCTGCAATATTTTATGCCCGAGTATCATAATATTCAGTACACTAGCTCTGCGGTTCAACAATATTTTGCACATAAGCTCTGTAATATTATGTACACAAATTCTGTAGTAGCGTGTACACTCTTTATTCGTTATTCTATACCCAAATTCTATAGCATTCTGTGCAAAAGCTCTATAGTAGAATATACCGTTCTACGGTATTCACAGCACACCTCTAGTAGCATTATGTAATAATAAAAAGTACTGCCTGCAATGCATACGCTCTGCGGTGTTCTGCACACTATATCTGTGGTACTCTGCACATACGCGCTGTAGTATTCTGTACGCACGCTCAGTAGTATTCTCTAGACACGTTTGTAGTATTCCGTAAACACGCTCTGAAGTACTCCGCATACAAGTCATGCAGTGTTCGGAAAGTAAGCTCTAGTATTCTGTACACGGGTTCTATAATACTCTGTCCACGCGCGCTCTGTGGTACTCTGTATACGGTGCCCGTGGTATAATCATGTACTATTCGGAACGTAAGCTCTAGTATTCGGTACACGGGTTCTATAATACTCTGTCCACGCGCGCTCTGTGGTATTCTGAATACGGTGCCCATGGTATAATCATGTAATATTCGGAACGAAAGCGCTAATATCCTGTACATGGGTTCCGTGTCCACGCGCGCTCTGTGGTATTCGCGACACGCGCTCTGAAGTATCCTGTGCGCGAGCTCCGCAGCACAGTGTCCACTAGTTGCTCCCGCCCCTGTGCCGCCTAAATTCCAGGAAGCGGGGCTCGCCAGCCTTTGGCACACTCCGGCAGCTCCATTGGCAGCTCCAATGTCATCGCCTTGGAGACGCGGACGCCGCCGCCGCCGCCAGAGCCCGTACGCATGCAGCCTCGCAACACAAGGCCTGCTGTCCGCGGGAGGGCCCCGGGGGCTGTGAGGATTACACGCCAGGTAGGGCACTCTCTGTTGTCGCGCTCCCTCAGATGTTGCTGCGCAGCGCTTGGTGCCGCCGGGTTTCGCTGGCCTGTGGTTGCGGGGGTCAATCTGTGTCGTGACTGTGCCAGTGGAGCAAGCCGGGCTCTGTAAAAGAGGAAAAAGTTGCCGTCAGAGGCCATACTGTGAGGCGAAGGGAGGAATACTGTGACGTACCATTTATTTATGACAGGGCAGGGCTGGTGACGAACAATGCACCAGGGTTGCTGCCAGGGACATAGCTTCCGTTTGCGCAGCAGGTGCAGTGGCACCAGTGCCCACAGACCCGAGGGGCCCACTGAATCCTGAGTGTCCTGTATTTTAGAATTCAAACAGCAGTCGGGGGCATTTTCTTCCTTGCACTAGTGCCCATGACACACTGGCTACGCTACTAATTGCTGTGTAGACGTCCCCCTATTCAAAAGGCCACAATATTTACCACTAAACAGCACAGACACCATGACGCAATAAACTTCTCCAATGTAGAGCAGAAAATCCACATTGAATCACCTGTTTGCAGGCAATACCATTATAACTACAACCACTCAAGGATAGGGGACAGGGTACCCACAGGAAAGCATTCTGTGTAGGGTGACCAGATTTTGAGAAGCAAAAACCGGGAAAAGGCCAGCTATAGAAGTAGGACTAAAGGCTGCCGATGATCAGGGTATATGTGGCCTGTCCCGATTTTGTGTGTGTGAAGCCCTGAAATTAGCGTAATTTATCCCGTTTCTTTCAAGCAGAGCAGGAGGAGGCCAGAAGTAAATATAGTCTTGTAAATGTGTGCTTATATATATAGATATATGAATAAGCACACATTTACAAGGCTTTGTTTACAAAACATTACTCATGGCAGGACCAATGGTGGATGAGTCTGCTACTGTATAATTAGGGCTCCTGGTTTTATGGTATTTCTTTTGGCATTTCTGCCTGTATTTTTCCATATTTAGTTTTCACTAATTTCATGTGTATTTATCCATATGTATTTTGGGCTTTGTGAAAAAATTAAACTGAAACTAATATCCTTCCACATTTATTTAACTGATAAATGTACATTCACACTTGAATGGCTGACAGGTTTCAATGATATGAACAACTACAGATGATAAAACAGTATATCAATAAGAAAACATGCACATTTTAGTATAAAGCTCATGCACATCTACTGTTGTTTAAGCCTCATTACTAATATGTCTTTCTTTATTCAACCCCTCACTTGTCAATGCCCATAACTATTAACCTGGCGGTCGTGAATGACAGCTTTTCAACTGCATGAAAAAAAACAAATGTCTATGCTTATCAACATCAAAAATAAATACAGACATGAAAATAAATGTTTTCAGTCTGTATTTATTTTTAATGTGGCATAAATAAGGATGTCCAGCCAGTTTCATTCCTAGCACAGGAATAAAACGTCAATAAACATCCAAAATTGTGGAGCATTGAAAGTTGGAATGATTGGTTGTGAATGGTTGTAGACTCATGTTGCCATAACCGTTAAAAGGTTACTTTAAAAATAGATTGTTTTTTTGCAGAGTCTGGATTTTGAGGTTCATGAGCTCATTTGGTCAGTAGTCTGCGGTCCAGATGTTGATAGGCCGATCATGCCCTGGTTTTTAGTACATCTCACAGGAAGCAAAGGGCCAATGTTATCCTATGGAGCTTCAGCAACATGGATAGCTCAGAGGCAGTCCAGAGTTTTGACAGTGTTTTAACACTGAGGACTACCGAAGTGCTGAAGGGGTACCTTTGGAGGGAACACTCAGAAGTTGGTACTGGAACGTACTCAGGTGGACTTACTGCAACTACTCTCGTCATAGTGTTGATGCCAGGTGGGCTTACTTTGGGAAACAGGCTGTAGCCCTAGTCAAAGCTGAATTAAAAAGATTAAACTGCTCTGGTCAAAAACATTGTGTATCCCAGTTAGTTTTATGTGGAGTGGTGTGGGATTGGATGAATCCCTCATTCTTAGGGGCAGCATCTATCCTTCACATTGTGTGCAAAACACCCCACACATGTGTGCTCTCTCTCTCTCCTTTTCTCTCTCTCTTTTTCTCTCTCTCTCTCTCCTTCTCTCTCTCTCTCTCTCTCTGAATGGAATGTGGTTCCACACACTTTTGGCGATAAGGAAAGTGGTCCCCATTGTTGTAGCTGAGAGGTCACTGGACTTTTACATGGTGGAGTCAGTAGGCCTCATCTCAGGAGTGCGGTCATGCTGCGCCCTCCAAATATTGATACTGCCACCGTTAGTGCTTGAGACTAGAGCATTCGTATGGGTTATTCCCTTGAGAGCTTTTGTTTGAAGCACGCTATGGGGTGCAGGCTATCTCAGTAGTCACCAAGGATGTAACTGAGAAGGGCTGAAGTTTGTGTTCGAGAACCCTGAGTTTTAGAGGGCACACACAACTAACCATGAAAATCAAAAAGAGGAACATCTAAGTCAGTGAAACAAGCATTGGCAAAGCCAATAGGTCTCACCTTTGTGACCTATCAGCTTTGCCACTCTTTTAGTCACACTGCACAGCATGCTGTGCAGCGTGGCTAAAGATAAAAAATGCACAAAAGCCTTTGATGCCGTTGCCCACATCACTTTGTAGGCATGTGCACCACGCGTGAGCACGTCTACAAAATGACACAGGCACTTAATTTTTTTTTATTACCAATCCGAGATTGGTAACCGTAAGCCAGCCGTCTTCCTGCTCAACAGAGGGGTCTACAGCTCTGCTTGCTACCATCACCAGTTCAAGGCTTTTGTTTTAAGATTTCAAAAACATCCAACATTTCCTCTGTAAAATCCTTCACGGAAAGCATTTCAAATGGACGAATACATTCTCCCTCAAACTTAACCCCACTAAAACTGAATTCCTCCTCTTCCACTGACATATTCATACACCTCCAGCCCACAAATGGTTTCTAAGTAAGTAAGCCGAACTGACTCTCCCACCTTGTCCCCCACAGCGAAAAATCCAAGCGTCATCATTGCACGGAATATATCTGTGACTTCCCCCATCTCTAAATTAGCTAAAACCACCACTTTGCAACTGCACCCTCTCAAAAGCTCAAGCTGTCCATTCCAGCTGAAGGCTTCAGTTTCACAGCCCAAGCTCTGCTCCTGCCAAACCTTAATGGCAGAAATGCTGTACTCTCTGGCCAAGCCAAACCTGCACTTGACCCTCTTAGAGTTATTCTCCATTTGGCTGCCTGTCTCGTCAGAGGGGCCAAAAGTTCAAATCACGCCACTCCCATCATGAGAGATCTCCACTTGCTACTGTGGGATGCGAGAATCCAATTTGTTAGCCTACATTTCACGTTCAGCAATGCACCATTGACAACCATCCTACATAAAAGACACAATTCACATTCACCAAAGGGAATAAAAGCAACAGAAGCAAATCTCCTTTTATACAAGAAATCCTAAAATTGAAGCAAGCCAGAACTCTGGACAAGGCCTTTGCCTGTCTGGCTCTAAGATTTTGGAACATGCTGCCTTTTTTTCCAGTACATGGATTAAATTACGGTGCTCCTACATGTTCTAGAGGACAGAAGGGGACTCTGGTGCCCCCCTCTGTTGTTGAAAGGCACAGAGAAGAGAAAGAATCCTCAGTTTGTGTGCGTAAACTGGTTATGGAAATAATGTGCCTTAGGGACAATTTTTCAAGAGGCATACCCACCATATGTCGATCTACCAGGTGTCTGAAGCCTACTCTGAGATAGAGGGTCATGATAATTGGCCAAAGCTCTTGGCAGGGAATCTGCACAAAAGAAGGCAAATTTGGCCCTCATACCTTTTACCATAAACAATATATAAGGGATAAAGTACCCCCTGCCATATATTATAAGGATATTGCAAGTCACCAAGGAGTTCTATAACCATATAGAGTTTGGTGGGCAGCTCTTTCATATGAAAGAGGGAGCATGCTTGCAAATATGAAGAATAAAAATAAAACCTCTAGCGCAAAAGTAAACACATCAAATACCTTTAGATATTTTTGGCAAACAGATATCAGAAACTGTTCAATACAAATCAGTTTAAAAAAAAAAGTTGCAGTAGGTCGGAATGTGTAGAAACATGCAGAAAGATTCTAGCTTTTCTCTAACTAAGGAGTGTAAAAAAAATCATATTCTCTCTGCTTGCCATTGTAAGCTATTAAAATAGAGGAGAAGAAAGAAAAGCAACGTAAATATGCTCCGTGATCTGACCTGCCTTTCACCTCGGCTGCTGGCAGTGGCAGCAGGCACTGTGGTGTCAGAACTGACTGTAATAACTTATAATTGTCAAGTTCCGACGTCTTTTCTTTGTAATCAGTGACTAGGTGCCTCACAAGTTGCTGATTATAAAGAAATCATAGACTGAGGTTCATACAGGGATTACAGAAACCCATCTATTAAAATACAATTATGCAAAAAAGCAATAACCTGCAACTACTGCAAATAAATACTTCTAGCAGTGGAATAAAACCAACAAACATTACTTTCCAAAGTAGAGTGAAAACAGGGTTAGGCGTGTAGACAGATATGTACACATTCCCCTTGTTTGTTAAGAAGTGTAGGCCTGCTCCATTATCCGTTACTGCACCACAGCTCTATAAGCCCGCCTACAGAGAGGATTATAAATAGTAATACAATGCAGTGGTCTTTTAGTGCGTTAAATGTTGAGATCTGACAGTACAGTAGTCAAATATCATGGCATGACCATTTGCCAGTGGTGTAGCTAGCCTTTTGCCGCCCGCAGACGCATTAAAGAGAGGGAGGGGTGGGGTGCTGGCGAGATTCCAACGATTGCCGCTCCCGACGGGCTGCAGTTTAGACCGGGGAAAGGGGGGCAGCGCTGCCCCCACACCCCCTTGCTATGCCACTTCCATTAGGTCAGCCAATGGGAGGAAGGCAGCTGTCCCTCACTCGTCAGAGAGTGGGATGGGGTCAGTGAGACTACTGACCCCACCCCACTCTGTGACAAGGTGTCAGTGATTTACACTTGGCCTTGGGCACTTCAGGGCTTAGAACTGAAGTGCCCAGGTCTGAGGCAATCAGTGATGCTCCCCCTCATCACGAGGGGGAGGGCCTCAAGGTGCTTTGCCAAGCTAAAGATGTCATGCCCACTGGAGCTGTGACTTCTTCATTCCGGCAAAGTTTAGCTCCGGCAGTAGGGAGCCTGCACATTTAGTGCATGTCTAACTCTTGCCTGCCTGACCTGAAAATAAAGAGTGTCTGTCAGGCTGAACGTTGCTCAGCCTAACAGACATTCTTTATAATGGCCAAAAGGTGAGGGTGTGTGGCCACTCAGCCCATTAGAATGGGCCGCCGCTGGTAGGTATCAGCTGAAAGAAAGCTTGATGTCATCAGGGCCAGAGGGAGGTGGTCGTACAAGCTGGGTGGTGAGGCAGACTGGTCAGTGACCTTCCTTCTGGAAGAGTGTTTATGTGCTGGTGGCACTGTGCATGGTGATAAGAGCTTGGCCCTCCTCTGACATTGAACTTCAAAGAAGCATCTACCTGAGAGTTACCCATGCCAGGGGAGGATATCCGCAGAAGTTGGTCTTCCCTCTCTGACGGTATTCTTACAAAGACCCACAGCTTCCCCTTTTTGGGGTGACTGATAGACCCCCATGGGTATTTCTGAAGGTGAAGTGAAGCTTCATCCAATAGGTGTTCAAATTCTCTCAGACAACACTTACCCCTCTCTTGGCTGTGGTGCCACTCACACACTCTGGGGCCGATTCCGATTCGGGCCGGAAATCTCTCCGACCGAGCCGGACCCGGAGAGATTTCCGACCGACCGGACTCTGGCAGTCCGACCGAACGAGTACGATGCGCACGCATGCCATCGGACTCGAGTCGGTCGGACTCCCATTGAAGTCAATGGGAGCCGGTCGTACAACGCGTACGCGGGCTCCCATTGACTCAATGGGTGCGAGGCGGACAAGGGCGCCCTACAGCAGGTACGCGCCGATGCGCATCGCGGCGTACATGCACAGGTAGGGGGACCCATGGGTCCCCCCTGTGTGCGACTCGCGCGCCTACGCGCACAGGGGGTCCGACGCGGACCCCCAAAGTCCGGCTCCGACAGCGTTTTCGAGCCGGACGGCGCGAGTCGATCGGACTGCTTGCGGCGCGCATCGTACTTACCCGGCCGGGAAACGTGTCCATAGCGCGGTGCGAGTCGTGTCCATGCGAGTCGGTCGGAGCGTGTTGAAGCCGCGTTCGAGTCGGTCGGAGATCTCGCGGGTGCCTGCATCGTACTCGCTCGGCCGGACCCGCGTACGATTCGGTCGGGAAACAGGGCTCCGAATCGGATCCGGTAAATCCGAATCCGATTCGGAGCCCTACCGGCCGAGATCGGAATAGGTCCCCTAGTCATTGGGCACCAATGGGGCCTAGGGTCTGTTGTATCTTCATGACCATGCCAGGTCTCGTGCTGTACAACAAGACCTACCTGATGCTTACAGCTACTCAAGTTACCTTTGAGCCAAAGAAAAAGTAGTCAAGCAGCCCACCCAGGAGCCTACTCAGATGGAGCTCACTGGAGTTCATTACTTTTCCATCTCCAGTATGGCCTTTGCTAGTGAAGCACAATTACATGGGGCTTACCAAACCCCGGGGGATGCCCCAGCTTCTTCAAGAGACCAATTGGAGCCCCAACAATCATACTGTGCCTGAGGAAGATAATACAAACCAAGTACTAATGGATACAATTGCACACAGTGGGGACCTATCAAGTCTTCCACTATTCAACCAGAGACAGGAGAGGAGGGTTGCATACCTATAAGAAAGTGTATCCCTAAAGGAAGGGAAGATCCTTAAAGAAATTAAACAACACTTCAGGGCTATTATTAACCTCTGCACTCTTTTGATGTAAAATGTTTTTTAGGCTTTCTTGTCAGCTTTATCCAACTCTGTCCTGGATGTTCTCCTTCAGTCCACCAGGTTGCCCCTGTGACGTGTTTTAGGTCCTCAGTCAGTCTACCATTTCCCTCCTTTTTGTGTTTTTGTGGTGCCACTTTTTGTAGTCTCACCCACCTGAGAGGATCAATATATATATTTTTTTTTCACTGACAAGACCAAAGGTTACAGGGAAGTTATAGATAGGCTCAGATTTCACTCGTACAAAACCATTGAAATTCAGCAGTTATAGTTACCTAAGCTAACTATAACTTACGCCCCGCAATGCACTGCTTATGACCTCACATATTACATCACTCATGACAGTTAGTGACATCACTGATGACATCATTGATGACATCTCAAATGACATCACTGATGACATCATCCAGTGAGTGGAAGTGTTTCGTAAAACTTTCTGAGAGTTAAAGATATATACTAAGGTACTGCATAAGTTAAATTACTGATCTTTTTGTACTTCTAATGAGTGATACTCTCTCTAATATATATAATCTCAGTGGCACTATGAATGGCTGTATCAGTGTGAGAGAGGGTGTCTGAGGGGCTGCATGGGAGTGTGAGTGGCTGTATGGGTGAATAAGTGGGTGTGTGAGTAGCTGTATGGGTGAGTGAGTGACTGTGTTAGTGGCTGTATGGGTGGGTGAGTGTGTGTGAGTGGCTGTATTGGTGACTGTGGTGGGTGTGTGAGTGGCTCTATGGGTGGATGAGTGTGTGTGTAAGTGGCTGTATGGGTGACTGAGTGGTTGTGTGAATGGCTCTATGGGCGAGTGACTGGGTGTGTAAGTGGATGTATGGGTAATTGAGTGGCTGCTTTACTGGGTGTATGGGTATATGAGTGGGTGTGTGAGTGGCTGTTTTGCACAGTAAGTATTTGTATGGGTGGCTGTATAGATGAGTGAGTGGGCACATGAGTAATTGTATTGATGTGTAAATGGGTATGTAAGTAGTTTTGTGGATGAGTGAATGGATGTGTGAGTGGCTGTATGGGTGAGTGAGTAGCTCTGTTCGTAGCTGTATGGGTGAGTGAGTGGTTCTGTGAATAGGTATGTGAGTGGTTGTATGGGTGTGAGTGAATGTGTGAGTGGCTCTATGGGTTTGTGAATGGGTGTGTGAGTGGTTTTGTGGGTGTGTGAGTAGCTGTATGGATCTGTGAGGAGCTGTGTGAGTGACTGAGTGTGTGTCAGTAGTTGTATGGGTCTGTGAATGGGTATGTGAGTGTGTGTGTGGGTGTGTGAGTGGTTCTGTGGATGATGTCATCAGTGATGTCATTTGAGATGTCATCAATGATGTCATTAGTGATGTCACTGACCATGTCATGAGTGATGTAATATGTGAGGTGTTAGACTTGGCATCTTTTGGTGTGTTTCCCCTGACTTTTTGCTTTCTGACCTCCCGGTTTTGACTCTGTTTTTGCTGGTGTAATGATTCTGCGCACTTTCCTCACTGCTGTCCAGTGGGAAAGTGCAAGTGCTCCTGTATAAAATGTGTTATGGATTGGTGTTTCCATGATTGGCCTATTTGGTTTATGTGTCAGTCCCTTGTAAAGTGCACTGCGAGTGCCAGGGCCTATAGACCAAATGCTGTTGGTGGGCTGCAGCACTGGATTGTGCCACCCACGCAAACAGCCCGTAAAGTGTAACTCGGGCCTGCCATCGCAGAGCCTGTGCGCAGCCTGGGGCTGCCATGTCGACTTGGCAAGTGCACACACTTGCCAGTCCCTAAACCTTCCCTTTTCTACATGTTAGTCACCCCTAAGGTAGGCCCAAGGTACCCCTGTGGGCAGGGTGCGTTGTATGTGAAAGGTAGGACATGCCCTGGTGTGTGTGGCATGTCCTGATAGTGGATTACGGCCTAGTTCGTTTTTCACTATTGCAAGGCTACCTGTTCCCCTAGGCCAGAACGGGCAGTTTTGATTATTACAGCTTATAATCCTAACTGACCCCGGGAACATGGTAGAAATTCGAGTTTAGTATGCCTGGACTCAGAATGATAAAATGCATCTTTTAGTGAAGTTGGTTTTAACATTCTGCGTTTGAAAATACCACTTTTAGAAAGTGGGTATTTTCTTGTCTAACCATCCAAGCCTGCCTCTGCGAGGTTGTGTATTCCTTGTCTGGAGTGTGAGTGACAGGGGCTGGGGGATGCCAGGAGACAGGGTGAGTCAGCACAGGGCTGAATAGCAAGATCTACATGTAGATGGGTGGGAGGGGTCGCACCTGGGCCCTGAATAGGACAGTGCCTTCCCTCCACAATGCTGGCTCCACCTCCTGTGGTGCGTCTGATGTCCCTGGCCTACTCACTGAAAGAAGGGACGGAGACTTGTCAACAAAGTGCTCCAGAACTGGTTTGGACTAGGCAAAGGCCTCTCTGCCTTCAGAGAACAAAGGAATTTGGGATATAAATATTGGGGCCCTGACCCCATGAATTTAGATCTCGCTGGAATCAAGGAACCTGCCAAGACGGAGAGCTGGAAGAGCTGCCAGGAGGAGTACTGCCCCTTTGCTGTGTTGTTGCTTTGTTGGGCTGGCCTGCAGCTGCTGCTTCTGCCTTGGGTAGTGAAAGGACTGGACTGAACTTTCTACAAACTTGTGCTGAGTATCTCCAAGGGCCTGGAACCGAGCTGGCCTCCTGTTAAGAAGTCTCAGGGACTACAAAGACTTCACAAGCCTCTGGGTACCGCTTCTGGAACGCTGTTTCAGTTGCCACAGAGGAAGGGAACTGCAACCGACTCCGTCAACCGAATCCATCCCTGGCCGGTGACCTGTTTGCACCGCAGACCGCATCGCCCCGCTTCGCATCGCAACCCTGGTCTCACCGTGGGCGACGTCCGACGCCGCCAACACCGAGCCGCTGCTTGCACCGTGACCTGTGGGCACCGCAGTTCGCATCGCATCGCTTCACTGAACCAGCCGGACCCGACCGACGCGGTCGCTGCAACTGGCTCAAGAGTCGTGACCGCATCGCATTTGGGGCACCGCCGCACGTCTGCGACGCACCGCTCCGACTCGCACCGCTGTCCGACGCCAGCTCCCGCACTCCGGCTTGGTCGCCTGCATCGCAACCTGTCAGCACCGCATCGAGCATCGTCTCACCCTGCATCGCACGCCTTGGACTCACCGACTCCGTCTGCACGACGCTCATCGAGCCGCTGCCTGCACCGCATCGAGGGACACCGCACCTTGCATCGCTCCGTCTTGCATCGCAACCGCGACGAACGCCGACCGGCTCGTACACTCCGTACCAGCCACAACGAGAAAGGTACTGTAACCGAGTCTGTTCATGACTCTGCTGGCCCGTATCGACGCGGTCGGCTGGAACTGTTAGACTCTGTGGTTTTCAGCATCACGGTAGGCTCGGACGGAGCTACCGACTCGTACAAACTTTGTTTTTGGACTATTCCTGCAAAGAAGAAGTTACCTTATCAAGTATTCGTTTTTAAAGTATAGTATTGTGGATTTTCATCATAATTGGTCTTGTCTTGAGTATATAAAATATTGGTTATTTTTCTAAACTGGTGTGGTGTCCGTTTGTAGTGCTTACACTGTATTACTGTTGGTTATGTGCAAATGCTTTACACACTGCCTCTGAATTAAGCCTGACTGCTCGTGCCAAGCTACCACGAGGGTGAGCAGGGGTTACTTCACGAGTGTAACACCCTTACCCTGACTAGGAAGAAGGGTCCCTACTTGGACAAAGGTGCAACCCCTTGCCAACTAGAGATCCCATTTCTAACATTGGTTGTCAGCGGTGAGGATAGGACTTGTGTTTGCACTTGACTTACAGTGATTGGTGTGCACTACTACCATATCGCAGACCATTACGTACCACATACTGGTTCTTTTTCTTTGGCCTATTTTTGATCTTGCCAGTTTTCAACTCACTACTTTTGTCATGCCTGAATCAATTGCATCATCCGTTGCATCTCTGGAAGTTATCTTTGAGGAGGATAGGTTGGAATCCTACGCCGTAAAGGAGCTACGAGCGATTTGTAAAAACCTGAAAGTCCAAATTAAAGGCCTCACAAGGAAGGAGGAGCTACAGAAGGCGCTGAGGGCCTGGTAGCAGCCAGACATGCCAATGGGCAGCCTGGTAATCTCAGTGAGGAGGTGGAGGAGCCTATTTCCAGGGAGGATGTGCTTTTGGGTAGGGGGCAACCCGCCAGGTCAGGCAGCAGCAGTCTGTCCCCAGAGGAGCTGGAGGACAGGCGGGAGGCAAGGCAGTTTGAGCTGCAGAAGCTCAGGCTGGAGAGTGAGCGGGAGGAGAAGAAATTGGCCATAGAGGAGAGGAAGATGCTCTTAGAGCATGAGAGAGAACTGAAGGAGCTAGAACTTAGGAGTAAGTCAGGCTCAGATGGTGGCAGCAATTCGTCCAGAAAGGCAGACAGGATTGTGCACATTCCCAAGAATGTAGGCAAGGAGTTCAAGAAGGGGGATGACATACAAAGGTGGTTTCAGGGTTATGAGGCAGCCATACACATGAATGGGGTCCCTGAGGAGAATTGGGGAGCAGGATTGTGGCCACTTTTCCCTGAAGAAGCAAGGGATGCTCTGATAGCTTTGGGTAAGGGGTATCACCTCACCTATGCTGACATGAAGGATGCCCTTCTCACGAAGTATGGTCTTACTCCTGAAAAGTACAGGGATCAGTTCAGGTCCAGTAAGAAGTCTGATGCCAACACTTGGTTGGAATGTGTGGATGTGTTCTGCAGGTCGCTGGATGGTTGGGTAAAGGGCAGTAGTGTAACAGATTTTCAGGGGCTCTACAACTTGATTGCATGGGAGCACTTGTCTAGTCTATGTTTTGCAGATCTGCGCCAGCACCTAGTTGATAGTAAGCTAACTGACCCCAGGAAGCTTGCTATGGAAGCGGACCGCTGGGTGAGTACCAGGGTCCACAAGAAAGCGTTTGGGGGAGACTCAGCCAAAGGTGGGCAGGGTCCCCAGCAGAAAGGTGGGGGGGACAAGGGTAAAGCACAGGAGTTCTCTAAAGGGCCCCAAACTAGTACCCAGGGTAAAGGTTCCCAGCCCCCCGGTGATAAGAAGAAAGGGGTCTCCACAGGGAAGCCTGTTGAGACCGGCCCCCGCAAGTGTTATGCATGTGACCAGGTAGGTCTCTTTAAGGGGGCCCCCAAGTGCCCGAAGGGGACACAGCCGCCCACCGGTGGACAGTCCAAAGTGTTGGCTAGTGTAGCGCTTGGGGAGGAGGGGTGCCCACAGGAGGGTGGGGATCCCGCAGAAATGACCCTTGTCTCACTAGGGGACAGTGAGATGGTCCCAGGAAACCAGGTGCCCCCTAACACAAAGAAATATAGCACCTGGGTGACCATTAATGGGAACAGGGTAGAGGCTCTCAGAGATACTGGAGCCAGTGTGACCTCAGTCCGGTGTCACCTGGTGTCTGAGAAGCAAGTAGTCCCAGGAGCATTCCACCAAGTAGTTGCTGTAGACAACTCAGAGCGCCAATGTATGGTGGCGCAGGTTCCCTTTGAATGGGGGGTCTCAGGTCCCTTGAGGGTGGTTGTGAGCCCTACCATGCCTGTAGATTGTCTGCTAGGAAACGACCTGGAGCAGTCCTTATGGAAGGAGGTTGAGCTCAGGTCTCACTTGGAGATGCTTGGGTTGCCAGAGTGGGCATGCGTGTCTACTCGGTCAATGGCAGCCAGAAAGGGTGATCAAGAGGACTTGGAGCCTGAAACAGTGGCCCAAGTCCCTGCCAAGAGAAAGGGCAGGGGCGCGGGAAACCGGCCCCCGAAGTTCCCACGGACCGGGAGGAGGCGGACCTCGAGGGGGACGCCCGGTGCCTACAGGGGAGCAGGTAGCCGAACTGGGAGACATCTCTGAGCTGACCCATTGGCAGCAAGAAGGGGGTCCCACCAGGGAGGAGTTCTGCAGGGAGCAGAACGAGTGCCCTACTCTGGAGGGTCTGCGGCGGCAGGCTGCAGACCAGGCAGCTGGTAATCAGTCCGGGTCACATCTGATCTACTGGGAGAGTGGTCTCCTATACAGTGAGCCTAAGGTTGCTGAGCCTGGGTCAGCCCGTGTGCTGGTGGTACCCCAGCGCTTCAGGACCTTCCTACTGGGTCTGGCTCATGACGTGCCTTTGGCAGGACATTTGGGGCAGGACAAGACCTTTGACAGGCTTGTCACCCACTTCTTTTGGCCCCAAATGCGAAGGTAGTCAGATGCACACTGTAGGTCTTGCCAAACTTGCCAGGCAAGTGGTAAGAGTGGGAGGAAGGTCAAAGCTCCTCTCCAACCTTTTCCTGTTGTTGGAACACCCTTTGAAAGGGTAGGGATGGATATTGTGGGGCCACTGGATCCCAAGACAGCCATGGGCAACAGGTACATCCTGGTCTTGGTGGACCATGCCACCCGGTACCCGGAGGCAATCCTCTCAGGACAACGACGGCACCAGTGGTGGGCCGGGCGTTAATGGGGATCTTTTCCCGTGTGGGATTCCCCAGAGAGGTGGTTTCTGATAGGGGGACCAATTTCATATCCAAGTATATGACATCCCTGTGGAAGGAGTGTGGTGTAACCTACAAGTTCACCACTCCTTACCACCCACAAGGAAACGGTCTGGTGGAGAGATTCAACCAGACCTTGAAAGGCATGATCAAGGGTCTAACAGAACCCATGAGGCGTAAGTGGGACGTCCTCTTGCCATGCCTACTCTTTGCATACAGGGAGGTGCCTCAGAAGTCTCTTGGGTACAGCCCCTTTGAGCTCCTGTATGGCCACCCTGTCAGAGGACCTCTGAGTTTGGTAAAGGAAGGCTGGGAGGCAGCTCCCAGGAAAACTCCCCAGGATGTATTTAGCTACATGCTGGCCTTTAGAAACCAAACTGCCCGCTTCAGGAAACTCGCTCAGGCGAACCTAGAAGCAAGCCAGGAAGAAATGAAGAGATGGTATGACCAGAACGCCACTCTGGTCGAATTTCAACCTGGGCAAAAGTGTGGGTCATGGCCCCAGTGGCACCTTGTGCCTTGCAGGACAAGTGGACTGGGCCATATGAGGTAAAGGAGCGCAAAAGGGACGTCACCTACCTGGTGGATTTGCAGGCTCCAAGGAACCCTTTGAGGGTCCTTCACGTGAACCGCCTCAAGCCCCACTTCGAGAGGTCCGAAGTGAGTATGCTCTTGGCGACAGATGATGGGGTGGAAGAGGAGAGTGAGCCTCTCCCTGACCTCCTGTCTACCAAGGAGCATGATGGGTCAGTAGAAGGTGTGATCCTCTCCCCTACTCTGACTCAGGAGCAGCAGGGGGACTGTCACCAGTTGTTGGGACAGTTCGCCCCACTGTTCTCTCTGACCCCCGGTGTTACTCACTGGTGTACCCATGATGTGGACACTGGTGACAGCCCTCCTGTGAAGCACAAGATTTACAGGTTGACTGACCGGGTCAGAGCCAGCATCAAGGAGGAGGTCTCTAAGATGTTGGCGTTAGGGGTGATTGAGCCCTCCCACAGTCCTTGGGCCAGCCCAGTGGTCTTGGTCCCAAAGGCTGCTGCGCCCGGTGCCACTCCAGAACTCCGGTTTTATGTGGACTACCGTGGGCTCAATGCCGTCACCAGGACTGACGCGCACCCCATCCCCAGAGCTGATGAGCTCATTGATCGGTTGGGAGCTGCCCGGTTCCTCAGCACGTTTGATTTAACGTCTGGGTACTGGCAGATTGCTTTAACCGATGGGGCCAAGGAGAGATCAGCGTTCTCAACCCCAGAAGGTCATTACCAATTCCGGGTGATGCCCTTTAGGTTGAAGAATGCCCCTGCCACCTTTCAGATGTTGGTCAATCAGGTGTTGGCTGGGCTGGAGGATTTCAGTGCCGCCTACCTGGATGACATTGCTGTGTTCAGTTCCAGCTGGGAAGAACATTTACAGCACCTTGAGAAAGTGTTGAGGGCTCTGCAAGGTGCAGGCCTCACGATCAAGGCCAGTAAGTGCCAGATCGGGCAGGGTTCTGTGGTGTACTTGGGACACCAGGTAGGAAGCGGCCAGGTGGCGCCCTACAACCCAAGATTGACACCATTCTGGCTTGGGAGCCGCCCAAGACCCAGACAGAGGTGAGAGCCTTCTTAGGTCTCACTGGCTACTATAGGAGATTTGTTAAGGGCTATGGCACCATCGTTGCCCCCTTAACAGAGCTGACCTCTAAGAGGCAGCCCAGGAAAGTGATCTGGACTGAGTCCTGCCAGAAAGCTTTTGATGCCCTGAAGGCAGCCATGTGCACGGCGCCCGTGCTCAAGGCACCTGACTTCTCCAAAGAATTTGTCGTGCAGACTGACGCTTCAGAGCATGGTGTGGGAGCGGTGCTCTCACAACTGAACGAAGAGGGCCTGGATCAGCCTGTAGTCTTCCTTAGCAGGAGACTACTTCCCAGGGAACAGAGGTGGAGTGCCATAGAAAGGGAAGCTTTGCTGTGGTCTGGGCACTGAAGAAGTTGAGACCATACCTGTTTGGGACTCACTTCCGGGTTCAGACAGACCACAGGCCCCTCAGATGGTTGATGCAAATGAGGGGTGAGAATCCAAAACTGCTGAGGTGGTCCATCTCCCTACAGGGAATGGACTTTACGGTGGAACACCGTCCTGGTACAGAACACGCCAACGCAGATGGTCTGTCCAGGTTCTTCCGCCTTAGTGAAGAGAACTCCAATGGGGTTGGGTAGTTCTCCCTACTTTCAGCTGGAGGGGACATGTGTTAGACTTGGCATCTTTTGGCGTGTTTCCCCTGACTTTTTGCTTTCTGACCTCCCGGTTTTGACTCTGTTTTTGCTGGTGTAATGATTCTGCGCACTTTCCTCACTGCTGTCCAGTGGGAAAGTGCAAGTGCTCCTGTATAAAATGTGTTATGGATTGGTGTTTCCATGATTGGCCTATTTGGTTTATGTGTCAGTCCCTTGTAAAGTGCACTGCGAGTGCCAGGGCCTATAGACCAAATGCTGTTGGTGGGCTGCAGCACTGGATTGTGCCACCCACGCAAACAGCCCGTAAAGTGTAACTCGGGCCTGCCATCGCAGAGCCTGTGCGCAGCCTGGGGCTGCCATGTCGACTTGGCAAGTGCACACACTTGCCAGTCCCTAAACCTTCCCTTTTCTACATGTTAGTCACCCCTAAGGTAGGCCCAAGGTACCCCTGTGGGCAGGGTGCGTTGTATGCGAAAGGTAGGACATGCCCTGGTGTGTGTGGCATGTCCTGATAGTGGATTACGGCCTAGTTCGTTTTTCACTATTGCAAGGCTACCTGTTCCCCCTAGGCCAGAACGGGCAGTTTTGATTATTACAGCTTATAATCCTAACTGACCCCGGGAACATGGTAGATATTCGAGTTTAGTATGCCTGGACTCAGAATGATAAAATGCATCTTTTAGTGAAGTTGGTTTTAACATTCTGCGTTTGAAAATACCACTTTTAGAAAGTGGGTATTTTCTTGTCTAACCATCCAAGCCTGCCTCTGCGAGGTTGTGTATTCCTTGTCTGGAGTGTGAGTGACAGGGGCTGGGGGATGCCAGGAGACAGGGTGAGTCAGCACAGGGCTGAATAGCAAGATCTACATGTAGATGGGTGGGAGGGGTCGCACCTGGGCCCTGAATAGGACAGTGCCTTCCCTCCACAATGCTGGCTCCACCTCCTGTGGTGCGTCTGATGTCCCTGGCCTACTCACTGAAAGAAGGGACGGAGACTTGTCAACAAAGTGCTCCAGAACTGGTTTGGACTAGGCAAAGGCCTCTCTGCCTTCAGAGAACAAAGGAATTTGGGATATAAATATTGGGGCCCTGACCCCATGAATTTAGATCTCGCTGGAATCAAGGAACCTGCCAAGACGGAGAGCTGGAAGAGCTGCCAGGAGGAGTACTGCCCCTTTGCTGTGTTGTTGCTTTGTTGGGTTGGCCTGCAGCTGCTGCTTCTGCCTTGGGTAGTGAAAGGACTGGACTGAACTTTCTACAAACTTGTGCTGAGTATCTCCAAGGGCCTGGAACCGAGCTGGCCTCCTGTTAAGAAGTCTCAGGGACTACAAAGACTTCACAAGCCTCTGGGTACCGCTTCTGGAACGCTGTTTCAGTTGCCACAGAGGAAGGGAACTGCAACCGACTCCGTCAACCGAATCCATCCCTGGCCGGTGACCTGTTTGCACCGCAGACCGCATCGCATCGCAACCCTGGTCTCACCGTGGGCGACGTCCGACGCCGCCAACACCGAGCCGCTGCTTGCACCGTGACCTGTGGGCACCGCAGTTCGCATCGCATCGCTTCACTGAACCAGCCGGACCCGACCGACGCGGTCGCTGCAACTGGCTCAAGAGTCGTGACCGCATCGCATTTGGGGCACCGCTCGCACGTCTGCGACGCACCGCTCCGACTCGCACCGCTGTCCGACGCCAGCTCCCGCACTCCGGCTTGGTCGCCTGCATCGCAACCTGTCAGCACCGCATCGAGCATCGTCTCACCCTGCATCGCACGCCTTGGACTCACCGACTCCGTCTGCACGACGCTCATCGAGCCGCTGCCTGCACCGCATCGAGGGACACCGCACCTTGCATCGCTCCGTCTTGCATCGCAACCGCGACGAACGCCGACCGGCTCGTACACTCTGCACCAGCCACAACGAGAAAGGTACTGTAACCGAGTCTGTTCATGACTCTGCTGGCCCGTATCGACGCGGTCGGCTGGAACTGTTAGACTCTGTGGTTTTCAGCATCACGGTAGGCTCGGACGGAGCTACCGACTCGTACAAACTTTGTTTTTGGACTATTCCTGCAAAGAAGAAGTTACCTTATCAAGTATTCGTTTTTAAAGTATAGTATTGTGGATTTTCATCATAATTGGTCTTGTCTTGAGTATATAAAATATTGGTTATTTTTCTAAACTGGTGTGGTGTCCGTTTGTAGTGCTTACACTGTATTACTGTTGGTTATGTGCAAATGCTTTACACACTGCCTCTGAATTAAGCCTGACTGCTCGTGCCAAGCTACCACGAGGGTGAGCAGGGGTTACTTCACGAGTGTAACACCCTTACCCTGACTAGGAAGAAGGGTCCCTACTTGGACAAAGGTGCAACCCCTTGCCAACTAGAGATCCCATTTCTAACATGAGGTCATAAGCAGTGCATTGCAGGGGCATAATTTATAGTTAGCTTAGATAGCTATAACTGCTGAATTTCAACAGTTTTGTACAAATGAAATCTGCACCTAACTATAACGCCCCTGTAACCTTTGGTTTTTTTCAGTGAATTTCTAAGTTTTTCAAAATCTATTTCCTATCTATAATGTCCTTGTAACCTTTTATTTTTTGAGTGAATTTCTAAGTGTTTTAAAATACTATTTTATAACTATAACATCCCTGTAACCTTTGGTTTATTTGTAGTGAATTTCTATGGTTTTTTAATGTTATTTCCTAACTATAACGTCACTGTAACCTTTGTATTTTTAAGTGAATTTCTAAGGTTTTTTGAATTTTAATTCCTAAATGTAACCACTAACCTTTGACAACGAGTGTGTGAGTGAGTGCATGAGTGTATCAGTAAGTCTGTGAGTGGGTGTGTGAGTCTCTGGGTGAGTCTGTGAGTCAGTGTGAGACTGTCTAAGTGGGTCTGTGAGTAGGTGTGTGAGTGTCTGAGTGCTCTCTGTTTTGCCCTCTTCTGCTCGTTCTCTGCCTCTTTTCTGCTCACTTCTGACCTTTATTTTGCCTCTTTCTGCTTGTTGTTGACCTTTATTCTGCCTCTTTGTGTTCGTTTCTCACCTTTATTTTTTTTTATTGCGCCTCTTTCTGCTCGTTTCTCATCTTTATTTTGCCTCTTTCTGCTTGCTTCCGATCTCTTTTTTGTCTCTTTCTGCTCATTGCTTACCTTTATTTTGCTTCTTTCTGCTCATTTCTGATCTCTAATTTGCCACTTTCTGCTCATTGCTGACCTTTATTTTGCCTCTTCCTGCTAATTTCTGATCTCTATTTTGCCTCTTCCTGCTCATTTCTGATCTCTATTTTGCCTCTTTCTGCTCGGTTCTGATCTTTATTTTGCCTCTTTCTGCTCGTTCCTGATGTCTATTTTGCCTCTTTCTGCTTGTTGTTGACCTTTAGTTTGCCAATTTCTGGTCATTGCGGACCTTTATTCTGCCTCTTTCTGCTCCCTTTTGACCTTTATTCTGCCTCTTGCTGCTCATTTCTCATTTTTATTTTGCCCCTGCCTGCTTGTTGCTGACTTTTATTCTGCCTATTTCTGCTAATTTCTGACCTTTATTCAGCCTCTTTCTGCTCGTTTCTCATCTTTTTTTGGCTCTTCCTGCTCGTTGCTGACCTTTATTTTGCCTCTTTCTGCTCATTTCTCACCTTTATTTTGCCTCTTTCTGCTAGTTTCTGACCTATATTCTTCCTTTTTCTGCTTGTTTCTGACCTCTATTCTGCCTCTTGCTGCTCGTTCCTGACCTTTATTCTGCCTCATTCTGCTAGTTTCTTACCTTATTCTTCCTCTTTAGGCTCATTTCCCACATTTATCTTTCCTCTTTCTGCACATTGCTGACCTTTATTCTGCCTCTTTCTGCTCGTTTTGAACCTTTATATTGCCTCTTTCTCCTCTTTTCCCCTGGGACTGCCCGGGGGGGGGGAGTCTCAAGGCCCCGCGGTCCCAGCCGGCTCACCGCCTTCTGCGGGAGCTGGCATTGCTCTCAAAGACAGGGAGCTGCTAAACATGCAGCTCCCTGTCTTTGATAGCAATCGTTTCATCTGTTTGCCTGCCCGCTTCACAGCGGGCAGGCAAACAGACGAAACCTCCGCTACCAGCAAGCGAGAGCATCGTGTCAGCTCTCGCTTGCTGGAAGCGGAGTGTTTGCTCTGACTTGGCAGGAGTCGTGAAAGCTCCCACCAAGTCACAGCAAACAGCTATGTCCCAGGGATGGATACCCTGGGACATAGCAGAAGCCGGCCCTAGGGGGTAGCGGTCCCCAGGGCCATTATTGGCTCCAGGTGGGAGGGGCTGCATGGCCCCCCTCCTTTCACTTTCACGGGCATGCCCCAGGGTGGTGGCGGTCCCCTGGCTTCCTTCTTTAAATAAAAAGAGACGCAGGGGTGCCGTGCAGCCCCCAGCTCCATATTTAAATGAGTACCGGAAAGGTGGTGGTCCCTGGAGTTCGGGGGTCCGCGCAGGCCCCCCGAGCATTTCATTTCAGGCCCAGAGGAGGTGGTGGTCCCTGGGGCTCGGAGGTGTCGCGAGGCACCCCAAGCAGTTAATACGTAGCCCCAGGGAGGTGGTGGTGCCACGGGTCTGCCTGCCCCCCTCCAAAATTTAAATAAATCCCTGGGGAAGTGGTCGTCAGTGGGGCGCAAAGACCCTGAGGAGGGGGGGCCCATGAGCCGCCCTCTTTTTTTTATAAAATGCCCCTGGGATATGGCCGACCCAGGGGCCCTTTTCAAAACAAGCATCGCGCTTGGTTTTTTTATGCCACAAGTCCATGAATATCGCGATTTCGCCGCAACATTTAAAAAAAAAATGCTTTTTTGGCCTGGCAGGGTCCCTCTGGGACCCCCTGACCAAGTTTAGAGGGTAAGGGTATTCCTACCCACTTTTCTTTTCTATATATATCCAGTTACTCTCCAAATGTGCGGTCGCGCACAAGAAAACAGGAACGGACAACTTTTATTGCCGGTGCCAAAGATATAGTTTATTAAATAATATAGATAAGTGCACAGCTCATGACGCGTTTCGGGCCTCCTGGCCCTTGCTCACATATATATATATATATATATATATATATATATATATATATATATGGATGGATGGATGGATGGATGGATAGATAGATAGACAGATATGGTGCTTCCAAGGTATCCCAAAATGCTCACATTTGAAGCAAATTGCACTGTTACCAGTGAAGGCAAGAGAGGAATTTGAGCTCCTCACATGGTCCACAAGTGCCTTCATGTCTTAGTACTCAAATGTCTGCCTCATAAAACCTCCAGGCACAGTTCTGGTCTTCAGCTGAACTCAGCGAGTCTTTTGCAGCTTACCCTACCAGAAGACCCCTGTAGAACTGGCAATGATGAGAGATCTACTGTTATTGGACCCTTGATTTGGAGCTGGCTCCCACTCCACTTGAGAGAAAACATTCAATCAATCAATCACTCAATAATAACTTTATTTCAGGTGTCCAAGACACATAAAAAGTGCAAACAAATAGAGTAAAAAACATGTACATTAAAACAACACCGAGTTACGATAACTTACTGTGAATTTAAAGATGAGCTCAGGGCAAAATATACAAATTCATGTGAAACATCTGTAAAAACCATAATGCAAAATGGCACTTTTTTAAATGATACTTTCTCAATAAATGTTATAAAAATGCCTGGTAAACGATTTATAAAAAGTATAAAACAAGGTGAAGAGCAACAATGTCTGGTTGAAAGTACCACCACACGGGCAAAGGCAAACATCAACCAGGTTGCATTGAAAGAAAACACTCCTTAGTGTCTTTTAGGAAAGGTTTAAAATACTTCTTTCTCTAAGTCTCTTGTTTCTCGACAGCATCGTTAGTGGGATTCTCCTTGTGCTAAGATCTGTATCTGCCCCCTAGCTTGTGTTATAAATCAATAACTAAATGAATAATTAAAAATACAAAATATGATTGACCTGGGTAATACCAATGCCTGTTATTTACAAGCAAAGTCACAAGACTGTGCCAGCAACTACATTTCAAGGAAAGAAATCATTAAACTGCACTCCATTAAATCTACACTGCTAGGCTCGTGAGCATTCCTCGGGCTGCCATCCGCATCATCCATGTTTGTTCTACTCCCCATCTTGGGAGCCAGCCACTCCGCTGTGTCACAATCTTTATGATGTTGGGCTCTAGCTGCGAAGTGACTCCGCTGGTGGTTCGCAAGCACCAACTCTGGAGCAAGATGGCACATTGAACCTTAAACTGCCTCAAAAAGGAATTGATCACAAGTCGGACTCAATCATTGGATTACAGAGACTGGTTTGCAGTAAAGGTATGACTTCTTCTTACTTTCATGTACCTGGATCAGTAAAATATAGGTTAGTTCTTAAGAACAGACCTATTACACTTTGTCTCACAGGATTCTAGATGAGGTATAGGTGTGTGTGCAAGCGTGTGTGCTATGTGCCTGTGTGGGTGCATGCATGTGTGTATGTGTGTGTGTGTTCCTGGACTGGCTTTATGCTACGCAACTTGTCAATTGTAAAGTGCGCTTCTACCACAGGTGTGGTCTTGTAGCACTCTTTCATTGCCTGGTTGGTGCAAGAATGGAGCCTACCTGCTTTGTCTTAATGATTGCAGGTCAGCCAGAACATGCACGCCTTGTCTGATCAGTTGCAAGCAGGGCCATGCATAAGTGGTTTGAAGAGGGTACGGCAGAAGTGTAGACTAGATGAGAGAAGTATGATGTGCCATGTGAAGGGGAAATGTGGATTGATAATGTACTTTGGCATTCTGAGGAGATGAATTTATAATTTTCTCACTCAATACAGTGCAGCAATCAAATTTGCTGCATTGTGCAAGGGGGAAACACAACACATAGCCCTATCTACTAAGATTGGCCTACTGCTCTCTTCCTCTCCCTGGGCCCACAAACAGGAAGCCTTTTCCAATGCAAAGCCTCCCACCATGGAGCTGAGTTGAGTCATTTGAGTCTAGTATAGGCTTTGTAGTGCAAGCATGTCCTTAAAGTTCAAATTCCTATGCCTGGACAAACTCAGAAGGATCCCAAGCATTCGATGTGTGCTGTGAACTGCAGCACACATGCAATGCATGAGTTTAAAAAAAAAAAATTAACACAGGTCCCATTGTCAACACATGCTTCAAAGGAGTGTTACTTTTTGACTCAAAGCCCAGTCTGGCTATCTAATTAGATTGGGCTTTTTGTCAAAAACTATAGCCATTTCCACTGATCAACTCAGTAAGCCTCTAACGCTCACTAGAAACAAAGAAGCACAAAGGGGTTTTTGTGTAAAGAAAAAGGCACCTTTCCACCCCAAAAACACCCTTTCCCTGGGTAAGAAACTTGCAAGACTTTGTTACTTTGTGACAATTTATATTGATGTGTGCCAATGCTAAACTTTATTAAATCTGGGCCTTAGTATTCAAGAAGATGGTGAACAGGATAACATAAATTGCTACCTTCCTTGGACACATACCTTTCAGCTATGTCTTGCATTTCATCCTCAGCCTTAGGTTCCATATACTGTAGTGTGTGTTGATTAGGGTTTGTCTGGGTAGGGGTTTGAGAGCTTGGCCTGGTAAGTACTAGAGCTTTCCAGCTGTCCTCATCCTAGGGTCACTCATCCATTTACTGAAGCGGCCAGATGATGTGGTTGGATGGTAATGCCACATGGTCCTGCAGAGGTTCTGCCCCGTCCTCCCATAATATAGAGGAGACCGTGTGTAAAACCACCATTAGGACGTGCAAAGACATGGGTCTCAATAGACAAACTTGTGTTGACAAAGATACTTAAATTCCGTACCAGGCACACTGGGTATTGCTAGCCATAAAACATTTTTCTACCCTCCATTGTCATACCAGTGGGGATGGTTCCTCTCAGTTTGGGATGTGCTACCCAATACATGAAGTGCATCAAATCAGCTTGTCCTCAATTCCACCACTTACACCACTGATGACCTCTTACTATATTTAACAAGTAGGGTCTGAGGAAGATACCTCAGAGACCTGTGAAGGGTGGAGAGATCCTTTAAAAAATGAAAGGCGAGGAGATACACATTCCCACTGAAATAATCTAATTCAAAATTAGTATCCTGTCAGTTTATGAAAAAGGTGATTGAGTGGAAAAGGAGATAAACCATATACTTCCACCTCACTCAGAGGTGGGAAGAGGAGAAACCTCTTTTTTTATTTATAACCCTCACCCACTCTAGTAGTGGCATGCTTCAACATCAGGTTCACCCTGACTCCTAAAGGTCAGGGTGGGCTCAACCGTATTCCAGGGAGCACTTAGAAGACAATTAGTTATGTTTTTTTTTTTTTTTTTACATTTAAGATAAAAAGCCCTCGCCCACCCCCAGATATCCCTTTATTAGTGGGGTGAGTGGGGAGTAAAAAATTATGGGAAGGGGCAATAAGGATGTTGTGGTCCTATGACCCTATTATAACAATGCCAACATGTTTCTGCCCTATTCTACTAGCCCATTGGGTCCGGGGCATTCGTCAGGGCGGTACCAGAGAAGAGATCCCCCAGTAACATCACCTTGTGATTGTTGTTTAAGCGAACTACTAGAGTGGGTGAGCGTTATAAATAAAAAAGAGGGTTCTCCTCTTCCCACCTCTGAGTGAGGTGGAAGTATATGGTTTATCTCCTTTTCCACTCAATCACCTTTTTCATAAGCTGAGAGGATACTAATTTTGAATTAGACCTCTTGCCATAACCTTGGGATGATCACAGAGTTTCATTGGAACTAAAATACATTTACGTCTGGACGAAGATTTCAAATTACTGGAAAAAAGATAACATGTCCATGAGAGTTGTTATTTCTTGTAAATACATGAAGTCTTTCAACATTATCAGCTCTTCTATGTTTTTGTTGTCACAGTGTTAAATGTAATCCCAAATTCACTGCATTGATTGTTCCTCTATACAAATTTTGCCAAATTTGTAAATATTCTATTTTTCACATTGACCTCTCCGATGTTTCTCAACTGGAGTGGAACCAGCATCTCCGATTGGCTCCCATCCTCCCTGATTGAATTGCTGACCGTATGTCAGTGCAGTGGATTCCACATTTACCAGAAAGAAATGGAGACATCGGAGAAGCAGTTTCTGCTTCTCTTAAGTTTACCAGCAACACAAAGATAAATAGGGCTCTGGCACTGTAAACAGGTGAAATCACAAAAAAAGAGGGGTAGGAGGAAAAAGTCCCACTTCGACCTCCAACAGCAACTATGAAAACACTACATAGAAGAGGGACTGTATAAAAAATGAATGAATGCTGATTTACAAAATATTATTCGGGGAATCACACATAGATGTTAAAACTGCCCTCACACACAGAAATCTGTGTCATGCTTCATCATAGGGCTGCTAACACACCCCGTGCCGACCAACGCTGGGGGTGGAGCAATAGGAAGGGGAAGACAATACAACACAACATAAGAAGTGGCAAGAAGACGTGGGGATCACTAGTGAAAATACAAGCATAAATAGTGAATTTAAAACTGGCTACGGGAATCCTAATCTCATTTTAATATCGGGTACCCTGTCCAGAATAATTAACGGTCACACTCGGACCTGTGGATGGTGGTGTGGTAAACCTGTGATGAGTTACCACCCTCCACTATGCACAAAATGTCGACATGTTTCAGCCGGAGAAGTCAAATAGCCCGGCTTTCATCAGGACTTCACTATTGAATGACCCCAAAGGTACTCACCCTACCACCTTTAGTCAGTGATGGAGGGGAAACCGACTTTGCTGAGTAACTTACTCTGAACACTTTAAGGTAGAGCACCTTGCTCTCCAAAATGGAACCGAGTTCATATAAAATCTAAACTTGAACTGGCGCAGTGGGAGACGACTAATGTGGACACAGCTCACCTTGACGAAAGTGTGACTATAGGGAGTTGTCCTCGCTCCCCCGCCAGTTCAAGTTTAGATTTTATATGAACTCGGTTCCATTTTGGAGAGCAAGGTGCTCTACCTTAAAGTGTTCAGAGAAAGTTACTCAGCAAAGTCGGTTTCCCTCCATCACTGACTAAAGGTGGTAGGGTGAGTACCTTTGGGGTCATTCAATAGTGAAGTCCTAATGAAAGCCGGGCTATTTGACTTCTCCGGCTGAAACATGTTGACATTTTGTGCATAGTGGAGGGGGTGGTAACTCATCACAGGTTTACCACACCACCATCCACAGGTCCGGGTGTGACCGTTTAGTTATTCTGGACAGGGTACCCGATATTAAAATGAGATTAGGATTCCCCGTAGCCAGTTTTAAATTCACTATTTATGCTTGTATTTTCACTAGTGATCCCCACGTCTTCTTGCCACTTCTTATGTTGTGTTGTATTGTCTTCCCCTTCCCTATTGCTCCAGCCCCAGCGTTGGTCGGCGCGGGGGTGTGTTAGCAGCCCTATGATGAAGCATGACACAGATTTCTGTGTGTGAGGGCAGTTTTAACATCTATGTGTGATTCCCCGAATAATATTTTGTAAATCTGCATTCATTCATTTTTTATACAGTCCCTCTTCTACGTAGTGTTTTCACTGTAAACAGGTTCCCAAACTTGTAATATGTTATTTCAAATGTCATTTTTTTCTACTTAACTTGCTGTCAAGTGCTTTTAAATACTCGCAAAATTAAGCAGATTAAGGAACTCAGGGACACAGCAAATAAGCAATCTGACTAGATTCAAACAATTTAGGCCATCTTGGAATGCCTGTTTTCAAATTTAAGTCAAAAACAACATCTTACATTTGGCAACTCATGGGCCGATTCACAAAGCCATGTAAGAGCACACAAAATAGCTCTCTTTCAGTACTCTTTTACATATTCTTACATGCCTTTGTGAATTGACCCAAAAACATCTTAAAATGAGATGGAAATAAGAATATTCATCTACAATTAGTACAAATAGAAAGGACTTTGTCCTCTCTGCAATTTTACTAACAGTAAGCTAGACGATTTTCGACCACTATACAGTCATGTAGGAGTATGTAAAATAGTACTTCTGTAGTACCACATCACGTAATCATAAATGCTTTTGTGAATTAGCCACTGTCTTTGGACCTTCGTAATCACCAGATAACTGCATATAACATCGACTCAGCCTCAGCGATTGCTATACTTTTCTCTGGCCCTCTAACAATGCATCTCAACCATAGATTCATATGAAAACTGTGCTCTGTTACTAAAGGTGGAAAGGCTGGCCTCATGCTCACGTCACTCTATTGGACTCGGGAAAACCCTAAACATTTTGATGACTGATATCAAAAGCGAAAAACTGCCTGGTATTGTTCTTGCAGTCTTGACAATATCTTAGAAAATCGTAGACGAAAACTAGAAAGCAAACATTTTATTGAGGTAGAGGCAAAACAGCCTTAAGACATTTAGATACAACTTTTTTGTTTTACGTGAAAGGAAACACGTGGTGAATCATCATGACTTTCAATATGAGTGCACCAAGGCGACCTTTCCCAGAGCAGAGACATAAAGCGCAGAGAAGACCCAAGTCTGTTGTGGCTCATCCCTGGACTGGAAATGGAATAACTATTCGCGTCTGAAACTGCTAGGAGTCCGCAAGGCTTCTCTCTAAAGGCCCGGATTACAGGTGAGTTAACTTCCGGTTCCTCCGCGGTATCGGAATTTCGAGCTTTGTGCTTTCCTCACATTAATATCAGAAGGTCAAACTTGCCGGTGGATAACTTATTGTAAAAACCGATATATGAGGGATCCATTGCACAAAGCACAAATTCCTTATATATTTCCAAATAATAAGTATTTAGGCGGCCTGGTAAATATCGCACCCTGTAGTGTCAGTATATACTGGGTAAAGTAAATACCTCTCGCTTCCCCCATATGTAACTTTCTCTTTGAAAAGTGCAAAAAGGCTTAACGAAATTAAAATCTATCAAATTATAGATGACGTGTAACTCCTACACCTTGTAGTCATCTGCCTTATGTAACTTTTCCTATACGGTGATTTACACACGTATGATTGATTGTCTTCATGTATTGTGTGTGATGCAAAGTGCTCTGACACCCTACACTGGTATGAGTGGCGCTATATAACTAATAAAATGCATCTGAAATGCATCTGAAAGAGAGTTATGGAGACTTGAGGGGTACTCTTGAAAGGTGGTGGTGAGGGAATCCGTGGTGGAGGTGGTCCGTTAGGGCCAGTCCGGCCATGCAGACTTTGACCCAGAGCAAGACAGAGAAAAACACAAAAGGAGGAAAGAAGGAGGTAGAGCAACATGGAAAAACTGACAAAGAAAGAAAACGGATGAAAAAGCACCTAAAAGAGTGAGCTAAAGAGACAAGGAGTATCTGGTGGTCGATTAAAGAGTAAGACCTCCGACCCTCGGTCTAGGTCCACTCTCTCCCCACTGCTCCGCTGTGCCGTCTCTTGCCTCCAGACCCCGACCTCCTCCTTGGGAGTTTCGAGGCTGCTGCCCGCTCCTGCGCCTGCTGCCCGCTCCAACTGGGACCAGACTGCCTCCAACCACCGTAACCTTTCTCAGACGCTTTTTTCTTAATTTTTTCCCTGTTGTGCCACTGTTATTGTGCCCATCTGTGTCTTGCTCTAATTCCACCACTGTTTTTATTTTCTCGTGCCTGTCTGTTCCTTTTGCCTTTCGCCGCTGCTGCCCCTGCGGCCCTCCCCCCGGAATTCCCCCTGGAATTTCCCCTCCGGAATTCTCCCCTGGAATTCCCCTGCTCCCGCCTCCCAGCCTCTCCTCCCTCCCACCTCCCCTACTTAATGGCGGCCGCTGCGCGGTTGCGCAGCGGACGGCCAAAGGCGCGCCAAAGGCGCACCAAAGCCAAGCCCGTCTGCGCCCGTCCATGACCCGACCGCAGCCAGCGCCAGGAACCCTGGCCCTCCCACTACCCATCGCTACGACACCACCACCCTCCTCGCACTCAACCCTGGAAGACTTAGAGAATGCCAACAGGCCTCGCCGAACACGACCCACGGCCAGTTTTCCTGCCTCCACTGCCGCCAGACCCTCACCGCCACCCCGGCCTCCAACACCGCCGACGCCAGCCCAGGCGACACCCTAAAATGCATCCTCCTCAATGTACGCTCCGTACACAAACACGCCATGGAAATCTGGAACCTACTCGACTCTCTTTCGCCCGACATCGCCTTCTTCACAGAGACCTGGACCAACGCATCCTCCGCCCCCGACATCAGCACCGCCATCCCAGACGGATACAAGATCCAGAGGAAAGACCGCCCCAACCACCCAGGAGGGGGCCCGCCATCGCCCACAAGAGCACCCTCCGCCTCACCACCTCCAGCGAAACCTTCCCCTCCGCCGAACACCTGCACTTCAAGATCCAGACCACCCCCAAAGCCACACTCCGAGGAACCCTCGTCTACAGACCCCCGGCCCCCGAACACCCTTCGCCGCCACCATCACCGACTTCATCGCACCCCACGCGATCGCCTCAACAAACTACATACTCATTGGAGACCTGAACTTCCACCTCGACAACCCCAGCGACCCCAACTCCACTATCCTTCGTGACAACCTCGCCAGCATCGGACTTAAACAACTCGTCAACACACCGACCCACAGATCAGGACACACCCTCGACCCCATCTTCACGGCAGGAAACAGCGTCCATTTCAGCCACACAACGCAGCCGACATGGACCGACCACCACTGCGTACACTTCGCCATCAACAAACCCAAGGCACCCAAACCAGCCCCACGCCCACCACGAAGGAACTGGAGCAAGGTTACCGACGAGCAACTTAACTCCACCCTCAACCGAGACAACCACACCTGGGCACCCGATGCAAACAGCGCAAACGGCGCAGCCAGAGAACTCCACACCTGGATCTCCAACTGCGCAGATGAGCTCGCCCGCTACGCAACCCCGACAGACAACGCCCCAGGAAAGCCGCCTGGTTCACAACCGCTCTCCAAGAAGCCAGACGCACCTGCAGACGCCTGGAGAAGAACTGGAGAAACACCAAGACAACCGAAAACCACACCACCTACAAGGACGCCATGACGGACTACCACAACCAGATCAGAGCCACCAAAAGGAACTTCATCCACAACAAAATCCTGGCCAACTCCACCAACTCCAAGGAACTTTTCAGTGTCATTCAAGAATTCACCAACCCACGCAGCGAAGCCACAGACATCACCCCATCCCAAGACCTCTGCGACAAGCTTGGAACCTATTTCCACCTCAAGATCCAAAATCTCTATGACAACTTCATCGACCATCCACCAGGTGCCACAGACGGCCCCCCGCCCCCAGAAACACCAGCCAGCCCACCATCTCCAACTGGACACCGATCACGGCCGAAGACACTGCCTCGACCATGAAAAGCATCCACTCGGGGCCCCCACCGACCCCTGCCCCCCTCACATCTACCACAGAGCCGTGGCCGCCATTGCACCCGAACTACAACGCACCATCAACACCACCTTCAAAACAGGCACCTTCCCAGACGACTGGAAGCGTGCAGAAGTCAGACCCCTGCTCAAGAAGCCCACAGCTGACCCCACCGACCTCAAGAACTATCGGCCCATCTCGCTCCTCCCCTTCGCAGCCAAAGTTGCAGAGAAAACAGTCAACAGGAAACTGACACGATTCATTGAAGAAAACGCCATCCTCGACCCGTCCCAATCCGGATTCCGAAGCAACTACAGCACAGAGACCGCCCTACTCGCCGCCACAGACGACATCCGCACCCTCCTGGACCAAGGCCACTCCGCAGCCCTCATCCTACTCGACCTATCAGCGGCCTTCGACACCGTCTCCCATCGCACACTAGTCGTCAGACTACATGACGCAGGCATACAAGAAACAGCCCTGGACTGGATCCGATCATTCCTCACCGGAAAAAGCCAAAGGATCAGACTCCCACCCTTCCTCTCTGACCCCACGAAAATCACCTGCGGAGTCCCACAGGGTTCATCACTGAGCCCCACCCTCTTCAACATTTACATGGCCCCCTCGCAGCCATCGTCCGACAACACGGCCTCAACATCGTATCCTACGCCGACGACACCCAGCTCATCCTTTCCCTCACCAAAGACCCCACCACTGCCAAACTCAACTTCCAGAAAGGAATGCAAGACGTCGCAGTCTGGATGACCAACAGCTGCCTGAAGCTCAACGCCGAGAAGACAGAAGTCCTCGTCCTTGGTACCACCCCTTCGGCATGGGACAGCACCTGGTGGCCGACCGCCCTCGGAAGCCCACCTACCCCGTCAGACCACGCCAAGAACCTCGGCATCGTACTCGACTCATCACTCTCCATGAACCGACAGGTCAACGCCGTCACCTCCAGCTGCTTCATCACCCTCCGCATCCTCCGCAAGACCTTCAAGTGGATCCCCCGAGTCAAGGAAGACAGTCACCCACGTACTCATCACCAGCAGACTGGACTATGGAAACGCACTCTACGCCGGCATCAACAAGCCCCTACTCCGCAAACTCCAGACAGTACAGAACACCGCCGCCAGACTCGTCCTCGGCATCCCCCGACACGAACACATCAGCCAACACCTACGAAGTCTCCACTGGCTCCACGTGGAGAAAAGAGTCACTTTCAAAATCCTCACTCACGCCTACAAATGCCTACACAACAACGGACCCAAAAACCTCAACAACAGAATCGACTTCCACGTACCCAAAAGAAACCTCCGATCTTCCAACCTCGCACTGGCCGAAACCCCGCGCATCCACAGAGCCAGAGCAGGCGGAAGATCCTTCTCTCACATTGCAGCCAAGACCTGGAACGAGCTACCAGCAGACATCAGACGCGCCCCCTCCCTGAACACCTTCAGGAAGACCCTCAAGACCTGGCTCTTCGGCTAAACAGATCTGCGGACCCCCCCCCCTCAGCGCCTTGAGACCCTCACGGGTGAGTAGCGCGCTTACAATTCCCTGATTGATTGATTAAAGAGACGGGGTGAAATCAAGACTATTTGGCCTTGGTATTCGGTACGACTGACACTCCTTAGTGCCACATGTGGACATCCCAGCAAAACTTTGGCCCATGGCACTTGTTATTTTACAAATTAGCCACTGGCATGTCATAAGGTGGGGGCTCTGCTTTCCAGGCAATCAATGGTAGAGCAAGCACAGGTTGGGGGGTCACAGGATGTGGATCCAGCAGTCACACTCAGTAGGGGGCAAGCTTATCTCCATCCAACCCATACACAGAGATCTCAAGTTCTTTTTCAGAACTGGTTTTAGTTTGTTTATTGTCTTCAGGCAGGACTGTGGACTGAAGGTTTGTTACAACTTGAAACCAGATGGATAAGAAACTGCTACTGGTTTCCCGAGTCACTGTATTGTGGATGATCCTGAGACAGTGAAGTCAGAATTCCCTTATTGTGTACAAGCCAAACACTTTTTTGTATCATAATAAATATGCCCTTTTAGAGAATACAAGTCAGTTTACTTATGATTTCTGTGAACACTACACTTGAGTTTGAAAACAAAATAGAGAGCGAGCCTAGCCAAAGGCAGTGGAGTGCTAGATAGGGTCAAAGGCAAGGATAAAGTCAATGAGAGATAGGAGAGGTAGCTTATTTATAGTCTGTTACTGCATCATGATGTAGTCTTCTTTAATGAGGTGCATCCTCAACTCTTTTCTGAATTGGAGCAGGGTTAGGCGGTCCTAATAGAGACAGGAATGTTGTTCCAGATCCTGGGTGCACAAAGGGAAAAAGTTGGTTGCCTTGTGTTTTTTCTTTTGTACACTTCTTTGGCGCTATGTTACACAACACACAGCCCACAACATACATGCAGGGGGAGTGAAAGGCCCCACTTTCAAGGTAAAAGTGGATTTAACCATAGGGACCTGTAGGTCTTCTCATTAGAGACAGAGTTAAAAAAATAAACCTTTACTTATTTGTTCAGAAAGTCAACTTCTCCTGCAATTGGAAAACGTAAGGAATGACCTTATAGATCCAGTATCACAAAATAAATGTTTGTAGGTTTGTAATACCTGTTGGTTTGCCAGATTGATAGAAAGCACTTAACAAAACAAGCGGGTGTCCATAATTTTTAGAATTCATGTTTCACATGTAGTGTTGGTACCATTGGGTCTGTGTTTTTCTGATTTCCTGTCTGTGCAGCCCTCCCTCATCTAAATATTTGGGTTAATGCCAGGGTTCTCCTTTTTAATTCACTTGTATGATTATTGGAGGATTTCCTTTAGTAGTGAAAGAGAGCTACTGAGTAATCAAGGTCAGTATAAGCAACTATGAATAGGTAAAAAATGAGCTTCGATGTCTATTTAAATAATGGTTGTCCAACATAGATCAAGTATTGCTGGATCAACGCCGCTCAACGCCATGTTTTTAGGATAAAGGTTGCATAAGTTAACATACAAAGAATCTGAATGAGTGGTTACCTTGAGGATCCATCCCTTGTGGACCTATGCTGAATTCTCCTGTTGAAAGGTAGCAATGATAACTATTGGATTTCCAATGGGGCTTCATGTCCAGTTAGAAGAAGACTGTCATGACCCCCCATGTCACAATGAGATCCACACCCAATACAATGCGCTTGTTGTGACCCACAGGTCACAAGGACTTTCAAGTCAAGTGAACTTCGCAATCAAGACACACAGGTCACACATGTCAAGATGAAGCTGGCCATAATGACAGTCTACCCATGAGGTTGCTTATCTAGGCAACTATCGTCGTTATTTCGCAATTTTGGTCCAGTTTAAGACTGCAGTCAGGGACTACAGGGTCCTGCATTGTATAGGCCCATACTCCCAGTTGGTTGTACTCTCTGTGCTAGATTTGAGTAAGTGCTTTGCTTGATGTATCTTGCACCCCAAGTCCCGGAACCAGACCTAGGCATGGTGAAGTGATATGTCAGAATACTGACAACAAAAATATTGCCACAATATTTTGACCTTGTGTTTATTGGGAGAGTTGTTTCCCTATGTAAACTTATCATTACATGCAATCTGTGAGTCAGTAAAACTGTTTTTCTAATGTCAATTGTGCTGTACTATGGTAATAAACTCGAATTTGTCCGTTGGTGATAAAAGTCTGAATGTGCGTTTATTAGCACATATACTTTAAATAACACATGTTATTTCTGTCAATTATACTAATAAACACATATTTTCATGTTTATCACTACACTGCAAAGGCCAAGATCTAGTTTATAGCTACAGTAAAGTGAAATTAAGAAACTGACATGAGCAAAATACCTTTTTCCTGCATTGCATGTCACAATTACTTTACACATGGAAACAACTCTCCTAATAGTCATGAGTTGTCTTTAAAGTGATTTTACCTTTTTGTAAATATTTGTATTTTGGTTTTGGTAAAAATACATTCTAGCAAAACAAATGTATGACAAAATGAAATTCCATAAACCGAATATGTAGTTATGCAGAGTGCTACATACCATTTACAATCATTGTTGAGGGAGGAGAGGGGCATTGTGACCCACTCGAGGCTGTTCTTCTGATAAGGCATGGCAGCTCCCTACACCCAAAGAATGTAGTTATACATGAGTCAGAGAGCCCATATAAAGAGCATTTTTTGTTTTGCTAATAACGTTTGTGCCATTTTTTGAATCTTCACGAAATTTTCTAAAAAGAAAATTCTGCCACTCCAACTCCTTCATGGAAAGTTAGACCGTGATTCAGAGAAAATGGTTGAACATAGTTACCCCAAGCAGAAAGCCAGATCTTTACTCAGAAAGTTTTTGGTGCAAATCAGTTCAGTAGTTTTTGAGAAATGAAGGTTCAAAATGTATGGATAGATTGACAGGCGGTCCTGCGGGAATCACTCAGGATTACATATAAAAAAATAAAGCATTCCAATTGACTAAAGATGTATTTTTTCCTGTCGGCTGTCTTGAATCGGTTCTGCAGGAGTACACACTGTGATTGGCTAGCCGCAACAAGAAGAAAAATGTTGCACCCACCATTACAGGACTCGGGGACTCGATCCCTGTGTCCTGAAAATTAAAAACAAAAATGGTATAAGGGGGCAGAGTAGGGGTACCCTGACCCCCTGAACCTTGTGGGGGGATCTCAGTGTGGTCACATTTGATCCGGGCCTCCCCCACCCACCAGGGTCAAATGTAAAAAGAACTTTAAAAGGCCGAATGGAGTTGGCAGAAAATGTATCATAATAAGATATTAAATATAACTTGCAACTCTGTGATGCATTGCTTATAACCTCACATATTACTTCACTGATGACATCCGAAATCTATGGTGGTGCAAGTTATACTGATGTCAGTTACATAAAGAGGGGGAATTTCAGTGTTTTTTGTTTTTTAAACAGTAGTACTTTTTCAGTGAATCACTATGATTTTTTTTACTTAAGTTAAAATCTTGCTACCTTCCTCATGTATAACTCCATCTTAACCTTTGTTCTTTTCAGTGAATACATAATATATATATATATATATATATATATATGTTAAAGTGAGTCATATTTCAGGCTCAAATGTGAAAAACCTCTGAAATTTGCAAGTTATGTTTAGGTTTAGGAACA
Organism: Calotriton arnoldi; assembly: GCA_963921515.1. Classification (NCBI taxonomy): domain Eukaryota; kingdom Metazoa; phylum Chordata; class Amphibia; order Caudata; family Salamandridae; genus Calotriton; species Calotriton arnoldi. Next base: position 429,811 of record CAWUFW010007530.1, read on the forward strand.
CACACCATGTAACTCAAGGTCAACAGCCATTTTGTTCTTGAGTTAACAGCTTTTTCATTTCTTTGCCTTTACCAAGTATATATTTTGTTCATGGCAGCAGACTGAGAGTTATGTTGTGAGTGGTGTGCATCCCTAACCATAAATCGTGAATGTCTGTGGTTTTCCGTGTTTGAGCCTTGAACATAACTCATGTTGTAACTGTGTTTTTTACAGTGAATAATAATTGTTTTTTTCTATGATTTGTTTATTTTTCAACCCCTGCTACATATGGCCTGTGGCAGTTGAGGTTGAACACAGAGCCTGACCTGTGGCCAAGCCCTGCACCCAACAACCTGTGGCTACCAAACCATGCTGTCTTTGCCTGTGCACAGCAGAGGTTGGCCGTTGCTCACTGGGGTTTGGGCTCAGGGCACTGCCTGTGGCCAGGCCCTTTGTCCTAGCTCCTGCCGTCTAAGAAAAGCCAGACAATTTTTTACTGCTTACCTTTGCTTGTGCTTTTTTTTAACAGAGGCTTGAGTTAGAAGTGACTCTTGAGTGAGACACAAAATGGTAGTTGTTACCTAGGATCTGAAATGTCCACTCGCGAGTGGGCTCTGACTCGAAAGTAGTGCCCTGAAAATGGCACCTGTTTTTCTCAATTGCTGTGGATTTTCTTTACATCTAGGTACCCAGGACCTCTGCCCTGGGGTCGACCACCCATACCTATGTAAAAAGAAATTGCAGATTGAACTTGAAGTCACAGCTGACATGCAAGTTTTAATATTGCTGAAAAAAATATTGAGGCCTAATCCAGCAAATAATATTGTCTTAATTTGTATCTATCTATCTATCTATCTATCTATCTATCTATCTATCTATCTATCTATCTATCTATCTATCTATCTATCTATCTATCTATCTATCTATCTATCTATCTATCTATCTATCTATCTATCCATCCATCCATCCATCCATCCATCCATCCATCCATCCATCCATCCATCCATCTATCTATCTATCCATCTATCCATCTATCCATCTATCTATCCATCTATCCATCTATCCATCTATCCATCTATCTATCCATCTATCCATCTATCCATCTATCCATCTATCCATCTATCCATCTATCCATCTATCCATCTATCCATCTATCCATCTATCCATCTATCCATCTATCCATCTATCCATCTATCCATCTATCCATCTATCCATCCATCTATCCATCCATCCATCCATCCATCCATCCATCCATCCATCCATCCATCCATCCATCCATCCATCCATCCATCCATCCATCCATCCATCCATCCATCCATCCATCCATCCATCCATCCATCCATCCATCCATCCATCCATCCATCCATCCATCCATCTATCCATCTATCCATCTATCCATCTATCCATCTATCCATCCATCCACCCACTCAAAAGCTCATGCATCCATTCACAGACCTACTCAGACATTCATGCACCCACTCAAAAGCTCATGCATCCATTCACAGACCTACTCAGACATTCATGCACCCACTCACAGACCCACTCAGAGATTCATGCACCCATTCATGGACCGCTCAGACACTCACAGCCCACACAGGGACTCATGCACCCACTTACACACCCACTCAGACACTCATGCACTCACTCACAAATGAACTCATATTCTCATGTACCCACTAACAGACCCACTCAGACACTCACTCACAGACCCACTCAGACAGTCATGCACCTGCTCATAGACTCACTCACAGACTCATGCACCCACTCTCAGACCCACTCAGACACTTACAAACCAACTCCCAGATTCACTCAGAGACTCATGCACCCACTCAGAGACTTATGTACCCACTCACACACTGACTCAGACACCCAAGCACCCAGTCACAGACTCACTCAGAGACTCATGCACCCACTTACACACCCACTCAGATACTCATACACTGACTCACAGACCCACTCACACAGACTCATGCACTCTCTCACACATCCACTTAGACACTCATGCACTGACTCAAAGACCCACTGAGAGACTTATGCACCCAGTCACATACCTACTCAGACACTCTTGCACCCACTCAGACTCACTCAGAGACTCATGCGCCCACTCGGAGACCCCACTCAGAGACTTATGTACCCACTCACACACCCACGCAGACACTCACGCACCCAGTCACAGACCCACTCAGAGACTCGTGCACTCACTCACACACCCACTCATATACTCAAGCTCTGACTCGCAGACCCACACAGAGACTCATACACCCAGTAACACACCTACTCAGACACTCACACACCCACTAACAGACTCATGCACCCACTTACACATCCACTCAGAGATGTATGCACCCACTCACAGACCCACTCAGTCTTGTGTACCCACTCACAGATCCACTCAAAGACTCATACACACATTCATGAACCCACTTAGATACTCATGAACCCACTCACAGACCCACTCATAAAGTCACACACCCACTCACACACCCACTCACAAACTTATGCCCACTCACTGGCCCACTCAGATACCCATGCACCCACGGACAGAACCAGTTATATTCTCTCACACCCACTCACAGACCTACTCTGAGACTCATGCACCAACTCACAGATCCACTCAGAGACTCGCACACCCACTCACAGATCCACTCAGAGACTCATGCACTCACTCCCAGACCCACTCAGAGACTCACGCACCCACTCACAGACTCATTCAGACACTCATGCACTCACTCATGGACTGACTCACACCCATGGAGGCACTCACAAACTCACTCAGACACTGTATCATCAGACACTCTCTCACCCATTCACAGACCCACTCAGAAACTCACGCACCCACTCACAAACCCATGCAGCCACCCTCACAGCCACTCTTAGTACCATACAGCTACTCACTCCAACAAAACCACTCACACAACCAGTCACAGATCCATACAGCCACTCACACACCCACTCACTGACCTATGCAGCCACTCACATGCACACTCTCAAACTTTGCAAGTTACATTTAAGAATTAAAATAAAAAAACCTTTGAAATTCTCCCCAAAAAAAGTTACAGGGATGCTATAGTTAGGAATTAGCATTAGAAAAAACCTTAGAAATTCACTGAAAAAAAACAATGGTTACAGGGACATTATAGTTAGGAATTAGAATTTAAAAAACTTAGAAACTCACTGAAAGAGCTAAAGGGCAGAGGGGCGTTCTAGTTAGGCTCAGATTTCACCCGTACAAATCCATAGAAATGCATCAGTAATAGTTACCTGAGCTAACTATGACTTACGCCCCTGCAGTGCACTGCTTATGACCACATATAATTACATCACTCATGACATGCTCAGTGACATCACTGATGACATCATCCACAGAACCACTCACATACCCATTCACACCCCCATGCAGTCTCTCATATACTCACTCACATTAACACAGAACCATTCACATACCTATTCACATATCCATACAACTTGTCACACACCCACTCACTCATACATGCAATCGCTCACATATTCACTCACTCACCCATACAGCCACTCACACAACCACTCACTCACTAATACAGATACTCATACACCCACTTACTCACCCATACAACAACCTACACAGCCATACAAATACCCGTACAGCTACTCACACACCCAGTTAATCAATCATACAATCACTCAGACAGCCAGTCACTCACCCATATAGCACCTCAACAGACCTATTGGCACACCCATACAACTATTCACACACCCACTCACACACTCTCAGAATCACTTACATATCCATTCACTCATCCCTACAAGCACTCAGATGACCACTCACTCACCCATACAGCCACTCACACACCCACTCAGTTAACCAAACACCCACTCAAACAGCTACTCACTCACCCCTGCAGCTACTTACAGATCCACTCACTCACCCATACAGCCACTCACATAGCCACTCACTCATCCATATAGCTACCCACATACCAACTCATCCACTCATACAGCCACTCACTCACACACTCATTTATTGTTTATTCAATGAATTTCTATGTTTTTAATGGCATTTCCTGACTATAATACCCCTGTAACCACATTTAGCATTTGCTTGTACAGGTTTGTAAGTGGATGTAAGACTGTGTGTGTTTGGATCTGTGAGTGGGTGTGTGATTGCCTGTGTGGGTATGTGAGTGGGTGTGTGAGTATCTCTGTGGATCTGTGAGTAGGTGTGTAGGTCTGTGAGTAGGTCTGTGACTGCCTCTGTGGGTCTGCAAGATGGTGTGTGACTACCTATATGGGTCTGTGAGTGGGTCCGTGAGTACCTGCATAGGTCTCTGAGTGGGTGTGCAAGTGCCTGTGAAAGTCTGTAAATGGGTGTTTTAAGTGGATGCATTGGTCTGTGAGTGGATATATGAGTGCCTGCATAGGTTTGTGAGTGTGTGTGTGACTACCTGCATGAATCTGTGCGTGGGTCTCTGAGTGCCTATGTTGGTCTGTGAGTGGGTTTGTTAGTGCCTGCATGGATATCTGAGTGGATGTATGAGTGCCTGCGTGGTTCTCTCAATGGTCTGTGACTGCCTGTGTGATTCTGTGAGTGGGTGTGAGAGTACTTGTGTGGGTCAATGAGTGGGTATGTGAGTGTCTGAATGGATCTGTGTGGGTCTGTGAGTGGGTGTGAGTGAGTCTCTGGTTAGGTGTGTGAGTATCTGAGTGGGTCTGTGAGTGGGTTCATAAGTGTCTGTTTGGGTATGAGAATGGGTTTGCGAGTGGTTTTGTGGGTGCATTAGTGGGTGTGTGAGTTTCTGTGTGGCTCTATGAGTGGGTCTGTTAGTGTCTGCATAATTCTGTGAGTGGGTATGTAACTGCCTGTGTGACCCTGTAAGGGCCTGTAAATGGGTATGTAAGTGGATACATTGGCCTTTGTTTAGGTGTGTGAGTACCTGTATGGGTATATGAGTGTCTCCGAGTGCCTGCATAGGTCTGTGAGTGGGTTTATAAGTGGGTCTGTGTGTGCCTCTCTGGGTCTGTGAGTGGGTGTGTAAGTACCTGCATGAGTCTGTGAGTGGGTGTGTGAGTGCCTGTGTGAGACTCTGAGTGGGTGTGAAAGTGCCAGTATAGAACTGTGAATGGGTGTGTGAGTGTGTGTGTGGAACTGAGAATGGATGTGAGAGTGCCTCTGTGGGTCTGTAAGTAGATGTATAAGTGGATGCTTGGGTCTATGAGTGGGTCTGCAAGTACCTGTGCGGGTGTGTGAGTAGGTCTGTCAGTGCCTTCATGGATTTCTGAGTGGGTGCCTGTATGGCTCTGTCAGTCTGTCTGTGAGTGCCTTTCTGTTTCTGTCAGTGGGTGTGAGAGTGCATGTGTGCGTTTGTGAGTGTGTGTGTGAGTGGTTGTGTGGGTCTGTATGTGGGGATGTGAGTGCCTATATGGGTGTGTGAGTGGGTCTCTGAGTGCCTTATGAGTCTGTGATTGGGTGTGTGAGTACCTGTATGGCTCAGTGACTGGGTCTGTGAGTACCTGTGTTGGTTTGTGAATGGGTCTGTCAGTGCCTGCACAGGTATGTGAGTGGGCGTATGAGATCTGCGAGTGTGTTTGTGAGTGTCTGTATGGGTCTCTGAGTTGGTATGAGAGTGTTTTTGTGGGTGTGTGAGTGGCTGTGTGGGTCTGTGAGTGGGTATGAGACTGCCAGTGTGGGTCTGTGAGTGGCTGTGTGGGTTTGTGAGTGGGTGGGTTTAAAAGTGCCTGTGTGGGTCTGTGAGTGGGTGTGTGAGTGGCTGTGTGGGTCTGTCAGTAGGTGTGTGAGTGCCTGAGTGGGTCTGTGAGTAAGTGTGTGAGTGCCTGCATGGGTATGTGAGTGGTTCTGTGAGTGCTGCATGGGTCTGTGAGCACCTGTGTGGGTCTGTGAGTGGTTGTGTAAGTACCTGTGTGGGCCTGTGAGTGGGTCTGTGTGTACCTCCACGGCTCTGCGAGTGGGTGCATGACTGCCTACATAGGTCTGTGAGTGGGTATGTGACTGCTTGTGCGGGTCTGTAAATGGGTGTGAGAGTGCCTGTGTGGGTGTCTGAGTGGGTCGTTTTTTTCAAACTGCATCAAGATTCACAAATACATTGTGGATTCACACAGAGGGGCCACGCTGAGCCTCGCAGTGGATCTGTGAATTACCAAACTGGAAAAAAAGTTTAAACTTAATCTTGTACCCAACATAGGTCCCTCTGACACTCCTCTAAAACACCCATGGAGTTAGGGTACCTCTACCCTGACCTCTTTAATCATTTTGCAGATACATTTTAAGACTCCAGGACCGTTCCCCGATACTTAGAATGGCAACCACAACCTCCCGGTCAGGTTGTCGTCAGCCAATCATGGCTGTGGCTCCCCCGCATCCCTAGCTATACAAATTTGTTTTTCCTTTAATGACTCTGCAACTACTGAACAGATTTACATGAAATCACAAAAGAGGCTCTTTCTGGACGAAAAACTAACTCGCTGCCAAATTTGGTGTAATTCTGCCCAACAGTTTGGGCTGTAGTCGTGTTCAAAATCCCTATGGGAAATGGTATGAGAATTTGACATTTTTTGAACCCCACCTTTTTTGGCCTCCACTTGACAGATCACTCTGCAACTTTGCATGCAGAACTAAATAAAGCGGGCCACTTTTTTAGGAACATTTTGTGATGCTTCGTCAAACGGCGCCAAAGTTATAAGCAAACAAAAAACGCTTTTCATATGGATATATATATATATATATATGTATATGAAATAACCACAGTCCTTACTGCCACGTCCTCAGCAGCAGCAAAAAGCAGGTACGGACCACAGCATGGAGTTAGAAAATAACGTCCTTTTTATTGCCAAGTAAAGTGCTTTCAAAAATAAATCAAGCAAGTGCCCCTGCCTGACGCGTTTCGACCGCGTTGCCGCGGTCTTGATCACATATATATATATCAGTAGGTAGTTATAGTTAGGACCATGTTTCCATAGGAAAAGTGTTTTTTGACTTGCCTATATCTTTGGTGCAAGATTGACGAATCTCCACAATTTAAAAAAAAAATGTACTGGTCATTCTAGTTGTGTATGGAAAGTTTCGGGGTGATCCATCAAGCGTGGGCCGAGAAAAAGAAAAAAGAGGGGGGGTCAAACAAACATGACTACAGCCCGAGCAGAGGGATGGAATTACACCAAATTTGGCAAAAAGGTAGATCTTGGTCCACAAAGCACACTTTTTGTTATTTGGTGTAAATCCATTCAGTAGTTTTTGAGAAATTAATTGAAAACCAAATTTGTATATCTAGGGAAATGGATTCTGCGAGGATCCGACAGTCCCATGCTGAAATCTGATTCGCTGCGAACACTTCAAACAGGACGTGTTGGCAGCCATTATTTTTTTTTAAATGTAAAAAGAAAAGGGAGAAAGGTAGGAATACCCTGACCCCCTAGCTCTGGTCCTGGGGTCAAAGTTTGTTGTTAAATCGTGATGAAGTTGTGAATCTACAGTAAAAATAATTTAGAAAAAGAATCGTGGGCTCCTGTGCTTCTCTGAACATTCGTCCGAGTTGGCCAGGCCCTGGGGGCATATATTTTTTTAATAAGGGGAGGAGGGCACGAGGCACCCCTCCCCACAGTCCGACCGCCTCCTCCCTGGGGCTGGCTGAGTATTAAACAACATGGAGGAGGGCCGCGCGGCCTTCCTCCTGAGGCTCTAACAGCCCCAGGTGCCACCACCTCCTAGGGGTTTACAAGAAAAAGGAGGAGGCAGTGTGGACTCTCTCCAGGGGCCCCAATGGCCATGTATGTATATAATAATGGGAGGGGGCCATAGACAGCCCGAGGACCACCACCTACCCGGGGCTGGCCCATGCATTCTAAAGAAGGGGGGCTGACAGCTCCCGCCAAGCAAGAGCCAACAGAACTCTGCTTCCAACAAGTGGCAGTTGTCAAACCACTCCCGCTTGTTGGAAGCAGAGTTTTCATCTGTTTTCCTGCCCACTCTCATGGGGGCAGGGTAACAGTTGAAACGGTTGTTCGCGCATGCAGGGGGCTGCATATTTAGCAGCTCCCTGTGTGCAGGAGCAATGCCGGCTCTCTCAGGAGACGGGGAGCCGGCTGGGACCGCGGGGGCCTTGAGGCTCTCCTGTCATGCCCATCATAGCACACTGGGTGTCCTGGGTAGGCTCCAGGGCACCAAAGAAGACATGGCTGAGGCCTGGGGGATGGGGTCCCTGGGGCCGAAATCGGCCAAGGGAGGGGGGCGTGCAGCCACTCTCCCCATGGAATTTTGGCTGGGCCCCATGGGATGGTGTCCTCCCAGGGAGGGGGGCCAAGCATCCCCCTTCCAATTACAGAAGAGGGCAAAACAGGGCAGAAAAATGAGAGGGCAGAAAAACGAGCAAAAAAGGCAAACTGGAGGGCAGAAAAATGAGCAGAAAAGGCAAAACAGAGGGCAGAAAAATGAGCAGAAAAAGAAAAACAGAGAGCAGAAAAATGAGCAGAAAAAGGCAAAAAAGATCCCACACTCACTGACAGACCCATTGAGACACTCATGCACCCACTCACAAACCCACTCAGACACTCACACAGCCACTCAAAGATCTACTCAGAGACTCATGCACCCACTCACAGGCCCACTCAGAAACTCACGCACCCACTTACAGACCCACTCAGACACTCATGCACTCACTCACAGACTGAATCACACACTCATAGAGGTACCTGCAAACCCCCTCACACACTTTGACACACACTCACAGACCCACTGAGACACTCACGTACCCACTGAAAAACTCACGTACCCACTCAATCAGAATCTCACACACCCACTCACACACCAGAGAGATACTAATACAGCCACTCGCAGACCCACTCAAACACTCACACACCCACTGAGACACTCATGCACTCACTCTCAAAGGTTACAGGTTATAGTTAGGAAGTAAAAAAATTTAAACATAGAAATTCACAAGAAATCAAAGGCTACAGGGACATTATAGTTAGGAAATAACATTAAAAAAACCTTAGAACACAAAACCAAAGGTTAGAGGGACGTTATAGTTAGGCTCAGATTTCACTCATACAAAAGCATTGAAATTCAGCAGTTATAGTTACCTGAGCTAACTATAACTTACACCCCTGCAATGTACTGCTTATGACCTCACATATTAATTCACTCATGGCATGATTAGTGACATCACAGCACCACTGTATATACATATATTTCCAAAAATAAATAAATAAATAAAATAATATATATATATATATATATATATATATATATATATATATCCAAACGAACATCCTACTCCAACAAGGAAGAGGCACGTACTCAAGGTAAGTCAGGATAAAGCGTATTTATTTTGCAGGTCTCCTCGATCCTCGCAGTAGAAGAGATACGCGTTTCGGCTGCGTAGCAGCCTTTATCAATCTAATTCGCGCCATGCATAATTCAAGTTTAAATAGCCAACAACACCAAGGCATAAACATAGAAAATGGACTTTAGCTGTTGCAACACACCACAAAATTGCAGCAATAATGTTGTGTTTGATCCAAATACATTGTAAAATAACCCATTATTATGCTTGACAAAGCTAAAATATCGGCATGCTTCACATTACACATAATATCACAAAAAATTCAAAGCATATTGGGCCTGTTGGTGAATGCACAGATACAATGTGTCAAATGTCGAAAAATAGAGACATTTTAACATCACAAGCCAAGGTATTATAAATTGCACATTGTGGCGCCAAAGCTCTACAACATTCTGCCCTTCAGATCGACATAAAATGTGAATGCAATCAATGAATCAAAACGTGCTGCGTGAACACTATGGAAGCAGACTTAATTGCCTAAAAGAAACTGTCATTACCTAAAGAAAAAACGGGACAAAATTCAAACATGATTTCTCAAGTTACTGTTAAACCAAAAACCACAGGAAAATAATTCGATGTTAGTGTCGGTGTTATCACCACGGAGCTTAGATAACACACAAATATATGTATGTCCAACATGAATGTCAGCATCCGGGTAACCATAGCTCCACTCGACAGGACTTCAAGGCCCACAATCCTCTTTAGCGGCCATGCGAATACCTGAGTCCGTGCATATCAACTGTGTTCCAGTTTAAATTGCAAATGTAACGAGAATGTATTGTTCTGTAACGGAAATAGTCATAAAGGTTTCACAAGTTTGTTACGTAAAAAATGTGCTCAATGTCACCATAAGTCCGCAGCACCAATTATTACTGTGTGAAGGACACACAAAACGGGGTCGGAGGAGACCGGTTAATGTAAATATATTATGCCAAAACAAAACCTCACCGCTTTTACTTCTGCATCCACGGTGCCCAGACACCAAAGGGCGCCAGTATTCTGGGCAAGGCATTTCTAGCTGAGTATATATATATAGAGAGAGAGAAAGCGAGATAGAGGTAATCTTATATTTACTTTTCCTCTTGACTCCACATTTTCTTGCTTTGACAATACATCATCAAGGTACGTAGATACGGATTTAAGTATAGTAAATCTATATATGCTTACTTATATATACTTACATTCAAGATTTTGTGGCAGTTGATGTTCTGGATATGATATTGTTGTAGGATCATACTTGGACAGTATGCCCCCTCCTAAAGAACAAATAAAAGCCCTGGAGTCTGGCTTGATCACAAGCTAGATATGAAGGAACAATCCCGGAAGGTAGCAGGAACCTGTTATGGACTGCTTAGGATGGTTAGGAAAATTCTTCCCCTGCTGCCATTTAAGGCAAGGAAGCTGCTGGTCCAAGCTTTAATCCTTTCTCGTCTGGACTATGCAAATGCCTTGTATCTGGGCTCCCCATGTTCAACGATATAAAAGCTCCAGACTGTGCAGAACTGTGCAGCTAGACTCCTCCTACAGATCCCTCACAGAGAATCTGCACGAGCATCTATTGCCGCACTTCACTGGCTCCCAGTTGCGGAGAGGATCCAGTTCAAGTCCCTATGCATTACTCACAAGATTCTTGCCTCCAAGTGTCCTCCTATTCTGCAGTCCATTGTTACTCCACACTGTCCTAGCAGAGCCTTGCGCTCTGGAAATAAACGTTTGGCGGTAGTCCCCAGAATATATAGGTCTAGGAGTGGTGGTAGACAATTCTCCTATATAGCCTCCAAGAGCTGGAATGCCCTTCCAAATCACATTCGCTTGGAGGACGATTATATGTCCTTTCGTAGACAACTGAAAACATTCTTGTTCCCGGTTGTTTAAACCCGGTTTATCTGAGTTGGCTCTATTCCTAGCGCTGGGAGGCCTTCTGGTAGCCATGCGCTCTATAAATGCCAATTCATTCATTCATTCATTCATTATGCTGTCAGTACATTGAATTTGAGCTTGCTATGATAGGCTGCCTCCTGGAGGAAAGACTCCACATCCTATACAACACTTATGTACTTAGTAAGACATTTTGCCAGTTCTGTCCTCTTTACAGGCCATTTTTACCATAACCCCTGTAGTGGGATGAATGGGCGTACAATTTAATTCATTTAAAACATCAGTATACACTTTTGTATGCCACTTTTTCTTGGTTCTGTGTTGATCGCTGACAAACCAACAGCACCAACCTGAGCGTTTTATTTCCACTGGGAACGGAAGGTTCCAGAACACCTCACACTCTCTTCTCCTCAGAGCTTTGTATTTGCTCCTCTCCACGGATTAATTGATGAAATTAGGCCATGCAATAGCCATCTCAGTTCGCAACGTTGCACAGTTTGTCCTCTGTCCCTGAGCTTCCCCTTTTTGCAGGGTAATATTGTGCCGCTCTTCTTTGAAGGAGGAAATACAAATAACCTGGGAAATTATTCTCCAATTTCCCACTTATTTGTGTGTTTCTGTTGCATGAATGAGTCGATTCGATTTTAGAGCTTTTATTCGGTTAAATAAATCAACCATATAAGCAATACAGACATAAAAAGCTCGATCTATAGAAAAAAAAAATATATATATAAAACAGTGGGATAAAAAGCGAGTACATCAAGGTGCGTAAACATGTTAATACAGATACAAAGTGCAAGTGCATAAATCACATGAAGGTCCAAACATTTACTAGATCATATATTATCCCAATTCAAAAGTGCAAATGCATATAATTACATATAAATAAATTCATTTATAATACCCTTAAAACACACAATCAGATATCAATAATCATAGATTTCCTAACACTAATAGATTTCAGGAGAAAAGTAGCTAAATAAAAGCATAATCGTGGGTCATCCAATCTAAAAAGCAGGTTCAAGGCATCTGTAGTGGATCTTATATTGTAATATAGAAAAAAAGGTTTTAAATAAAATCTCCTAAGATGAGAATAAAATAGACAGAATAATAACATATGGCAGCAGCTTTGTCTTGAGACTCCATCACATGGGCATACATGAACAGAACACTGTTTCATAATTGGGAAATGAACAAGATGATGTACGATACCCAATCTTAAGCGTGTCAGCACAAATCGATGTGAAACTCTAGTCACTGCTGATAAATAACTTTGAAAACCCTGTTTAAGATCCAATTGCGAATAAAAGAGGAAAGTTGATTGATTCTTGATAACACAAGAACGAGCCTCTATTTTATTTGCTAACATGGTTAATTTTATCTCAGCTCTAGCAACAGAAAGAGTACACTCAGGATCCGTTCTGATGTCACAATTGAATAAAGATTTAAACCAATAAATAATATAATTAAGCCAGGGTATTTTTAAACAATTCTCCAAATTGAGGCAGTCCCGTATGATAGATTGAGTAAATAATGTTTCCTCTTTTGACCATATAGATTTCCATAATAAAAGGGGTCGTGTTGAGGCCAGATCTGAAATATATCTAATGCCTCACCTCACGGTGGAGCAATTCCGTAGAGGCAGATGAGGGGGCACAAAGTAAGCGTTTTAAAAACGAATTTTCAGCTTGTTGTAATAAATTACCTTGAAAATGACCCCAAACACCTGCCCCATAAAGAGCTGCGGTAACGCATCGTATCTCATAGAATCTAAACTTGAACTGGCGCAGTGGGAGACGACTAATGTGGACACAGCTCACCTTGACGAAAGTGTGACTATAGGGAGTTGTCCTCGCTCCCCCGCCAGTTCAAGTTTAGATTTTATATGAACTCGGTTCCATTTTGGAGAGCAAGGTGCTCTACCTTAAAGTGTTCAGAGAAAGTTACTCAGCAAAGTCGGTTTCCCTCCATCACTGACTAAAGGTGGTAGGGTGAGTACCTTTGGGGTCATTCAATAGTGAAGTCCTAATGAAAGCCGGGCTATTTGACTTCTCCGGCTGAAACATGTTGACATTTTGTGCATAGTGGAGGGGGTGGTAACTCATCACAGGTTTACCACACCACCATCCACAGGTCCGGGTGTGACCGTTTAGTTATTCTGGACAGGGTACCCGATATTAAAATGAGATTAGGGATTCCCCGTAGCCAGTTTTAAATTCACTATTTATGCTTGTATTTTCACTAGTGATCCCCACGTCTTCTTGCCACTTCTTATGTTGTGTTGTATTGTCTTCCCCTTCCCTATTGCTCCAGCCCCAGCGTTGGTCGGCGCGGGGTGTGTTAGCAGCCCTATGATGAAGCATGACACAGATTTCTGTGTGTGAGGGCAGTTTTAACATCTATGTGTGATTCCCCGAATAATATTTTGTAAATCTGCATTCATTCATTTTTTATACAGTCCCTCTTCTACGTAGTGTTTTCACTGTAAACAGGTTCCCAAACTTGTAATATGTTATTTCAAATGTCATTTTTTTCTACTTAACTTGCTGTCAAGTGCTTTTAAATACTCGCAAAATTAAGCAGATTAAGGAACTCAGGGACACAGCAAATAAGCAATCTGACTAGATTCAAACAATTTAGGCCATCTTGGAATGCCTGTTTTCAAATTTAAGTCAAAAACAACATCTTACATTTGGCAACTCATGGGCCGATTCACAAAGCCATGTAAGAGCACACAAAATAGCTCTCTTTCAGTACTCTTTTACATATTCTTACATGCCTTTGTGAATTGACCCAAAAACATCTTAAAATGAGATGGAAATAAGAATATTCATCTACAATTAGTACAAATAGAAAGGACTTTGTCCTCTCTGCAATTTTACTAACAGTAAGCTAGACGATTTTCGACCACTATACAGTCATGTAGGAGTATGTAAAATAGTACTTCTGTAGTACCACATCACGTAATCATAAATGCTTTTGTGAATTAGCCACTGTCTTTGGACCTTCGTAATCACCAGATAACTGCATATAACATCGACTCAGCCTCAGCGATTGCTATACTTTTCTCTGGCCCTCTAACAATGCATCTCAACCATAGATTCATATGAAAACTGTGCTCTGTTACTAAAGGTGGAAAGGCTGGCCTCATGCTCACGTCACTCTATTGGACTCGGGAAAACCCTAAACATTTTGATGACTGATATCAAAAGCGAAAAACTGCCTGGTATTGTTCTTGCAGTCTTGACAATATCTTAGAAAATCGTAGACGAAAACTAGAAAGCAAACATTTTATTGAGGTAGAGGCAAAACAGCCTTAAGACATTTAGATACAACTTTTTTGTTTTACGTGAAAGGAAACACGTGGTGAATCATCATGACTTTCAATATGAGTGCACCAAGGCGACCTTTCCCAGAGCAGAGACATAAAGCGCAGAGAAGACCCAAGTCTGTTGTGGCTCATCCCTGGACTGGAAATGGAATAACTATTCGCGTCTGAAACTGCTAGGAGTCCGCAAGGCTTCTCTCTAAAGGCCCGGATTACAGGTGAGTTAACTTCCGGTTCCTCCGCGGTATCGGAATTTCGAGCTTTGTGCTTTCCTCACATTAATATCAGAAGGTCAAACTTGCCGGTGGATAACTTATTGTAAAAACCGATATATGAGGGATCCATTGCACAAAGCACAAATTCCTTATATATTTCCAAATAATAAGTATTTAGGCGGCCTGGTAAATATCGCACCCTGTAGTGTCAGTATATACTGGGTAAAGTAAATACCTCTCGCTTCCCCCATATGTAACTTTCTCTTTGAAAAGTGCAAAAAGGCTTAACGAAATTAAAATCTATCAAATTATAGATGACGTGTAACTCCTACACCTTGTAGTCATCTGCCTTATGTAACTTTTCCTATACGGTGATTTACACACGTATGATTGATTGTCTTCATGTATTGTGTGTGATGCAAAGTGCTCTGACACCCTACACTGGTATGAGTGGCGCTATATAACTAATAAAATGCATCTGAAATGCATCTGAAAGAGAGTTATGGAGACTTGAGGGGTACTCTTGAAAGGTGGTGGTGAGGGAATCCGTGGTGGAGGTGGTCCGTTAGGGCCAGTCCGGCCATGCAGACTTTGACCCAGAGCAAGACAGAGAAAAACACAAAAGGAGGAAAGAAGGAGGTAGAGCAACATGGAAAAACTGACAAAGAAAGAAAACGGATGAAAAAGCACCTAAAAGAGTGAGCTAAAGAGACAAGGAGTATCTGGTGGTCGATTAAAGAGTAAGACCTCCGACCCTCGGTCTAGGTCCACTCTCTCCCCACTGCTCCGCTGTGCCGTCTCTTGCCTCCAGACCCCGACCTCCTCCTTGGGAGTTTCGAGGCTGCTGCCCGCTCCTGCGCCTGCTGCCCGCTCCAACTGGGACCAGACTGCCTCCAACCACCGTAACCTTTCTCAGACGCTTTTTTTCTTAATTTTTTTCCCTGTTGTGCCACTGTTATTGTGCCCATCTGTGTCTTGCTCTAATTCCACCACTGTTTTTATTTTCTCGTGCCTGTCTGTTCCTTTTGCCTTTCGCCGCTGCTGCCCCTGCGGCCCCTCCCCCCCGGAATTCCCCCCTGGAATTTCCCCTCCGGAATTCTCCCCTGGAATTCCCCTGCTCCCGCCTCCCAGCCTCTCCTCCCTCCCACCTCCCCTACTTAATGGCGGCCGCTGCGCGGTTGCGCCGCCGGCGCGCCGAAGGCGCACCAAAGCCAAGCCCGTCTGCGCCCGTCCATGACCCGACCGCAGCCAGCGCCAGGAACCCTGGCCCTCCCACTACCCATCGCTACGACACCACCACCCTCCTCGCACTCAACCCTGGAAGACTTAGAGAATGCCAACAGGCCTCGCCGAACACGACCCACGGCCAGTTTTCCTGCCTCCACTGCCGCCAGACCCTCACCGCCACCCCGGCCTCCAACACCGCCGACGCCAGCCCAGGCGACACCCTAAAATGCATCCTCCTCAATGTACGCTCCGTACACAAACACGCCATGGAAATCTGGAACCTACTCGACTCTCTTTCGCCCGACATCGCCTTCTTCACAGAGACCTGGACCAACGCATCCTCCGCCCCCGACATCAGCACCGCCATCCCAGACGGATACAAGATCCAGAGGAAAGACCGCCCCAACCACCCAGGAGGGGGCCCGCCATCGCCCACAAGAGCACCCTCCGCCTCACCACCTCCAGCGAAACCTTCCCCTCCGCCGAACACCTGCACTTCAAGATCCAGACCACCCCCAAAGCCACACTCCGAGGAACCCTCGTCTACAGACCCCCGGCCCCCGAACACCCTTCGCCGCCACCATCACCTACTTCATCGCACCCCACGCGATCGCCTCAACAAACTACATACTCATTGGAGACCTGAACTTCCACCTCGACAACCCCAGCGACCCCAACTCCACTATCCTTCGTGACAACCTCGCCAGCATCGGACTTAAACAACTCGTCAACACACCGACCCACAGATCAGGACACACCCTCGACCCCATCTTCACGGCAGGAAACAGCGTCCATTTCAGCCACACAACGCAGCCGACATGGACCGACCACCACTGCGTACACTTCGCCATCAACAAACCCAAGGCACCCAAACCAGCCCCACGCCCACCACGAAGGAACTGGAGCAAGGTTACCGACGAGCAACTTAACTCCACCCTCAACCGAGACAACCACACCTGGGCACCCGATGCAAACAGCGCAAACGGCGCAGCCAGAGAACTCCACACCTGGATCTCCAACTGCGCAGATGAGCTCGCCCCGCTACGCAACCCCGACAGACAACGCCCCAGGAAAGCCGCCTGGTTCACAACCGCTCTCCAAGAAGCCAGACGCACCTGCAGACGCCTGGAGAAGAACTGGAGAAACACCAAGACAACCGAAAACCACACCACCTACAAGGACGCCATGACGGACTACCACAACCAGATCAGAGCCACCAAAAGGAACTTCATCCACAACAAAATCCTGGCCAACTCCACCAACTCCAAGGAACTTTTCAGTGTCATTCAAGAATTCACCAACCCACGCAGCGAAGCCACAGACATCACCCCATCCCAAGACCTCTGCGACAAGCTTGGAACCTATTTCCACCTCAAGATCCAAAATCTCTATGACAACTTCATCGACCATCCACCAGGTGCCACAGACGGCCCCCCGCCCCCAGAAACACCAGCCAGCCCACCATCTCCAACTGGACACCGATCACGGCCGAAGACACTGCCTCGACCATGAAAAGCATCCACTCGGGGCCCCCACCGACCCCTGCCCCCCTCACATCTACCACAGAGCCGTGGCCGCCATTGCACCCGAACTACAACGCACCATCAACACCACCTTCAAAACAGGCACCTTCCCAGACGACTGGAAGCGTGCAGAAGTCAGACCCCTGCTCAAGAAGCCCACAGCTGACCCCACCGACCTCAAGAACTATCGGCCCATCTCGCTCCTCCCCTTCGCAGCCAAAGTTGCAGAGAAAACAGTCAACAGGAAACTGACACGATTCATTGAAGAAAACGCCATCCTCGACCCGTCCCAATCCGGATTCCGAAGCAACTACAGCACAGAGACCGCCCTACTCGCCGCCACAGACGACATCCGCACCCTCCTGGACCAAGGCCACTCCGCAGCCCTCATCCTACTCGACCTATCAGCGGCCTTCGACACCGTCTCCCATCGCACACTAGTCGTCAGACTACATGACGCAGGCATACAAGAAACAGCCCTGGACTGGATCCGATCATTCCTCACCGGAAAAAGCCAAAGGATCAGACTCCCACCCTTCCTCTCTGACCCCACGAAAATCACCTGCGGAGTCCCACAGGGTTCATCACTGAGCCCCACCCTCTTCAACATTTACATGGCCCCCTCGCAGCCATCGTCCGACAACACGGCCTCAACATCGTATCCTACGCCGACGACACCCAGCTCATCCTTTCCCTCACCAAAGACCCCACCACTGCCAAACTCAACTTCCAGAAAGGAATGCAAGACGTCGCAGTCTGGATGACCAACAGCTGCCTGAAGCTCAACGCCGAGAAGACAGAAGTCCTCGTCCTTGGTACCACCCCTTCGGCATGGGACAGCACCTGGTGGCCGACCGCCCTCGGAAGCCCACCTACCCCGTCAGACCACGCCAAGAACCTCGGCATCGTACTCGACTCATCACTCTCCATGAACCGACAGGTCAACGCCGTCACCTCCAGCTGCTTCATCACCCTCCGCATCCTCCGCAAGACCTTCAAGTGGATCCCCCGAGTCAAGGAAGACAGTCACCCACGTACTCATCACCAGCAGACTGGACTATGGAAACGCACTCTACGCCGGCATCAACAAGCCCCTACTCCGCAAACTCCAGACAGTACAGAACACCGCCGCCAGACTCGTCCTCGGCATCCCCGACACGAACACATCAGCCAACACCTACGAAGTCTCCACTGGCTCCACGTGGAGAAAAGAGTCACTTTCAAAATCCTCACTCACGCCTACAAATGCCTACACAACAACGGACCCAAAACCTCAACAACAGAATCGACTTCCACGTACCCAAAAGAAACCTCCGATCTTCCAACCTCGCACTGGCCGAAACCCCGCGCATCCACAGAGCCAGAGCAGGCGGAAGATCCTTCTCTCACATTGCAGCCAAGACCTGGAACGAGCTACCGGCAGACATCAGACGCGCCCCCTCCCTGAACACCTTCAGGAAGACCCTCAAGACCTGGCTCTTCGGCTAAACAGATCTGCGGACTCCCCCCTCAGCGCCTTGAGACCCTCACGGGTGAGTAGCGCGCTTACAATTCCCTGATTGATTGATTAAAGAGACGGGGTGAAATCAAGACTATTTGGCCTTGGTATTCGGTACGACTGACACTCCTTAGTGCCACATGTGGACATCCCAGCAAAACTTTGGCCCATGGCACTTGTTATTTTACAAATTAGCCACTGGCATGTCATAAGGTGGGGGCTCTGCTTTCCAGGCAATCAATGGTAGAGCAAGCACAGGTTGGGGGGTCACAGGATGTGGATCCAGCAGTCACACTCAGTAGGGGGCAAGCTTATCTCCATCCAACCCATACACAGAGATCTCAAGTTCTTTTTCAGAACTGGTTTTAGTTTGTTTATTGTCTTCAGGCAGGACTGTGGACTGAAGGTTTGTTACAACTTGAAACCAGATGGATAAGAAACTGCTACTGGTTTCCCGAGTCACTGTATTGTGGATGATCCTGAGACAGTGAAGTCAGAATTCCCTTATTGTGTACAAGCCAAACACTTTTTTGTATCATAATAAATATGCCCTTTTAGAGAATACAAGTCAGTTTACTTATGATTTCTGTGAACACTACACTTGAGTTTGAAAACAAAATAGAGAGCGAGCCTAGCCAAAGGCAGTGGAGTGCTAGATAGGGTCAAAGGCAAGGATAAAGTCAATGAGAGATAGGAGAGGTAGCTTATTTATAGTCTGTTACTGCATCATGATGTAGTCTTCTTTAATGAGGTGCATCCTCAACTCTTTTCTGAATTGGAGCAGGGTTAGGCGGTCCTAATAGAGACAGGAATGTTGTTCCAGATCCTGGGTGCACAAAGGGAAAAAGTTGGTTGCCTTGTGTTTTTTCTTTTGTACACTTCTTTGGCGCTATGTTACACAACACACAGCCCACAACATACATGCAGGGGGAGTGAAAGGCCCCACTTTCAAGGTAAAAGTGGATTTAACCATAGGGACCTGTAGGTCTTCTCATTAGAGACAGAGTTAAAAAAATAAACCTTTACTTATTTGTTCAGAAAGTCAACTTCTCCTGCAATTGGAAAACGTAAGGAATGACCTTATAGATCCAGTATCACAAAATAAATGTTTGTAGGTTTGTAATACCTGTTGGTTTGCCAGATTGATAGAAAGCACTTAACAAAACAAGCGGGTGTCCATAATTTTTAGAATTCATGTTTCACATGTAGTGTTGGTACCATTGGGTCTGTGTTTTTCTGATTTCCTGTCTGTGCAGCCCTCCCTCATCTAAATATTTGGGTTAATGCCAGGGTTCTCCTTTTAATTCACTTGTATGATTATTGGAGGATTTCCTTTAGTAGTGAAAGAGAGCTACTGAGTAATCAAGGTCAGTATAAGCAACTATGAATAGGTAAAAAATGAGCTTCGATGTCTATTTAAATAATGGTTGTCCAACATAGATCAAGTATTGCTGGATCAACGTCGCTCAACGCCATGTTTTTAGGATAAAGGTTGCATAAGTTAACATACAAAGAATCTGAATGAGTGGTTACCTTGAGGATCCATCCCTTGTGGACCTATGCTGAATTCTCCTGTTGAAAGGTAGCAATGATAACTATTGGATTTCCAATGGGGCTTCATGTCCAGTTAGAAGAAGACTGTCATGACCCCCATGTCACAATGAGATCCACACCCAATACAATGCGCTTGTTGTGACCCACAGGTCACAAGGACTTTCAAGTCAAGTGAACTTCGCAATCAAGACACACAGGTCACACATGTCAAGATGAAGCTGGCCATAATGACAGTCTACCCATGAGGTTGCTTATCTAGGCAACTATCGTCGTTATTTCGCAATTTTGGTCCAGTTTAAGACTGCAGTCAGGGACTACAGGGTCCTGCATTGTATAGGCCCATACTCCCAGTTGGTTGTACTCTCTGTGCTAGATTTGAGTAAGTGCTTTGCTTGATGTATCTTGCACCCCAAGTCCCGGAACCAGACCTAGGCATGGTGAAGTGATATGTCAGAATACTGACAACAAAAATATTGCCACAATATTTTGACCTTGTGTTTATTGGGAGAGTTGTTTCCCTATGTAAACTTATCATTACATGCAATCTGTGAGTCAGTAAAACTGTTTTTCTAATGTCAATTGTGCTGTACTATGGTAATAAACTCGAATTTGTCCGTTGGTGATAAAAGTCTGAATGTGCGTTTATTAGCACATATACTTTAAATAACACATGTTATTTCTGTCAATTATACTAATAAACACATATTTTCATGTTTATCACTACACTGCAAAGGCCAAGATCTAGTTTATAGCTACAGTAAAGTGAAATTAAGAAACTGACATGAGCAAAATACCTTTTTCCTGCATTGCATGTCACAATTACTTTACACATGGAAACAACTCTCCTAATAGTCATGAGTTGTCTTTAAAGTGATTTTACCTTTTTGTAAATATTTGTATTTTGGTTTTGGTAAAAATACATTCTAGCAAAACAAATGTATGACAAAATGAAATTCCATAAACCGAATATGTAGTTATGCAGAGTGCTACATACCATTTACAATCATTGTTGAGGGAGGAGAGGGGCATTGTGACCCACTCGAGGCTGTTCTTCTGATAAGGCATGGCAGCTCCCTACACCCAAAGAATGTAGTTATACATGAGTCAGAGAGCCCATATAAAGAGCATTTTTTGTTTTGCTAATAACGTTTGTGCCATTTTTTGAATCTTCACGAAATTTTCTAAAAAGAAAATTCTGCCACTCCAACTCCTTCATGGAAAGTTAGACCGTGATTCAGAGAAAATGGTTGAACATAGTTACCCCAAGCAGAAAGCCAGATCTTTACTCAGAAAGTTTTTGGTGCAAATCAGTTCAGTAGTTTTTGAGAAATGAAGGTTCAAAATGTATGGATAGATTGACAGGCGGTCCTGCGGGAATCACTCAGGATTACATATAAAAAAATAAAGCATTCCAATTGACTAAAGATGTATTTTTTCCTGTCGGCTGTCTTGAATCGGTTCTGCAGGAGTACACACTGTGATTGGCTAGCCGCAACAAGAAGAAAAATGTTGCACCCACCATTACAGGACTCGGGGACTCGATCCCTGTGTCCTGAAAATTAAAAACAAAAATGGTATAAGGGGGCAGAGTAGGGGTACCCTGACCCCTGAACCTTGTGGGGGGGGATCTCAGTGTGGTCACATTTGATCCGGGCCTCCCCCACCCACCAGGGTCAAATGTAAAAAGAACTTTAAAAGGCCGAATGGAGTTGGCAGAAAATTTATCATAATAAGATATTAAATATAACTTGCAACTCTGTGATGCATTGCTTATAACCTCACATATTACTTCACTGATGACATCCGAAATCTATGGTGGTGCAAGTTATACTGATGTCAGTTACATAAAGAGGGGGAATTTCAGTGTTTTTTGTTTTTAAACAGTAGTACTTTTTCAGTGAATCACTATGATTTTTTTTTACTTAAGTTAAAATCTTGCTACCTTCCTCATGTATAACTCCATCTTAACCTTTGTTCTTTTCAGTGAATACATAATATATATATATATATATATATATATGTTAAAGTGAGTCATATTTCAGGCTCAAATGTGAAAAACCTCTGAAATTTGCAAGTTATGTTTAGGTTTAGGAACACACACCATGTAACTCAAGGTCAACAGCCATTTTGTTCTTGAGTTAACAGCTTTTTTCATTTCTTTGCCTTTACCAAGTATATATTTTGTTCATGGCAGCAGACTGAGAGTTATGTTGTGAGTGGTGTGCATCCCTAACCATAAATCGTGAATGTCTGTGGTTTTCCGTGTTTGAGCCTTGAACATAACTCATGTTGTAACTGTGTTTTTTACAGTGAATAATAATTGTTTTTTTCTATGATTTGTTTATTTTTCAACCCCTGCTACATATGGCCTGTGGCAGTTGAGGTTGAACACAGAGCCTGACCTGTGGCCAAGCCCTGCACCCAACAACCTGTGGCTACCAAACCATGCTGTCTTTGCCTGTGCACAGCAGAGGTTGGCCGTTGCTCACTGGGGTTTGGGCTCAGGGCACTGCCTGTGGCCAGGCCCTTTGTCCTAGCTCCTGCCGTCTAAGAAAAGCCAGACAATTTTTTACTGCTTACCTTTGCTTGTGCTTTTTTTTAACAGAGGCTTGAGTTAGAAGTGACTCTTGAGTGAGACACAAAATGGTAGTTGTTACCTAGGATCTGAAATGTCCACTCGCGAGTGGGCTCTGACTCGAAAGTAGTGCCCTGAAAATGGCACCTGTTTTTCTCAATTGCTGTGGATTTTCTTTACATCTAGGTACCCAGGACCTCTGCCCTGGGGTCGACCACCCATACCTATGTAAAAAGAAATTGCAGATTGAACTTGAAGTCACAGCTGACATGCAAGTTTTAATATTGCTGAAAAAAATATTGAGGCCTAATCCAGCAAATAATATTGTCTTAATTTGTATCTATCTATCTATCTATCTATCTATCTATCTATCTATCTATCTATCTATCTATCCATCTATCCATCTATCCATCTATCCATCTATCCATCTATCCATCTATCCATCTATCCATCTATCCATCTATCCATCTATCCATCTATCCATCCACCCACTCAAAAGCTCATGCATCCATTCACAGACCTACTCAGACATTCATGCACCCACTCAAAAGCTCATGCATCCATTCACAGACCTACTCAGACATTCATGCACCCACTCACAGACCCACTCAGAGATTCATGCACCCATTCATGGACCGCTCAGACACTCACAGCCCACACAGGGACTCATGCACCCACTTACACACCCACTCAGACACTCATGCACTCACTCACAAATGAACTCATATTCTCATGTACCCACTAACAGACCCACTCAGACACTCACTCACAGACCCACTCAGACAGTCATGCACCTGCTCATAGACTCACTCACAGACTCATGCACCCACTCTCAGACCCACTCAGACACTTACAAACCAACTCCCAGATTCACTCAGAGACTCATGCACCCACTCAGAGACTTATGTACCCACTCACACACTGACTCAGACACCCAAGCACCCAGTCACAGACTCACTCAGAGACTCATGCACCCACTTACACACCCACTCAGATACTCATACACTGACTCACAGACCCACTCACACATCCTCATGCACTCTCTCACACATCCACTTAGACACTCATGCACTGACTCAAAGACCCACTGAGAGACTTATGCACCCAGTCACATACCTACTCAGACACTCTTGCACCCACTCAGACTCACTCAGAGACTCATGCGCCCACTCGGAGACCCCACTCAGAGACTTATGTACCCACTCACACACCCACGCAGACACTCACGCACCCAGTCACAGACCCACTCAGAGACTCGTGCACTCACTCACACACCCACTCATATACTCAAGCTCTGACTCGCAGACCCACACAGAGACTCATACACCCAGTAACACACCTACTCAGACACTCACACACCCACTAACAGACTCATGCACCCACTTACACATCCACTCAGAGATGTATGCACCCACTCACAGACCCACTCAGTCTTGTGTACCCACTCACAGATCCACTCAAAGACTCATACACACATTCATGAACCCACTTAGATACTCATGAACCCACTCACAGACCCACTCATAAAGTCACACACCCACTCACACACCCACTCACAAACTTATGCCCACTCACTGGCCCACTCAGATACCCATGCACCCACGGACAGAACCAGTTATATTCTCTCACACCCACTCACAGACCTACTCTGAGACTCATGCACCAACTCACAGATCCACTCAGAGACTCGCACACCCACTCACAGATCCACTCAGAGACTCATGCACTCACTCCCAGACCCACTCAGAGACTCACGCACCCACTCACAGACTCATTCAGACACTCATGCACTCACTCATGGACTGACTCACACCCATGGAGGCACTCACAAACTCACTCAGACACTGTATCATCAGACACTCTCTCACCCATTCACAGACCCACTCAGAAACTCACGCACCCACTCACAAACCCATGCAGCCACCCTCACAGCCACTCTTAGTACCATACAGCTACTCACTCCAACAAAACCACTCACACAACCAGTCACAGATCCATACAGCCACTCACACACCCACTCACTGACCTATGCAGCCACTCACATGCACACTCTCAAACTTTGCAAGTTACATTTAAGAATTAAAATAAAAAACCTTTGAAATTCTCCCCAAAAAAAGTTACAGGGATGCTATAGTTAGGAATTAGCATTAGAAAAAACCTTAGAAATTCACTGAAAAAAACAATGGTTACAGGGACATTATAGTTAGGAATTAGAATTTAAAAAACTTAGAAACTCACTGAAAGAGCTAAAGGGCAGAGGGGCGTTCTAGTTAGGCTCAGATTTCACCCGTACAAATCCATAGAAATGCATCAGTAATAGTTACCTGAGCTAACTATGACTTACGCCCCTGCAGTGCACTGCTTATGACCACATATAATTACATCACTCATGACATGCTCAGTGACATCACTGATGACATCATCCACAGAACCACTCACATACCCATTCACACCCCCATGCAGTCTCTCATATACTCACTCACATTAACACAGAACCATTCACATACCTATTCACATATCCATACAACTTGTCACACACCCACTCACTCATACATGCAATCGCTCACATATTCACTCACTCACCCATACAGCCACTCACACAACCACTCACTCACTAATACAGATACTCATACACCCACTTACTCACCCATACAACAACCTACACAGCCATACAAATACCCGTACAGCTACTCACACACCCAGTTAATCAATCATACAATCACTCAGACAGCCAGTCACTCACCCATATAGCACCTCAACAGACCTATTGGCACACCCATACAACTATTCACACACCCACTCACACACTCTCAGAATCACTTACATACCCATTCACTCATCCCTACAAGCACTCAGATGACCACTCACTCACCCATACAGCCACTCACACACCCACTCAGTTAACCAAACACCCACTCAAACAGCTACTCACTCACCCCTGCAGCTACTTACAGATCCACTCACTCACCCATACAGCCACTCACATAGCCACTCACTCATCCATATAGCTACCCACATACCAACTCATCCACTCATACAGCCACTCACTCACACACTCATTTATTGTTTATTCAATGAATTTCTATGTTTTTAATGGCATTTCCTGACTATAATACCCCTGTAACCACATTTAGCATTTGCTTGTACAGGTTTGTAAGTGGATGTAAGACTGTGTGTGTTTGGATCTGTGAGTGGGTGTGTGATTGCCTGTGTGGGTATGTGAGTGGGTGTGTGAGTATCTCTGTGGATCTGTGAGTAGGTGTGTAGGTCTGTGAGTAGGTCTGTGACTGCCTCTGTGGGTCTGCAAGATGGTGTGTGACTACCTATATGGGTCTGTGAGTGGGTCCGTGAGTACCTGCATAGGTCTCTGAGTGGGTGTGCAAGTGCCTGTGAAAGTCTGTAAATGGGTGTTTTAAGTGGATGCATTGGTCTGTGAGTGGATATATGAGTGCCTGCATAGGTTTGTGAGTGTGTGTGTGACTACCTGCATGAATCTGTGCGTGGGTCTCTGAGTGCCTATGTTGGTCTGTGAGTGGGTTTGTTAGTGCCTGCATGGATATCTGAGTGGATGTATGAGTGCCTGCGTGGTTCTCTCAATGGTCTGTGACTGCCTGTGTGATTCTGTGAGTGGGTGTGAGAGTACTTGTGTGGGTCAATGAGTGGGTATGTGAGTGTCTGAATGGATCTGTGTGGGTCTGTGAGTGGGTGTGAGTGAGTCTCTGGTTAGGTGTGTGAGTATCTGAGTGGGTCTGTGAGTGGGTTCATAAGTGTCTGTTTGGGTATGAGAATGGGTTTGCGAGTGGTTTTGTGGGTGCATTAGTGGGTGTGTGAGTTTCTGTGTGGCTCTATGAGTGGGTCTGTTAGTGTCTGCATAATTCTGTGAGTGGGTATGTAACTGCCTGTGTGACCCTGTAAGGGCCTGTAAATGGGTATGTAAGTGGATACATTGGCCTTTGTTTAGGTGTGTGAGTACCTGTATGGGTATATGAGTGTCTCCGAGTGCCTGCATAGGTCTGTGAGTGGGTTTATAAGTGGGTCTGTGTGTGCCTCTCTGGGTCTGTGAGTGGGTGTGTAAGTACCTGCATGAGTCTGTGAGTGGGTGTGTGAGTGCCTGTGTGAGACTCTGAGTGGGTGTGAAAGTGCCAGTATAGAACTGTGAATGGGTGTGTGAGTGTGTGTGTGGAACTGAGAATGGATGTGAGAGTGCCTCTGTGGGTCTGTAAGTAGATGTATAAGTGGATGCTTGGGTCTATGAGTGGGTCTGCAAGTACCTGTGCGGGTGTGTGAGTAGGTCTGTCAGTGCCTTCATGGATTTCTGAGTGGGTGCCTGTATGGCTCTGTCAGTCTGTCTGTGAGTGCCTTTCTGTTTCTGTCAGTGGGTGTGAGAGTGCATGTGTGCGTTTGTGAGTGTGTGTGTGAGTGGTTGTGTGGGTCTGTATGTGGGGATGTGAGTGCCTATATGGGTGTGTGAGTGGGTCTCTGAGTGCCTTATGAGTCTGTGATTGGGTGTGTGAGTACCTGTATGGCTCAGTGACTGGGTCTGTGAGTACCTGTGTTGGTTTGTGAATGGGTCTGTCAGTGCCTGCACAGGTATGTGAGTGGGCGTATGAGATCTGCGAGTGTGTTTGTGAGTGTCTGTATGGGTCTCTGAGTTGGTATGAGAGTGTTTTTGTGGGTGTGTGAGTGGCTGTGTGGGTCTGTGAGTGGGTATGAGACTGCCAGTGTGGGTCTGTGAGTGGCTGTGTGGGTTTGTGAGTGGGTGGGTTTAAAAGTGCCTGTGTGGGTCTGTGAGTGGGTGTGTGAGTGGCTGTGTGGGTCTGTCAGTAGGTGTGTGAGTGCCTGAGTGGGTCTGTGAGTAAGTGTGTGAGTGCCTGCATGGGTATGTGAGTGGTTCTGTGAGTGCTGCATGGGTCTGTGAGCACCTGTGTGGGTCTGTGAGTGGTTGTGTAAGTACCTGTGTGGGCCTGTGAGTGGGTCTGTGTGTACCTCCACGGCTCTGCGAGTGGGTGCATGACTGCCTACATAGGTCTGTGAGTGGGTATGTGACTGCTTGTGCGGGTCTGTAAATGGGTGTGAGAGTGCCTGTGTGGGTGTCTGAGTGGGTCGTTTTTTTCAAACTGCATCAAGATTCACAAATACATTGTGGATTCACACAGAGGGGCCACGCTGAGCCTCGCAGTGGATCTGTGAATTACCAAACTGGAAAAAAAGTTTAAACTTAATCTTGTACCCAACATAGGTCCCTCTGACACTCCTCTAAAACACCCATGGAGTTAGGGTACCTCTACCCTGACCTCTTTAATCATTTTGCAGATACATTTTAAGACTCCAGGACCGTTCCCCGATGCTTAGAATGGCAACCACAACCTCCCGGTCAGGTTGTCGTCAGCCAATCATGGCTGTGGCTCCCCCGCATCCCTAGCTATACAAATTTGTTTTTCCTTTAATGACTCTGCAACTACTGAACAGATTTACATGAAATCACAAAAGAGGCTCTTTCTGGACGAAAAACTAACTCGCTGCCAAATTTGGTGTAATTCTGCCCAACAGTTTGGGCTGTAGTCGTGTTCAAAATCCCTATGGGAAATGGTATGAGAATTTGACATTTTTTGAACCCCACCTTTTTTGGCCTCCACTTGACAGATCACTCTGCAACTTTGCATGCAGAACTAAATAAAGCGGGCCACTTTTTTAGGAACATTTTGTGATGCTTCGTCAAACGGCGCCAAAGTTATAAGCAAACAAAAAACGCTTTTCATATGGATATATATATATATATATATGTATATGAAATAACCACAGTCCTTACTGCCACGTCCTCAGCAGCAGCAAAAAGCAGGTACGGACCACAGCATGGAGTTAGAAAATAACGTCCTTTTTATTGCCAAGTAAAGTGCTTTCAAAAATAAATCAAGCAAGTGCCCCTGCCTGACGCGTTTCGACCGCGTTGCCGCGGTCTTGATCACATATATATATATCAGTAGGTAGTTATAGTTAGGACCATGTTTCCATAGGAAAAGTGTTTTTTGACTTGCCTATATCTTTGGTGCAAGATTGACGAATCTCCACAATTTAAAAAAAAATGTACTGGTCATTCTAGTTGTGTATGGAAAGTTTCGGGTGATCCATCAAGCGTGGGCCGAGAAAAAGAAAAAGAGGGGGTCAAACAAACATGACTACAGCCCGAGCAGAGGGATGGAATTACACCAAATTTGGCAAAAAGGTAGATCTTGGTCCACAAAGCACACTTTTTGTTATTTGGTGTAAATCCATTCAGTAGTTTTTGAGAAATTAATTGAAAACCAAATTTGTATATCTAGGGAAATGGATTCTGCGAGGATCCGACAGTCCCATGCTGAAATCTGATTCGCTGCGAACACTTCAAACAGGACGTGTTGGCAGCCATTATTTTTTTAAATGTAAAAAGAAAAGGGAGAAAGGTAGGAATACCCTGACCCCTAGCTCTGGTCCTGGGGTCAAAGTTTGTTGTTAAATCGTGATGAAGTTGTGAATCTACAGTAAAAATAATTTAGAAAAAGAATCGTGGGCTCCTGTGCTTCTCTGAACATTCGTCCGAGTTGGCCAGGCCCTGGGGGCATATATTTTTTTTAATAAGGGGAGGAGGGCACGAGGCACCCCTCCCCACAGTCCGACCGCCTCCTCCCTGGGGCTGGCTGAGTATTAAACAACATGGAGGAGGGCCGCGCGGCCTTCCTCCTGAGGCTCTAACAGCCCCAGGTGCCACCACCTCCTAGGGGTTTACGAGAAAAAGGAGGAGGCAGTGTGGACTCTCTCCAGGGGCCCCAATGGCCATGTATGTATATAATAAGGGGAGGGGCCATAGACAGCCCGAGGACCACCACCTACCCGGGGCTGGCCCATGCATTCTAAAGAAGGGGGCTGACAGCTCCCGCCAAGCAAGAGCCAACAGAACTCTGCTTCCAACAAGTGGCAGTTGTCAAACCACTCCCGCTTGTTGGAAGCAGAGTTTTCATCTGTTTTCCTGCCCACTCTCATGGGGGCAGGGTAACAGTTGAAACGGTTGTTCGCGCATGCAGGGGCTGCATATTTAGCAGCTCCCTGTGTGCAGGAGCAATGCCGGCTCTCTCAGGAGACGGGGAGCCGGCTGGGACCGCGGGGGCCTTGAGGCTCTCCTGTCATGCCCATCATAGCACACTGGGTGTCCTGGGTAGGCTCCAGGGCACCAAAGAAGACATGGCTGAGGCCTGGGGGATGGGGTCCCTGGGGCCGAAATCGGCCAAGGGAGGGGGCGTGCAGCCACTCTCCCCATGGAATTTTGGCTGGGCCCCATGGGATGGTGTCCTCCCAGGGAGGGGGCCAAGCATCCCCTTCCAATTACAGAAGAGGGCAAAACAGGGCAGAAAAATGAGAGGGCAGAAAAACGAGCAAAAAGGCAAACTGGAGGGCAGAAAAATGAGCAGAAAAGGCAAAACAGAGGGCAGAAAAATGAGCAGAAAAAGAAAAACAGAGAGCAGAAAAATGAGCAGAAAAAGGCAAAAAAGATCCCACACTCACTGACAGACCCATTGAGACACTCATGCACCCACTCACAAACCCACTCAGACACTCACACAGCCACTCAAAGATCTACTCAGAGACTCATGCACCCACTCACAGGCCCACTCAGAAACTCACGCACCCACTTACAGACCCACTCAGACACTCATGCACTCACTCACAGACTGAATCACACACTCATAGAGGTACCTGCAAACCCCCTCACACACTTTGACACACACTCACAGACCCACTGAGACACTCACGTACCCACTGAAAAACTCACGTACCCACTCAATCAGAATCTCACACACCCACTCACACACCAGAGAGATACTAATACAGCCACTCGCAGACCCACTCAAACACTCACACACCCACTGAGACACTCATGCACTCACTCTCAAAGGTTACAGGTTATAGTTAGGAAGTAAAAAAAATTTAAACATAGAAATTCACAAGAAATCAAAGGCTACAGGGACATTATAGTTAGGAAATAACATTAAAAAAACCTTAGAACACAAAACCAAAGGTTAGAGGGACGTTATAGTTAGGCTCAGATTTCACTCATACAAAAGCATTGAAATTCAGCAGTTATAGTTACCTGAGCTAACTATAACTTACACCCCTGCAATGTACTGCTTATGACCTCACATATTAATTCACTCATGGCATGATTAGTGACATCACAGCACCACTGTATATACATATATTTCCAAAAATAAATAAATAAATAAAATAATATATATATATATATATATATATATATATATATATATCCAAACGAACATCCTACTCCAACAAGGAAGAGGCACGTACTCAAGGTAAGTCAGGATAAAGCGTATTTATTTTGCAGGTCTCCCTCGATCCTCGCAGTAGAAGAGATACGCGTTTCGGCTGCGTAGCAGCCTTTATCAATCTAATTCGCGCCATGCATAATTCAAGTTTAAATAGCCAACAACACCAAGGCATAAACATAGAAAATGGACTTTAGCTGTTGCAACACACCACAAAATTGCAGCAATAATGTTGTGTTTGATCCAAATACATTGTAAAATAACCCATTATTATGCTTGACAAAGCTAAAATATCGGCATGCTTCACATTACACATAATATCACAAAAAAATTCAAAGCATATTGGGCCTGTTGGTGAATGCACAGATACAATGTGTCAAATGTCGAAAAATAGAGACATTTTAACATCACAAGCCAAGGTATTATAAATTGCACATTGTGGCGCCAAAGCTCTACAACATTCTGCCCTTCAGATCGACATAAAATGTGAATGCAATCAATGAATCAAAACGTGCTGCGTGAACACTATGGAAGCAGACTTAATTGCCTAAAAGAAACTGTCATTACCTAAAGAAAAAACGGGACAAAATTCAAACATGATTTCTCAAGTTACTGTTAAACCAAAAACCACAGGAAAATAATTCGATGTTAGTGTCGGTGTTATCACCACGGAGCTTAGATAACACACAAATATATGTATGTCCAACATGAATGTCAGCATCCGGGTAACCATAGCTCCACTCGACAGGACTTCAAGGCCCACAATCCTCTTTAGCGGCCATGCGAATACCTGAGTCCGTGCATATCAACTGTGTTCCAGTTTAAATTGCAAATGTAACGAGAATGTATTGTTCTGTAACGGAAATAGTCATAAAGGTTTCACAAGTTTGTTACGTAAAAAATGTGCTCAATGTCACCATAAGTCCGCAGCACCAATTATTACTGTGTGAAGGACACACAAAACGGGGTCGGAGGAGACCGGTTAATGTAAATATATTATGCCAAAACAAAACCTCACCGCTTTTACTTCTGCATCCACGGTGCCCAGACACCAAAGGGCGCCAGTATTCTGGGCAAGGCATTTCTAGCTGAGTATATATATATAGAGAGAGAGAAAGCGAGATAGAGGTAATCTTATATTTACTTTTCCTCTTGACTCCACATTTTCTTGCTTTGACAATACATCATCAAGGTACGTAGATACGGATTTAAGTATAGTAAATCTATATATGCTTACTTATATATACTTACATTCAAGATTTTGTGGCAGTTGATGTTCTGGATATGATATTGTTGTAGGATCATACTTGGACAGTATGCCCCCTCCTAAAGAACAAATAAAAAGCCCTGGAGTCTGGCTTGATCACAAGCTAGATATGAAGGAACAATCCCGGAAGGTAGCAGGAACCTGTTATGGACTGCTTAGGATGGTTAGGAAAATTCTTCCCCTGCTGCCATTTAAGGCAAGGAAGCTGCTGGTCCAAGCTTTAATCCTTTCTCGTCTGGACTATGCAAATGCCTTGTATCTGGGCTCCCCATGTTCAACGATATAAAAGCTCCAGACTGTGCAGAACTGTGCAGCTAGACTCCTCCTACAGATCCCTCACAGAGAATCTGCACGAGCATCTATTGCCGCACTTCACTGGCTCCCAGTTGCGGAGAGGATCCAGTTCAAGTCCCTATGCATTACTCACAAGATTCTTGCCTCCAAGTGTCCTCCTATTCTGCAGTCCATTGTTACTCCACACTGTCCTAGCAGAGCCTTGCACTCTGGAAATAAACGTTTGGCGGTAGTCCCCAGAATATATAGGTCTAGGAGTGGTGGTAGACAATTCTCCTATATAGCCTCCAAGAGCTGGAATGCCCTTCCAAATCACATTCGCTTGGAGGACGATTATATGTCCTTTCGTAGACAACTGAAAACATTCTTGTTCCCGGTTGTTTAAACCCGGTTTATCTGAGTTGGCTCTATTCCTAGCGCTGGGAGGCCTTCTGGTAGCCATGCGCTCTATAAATGCCAATTCATTCATTCATTCATTCATTATGCTGTCAGTACATTGAATTTGAGCTTGCTATGATAGGCTGCCTCCTGGAGGAAAGACTCCACATCCTATACAACACTTATGTACTTAGTAAGACATTTTGCCAGTTCTGTCCTCTTTACAGGCCATTTTTACCATAACCCCTGTAGTGGGATGAATGGGCGTACAATTTAATTCATTTAAAACATCAGTATACACTTTTGTATGCCACTTTTTCTTGGTTCTGTGTTGATCGCTGACAAACCAACAGCACCAACCTGAGCGTTTTATTTCCACTGGGAACGGAAGGTTCCAGAACACCTCACACTCTCTTCTCCTCAGAGCTTTGTATTTGCTCCTCTCCACGGATTAATTGATGAAATTAGGCCATGCAATAGCCATCTCAGTTCGCAACGTTGCACAGTTTGTCCTCTGTCCCTGAGCTTCCCCTTTTGCAGGGTAATATTGTGCCGCTCTTCTTTGAAGGAGGAAATACAAATAACCTGGGAAATTATTCTCCAATTTCCCACTTATTTGTGTGTTTCTGTTGCATGAATGAGTCGATTCGATTTTAGAGCTTTTATTCGGTTAAATAAATCAACCATATAAGCAATACAGACATAAAAAGCTCGATCTATAGAAAAATCAAATATATATATAAAACAGTGGGATAAAAAGCGAGTACATCAAGGTGCGTAAACATGTTAATACAGATACAAAGTGCAAGTGCATAAATCACATGAAGGTCCAAACATTTACTAGATCATATATTATCCCAATTCAAAAGTGCAAATGCATATAATTACATATAAATAAATTCATTTATAATACCCTTAAAACACACAATCAGATATCAATAATCATAGATTTCCTAACACTAATAGATTTCAGGAGAAAAGTAGCTAAATAAAAGCATAATCGTGGGTCATCCAATCTAAAAAGCAGGTTCAAGGCATCTGTAGTGGATCTTATATTGTAATATAGAAAAAAAGGTTTTAAATAAAATCTCCTAAGATGAGAATAAAATAGACAGAATAATAACATATGGCAGCAGCTTTGTCTTGAGACTCCATCACATGGGCATACATGAACAGAACACTGTTTCATAATTGGGAAATGAACAAGATGATGTACGATACCCAATCTTAAGCGTGTCAGCACAAATCGATGTGAAACTCTAGTCACTGCTGATAAATAACTTTGAAAACCCTGTTTAAGATCCAATTGCGAATAAAAGAGGAAAGTTGATTGATTCTTGATAACACAAGAACGAGCCTCTATTTTATTTGCTAACATGGTTAATTTTATCTCAGCTCTAGCAACAGAAAGAGTACACTCAGGATCCGTTCTGATGTCACAATTGAATAAAGATTTAAACCAATAAATAATATAATTAAGCCAGGGTATTTTTAAACAATTCTCCAAATTGAGGCAGTCCCGTATGATAGATTGAGTAAATAATGTTTCCTCTTTTGACCATATAGATTTCCATAATAAAAGGGGTCGTGTTGAGGCCAGATCTGAAATATATCTAATGCCCACCTCACGGTGGAGCAATTCCGTAGAGGCAGATGAGGGGGCACAAAGTAAGCGTTTTAAAAACGAATTTTCAGCTTGTTGTAATAAATTACCTTGAAAATGACCCCAAACACCTGCCCCATAAAGAGCTGCGGTAACGCATCGTATCTCATAGATTGTCAACATGTCTTTAATGCGTCGGTTTCCCAATTTAGCCGCAAATCTAAAAATACCATTTATATTTCTAAGCATCTTAGAACAGGCGTTATCCTGTTCCTGGGCCCATGACCTATTCCCTGCAAAAGTAATACCCAGGTAACAAAATGTCTTAACTATCTGGACTTTGGAACCTTCAATGAAATAAGAGCTAGATGTTATAGGGTTCCTACCGCAAGCCATAACAAAAGTTTTTGATTTGTTAATTAAAAGTTTTCTTTTAGTAATAAAAACAGTAAAATTATCGATAAGACGCTGTAGCCCCATAGGGGTGCGAGAGAGTAAAACCGCATCATCGGCGTATAAAAGAATTGGGACAGACTTCCCATCCACCCTAGGGGCATCCGACTCAAACAATTTCAGTGCTGCGTCAACTTCATTGATAAACAATGAAAAAAGTAATGGAGCTAAGACGCAGCCCTGTCGGATGCCTCTTTTGACTTTAAAAGGCGGGGTAAATTCGCCTAAATGACCGTACCGCACCCTACTTGATAGCTCCCCATATAATCTAGCCAAGAAAAATATAATCTCTTTGGGGGCGCCCATATCCAACAATAAGGGCCATAAAATGGAGTGGTCTACCAAATCAAAAGCGCTGCTAAGGTCAGCAAAACACAAATATAAATTTCCCTCCTTAGCTAATGTGTACTTGCCGATCAAGAGGTCCAGGTTGACACACTGCTCCAGTGTGCCAACACCCTTTCTAAACCCATATTGCACTTGGGTAAGGACTGACTTTTCTTGGACCCAGGTCTCGAGTCTTGATAACATGACCCTACTCATAATCTTTATAGACGAGTCCAATAAAGAAATCGGGCGATAATTACAAGCATCAGTCTTAACACCCTTCTTGTAAATTGGTATTATAATTGACTGGCCCCAAGATAAAGGAAAATGAGTCTCAACAGCGACATTAAAAACTCTGGTTAAAAACGGCGACCATAAAACCATTTCATTTTTATAAAAGTCTATCCGGACCCCATCGGGACCCGGTGCCTTACCCCCCTTACTACTAATTATGCCCTCAAATACCTCCTCTATACTAATTGACAAGGGCAATTTTGGCCATACAACAGGGGTATGATTAGACAGGGTGAATGGGACATCTTTATCGAAAGGATTAAAAATGGTGGAAAAATGGGCTACCCATGAGTTACAGTTAACATAAGAATTAAATTCAGGAATATGGTCGTCCTTCAAAATGGAACTATTGACGGTATCCCAGAAAAGTTTATTATTTTTAGTATCGGCTGCCAGGCTTAAGTCTTCCCAGGCTCTTTCTTGGAGTTCCAATTTCCTGATTTTTAGGGCTAAAGCATATTCTGCACGTAAGGCCTTAATTATATCCGGGTTTCTTGGTTTACACCCCAGAGCTTGTTTGAGGCGGCCCAAAGCCCCTACACAGTTATCATCAAACCATCCCACCTTAGGTTTTTTATTCCTACACACTGGTTTCAGCAAAAGGTTCTCCACAGTATTATTGATCCTAGTAAAATTATTAAGCAACAATACTGGGTCAACCTCATCCCCTAAGCAGGCTTGGATTTCATTCTGACACTGTGTAATAACATCGTGCTGGATTTTAGATGGGTCCAGACCAGCCCATTTTATCCGGACACCATTCGGTCTGGTGGGGGCAATACATAGGCTGTGTGGAACACTGATGGTATTTTTAAAGCCCCAACATAATAAATACAAAGAAATACTATTATGGTCACTAGTTGGTTGGTCCGTTATCCAGGGGGTTGAAAATAAATGTACACTATTACTAGAAATAATAATGTGATCGATATTAGACGATGCATTCCTACCTGTGAATGTGGGACATATCATGTTGTTTTTGTCGGTAGCACAATACAGTAATTCTAAATCCAATTTAACAATAACACCATTTAAGGCACTACCATATTCACAATGGGGGAAATGCATATAACAATCATCTTCAAATTCCCCCCTCCTAGGCCCACAAACTTTGGTCAGGGATAATGGGCATATTTGAACATTAAAATCGCCAACCCAAAGAATAATAATCGGTTTCCTAATGGTACTAGTCAATTTCTCGAGTTCCCCTTCCAAGATATGGACAATAGAGCTACGTTGAGAATTAAACAGGTTGTTATAAAAATTAATCAAAATAACATCATTACCCACGGTGGAAGACATCCACATAATCTGGGCATAAGTTCCCACAGTAATACAACTTTTGATTTTACATTTATCCAAATTAGTGGAAATCAAAATCAGGAGGCCGCCCTTAGCTCTACCCGAAGGGGAGGCCTGGCTGGTAACCAATATGAGGTAAAACCCTCTACATATATTGGGTCGGTACACCACGTCTCCTGTAAACATATAATATCATGTTGGGCCAAAATAAAATCAAACCATGATGGTGTACCTATTTTACTTTTAAGCCCAGCAATGTTCCATGTTGTGACTTGGTACCCTTTGCCCATATTAGATTCATAGAATTCCTGGGGGGTGCTTCGTGT
Organism: Calotriton arnoldi; assembly: GCA_963921515.1. Classification (NCBI taxonomy): domain Eukaryota; kingdom Metazoa; phylum Chordata; class Amphibia; order Caudata; family Salamandridae; genus Calotriton; species Calotriton arnoldi. The sequence continues at coordinate 467,482 of CAWUFW010007530.1, forward strand.
CCCACTTCTTTACTAATAATAATAGATTCTACTGGAATGCTTTCTGAATTACTAGGGATACTGACTGTCACTAATACGTTAGTGGATAACGACTCACATTGCTCTATCATGCATAAACCAGCTTTACTAGTAATGATCTTAGCATTTAAAGTTTCCATCATGGGGCTTTTAGGTAAATAACTCTCAAATGCAACCTCATTAGCCCGTATCGGTCCCTCACGTCAATCATTGGTATCCAAACTACTCAGAGCCTGAAACCTATTAGTTACTGGAATAGCAAAATGAGGCAGGGCTGAAACCTGGGAAGGAGCTAACAAGGATCCATTTGGAGGCCAGCTTACGTTTCCATGCATCACCCTCAGATGTCTATAAAAGTACCCCAGGGGGAGAAGAGTGGTATTAAATTCCCCCCGTATGGGTGGTGGTGCATTTTTAAGGGTATTGGATGCCCATCTTGGAGATCTAAAATTAATGATGATACAGTCCCCTTCAAAGCATTTTTTCAAAGGCCCGATCCAGCCCACTCTACGGGTTGTTAAAATCTGGTTTATTCCTTCCATAGGATAACCACAACTATTAGTCAGCCAAAACACTACTTTGTTCATAAGTGAACCATGTTCTTCTGCCTGCCCAATTTGGAGTTTGGGGACGTTGGCCAAAATTACAACATAGGGACTACATTCGGGAGGCAAATTTGCAACCGGGGCCATTATCCTATCCCCATGGGCTAAGGAACTTAGACCAGCTGGCTTTATAGGATCAGATGATTTAAGTTCGTCTGGCTTATTCATTACTTGCTCCTTTTGGGGTAGTGCAAAACCACTATTAGTAGTTAAATTTCCTATTACTATATTTCTATCTTTTTCCCTATTTTCTGCTTGTATAATAGGGGCCCGCTCCTTGCAATATTTACTACAATCTCTGCGATCATTACCTACAGCAATAGTCGGGTCAATAGGGTCTATAATAACATCCTTTTGATGATCCCTAAGTGACTCCTTTTGAAATTTACAGTTAACTATATCCAATACTCCACTAATTTTATGGATTTCTCTAGCTAAGATGTCCAATTTATCATAAAGCGGCCTTAGGAGCTCTATAATTTTGTCAGAGATAGTCGCTAATGTTAATTGTTGAAATATAGGGTCTGTACAGGACAAGGGATCGGCAAGTTTCCCATTTCGAATACTCTTAACATTTGTTTTAGCTTTGGCCTTAGAATTAAAATTCCCCTGTTCTAGGGTATTCTTTCTACGTCCCCTGGTCTTTATCGGTATTGGTAGCGACGGGCTTTCAAGGACCGTCAAATTAGGGGTCATGGATATTCGAGTAAGATCCCCACAAATCCCTCCTGAATCAATAACGACCGGCTCAAGCTCCTCGGCCGCCAAGGAGTTATTGGTCGATTTACTGGATCCGCTCGCATTAAAGGGGCCAGAAGGGGCCCCATTTCCCTGTTCTACCCCGATAAAGCTTGAGCCCATAGAGAGACGCCTCTCAGTACGGTCAATTTCCTCGGTGAGAACATTGACCGCTTTAACCAAAAATGAATCAATCGTTGGACATGATTTAGCAGAAAAAGACTTCGCTAACTTCCTCCTTGCCATGAGGATGCTACAAAGGAGGCTATACGGGCGAAAGATAAATATATGTCCCTATAAAAAAGCCTACAAGAGTGTAGGGGTTTCTTCCCTAAATATAATGCAGTGGCTAAAATAGGACTAGGAGGACAGATGTAAAGCAGTAGATATTAACCTCCTACAATCCTAGTGCCTTGAATCTATACTGAGCGAGAAGTTTACCCCCTTGATGGATCTCTTGCTATAGGGTTTCACCTTTAATACTAAAGTGCAAAGTGCAAAGGGTGTTGGCTATATAAAGGCATATACTATACAACACAGATTAGTCTTCCATGGGCAAATACTGGTACTTGATATTCTAATGGTCCGTTGGTTATAAAGTGCAAAAAGAGAGAGTAATCCTTAAAGTGACATGTGCTAGGCAAAAATTGATATATCGCATAAAAAATCCCACTGTAACACACATACAAAGCAATGTTAAAAAAAAAAAAAGGGGAAATTAAAACCAAGAGAGTGTAAAAAGGGAATAAAAACCAAAAAACGACGACAACAAGGAAATATTAAAACACAGGGAGTCAGTTTACGGTGACGGTGAAGAGCACCAAAGTTAAAAAATATCTAGAACAATAATCTGCATCTCCGGTTGCTCACAGTTCAATATAAGGCACGGCTATTAGGCACGATTGGGCACGGTGCCTATCCGTTAAGTTCTCTGTTCTCTGTTCCAGTTAAAATCCCGGTTGTTAGAGGGGAGGCCCAACCTAACTATGACGGGCTCACCTTAGCGCTGCCTCTAAGCGCATACTAAAGCGTCACAGGTGCTCCTAGGTCCCCAGGTACTACTGGAAATTAGAGACACTCAGAGCTAGCCGTTTCCCTCACGGCTCCCAGTCTGATACTGCGAAAAGATACTGATATAGAAACCCCCAAATCGCCTTATCTTATCTTTCACAGTCAGATTACATGCGGAAAAATTTGGGAGCAATAGAATTCCGACGACCTTGATCAATAATGTGGCCCTGCTCGGCCTCCTTCGGCCTCTGACGGGCACAGACGGGCCCGCCCTTGGCCCGGGCTTCGCCCGCGCTGCGGGAGGGCAGCCGCACCTTTATCCTGGCGGGAGAAGCTGGGGCAGCTGGGGGATGTAGGCTGTTCCCCTCACGGCAGCGTAGAGTAGGCAGGAGCCGTTCCCCTCACGGCGGTGGCGTGGAGTGAGCGAGAGCCGTTCCTCTCACGGCGGTAGCGTGGAGAAAACTAAAACCGTTCCCCTCACGGTAAGTGTCCAGCAATGCAAAGGCGTCCCGCGCTGCGGGAGGGCAGCCGCGCCTTTATCCTGGCGGGAGAAGCTGGGGCAGCTGGGGGATGTAGGCCGTTCCCCTCACGGCAGCGTAGAGTAGGCAGGAGCCGTTCCCCTCACGGCGGTGGCGTGGAGTGAGCGAGAGCCGTTCCCCTCACGGCGGTAGCGTGGAGAAAACTAAAACCGTTCCCCTCACGGTAAGTGTCCAGCAATGCAAAGGCGTCCCGCGCTGCGGGAGGGCAGCCGCGCCTTTATCCTGGCGGGAGAAGCTGGGGCAGCTGGGGGATGTAGGCCGTTCCCCTCACGGCAGCTTAGAGTAGGCAGGAGCCGTTCCCCTCACGGCGGTGGCGTGGAGTGAGCGAGAGCTGTTCCCCTCACGGCGGTAGCGTGGAGAAAACTAAAACCGTTCCCCTCACGGTAAGTGTCCAGCAATGCAAGGCGTCCCGCGCTGCGGGAGGGCAGCCGCGCCTTTATCCTGGCGGGAGAAGCTGGGGCAGCTGGGGGATGTAGGCCGTTCCCCTCACGGCAGCGTAGAGTAGGCAGGAGCCGTTCCCCTCACGGCGGTGGCGTGGAGTGAGCGAGAGCCGTTCCCCTCACGGCGGTAGCGTGGAGAAAACTAAAACCGTTCCCCTCACGGTAAGTGTCCAGCAATGCAAAGGCGTTACCGACATGTCATTGCGCCATCCTTGACCTGTTCAGACGTTTTAGTCAAAAGCACTGGGTGCGCTGCGTCTCTAAGTCTCATGAATGAGTCAATTAAATGTGTTCTTAATTATAAACTAACCGGCTGGATGTGGCATGTTTGTGAATCACTTACCCTATCCCCTGTAAATAAAGGTGGCTATTAATAAATGGCAAATATTTTATAATAGAAGCCTTGAGGGTCTATTTAGTTCACTGTATACCTGTTTTTATAATTTGAAAAGAATTATAACAAGCATTGGCATAGCCAATAGGTCTCGCCTTTTGGACCTTATAAGTGTTTAGCCATGCATCACATTATCCTGGGTACTGCACCCCCAGGGATTGAAGAGCTATAGCAAAGCTGAACTGGTCACCTGTTTGCTTTTTATTGCTATATTTGGGTGTTAAACTGGTCTTAATGAGGTGCAACCAATGTCCATTCAGTGTTACCAAGTTTAAAACGGACGAAATAATGAATACTATTAAAAGATGTGCCAAATTATGCTGCATAATTTGACTTTTCTTGCCACATGATTTACTCAACATTGCCGCATATTTTGGCCCTCTCCTGCCGCATAATTCCAGTGGCCCTGCTCGTACACAACTGCAACCCTGCTATTGACAGACCTATGCGTTTTTGCTTGTAGTGGAATTATGTGGCAGGACGTTCAGTGGAAAAGTATCATGGGAATAACAGATAATGGGAGACACAGATAGTACGAGTGGCTAAACTAAAGAGAGAGAGCATCGAAGGAATTGGATATAGATGTACCAAGTTTGGGCATTTGAGAAGTTTAGAGAACACCTGGAAGCGAGACCGGACGGAAAATAAAGGGGTTACTAGGCATGTGGAAATGTGGAAACAGAGACAAAGGGAGACGGGAGGGCTGAAAAAGAGCCTGCAAGAGTATGAAGAAGAGACAGGAAGTGTAGGGCGGGGGAAGAAAGCGACATGAGGTGGACTCCAGAGTAGGGAGCCCTGGTATCTGGCCTGTGGATGGCTTTAATGAAACACTCGGGACGCTGTCTACCTCAACTTTATTTTTTATTTCTAGAAAATAAACCCTGTTTGGTACACTTCATCAGAAACGGGCCAGCATGGGACTGAGCTGCACCAGAGATGAGAAACGAGGTAGGACCGAGACCTGCTTTGGATTCAGCGCACGTTTGCTGATGGCTTGGCTGGGCGGGCTGAGTGAGCTGTGTTACACCACAGCTCCATCCTTGGGAAGAAGGGTAGAGTGAGGGATTACGGCTAGCAATAGGAAATGGTGCCCGCCGACACCCCTGCCCTCCCATCCCAGGAAACAGTAGCGGCCGCCATCTTGTCCTTCCTTCTAGCAAGGGAACTTTGACCCTGAAAAAATATTCTAATTGCCCGGCCCAAAAGGAGAAGCGGAAGATTTCATGCAGTCCTCTGCCCAAGAGTGCCCGGTGGAAAGAGCATACTGGCAAGAAAGTAGTTGTCCGTCTTGTAACGCTTAGGTAAGTATGCACCAAAGGCAGACAGCGAACACCAGGCCTACCTAGTTTTGCTCATACTGGCCCGCTGCAACATCCTAGCCCGGGGGTGTCCGACACAGGTGGACAGCTGCCCAAGACAGGCCCGGAGGTCAACAATGTAGGCCCAGGATAGACTGAAGAAGGGCAACATTTCGGCATGAGATAAATGTACATGCAACGCACCGAAATGGGAAAAACAACCAGTCAGTGGCTGTCCTAAACCGGTGAGGTGGCTCCTGCCCCCAGACCTATCCTGCACACTTCTGCACTCGTCGTGCGACTCTACAGCTTCATCCTTCCTGGGTCGCTATTTACTCTACGCCCATTTTTTAAAAAAATTTCACCACTGGAGTTACAAAATGTCTCTTGGTCAACAGATAGCAACCCCATGCTACATTTCATCTTAAATGTATTTAACTCCTATTCATACACAATATTATCTTCAAGCAATAATCCTGCAAAGTAAACAGGCTTCAAATAAAAGACGACTCTCCTCTCCGTGCTCGCTTTATACACAAAGGACATTTCAGTGTAAGCACAAAGGCAGGTCCAGGGGCTTTGCCAGTGCTTGTTGTCTGTCAGAGCGCTCCTGGCTTTCTTTGCATTGTTCGAGCGGCCTGAAGCCTCGTCTGTCAGGGGGAGGCAGGGCCCCCTCTCCGTGACAGCTTCGATTGCTACAGTTACCCAATCCAGATGAAACTTTAAATCTTTGGTAACGTGAGAAACAAGCGTCCATACTTTGACAGATTTTCTCCCCCTATCGCAGTTGCCAAATGGAATGGCTAACCTGTCTTCAATTGCTGATAAGGGCGCCTGATTGGTGGCAGGTCTGCTGTTATCGCGCGCTGTGCTTCAGCAGAGGGCATCTCAAGTGGACCCGAGTGAAATATAGGGGGGGAAGCCGCGCGGCCACAATATCAGGAGGGGTAACATGACATAGCGCCTGGAATGCGGAACCGGATCATGGGCCTCGCGTAACGCGGTTGGCTGGGGGCCTGCACAAGCGGATCGGGGGTGCTTAATAACATGTTTTACATTTCATACCGCGCACCTTTGAAAGAAATGCAGTCTACAGAGCGATAAATACAATTAATAAATGCTGAGGAGAAAACAAACGCTTCAGGCGGATGAAGTAAAAATAGAGGGACGATGCAGGAAAAAGAACAAAATGCCCGCCTGTACATAACACTTGTCACTGTCCTAATTTTAAAATGATTAAGCACGTCAGTCTCATAACCAGCTAACTTTCAACATTAAATCCAGCAAGAGACTTCAACAAGTACCTAACAAGAAATATGCTGGTTAGTTTCCGTTTGGGCAAGTCCACATCCGCCAATATAGATAGAGCTGTAAAGAAGATAGAGCCCGGTCAGCGGGATCCCTGAGGCTCAGCTGCAAAGCCTGGCTTCTCTCGGGATGAGCCTTCCTCTCAGCCGCCCGCGCCTGCAAAGCCCAGCAGTGCGCGGCCTGGGGCTGCAGAGGCATTGTTTCAGGGTCAGAAAATCCTGTCAGCTTCGGCAACTCGGGGAGACACGAGCCGGGAGGGCCGGGACAGACAGTCTCGTGAACTGTGGCAATTAAGAGCAGGAGAGATTTAACTAAAGAGCTGTATTGGAGCCGCTGTGCGAAAGTAAAACATGTCAGCTTCGGCAACTCTGGGAGACACGAGCCGGGAGAGCCGGGACAGACAGTCTCGTGAACTGTGGCAATTAAGAGCAGGAGAGAAAAGAAATGTGGTGTGTGTTCGAAAAGTTAAGCCATCTGCTGAGCGAGAGCCGATGCAAACAGAAATGTGGGGACGCGCCTTCTAATAAAAGCGGCAAGGAAACCTGAGACAAAACAGATGGCTCCTGCGCGCCGCTGCTGGCTCACGAGAGCAAAACGCTCTGGGAGTAAACATTTCTCATAAAGCTGGGACATCCACACGCCTTTGGCCAATTGCGTGCTAAAGCCAGACGCAAAGGCCAATAGCGTGTGAGCACCACATGCACGAGCTTCTACAAAAGCTGAACTGATTCCAAGAGGCCGATTTCCTAGGGCAGCGCATGCGCGCTGCGCTAGGTTCGACCTAAAAAATGACAAACAGCCCTGTAGTGCGAAATGTATTTATGAGGCGCTGTGTGTGTAAGTGTATGTTCCTCTCTGTGATACTGGGGCCACCTGAATGTTCAGCAAACTGCCAGCTTGAAAAAAACTTAAATAAATGGAAAGTCGCTCAAAACTATTATTGGTAATGTAAGAGCTAAGGATGACACTCAAACATATCGATCATGCACTTAGTAAAAGTTCAGGTTGACCAGTTATAAAGGGTATCTAAGTGGTTCAGATGTTGGCGAATGAGTTTATGACATATTGAACTGCTGTGAAGAAAATTACCTTTTGGTCCAGGCACACACTGGAATTAGTTCCTATAGTTTTCTTTCCTGTATCTTTTTTCTTAACCTACATTATAATTGTATTAACCCCTTCGATGCTCATGACGGAATGGTTCCGTCATGAGCATCGGTGCCCCTGTGCTCATGACGGAACCATTCCGTCGTGAGGCCGGGGGCACGAAATCCCTCTGCTGCAGACAGCAGAGGGATTTCCTTTTCTCCCCACAGCCTCGGGAGCTGGGGAAGAGCTTCCCCAGCTCCCGAGGCCCTCTCCTTTCAGTGAAATGAAGATCAGCGCGCACGTCGCGCTGACTTCATTTCACTGAAAACGAAACTAAAATGAGCCTTTAGGCTCATTTCAGTTTCACTTTCTACGTGCTCAGGGGGCTATCTCAGCCCCCTGAGCATGTAAAAAGACGGGAGAGGTATCATTGGAAAGGGGAGAATCTCAGGAGGGCGATCCCCAAGCAGGGATCCACCCACTAAGGCACCAGGGAGGGGGGAGCGGCCCCTTGGGCAAGGGCTTTTGATCCCCCCCAAAAATTGCCAATGTTCAGTCTTTCTGCCCCCCCTGGGGGGCAGATGGGGGGGGCAGAAAGCCCACTAGACACCAGGGATTTTTATTTGGTGCATTTTTTTTAGGGTGGGGGCTGCCCGAAACGGGCACGCCAATGCCCCCACCCCCCAGCCACCATTACAGCCTTTCTGCCCCCCGGAGGCAGATGGGGGCAGTAGCCCCCAATCTGCTCCCTGGGGGGCAGAAAGCCCACTAAATGCCAGGGATTTTTTTGTGCGCAATTTGTTTTAGGGTGGGGGCTGCCCAAAATGGGCACGCCAATGCCCCCACCCCACCCGCCACCATTACAGCCTTTCTGCCCCAGAAAGCCCACTAAACACCAGGGATTTTTTGGGATGCATTTTTTTTTAGGGTGGGGGCTGCCCGAAACGGGCACGCTAATGCCCCCACCCCCACCACCATTACAGCCTTTCTGCCCCCCCCTGGGAGGCAGATGGGGGCAGTAGCCCCCAATCTGTCACCCCGGGGGGGCAGAAAGCCCACTAAACGCCAGGGATTTTTTTTCTGTGTAATTTGTTTTTTAGGGTGGGGGCTGCCCAAAACGGGCATGCTAATGCCCCCACCCCCGTCACCATTACAGCCTTTCTGCCCCTCCGGTGGGGCAGAAAGCCCACTAAACACCAGGGATTTTTTTGGGAGGGGGCTGCCCAAAACGGGCACGCCAATGCCCCCACCCCTGCCACCATTACAGCCTTTCTGCCCCCCCGGGGGGGCAGAAAGCCCACTAAACGCCAGGGATTTTTTTTTGTGTAATTTATTTTAGGGCGGGGGCTGCCCAAAACGGGCACGCCAATGCCCCCACCCCACCCGTTACCATTACAGCCTTTCTGCCCCCCTGGGGGCAGATGAGGGCAGTAGCCCCCAATCTGCCCCCGGGGGCAGAAAGCCCACTAAACACCAGGGATTTTTTGGACGCATTTTATTTTTAGGGTGGGGGCTGCCCGAAACGGGCACGCTAATGCCCCCACCCCCCACCACCATTACAGCCTTTCTGCCCCCTGGGAGGCAGATGGGGCAGTAGCCCCAATCTGCCGCCCGGGGGGGGCAGAAAGCCCACTACACGGCAGGGATTTTTTTTGTGAATTTTTTTTAGGGTGGGGGCTGCCCAAAACGGGCACGCTAATGCCTCCACCCTCCGTCACCATTACAGCCTTTCTGCCCCCCCAGGGGGGCAGAAAGCCCACTAAACGCCAGGGATTTTTTTTGGTGCAATTTTTTTTAGGGTGGGGGCTGCCCAAAATAGGCACGCCAATGCCCCCACCCCCCGTCACCATTACAGCCTTTCTGCCCCACCCTGGGGGTCAGATGGGGGCTGCAGCCCCCAATCTGCCCCCCCCGGTGGGGCAGAAAGCTCACTTGACGCCAGGGATTTTTTTTTGTGCAATTTTTTTTAGGGTGGGGGCTACCCAAAACGGGCACGCCAATGCCCCCACCCCGCCACCATTACAGCCTTTCAGCTCCCCCTGGTCTCCCGATAAAAATGGTACCTCACACGCGTGGGTGGGGCAAGTACCCGCGACAGGCAAGGGCCCAAAACCTAGTGAGGCGACATCAAAATTACCTATCACAAACCAACCTGGTTTCAAGGGGGTCCCATGAGTTTTGGCCCCGGGTTCGGCGGCAAGCTAGGAAACCTACCAAACCCACATATTCTGAAAACTAGACACCCGGGGATTCCAGGGAGGTATGGCTTGCATGGATCCCCCAACGTTTTCTTACCCAGAATCCCCAGAAACCTGAAATTTTGCTGAAAAGTCACTTTTTTCACACATTTTTGTGTAGGAAAGTTGTGGCATCACCGGGCTGACACAAATTTCCTACCACCCAGCGTATGCCCCAGGTCTCCGATACAAATGGTGCCTCACTCGGGTGGGAGGCCCAAGTACCCGCAACAGACAAGGGCCCAAAATGTATTGAGGTGACATCAAAATAGCCTATCACAAATCGACCTGGTTTTGCAAGGGGGTCCCATGACTTTTGGCCCGGTGCTCGGCGGCCACCTAGGGAAACCTACCAAACCCTCACATTTCTGAAAAGTAGACACCCGGGAATTCCAGGGAGGTATGGCTTGCGTGGATCCACCAACGTTTTCTTACCCAGAATCCCCAGAAACCTGAAATTTTACAGAAAAAATCACTTTTTTCATACATTTTTGTGTGGGAAAGTTGTGGCATCACCGGGCTGACACAAATTTCCTACCACCCAGCGTTCCCCAGGTCTCCCGATAAAAATGGTGCCTCACTCGGGTGGGAGGCCCAAGTCGCGCGACAGGCAAGGGCCCAAAACATATTGAGGCAACATCAAAATTGCCTATCAGAAAACGACCTGGTTTTGCAAGGGGGTCCCATGACTCTTTGGCCCGGGCTCGGCGGCCACCTAGGAAACCTACCAAACCCACACATTTCTGAAAAGAAGACACCCGGGATTCCAGGAGGTATGGCTTGCGTGGATCTCCCAACGTTTTCTTACCCAGAATCTCCCAGAAACCTGAAATTGTGCTGAAAAAGTCACTTTTTCACACATTTTTGTGTAGAAAGTTGTGGCATCACTGGGCTGACACAAATTTCCTACCACCTAGCGTTGCCCCAGGTCTCCCAATACAAATGGTGCCTCACTCGGGTGGGAGGCCCAAGTACCCGCAACAGGCATGGGCTCAAAACGTATTGAGGAGACATCAAAATTGCCTATCAGAAGATCGACCTGGTTTTGCAAGGGGGTCCCCTGACTTTTGGCCCGGAGCTCGGCGGCCACCTAGGGAAACCTAGCAAACCCACACATTTCTGAAAAGTAGACACCCGGGAATTCCAGGGAGGTATGGCTTGCGTGGATCCCCCAACGTTTTCTTCCAGAATCCCCAGAAACCTGAAATTTTGCTGAAAAAGTCACTTTTTTCACACATTTTTGTGTAGGAAAGTTGTGGCATCACCGGGCTGACACAAATTTCCTACCACTCAGCGTTCCCCAGGTCTCGCGATACAAATGGTGCCTCACTCGGGTGGGAGGCCCAAGTACCACACAGGCATGGGCCCAAAACGTATTGAGGCAACATTGAAATTGCCTATCACAAAATGTTTTGGGCCCTTGCCTGTCGCGGGTACTTGGGCCTCCCACCCGAGTGAGGCACCATTTTTATCGGGAGACCTGGGAAACACTGGGTGGTAGGAGATTTGTGTCATCCCGGTGATGCCACAACTTTCCCACACAAAATGTGTGAAAAAAGTGATTTTTTTCAGCAAACTTTCAGGTTTGCAGGGATTCTGGGTAAGAAAACGTTGGTGGATCCACGCAAGCCATACCTCCCTGGAATCCCCAGGTGTCTGCTTTTCAGAAATGTGTGGGTTTGCTAGGTTTCCCTAGGTGACCGCGAGCTCCGGGCCAAAAGTCATGGGACTCCTTGCAAAACCAGGTCGTTTTGTGATAGGCATTTTTGATGTCGCCTCAATACGTTTTGGGCCCTTGCCTGTCGCGCGTACTTGGGCCTCCCACCCGAGTGAGGCACCATTTCTATCGGGAGACCTGGAGGAACGCTAGGTGATAGGAAATTTGTGTCAGCCTGGTGATGCCACAACTTTCCACACAAAAATGTGTGAAAAAGTGATTTTTCAGCAAAATTTCAGGTTTTCAGGGGATTCTGGGTAAGAAGACGTTGGTGGATCCATGCAAGCCATACCTCCCTGGAATCCCCGGGTGTCTACTTTTCAGAAATGTGTGGTTTGCTAGGTTTCCTAGGTGGCCACGAGCCCCGGCCAAAGTCATGGGACCCCCTTGCAAAACCAGGTCGTCTTCTGATAGGCAATTTTGATGTCGCCTCAATACGTTTTGGGCCCTTGCCTGTCGCGCGTACTTGGGCCTCCCACCCGAGTGAGGCACCATTTTTATCGGGAGACCTGGGGAACGCTGGGTGGTAGGAAATTTGTGTCAGCCCGGTGATGCCACAACTTTCCCACACAAAAATGTGTGAAAAAGTGATTTTTTTCAGCAAACTTTCAGGTTTGCAGGGGATTCTGGTAAGAAAACGTTGGTGGATCCACGCAAGCCATACCTCCCTGGAATCCCCAGGTGTCTACTTTTCAGAAATGTGTGGGTTTGCTAGGTTTCCCAGGTGGCCGCCGAGCCCCGGGCCAAAAGTCATGGGACCCCCTTGCAAAACCAGGTCGTTTTGTGATAGGCATTTTTGATGTCGCCTCAATGCGTTTGGGCCCTTGCCTGTCGCGCGTACTTGGGCCTCCCACCCGAGTGAGGCACCATTTTTATCGGGAGACCTGGGGAACGCTGGGTGATAGGAAATTTGTGTCAGCCTGGTGATGCCACAACTTTCCCACACAAAAATGTGTGAAAAAGTGATTTTTTCAGCAAAATTTCAGGTTTTCAGGGGATTCTGGTTAAGAAAACGTTGGTGGATCCACGCAAGCCATACCTCCCTGGAATCCCCGGGTGTCTACTTTTCAGAAATGTGTGGGTTTGCTAGGTTTCCTAGGTGGCCGCCGAGCCCCGGGCCAAAAGTCATGGGACCCCCTTGCAAAACCAGGTCGTCTTCTGATAGGCAATTTTGATGTCGCCTCAATACGTTTGGGCCCTTGCCTGTCGCGCGTACTTGGGCCTCCCACCCGAGTGAGGCACCATTTTTATCGGGAGACCTGGGGAACGCTGGGTGGTAGGAAATTTGTGTCAGCCCGGTGATGCCACAACTTTCCCACACAATAATGTGTGAAAAAAGTGATTTTTCAGCAAAATTTCAGGTTTCTGGGGGATTCTGGGTAAGAAAACATTGGGGGATCCACGCAAGCCATACCTCCCTGGAATCTCCCATGTGTCTACTTTTCATAAATGTGTGGGTTTGGTAGGTTTCCCTAGGTGCCGGCAGAGCTAGGGTTCAAAAACTACAGCTAGGCACTTTGCAAAAAAAGGGTCATTTTTCACAGTGAAATTGGGGTGTGTCCACGTTGCGTTTTGCGTCGTTTCTTGTCGTGGGCACTAGGCCTACCCACACAAGTGAGGTACCATTGTTCTCAGAAGACTTTGGGGAACGCGGGGTGGGTGGAATTTTGTGGATCCATGCAGATTCCAGAACTTTCCACCACAGAAAAGCGAGGAAAATGTGTTTTGTTTTACACTTTTTTAGGTTTGCAAGGGATTCTGGGTAACAGAACCTGGTAAGAGCCAGTCAAGTCACCCCATCCTGGATTCCCCTGGGTGTCTAGTTTTGAAAAATGTATAGGTTTGCTAGGTTTCCCTATGTGCCGGCAGAGCTAGGGTTAAAAAACTACAGCTAAGCACTTTGCAAAAAAAGGGTCATTTTTCACTGTGAAAATGTGGTGTGTCCACGTTGTGTTTTGTGCTGTTTCCTGTCGCGGGCACTAGGCCTACCCACACAAGTGAGGTACCATTTTTCTTGGAAGACTTTGGGGAATGCGGGGTGGGTGGAATTTTGTGGATCCACGCAGATTCCAGAACTTTCCACCACAGAAAAGTGAGGAAAATGTGTTTTTTATTACAATTGTTTAGGTTTGCAAGGGATTCTGGGTAACAAAACCTGGTGAGAGCCAGTCAAGTCACCCCATCCTGTATTCCCCTGGGTGTCTAGTTTTCAAAAATGTATAAGTTTGCTAGGTTTCCCTAGGTGCCGGCAGAGCTAGGGTTCAAAAAGTACAGCTAGGCACTTTGCAAAAAAGGGGTAATTTTTCACTGTGAAAATGTGGTGTGTCCACGTTGCGTTTTGGGCCGTTTCCTGTTGCGGGCACTAGGCCTACCCACACAAGTGAGGTACCGTTTTCTCAAAGGACTTTGGGGAACGCGGGTGGGTGGAATTTTGTGGATCCATGCAGATTCCAGAACTTTCAACCACAGAAAAGTGAGGAAAATTTGTTTTTTTTGACAATATTTTAGGTTTGCTAGGGATTCTGGGTAACAGAACGAGGTGAGAGCCAGTCAAGTCACCCCATCCTGGATTCCCCTGGGTGTCTAGTTTTCAAAAATGTATAGGTTTGCTAGGTTTCCCTAGGTGCCGGCAGAGCTAGGGTTCAAAAACTACAGCTAGGCACTTTGCAAAAAAAGGGTCATTTTTCACTGTGAAAATGTGGTGTGTCCACGTTGCGTTTTGGGCCGTTTCCTGTCGCAGGCACTAGGCCTACCCACACAAGTGAGGTACCATTTTTATCGGGAGACTTAGGGTAACACAAAATCGTAGAGCAACTGTTATTATCTATTGACTTTTGATGCATTTCTGCCTTCCAAATGAAAGACAATGTGTAAAAAGAAGTCATTTTGAAAAATGTCCTATAATTCTCATGCTAGTATGGGTACTCCCAATTTCGGAAATGTGCAAATATCTACTATTTCTAAACTCTATATTTTGTTCCCATTTCAGAAATACATAGGTGTCTTTCATACCGATTTTTCCATGTATAAATTTTCCCAGAATAATTGCTATATACCCGGTACATAATAAAAAACCATTGCAAGACGCTGCTCAGTTATTGGCTCTAGGTTCGTCGGGTTCTTGGTGAACCTACAAGTCCTATATATCGCCACAACCAGAAAGGTCCAGCGGATGTAACGGTATATTGATTTCAAATAGCTGTCATAATTAGAAGAAGTTACAGGTGAAAACGTTGACACAAATGGCTGATTTTTTCAACTAATTTTCAATTTTTCCTATATTTAACTGTTAGTTTCTATAAAGAAAACTTGAAGGATCTACACAAATGACCCCTTGCTGAATTCAGAATTTTGTCTACGTTTCAGAAATGTATGGCTTTCCAGGATCCATTATTGCTTTCATACCCATTTCTACCATTAACTGGAAGGAGGTTGAAAGCACAAAAAATAGCAAAAATAGACTATGTCCCAGAAAAATGCCAAAACTGTGTAAAAAATTTTGGTTTTCTGACAAAAGTCTGCTTGTCCCTGAAAGCTGGGAAGATGGTGATTTCAGCACCACACCCCTTTTTTGATGCCATTTGCAGGGAAAAAACCAGACGCTTTCATCTGTAGCCCTTTTTTCGCATTTTTCCCCAAAAAACCAAAATTTAGCTGTATTTTGGCTAATTTCTGGGTCCCCTCCAGGGGAATCCACAAACCCTGGGTACCTTTAGGATCCCATTGATGTTGGAAAAAAAGGACGCAAATTTGGCGGGGATACGTTATGTGGTCAAAAAGTTACAGGGGCCTAAGCGCGAACTACCCCAAATAGCCAAAAAAAGGCTTAGCACAGGAGGGGGAAAGGCCTAGCAGCGAAGGGGTTAATGATTTTGTGGGTGTCTCTCTTTTTTCCACTCAGTGTAAACAATAAAATGGAATGAAAAACGTACTATTTTTTTTTAAACAAATTTTATTGAGCATTTTCACTTATCATTGCGCAATCATCAGTGCAGATACTGTTAGATACAGGCTTATTAACCCTTCCCCCTTGACATCTTACAGTTATCTATACGGGCGTTAGAGCATTCAGATTATATGAGTAGCCGCACAGTCCCACTGGCCCTCTCCATTGTCAGCTCAACTGCCTTGGTGTCACCGCAGTTACAGTTCTTGCTCTCGGCGGTACCCTTCGTCGTGTTGTTATTGGCCCGCTGCCCTTTTTGGCCCTTGTGAGGGGTAGGCTCAAGCCCGGCACTTCTCTTGTCCATCTCTTGCAAGCGGTCAATATAAACTCAAAAACTCCCTCCCAGGCGTGTCATATGTAGCAACATTGGGTCCATAGTCGAGAGGCACTATGTGCTCTGTAGCGCTCAGGTTGGCATGCCACTCCTTAGCCTTACCATCTGTATCTGCACAGGGGACTCCCTTACTCTTTCTGTACCCCCATTCCCACCCCTCTTTATTCATAGGGTGTGATTTCCTTCTTCCCTCTCCTGGGCTCTTTCCTGCGACGCATCTTCTGTCTCAACCTCTGGATTCTTTAAGAGATGTACCAGTGCTTCCCATGCTCGAGCTGCCTCCAAAGACTTCTCACTACCCGCCTTCTTGGCTGTCCGTAGCCTCACTGCTCCCTTGCACTCTGCCCATTTTATAAAATCCCTCTTCCATCTGCAGGGATTAGGGCCCTCCCATGCTTTCCAGTGGCTGGTGATGTCCCTCTTTGCCAAGACAAGGCCCAAGTCCTGGAATTTGCTTGTTACCTTATTTTTAGCAGTGTGGGGGAACCAATGTAGAAGGTAATATCCCGGGGTTGCAGTTACCTCTCTTCCTGTCACCTCTGCTAGTACTGTGGTCACTATACCCCAGACGTTCCCCACACCCGGGCAAGTCCAAAACATGTGGAGGAATTCCGCACCCTCTTCATTACAGCGTGGGCATACTGCTGTCCTTACATCAAAGTATCTGTTAATACGACCTGATGCGAGGTAAACCCTGTGGAGTACATAAAAGTGAACAAGTTGGAAAATAGTGTTTCTTGTGACCTTGCCCGCTCGCTCCACCAATTCCCCCCATGCCTTGTCTGCAATTGACTCTCCCAGATCTTCCTCCCATTTCTGGCGTAGTGTACTGAGGGCAGTGAGTGTCGCGTGGCTGAGCCGTCTATACAGGCATGTGACCGCTTTGAATGTTCCCGCCGCAGTTACTACATATTGGCACTCTTCTGATATGGCCGGCTCTGACAGTCCCCCCCACTATTTGCGTATCGCTGCTGTGAGGGCAGTGTGTAATAGGAAGTTTCCCCCAGGTATGTCATATCTCTCTCTGAAGTCGTTAAATGGCAGCAGGGTTCCCTCTTCATATAGCATCCCTACCATGGATACCGCCACTTCTCTTCAGCCCTCCAGGGCTCGCCAGTCCCCCCCATGTGGCAGAGCTTCACAGATAATCAATGGGATCTCTGGGGCATATGGTCGCTTGGTCTTGGACCTTTGCAGACTCCTGTTCCAGCATTTACGGATGACTCCCAGCTTGGTAGACATCTCTCTCTCCTGTATGGGAAGTCTCAGCACCACCCGCGACAGGAGGCGCAAACTGGGCATCGCGTCTCCTTGTTGAGCTGTCTCTCTCACCTTACTCGCCACCCATTTTGAAAACTTACCTTTGACACTATCTCTGCTTTTTTTTAAACCTCCGCCTTTTAGTCATTATTTTCTGTCCGAATGTTGGGTACTTCCTGTGTGATGCCGTGTGTTCCCACCGAAATATCCATGCAACTTTCTGTAATAATTAGATCTGTAAATGA
The DNA here is from genome assembly GCA_963921515.1 of Calotriton arnoldi. Taxonomy (NCBI): domain Eukaryota; kingdom Metazoa; phylum Chordata; class Amphibia; order Caudata; family Salamandridae; genus Calotriton; species Calotriton arnoldi. The sequence continues at coordinate 484,661 of CAWUFW010007530.1, forward strand.
CTGAGGTGGCTAAAATGCATGAAGTAAAAAGCACCAGAATTGTAGAGAAGGGGATATTACTTATCTTTTGTTCATATTAATGGCACATGATCCACAACACTGACAGCACTCTCCATTTCTCTACAATATAACTATATATATATATGTGATATATACCTACTGGCGGTCGCCAGTAGGTAGTTATAGTTAGGACCTATTTTCCATAGGAAATTCACAACATTCTATTTCCAATAACTTTGGCGCCGGTTGATGAATCTTCGCAAAATTTTCAAAACTCGTGGGGCGCTCCGGTCCGCTCCTATCCTGGAAGTCTCGGGGTGATTCGTCAAGTGGGGGCCGAGAAAAAAGGGGGGTCCCAAAACGTGTTTTCCCCATGCAATTTTCCTTAGGAACCTTTAGTCGCAGCTACAGCCCGAACTGCTGAACGGAATTACACCAAATTTGGAAAAAAGGTAACCCTTGGTTCAGAGTCGTGCCTTTTGGTTAAATGGTGTAAATCCGTTCAGTAGTTCCTGAGAAATTTGAAAAAGAAAACACATATATATCTGGGCGGAGCCTAACCACACATGTCATCGTGAGATCTGATTGGCTGTCAGCACTTCATCCTGGAATTGCTGGCAGCCATCTTGGGACAATATAACTGATAGTACCCCATTGAAATGCATTGTAGTGAATCGAAGATTTTGAGGGTTACCAAAAGGAGAACTATAAAGGGTGATAACAGACTTTAGTTACATTAGAATTCATTTGTTGATGGTACCATACTAATTTCAGGAATTGTGGTGTGTTCTAAGGTGATTTTACCCTGTGAAAAACCTTCTGCTGGGATATCATGAATCATGTTTGAGAGAAAACTATTTTCACATGCTTGTCCCATACAGTTTTGGAAGGTGCTCCAGAAGCTAAAATGAGAGCATATTTTCTGTAAATTCACATTATCTTTCTCAGTCATGTGAGAATGAAGTCTGACATTCTCAGTAAAACAAGTACATCCAACAAGGGCAGAGACTGTCAGTTGATTCCTTTGTGTTCTACTGCAGCTTCCCAGAGTGTTCTAAAGAACAACTAGAGTGCTAACAGCCTTACGTATGACAAAAGTATGGCACACCTGAAGCCATCTTGATTGGAATAAACTGGTAACACTTAAAACATTTAATTTAAAAAGGAACAAAATGATGGGGTTCATTTTGTCATAGAAATTATGGTTAGTGCTGTAGAAAGAAAAATTAGGACATGTTTCAAGTGTGATCTCAAATATCTTCCTGTTATATTTCAACAGGAGCAGCCTGTCAGTTGATGCCTTTGTGTTCTACTGCAGCTTCCCAGAGTGTTCTAAAGAACAACTAGAGCGCTAACAGTCTTACTTATGACAAAATTATGGCACACCTGAAGCCATCTTGATTGGAATAAACTGGTAACACTTAAAACATTTAATTTAAAAAGGAACAAAATGAGGGGGTTCATTTTGCCATAGAAATTATGGTTAGTGCTGCAGAAAGAAAATTTAGGGCATGTTTTAAGTGAGATCTCAAATCCTCTTCTATTTCATTAGAAAATTCTGACATGCAGACTGAAACAATCACTTTCAATACCAGCAGTAGACTTCCAGTTAACTCCCTGGTGAGCAGTAGCTTTACTACAGTGATCTAATGAACAACTAGAGTGCTAACATTCTGAATTTATGGCAAATGTGTGACACATCTGAATGCCTTCTTGATGGAATCAAAGTAAAAAACTGAAAGCATTTCCTACTGAGGAGACTGCAGTAAATGACGAAATTAGGAAACTTCGTAACAAATAAGTCTCCCAAGATGGCCACAGAGAAAAAAGAGCCCAAATGTAGCCCAAATATCACCCAGATGTAGCCCACATATAGCCCAATGACAGAAGTGTGCAAAACACTTTTTATTTTTAGTTTTTCTGCAGTTTTATATAGTGCAAACTGGTCAGGTATTGGAGCGTTACATCTTACTTGGACCCCTTATTGCGTATTTTGCACGAAGTACATGAGATTGATCTTGCGAAACATTGAACTTTACGATTCTGTTAACCTGAAGTTGCTCTGAACCGGGCTTTGTAACATCCGTTTTTACCTACTGGTTTTAATTAATTCTCACTGTATTGTATTAGGAAAGAGGATTTACTGTTTTTATGTACACTTTTATGATCTATGTTTCTAAATCAGATCAAATAAAGTTTAATGAATTCTATGGCAGGACGGAGGCGAGGATTATGCATATCTTTCCTCACTTTATTTGCATAGCAGTTCAAAGAAAACGTAACACAACAATCATTAAACAAAAGACTACACAACCCATGGACCATTAGGGGTGTAGTCTCCAAGGCAACTATAGTCCAATCATATCACAGTCCATCGTATATAATATCGTGACGTCCCTTCCGCTTCCTCTTTCTTCACTGCTCGTCAGTTAAGTGCATTCCTTACATTCTTGGCTTAATCTGACGTTGTTGCTGTTTGTATAGCGGTTTCTTGTGCACGTTATTAGCATTATTGCCTTGGTATTGTTTCATATTCCCTGCGCAGCAGGCTCTTGCCCGAGCGCGTTCTCCCCCTCGCAGTTTCTCCCGCTGTGTGCTCTGCACGCGGTGAGATCCTGTCAGGCGCGTCTGGTCCGAGCGAGGCAGCTCCGTCGAGCGCTCCCGCTGGTCTTTACGCGCGTTTGGGAGTCCGGTCACTCCTTTAGTGTCTGCTTGATTCCCGACCAACCCTCGCCTAATTTTGACAACGCTACGCGGTGATTTCCCCACACGGCCACGTTAGTGACCAGCACCACCTGGTGGTGGTAATTGGTATTGCGCCTCAGTCTATTCTTATAACAGCTTCAAGGAAAGCCCCGCTGTTGGAGCACCGGCGAGGGGGCTGTCTTAAGGATTTTAAGGGCATTTGTTCTGTGCTCACACCCTCTGCTATCATGTCTTCTCCAGAAGACCATTTTTACTCCTCCTACCAGGAAGTGGAGGAGGAATGGCCCCCCAACTTCTCCCTCCAGCAGTGGACCAAGCCCTCTCTCTGGCTATTTCTAGGGCGCTGGCTCCTCTTAGGGATCAGGTTGATAAGCTGGCGAAAAGCATCCCTGGGGTGTTCAGTGACCCAGATCTGGTGGTGGCGGGTCCAAGTAGCTCCCAGATGGGGAATAAAAGGGCCGTTAAGCATAACGCGGGGCACTTGGAAGGATTTGATAAACTTACGGAGACCTTCCTCAAGAGTGCGCGAACGCTAAAACATGCACCCTGCCGCCAGGAGGAGGGGCCCGGAGAAAATTGCGACACTGTCACCACTATTGTAGACCCCGACGGCTGGTTTCCCTTAGAGGGAGAGGGTGTATCGGAGGACGATTTCTCCTCCGATGAGGATAAGGACTCGGGCGTCCCTGGCGTCCAGAGTCCCACTCCTCTCAGTCCCCGGTTGGGGACGGGGTCCACTCGGACATGTTCGAGCCTACCCAAATTTACCATCCTAGGTCGGCAGAGTGGACACCTGACGCCAAAGTGGCAGAGTATGTGGTGGGGAAAATCCATCAATCCCTTGAAAGGGAGGTCAGGAATAGGATGAGGGAGAATGCCCCAGGCCCTCACTGAAGGGGAAGGTGGCACACACGCCTGAAATTGATGAGAAACTATGTACCTTTTTCTCCAAGTATATGAGGGATCCCAAGAAAGGAATTGATAGGTCTTGGACGTGGTAGGGCCCTTGACCCAAATTATTCAATTGACGGAGCGTTCCAAAGAGTCAGGATCCCCTTTGTCCACGGATATTGTGGCTGGTTGGGCACACTACCCTAAACCCTAAAACACTACCCCCTCCACTACCCAAACACCACTGCACTACCCTAAACCTAAAACACTACCCCCAGCACGCCACCCTACACTACCCAAATATAACTGCACTACCCTAAACCCTAAAACACTACCACCAGCACGACTCCCTACACTACCCAAACACCACTGCACTACCCTAAACCCTAAAACACTACCCCCAGCACGACTCCCTACACTACCCAAACACCACTGCACTACACTAAACCCTAAATATACCCCCAGCATGACCTCCCTCACTACACAAACACCACTGCACTACCCTAAACCCTAAAACACTACCCCCAGCACGACCCCCTACACTACCCAAACACCACTGCACTACCCTAAACCCTAAAACACTAACCCCAGCATGACCCCCTACACTACCCAAACACCACTGCACTACCCTATACCCTAAAACACGACCCCTACACTACACAAACACGACTGCACTATGCTAAACCCTAAAACACTACCCACAGCATGACCCCTTCACTACACAAACACCACTGCACTGCCCTAAACCCTAAAACACTACCCCAGCACTACCCCTACACTACCCAAACACCACTGCACTAACATAAACCCTAAAACACTACCCCCAGCACTACCCCTACACTACACAAACACCACTGCACTACCCTAAACCCTAAAACACTACCCCCAGCACAACTCCCTACACTACCCAAACACCACTGCACTACCCTAAACCCTAAATCTACCCCCAGCAGGACCCCCTACACTACCCAAACACCACTGCACTACCCTAAACCATAAAACACTACCCCCAGCATGACCCCCTACACTACACAAACACCACTGCACTACCCTAAACCCTAAAACACTACCACCAGCATGACCCCCTACACTACTCAAACACCACTGCACTACCCTAAACCCTAAAACACTACCCCAGCACGACCCCCTACACTACCCATACACCACTGCACTACCCTAAGCCCTAAAACACTACCCCCAGCACAACCCCTACACTACTGCACTACCCTAAACCCTAAAACACTACCCCCAGCACGACCCCCTACACTACCCAAACACCACTGCACTACCCTAAACCCTAAAACACTACCCCCAGCACGACCCCCTACACCACCCAAACACCACTGCACTACCATAAACCCTAGAAAAGAAACCCCCACCCCATGCCCAATCCCCCTTACCTCTCACTCCTCATGGTTCCTCTCTCCTCGTGGTTCCTGCTTCACGTCATCGCTGAGGGGCGGTGCACGTCGTTGTGAGGAAACGGAACAGCCTCTGTTTCCTTACAACGACATGGATCGTCTACATGTTTTTAGAACGCATGGTCATTTACCATACATACCTTTACAACAAAATTCGTTGTAAAGGCATGCGTGGTAAATGACCATGCGTTCTAAAAATGTGTAGTAATGACTTCGTGATGTACAACGCATGCGTGGTAATGCATGCGTTGTAATGGTATCGCAAAGTAAAAAAGTCGTTGTAACGGCTGTTTACCGATCGAAGCTGGCCCCTGTTCTTCAGTGAGACGTTTATTTGATTAATTAGGAGGAAGGAATGTGTTTTTTTTACCGAAAAGTGCATTCCCGGCTGTTGTATTGTGAAAGTGTCCGCGTGGCCTGGTTTCACTTCCGGTGAGAGAGTGGAAGAGTCTGTTTGGATCTAAAGGAGTTCTGTTGTTGGACGTGGCCGGCGCGACATGTCATCAGAAAACATAGCTAATGGAAAGCGTCCTCCCTGAAGTGTGGAGCAGTGCCATGAGAGGTCAACGAGTGTGTGTCCCACCGCAGTATGACCGTACCGCGTGACCCATGTGCCGCCTCCAGGGTACGGGAGGCAGAAGCGGCATCGCAGGTCCTCTTGAAGACCGTTGTAGCACTAATTCTACATTTTGGTACTAGGGCATTTTAACTTCGTTGTTCCTGCCAGATACAAAGAGAAGATCCTGTGTTATTCAGTGCCCTCGTTTCCTTTTTTGTGGGTTGTGGTGCTTGTCACTTCGCTGCCCCGCCGGTGCACACGACTGGGCACCCCACCTCGTGTGCCATCTGCAGGGCCTCTGCCCTCGGATCACTGGTTTCGGTTTCTGGAGTGGCAACATAAACAGTTGCTCCCAAAGGACTAGCCTGAACACTTAGGTGAATATCCCCTGCACCAGCATTCCACGGAAATTCTTTCCTAGCTCTCCCACGTCAACGAGCACGGCTCCGCTCGCGACACCGTATGACGTCATCGGAGCCATAAGAGGACCTCGTCGGCGTGCTGACGTCAGTTCCACCCATTTTCTCCATGCCACCGAGGCAAACAGGGGACCGAGACATTTTCACATGTATACATAGTATAATAAATATATATTCACTGAAGAAACCATAGGTTTCAGGCACGTTATAGTTAGAAATTAGCATTTAAAAAACCTTAGAAATTCACTGAAAAAACCATAGGTTTCAAGCACGTTATAGTTAGAAATTAGCATTTAAAAAACCTTAGCAATTCACTGAAAAAACCATAGGTTTCAGGGGCGTTATAGTTAGTTGGACATTTCACTCGTACAAAACCATAGAAATTCCCCCGTTATAGTTAGTTCAGCTAACTATAATTCGCAGCATCCGCAATGCACTGCTGATGATGTCACATATTACATCACTCATGACATGATCAGTGACATCACTCATGACATCACTGATGACATCTCAAATGACATCACTGATGACATCATCCAGTGAATGTGTGTTTTTCTGAAAATTAAATATGTTTTATATATGTATATCTCAAGGTCGATGGAAGAATAAATGGGTATATAAGTGTCTAAATGGATGATTTTTTTTGTAAAATTGATTGTATAACTGACTAAGTGTATCTTAGTGAATACATGGGTTAGTGAGTAATGTTTAAATATGAAAATATCTGTATCAGTCTCTCCCTTTGTGTATAAGTGGCTGCATGGGTTGGTGAGTAGCTACATGAGTGTCTATATGGGTTATTAGTTGGTTTTTGAGTATCAGTATGAGTGTCTGAGTGTCTGTATGGTTCGGTGGGGGTATTACTTCGTGCATAGATGCATGAATGAGTGACTCACTGTTTGTATGTGTTGAAGACAGCATGTGTGCAGGACTGTATAGGTGGATGAGTATGTGTATGGGTGTGTTGAGTGAGTGAATGACTGTCTCAATAGTGTCTTTATGAGTAACTACATATGTTTTAAACTAGTATATGTGAGTATTGGTGTATATAAGTGAGTATATGTGAGAGTGAGAGATTGGAAGAGTTCCTGAAAAAATAAGTAGGTGTTTCTATAAGTGATTGTTTAAGAGAGTAAGTATGTGTAAGTTTCTGTAGAAGTAAGTGTGGTAGTGTGTGTATAACTGTATATGCAAGTAAATGGATGTTTGATACTTTGTTTGAATGTGTGACTATGTGTGTGAGTAACTCTATGGATGAGTGGCGGTGTGTAACAGGATGTATAGGTGTATGAGTACATATGATGAGTGAGTACATGTATGAGTGACTGTATAGGGACTGTTGGTGAATGAGTGGATGTGTGTGTAGATCCTGGAATTACTGAATAGGTGTGTTGTAACTGGTATTGGTATGTCCATTGTTTTGAAAATGTTAGTTTGTATTTTTGAGTGTGTGTATCAAAGGTTATATTAGGGTGAGAGGAGGTCTGCCACTCTATCACAAGGATGATGTCATCAGTGATGTCATTTGAGATGTCATCAGTGATGTCATAAGTGATGTCACTGACCATGTCATGAGTGATGTAATATGTGACGTCATCAGCAGTGCATTGCTGGGCGCGCGAGTTATAGTTAGCTGAACTAACTATAACGGGGAATTTCTATGGTTTTGTACGAGTGAAATGTCCAACTAACTATAACGCCCCTGAAAGCTATGGTTTTTCAGTGAATTTCTAAGGTTTTTAAATGCTAATTTCTAACTATAACGTGCCTGAAACCTATGGTTTTTTCAGTGAATATATATAGGTATATATTTTTTTGGGGGGTATGTATATATATATATATCCACAAACAGAACCAGCGTGCCACCTTCTCGCACCAGAACACGACACCGCAATCCAAGGTATAATTTCTTGATTTATTGTAAACTTCGGGCTATGACGCGTTTTGGCAGGGTCCCCTGCCTTGATCACATATAGAGCCAAACTCCCAACACAGTTTTAAGTGCATTGTTACCATGACGTGTTAGCAAAGACATAGACAAAATACTACAAACAGATTATAAAGCTCATTATTACAAATTTCATTTCTTTGTAAAGCAAGCGATAATCTCTTAACAAATTAAATAGTTTTATATTTTTACATTCTTTGCTTCATGTGTAATGTTTTTTTCTTTCCTTATTTTTCCATCTCATAATCGCTTTTTTTTACTTTATTTTTTTTTTTTTGTTACTTTCAATGAACTTTATTGTATTAGACAACCAAGCCCTTCCTGAGTGTTTGTTTGGCGAGTGATAGCGTTTCACGTATCCCCTGATACAGATTTCCAAGTACGGTCTCAAATTCCATTCCTGATTTGCCATTATCAACATTGCGCATCACACGGTAGTCATGCTCGGCTTTAGCACGTTCTTCTCATTGTGGCTATACATCAATACTACACTGGGAAACATAGGTTCTGAATTCTACCGCATGCCGTAATATAAAACTGCGGTTTCTAACGTTCCCTTCCTGACCTCTGACTTCAAGTGCAAGTGCAGATCTCGTACCGACTCCACTATATATGCGTGTGTCTCTCAGTCTCAGGAGGGCCCAATACTTCTCAAGTGTAGTATTTGAACCACTTATTGCTCTATCTTGCCCGTCCCGGTCAATAACATATCCCATAGGGGTTATGTTGCAACAGTCTGTAATACATATATATGTCCAACACCCCCAATGGAGTACTGCGTGCTATGTGCCAATGCCTATTTTAAGATGTCAGTTGGTTTGCATTGTCTACACTATAGCAGCATAGGGTATCCCCCGGGTAATCGTTTCCCTATATGTGCAAAATTGCAATTTCAGCTGCCAAAAGAGATTAAAGTGTTAGTGCTAACATCGAATCTAGGTGTCACTAAAGTGCAAATAGCGCATTACCAGTATCAGTGTATTCCCTCACACTATAGGCAATCTACATAAAGGATGTATCATTTGAGATGATGTCCCTGTCTAAATATGTACAAAGTTGCAATTACAGCTGCCAATTGTCATAAAGTGCAAGTGCTTCTTTACTAGATAAACCAGCGCTAAAGTGCAAATAGCGCATTACCAGTATCAGTGTGTTTCCTCACACTATAGGCAATCAATATAGAGAATATATAATTTGAGATGATGTCCCTGTCTAAGTATGTGCAAAGTTGCAATTACAGCTGCCAATTGTCATAAAGTGCAAGTGCTTCTTTACTAGATAAACCAGCGCTAGCTATGTGCAAAACCGCAAATTTCCACTGATTAAAACACAATGTTAAATGAAATGGAACAGTAAACATTATATCTTAACATACCAGGTTTTTTGATACAATCAAAGACACACATTTTTTTCTCAAACCCAAATGATGATCATTAAAAACACTCCTAGGCATTTTCATCACTCTGATGAATTGAACAGATGTCTATATACATTTTACACACTCTAAAACAAGGTCATAAAAAGTGTTCCACAGATTAATTTTCCTCAATGTGTTCTCTCATGGGGTTTCTTAATACAACTACCTCTAAGTGAAGGACAGTGGGTTAAAGAGGCTGATCTAGGTAGTCCCACTTATGTTAAATAAACATGTAACCCTTCATCTGAGTTCAGGCCATTCGGACTCTTGCAGTCAAGCATTAAAATATAGCGCGACTCCAATTGTCTCAACTTGCCCTCACGATTACCCCCTCTTCTCCTTTTGGGTACCGAGTCTATCACATAATACGTTAGGTCCTCAACTTTACCTTAATGGACCTCATTTATGTGGCGGACAACTGGATATGATTGATCCTTATTTTTAACAGCTCTGAGATGCTGGAGAATTCTAATGTGGGCCATATGGATGGTGCTGCCTACGTAAACGAAGGGGCACGTGCATTAAAGCACATACACCAGATGGTCGCTCTTACAATTAAAAAAACGAGGAATCCTCCACGGTTTAGTCATAAAAGGCAACTGTATCTCTTTCTGGTTCACCCCATGTTTAAAGGCCTTACACTTGAGGCACTTATTAAAACCGGGGTTGGCCTTCAACCAGCTTTCGTTTTCAATTAACTCTGGGCTGCTATTCACTAACTGCTGTCGCATTGATCTGGCTCTCCTGTAGGAGACAAGTGGTTTTCTGGAGACCACACTCTTAAGGATGGGATCTCCTCTAACCAGGTACCAATGCCTATTCATATAGGGTAAGAAAAAGAGTTAGACACAAGATTGACGATAATTAAATCATAAAAAACCTTAGGCCTCAGTTTTTGTGAATACAGTACATATCAAAAGTGAGCATGTATATATGGCTAAAAAAATACAGATATCTGTTATAAAATTTATATTTCTTTATTTTTGTATATATGTATATATTGATGTATTTTTAATATCTTTTTTATTTTTTATTTCTTTCATTTTTCTATATTGCTTTTTCTATTAATTCTTTTTGTAGGCATATGATATATTATTTACATTTCATAAACAGAAACATCTAAATACAAAACATATTTTTCACAGACATTACATCACAGTGCTGTACATACAAAAACTTCTATTTAAAAACCAAGAGAAGGAGTATTTTATCTTGTCAATCGATTCAAAGGCTGGCGGTCGATGCAAGACACGACGCGCGTTTGGGCGTTAAAGCCTTCGTCAGGAAAAACCGTCTCAACTTTCTCTATAACAAGGTGTAAAATAAACAACATAAAAAAACATAGAAAATCGTTCTAGGCCTTAGGTTCTGATATTAATATAATGGTGAGCACTAAATGCTTCCTTTAATTTGTTTTCTGTGTCATTAATAGTCAGAGATACGATATAATTTTATTGAACAGTCCATATACTCCATATTAAAAAAGAGAGTGCTCCCAAAAGTGTATTTTAGCCGAAATAGAAAGTCCACAAAGAGGAAACATATCCATATGTTTCCTTATGTTTCATTTGTCCAGCACGGGTGAATTGACTTTTAGAAAAACTCTTTCCTTTTTGTCTCAAGGAAACATATGGATATGTTTCCTCTTTGTGGACTATCTATTTCGGCTAAAATACACTTTTGGGAGCACTCTCTTTTTTAATATGGAATATATGGACTGTTTAATAAATATATATCGTATCTCTGACTATTAATGACACAGAAAACAAATTAAAGGAAGCATTTAGTGCTCACCATTATATTAATATCAGAACCTAAGGCCTAGAACGATTTTCATGTCTTTTTATGTTGTTTATTTTACACCTTGTTATAGAGAAAGTTGAGACGGTTTTTCCTGACGAAGGCTTTAACGCCGAAACGCGCATCGTGTCTTGCATCGACCGCCAGCCTTTGAATCGATTGACAAGATAAAATACTCCTTCTCTTGGTTTTTAAATAGAAGTTTTTGTATGTACAGCACTGTGATGTAATGTCTGTGAAAAATATGTTTTGTATTTAGATGTTTTTGTTTATGAAATGTAAATAATATATCATATGCCTACAAAAAGAATTAATAGAAAAAGCAATATAGAAAAATAAAAGAAATAAAAAATAAAAAAGATTAAAAATACATCTATATATTTACATATACACAAAAATAAAGAAATATAAATTTTCTAACAGATATCTGTGTTTTTTTAGCCATATACACATGCTCACTTTTGATATGTACTGTATTCACAAAAACTGAGGCCTAAGGTTTTTTATGATTTAATTATTGTTAATCTTGTGTCTAGCTCTTTTTCTTACCCTATATGGTATTGTTCCCTACAGCTAGCAAGATCTATTGTTTCTAGTAGGGGTCCCCTTCTTCCCAACCCGCAATTCTCGCAGCCTGTCTGTGAGGGGATAGCCACCCTAGGCAAGTCCAGTAATTTATTGCCTTTCTTGTGTCTTTACAGTCAGAGAAGTTTTTGATCACCAACACTTTATTTCATTTCTTTTTTAGTCACTTAAATATTCATCTGTTTGCATGATTCTGTCTTATTTGAGTCTCTAAGTCTCTTCTTCCTCCTTTTAGCCATTAACTACAATCACTTAAATCAAGTCATATTATATTCAAATCATTTTTCTAAAGGCTTACCATCAGCCATGGCTAATCTCATGACATTTGGATTTTCTGATGCTGATTTTGCCACCATGGTTGGTAATACAGGGACATTTGGTCAACAATTAATGGAAAATCCTGATAAAAATGAAGATCTTAATAAACTTCTAGCATTAAAGAAAAAGACCAAATGGATAGAATTGCATGGTCAATACATGCTAGAATATTTAAGAGCAGGAATAATCCCACAGGGTCTAAGAGTTAAAAACATCCCGGGACTATTTGTCCAATTTAAAGCGTTTCTTGAAAAATGGTCCATGATCGCGAACCGTTGTTCGCGTGATCTAATGATGCTGATCGTCGAAACAGCAAAAGAAATGCTACAAATGCTAATTGCTGACATTTTGGAATTGAAAAACAAGATTAAAAATAATACAGCGGTAGGTGATGCCAAAAAAACATTAGAAGAACTAGATCAAGAAATAAATTCATATACGGAATACCTTCATAAAAGGAAAAGCGACAAATTAAAGAAAGATATCAGGTTCTCAAATAAAGAAAATACGTATCCGTACTTAGCAGAACATTACTACATACAGCAGGAAAGTATCTCACAGGATCAGCAAGACTATAGACGATATAATAGGAAGGTAACTACCTTCTCAGATACGTCTGACTCAGACAATGATAGTACACCAAATCTTTTTGAGAATAGAACTAGTCGCTATACCCCAAGATCTTACCAGGCTCCCCAGCCTTTTTTAGGGAGACGCAACCAACGCAGATGCAATTGGCGACCTCAATATCAGCCCTGATACCGGGGAAATCATCAAACCAACCAGAATCAATTTCTGGTTACACGCAATGCCCAATACTGGAGAGAGTAGAAGAGATTCCAGTATTTAACTTAAGTACTTCAGAGATGACACCAGCAACTTACTCGCTGTTATGTAAAGGCCTTACATTTGTCCCCCATTCTGGCCTAAACAAATTCGAATTGTTCAGTGATCTTACTGCATTTTTTCGTAAAATTAGAATAAAACTGTTCTTTGCAGAACACAATTCCCTTACAACACAAACCAATAAATCGGGTTTGACACCTAAATCTAACTTTACACCGACAACTGAACAAGTACCACCGGAAGCCATAGTATTTGAACAGGTGGTATATCAAAAAATGATTTCAGCTACTAAATACGTACAAAGGACCCCCTATAATATCCAACAAGAAGAACATCAGGCTTTATTAAACCTGAAAAACAACCCTGCAATCACAATCAAAAGTTGTGATAAAGGAGGGGGGATAGCAATCATTAATACCGCCAACTATGTGTCAAAAATGGAGGACATGCTAAAAGACACTCATTTTTATATCAAAATTAGTAGAAATCCAATTGACCAAATAAAAACCAAAATTCAACGCATCACAAGTAGAGCACTCAGAGATGGTGATATCTGTGATAAGGAATATGCTTACCTCAATGTACAAAATCCTAAAACATCCTGCTTGTATGGTGTACCTAAAATACACAAGAATGAGGAAGATCCTCCATACAGACCGATTGTTTCGACAATAAGCTCGGTCACAGAGCCATTGTCTAAATACCTGGATGTTATTCTATGCCCACACATTAACAAGACACCGGCATATGTCCAAGACACGCGACATATAATAAACCTCGTAGAGGATACTCCCTTTAATCCGGAACGACAATGGCTAGTAACTCTCGACATAGAGAGTCTCTATAGCAATATCCCAATTCAAGGAGCAATGCTAGCAGTAGAATGGTTCATTGAAATAATGAACATCGACTGCAATGCAGATTTCATCATCAAGTGTCTAAAAATAATCCTTGAAGATAACATCTTTGAATTTAATGGCCAGTTATTCCAACAAGTAAAGGGAGTAAGCATGGGTGCGTCCTGTGCACCGACAGTGGCTAACATCTACATGGCCAAATTTGAATACACCCATATCTACAATGAAGTGGCACCATTTTTCGAGTCCATCTGGAAATGGTCACGCTTCATTGATGATATTTTTTTCATTTGGTCAGATAATGAGGATAATCTACATGAGTTCCTGTTATGGCTAAATTTATGGGACCAAAATCTACAATTCACCTCGGCCATAAACAACAACCAGATAGAGTTTCTGGACATTGTCATTAAACATGTAGAAGGCAGGCTGGCGGTTGATTTGTTTATCAAACCTACATCACGCAATACACTCCTTCACTATGACAGCTACCATCCAAAATCACAAAAAAATAGCATCCCATTCGGTCAGTTCCTGCGGCTTCGCAGAAACTGTACCACTATTGCTGATTTTGATATGAGAGCCTCGGAAATAAGAGAGAAATGTGTATCCCGAGGATATCCAAGAAAACTCGTGAAAGATTCATATAAGAGAGCAAGGTTCTTTGACAGGCAGCATCTACTTACTAACAATAAGAAAAAAAGCGCCACTGAATTAGTATTTGTTACTAGACATTCTATGATGAATGCTAAAATAAGACAAATTATTTCATCAAGTTGGCACATCTTGAATGTCGACAAAGAACCCAAAGATAAAATCCCTAAGCCTCCATTTGCCTACCGTAAGAACAAAAATTTGAAAGACCTTATAGTCAGATCACGATTACCCCAAGCTAAACAACCAATACAGAGAAGTATTGTAGGGACATCGCCAATAATAGGTAATTTCAAATGTGGCACCTGTAAAATTTGCCCTTTGGCGATAGAAAATGACAGAATAGAATTGAATGGCCAAACTGTAAAAGTCAAACACATTATCAATTGTAAAACCAAGAATGTTATCTATTTGTTACTCTGCCCATGTAGATTAGGGTACATTGGAGAAACCTCTCGTAGCTTCAATATACGACTTGGTGAACATCGCTCAGCAATACAAACCAAAAAGATGTCAGCACCTATTGTAGAACATTTTGTAACATCTAATCATACTGAGGATGACATTAAATGGTTTATCCTTGAAACAATCAGCCAGAAAAACAATCAAAGCAGTGAAGTTGTAAGGAAAAAACGTGAGGTATACTGGATATTCACGTTAGATACATTTAAGAGAGGATTAAATCAAGATTTACCATGGGCCCAAGTGATTGAATATAATCAGCACTAATACATAACTATTAGGAGTAATAATAAATATATCTGCTTTATTTCATAAATAAAAATTGGAATATATAGATACAAAATATACTCTTAATATAATGAAACATCAATTACCCATTACAATATGGAAGCTATAGTGATGTTTACAACAAGTCCGCATTCTACTTCAATGGCTAGATCGGTAAAGGCAGCATTGAAATCTATGTCCGGCACAGCTTGGCTGACGTCAGACGCCGCCTGTATGAGATAATCACATCTATATAAACACCGGAGACAGTAATAGAATCACTTTCCATTCCATTACAATATGGAAGCCATAGTGATGTTTATAACAAGTCCGCTTTCTACTTCAATGGCTAGATCGGTATAGGCAGCATTGAAATCTATGTCCGGCGCAGCTTGGCTGACGTCAGACGCCGCCTGCACGAGATAATCACATGTATATAAACACCGGAGACAGTAATAGAATCACTTCATGCTGCCGACACGGAGGACGAAAATCTGGATTGTCAGTCTTTGCTCGAGTTCTGGTAAGTGGGGCCACAATCAGTTAGCAAATTTACCCATGGGGACATTAGTGGATAGATAGCCAATAAGATAGAGGCACCGATAATTTTATCCAAAGTACCGTAACGAGAAATTTCTGTTAAGTTTAAATAATTGATATATAATGCAAACTCAGGAAATAACTATGTTCGGACAATGACCCACTTAAATCTATATGTTAAGGCGGTAGTATTAAACCAATACGCCAATAAAAGATATAAATATAGTAACACGGTGCATGCACAAACTTAGCACAGTATAGAAATTAATTTAAATCTGAACATATTTACGTCTTTAGATATCTCCAGGATACAGAAAAAAGAATATATGACCTCTCACATCCAAAATGCCCTTATGACGATATAAACGCGGCAAAAATATACTAAGTAAGTAAAGATCAAGCTATGTCTTAGCATTTAGAATAATACATTGAATCTACTTTAGCCTTTACACAGAATCGATATGAGCACATTGGTTCATATCATCTCTATCCCTCCTTTTGTCTTTAAACAGCACAATAAATAAAGTGCTTCATGCGAGCTGACCATCAATAAAACCATCGATAAATACTTTCTATGTGCTTAAAAAGGAACTAGCAGATTTACCATAATGTAAGTAACACCACTCTACGACTAACTATTTCAAATCGGTCTAGAGAGTTAAAAATAGAAGCACCTCCATCAATATTAAAGCGCCATTATTTTCAGCTCATCGAATTGTTCTCTGCCTTTATAGTATAAGTAACCGCGGAAAGACGTAAACCTCAGACTTATCCACACGGTACCTGCGGGTGGCATCTTCTCCCTTTGCCCTAAAATCCAGATAGATACCAAGAAGTTACAGTTATAAATAGTCAAAATACAAAATTAAAGATAGACATACCTGTTGTCTCTTTCTTCTCTCTTTTACATGTGACATGTAAATACAGAAATTACAGATTGCGTATGACGCTCTTCACAATATAGAAATAACAACTATTGACGGCTGTCACTCTTATACTACTGACGCACTGAAATAGTACAGGTAAATATATATAAAAAGGAATGTGACCACCCATTATTCCTCTTTGTATATCGGAAAAAGCATGGTAAAACCTTCCCTTCTCCTTTCTTGATCAACTATGTTCAATCATAATAGAAGTATTTAGCATCATTTGTCCAGCACGGGTGAATTGACTTTTAGAAAAACTCTTTCCTTTTTGTCTCAAGGAAACATATGGATATGTTTCCTCTTTGAGGACTATCTATTTCTGCTAAAATACACTTTTGGGAGCACTCTCTTTTTTAATATGGAGTATATGGACTCTTTAATAAATATATATCGTATCTCTGACTATTAATGACACAGAAAACAAATTAAAGGAAGCATTTAGTGCTCACCATTATATTAATATCAGAACCTAAGGCCTAGAACGATTTTCATGTCTTTTTATGTTGTTTATTTTACACCTTGTTATAGAGAAAGTTGAGACGGTTTTTCCTGACGAAGGCTTTAACGCCGAAACGCGCGTCGTGTCTTGCATCGACCGCCAGCCTTTGAATCGATTGACAAGATAAAATACTCCTTCTCTTGGTTTTTAAATAGAAGTTTTTGTATGTACAGCACTGTGATGTAATGTCTGTGAAAAATATGTTTTGTATTTAGATGTTTTTGTTTATGAAATGTAAATAATATATCATATGCCTACAAAAAGAATTAATAGAAAAAGCAATATAGAAAAATAAAAGAAATAAAAAATAAAAAAGATATTAAAAATACATCAATTTATATATATATATACAAAAATAAAGAAATATAAATTTTATAACAGATATCTGTGTTTTTTTAGCCATATACACATGCTCACTTTTGATATGTACTGTATTCACAAAAACTGAGGCCTAAGGTTTTTTATGATTTAATTATCGTCAATCTTGTGTCTAGCTCTTTTTCTTACCCTATATGGTACTGTTCCCTACAGCTATCAAGATCTATTGTTTCTAGTAGGGGTCCCCTTCTTCCCAAACACCAATGCCTATTCATGCAGTCTCTCACCCTTGCATGATAGGCATTGTACCCGGTTATCATCCTTATATCTTGTTTCGATTCCCTGTCCTTTTTCTCTTTCTTTCTCTCACCAAAAATTATTTCTTGCCTTGACAGACCTTCCACCTTTGCTACTGCTTGATCAAGAACGGTCTGACTGTACCCTCTTTCTTTAAATCTCTTTGTCAGATCCGTTTGAGCCTGTGTCAAGGAGCTCGCTTCACTACAATTTCTTTTCATGCGAAGCTGCTCTGCGTAAGGAATACTCTGTTTCAACTTCAGGGGATGAAAACTACTGCAATGCAACACAGAGTTCCCAGCCGTGGGCTTTCTAAAAGTGCGAGTGTGTAAAATACCGTCACTTATAAAAACCTCAAGATCTAAAAAATTTACATTAGAATCACTTATGCTGCAAGTAAATATCAAATTAGGGGTGTTCATATTAAGGGATGATACAAATGTTTTCACATTATCTAATGACCCTTTCCATATGATGAACAAGTCATCAATGAATCTGACCCAAACCTTGATGTTATTCTCCCACTCTTTCCTGTATGTGGCCCTGAGCACCTGCTCCTCCCACCAGCCCATGTGAAGATTCGCATAGCTGGGGGCGAAGCAGGTGCCCATGGCTGTCCCCCTCAGTTGTATATAGGTATCACTACCATACAGGAAAAAGTTGTTCTCCAAGCACAGTTATGCCATTTTCAATAGCATTTCTGAATGTAGATACATTTGTATTGGTCTGCTGCCTAAAAAATGCCTTAGGGTCCTTATCCATCCTTGTGAGCAATGATTGTATAGAGCGAGGTAACATCAAGGGTGATTAACAAGTCTCCCTCTTCCCACTCAATTTCGTGTAGCTTCCTCAGAAAGTCTCCCGTATCTTGGATGTGTGATGGCAATGCTGTAACAAAATTCTGCAAGAAATGGTCTAAAAATCTAGAAGTAGTTTCAAAAAGGCTGCCAATGGCTGAAATGATCGGCCTACCGGGGGGTGTCACCATATCTTTATGCACTTTCGGTATTAGATATAATATGGGAGTCACTGGGTTGTCCACTTTCAAGTATTGCAGTTCTGCTTCCGATATCAACCCCATACCCCTCCATCTGGCCAGTTCCTTGTGGTACTTTATTTTTACTTCCAAGATATTGCTTTGTGGGACTTTCTGGTAGCAATCCACATCTCTCAATTGTGACCTCGCTTCCTCATTGTATTTGCAAAGAGGCTATAGGACTACATTGCTCCCTTTGTCTGATTGTCTTATGACTATGTCCTTTCTTGATTTTACTTTGTCCATGATTCTTGCATAGTTTGCTTCTTCCTCTTTCATATTTTTGTTGAAGTTCTTACTTGATTCTTTTGCCAGCTCTTTGAGGTCCATGACCACCCGTTCCGAAAACAAATCAATGGAGTCTTTCGGCATAATTGGTGTAAAAGTTGACTTCTTTCTAAATTCTGTGGCACTCGTTCCATATATGTCAAGGCCAAAGCTTTCCGCGATGTTTGTAGATGACAGTTCCATGCCTGGATTAACTACATTCCTCTCCAGCTCATCCAGATCTCTGAGCAGATTCAAATCCTCCACCACTAGATTGCCTCCACTCTCTTGTTCAGACCTTTCCATATCCTGTCGCCTTCGGTTGGTTTGGTTGTTGAAGAATTTGCTCAATTTTAATTTTCGCACAAATTTAAAGAAATCGATACGCGTTTGTGCGTAATTGAAATTTGTGCGACTACAAAATGACAGGCCTAGTGATAAAGTATTCAACTCAGCCTCCGATAGGTCTAGATCTGAGAGGTTAATCACAGTGATGGAATTTGTTTTCGTTAATTCCATTTGTTCTCCTTCGTTCTGGATCCCGACCTTAGTTCCATGCCTTCTCCTCCTTCTTTTTCGTTTCTTTTGAAGCCCCGGCCTCTTCCCCCTCTTGGTGGTCTTTGTCTGGCATTGATGTTCCGATCCAGACCTAAAAAACGCATTTCTTGAATAACAGTCAAGGTGTTCAAGGTGCCCATTGCATTCCCCGCTTCCTCCAGGTCCGTGTCCACCTCTGAGCTCCATTCTGAACTTGTGTCAGCAATATTTCTTTTTTCTTTGTTTTTGCTCAAAGGTGCTGGGTTACAGGACATCTCTTGTCTGCGCAGGGTATCAAACCTTTTGACAATGGTAAAGATTTGTCCCCTTTGGTAGTCAAGGCGATCCCTCTTGAACTTAGTGGCTTTTCTATCTTTGATGGTTTTTTCATACTTGCTCAATTTGCTTTCCAAGCCTTTTTCAAATTTATCAATCGCCTCCGGATTTGTCAAACTTCCCAGTTCTAATTGCAGCTTTTTGATCTCCCCTAGAATCTTTTCTCTGTCCTTCTTTGCATATTTTACAAGAATCCTCATCATGTTGCTGGAGGATTCAGCACTGTTGTTCGCCCATTCTTGCAGCATTTCAGGATCCAAGTTCTCAAAGGTCGGGGCAATCAAAATTCTTAAGCCTCGTGGGACTCTTCCCACCTCGAGGTATTTATCTAATGATCTGATCTCCCACCATTTGGATATTTCAGTGCACTGTAGCTTCTCTAATTGCCGCATAATAGACTGCACATCATTGCCTTTAGTGCTGCTTCCAGCTTCTGACTCTTTATTGGAGCTACTAGTTCCCGGTCTTTCTTCGTCAAACACAGCTCCCACAGCCTCTTCTCGCAATCTGACCCAATCCTCCATTGTCGGTATGTATTCCCCAAACAAATGAATCTGTCACTTTAAATGACTGCTCTTGGCCGCCCAGCAGTGTTTCAGCTGCCGAACAGAAAGCCCTTTGGATGCTGTTAATCTTCGTGTCAAACACTTGGATTTGCCCCTCAGGATGCACTCTGCATCCACAGGCACCTCTCCCCCTTTCCCTCCGCCTCACCGCTGCCTGCCACTAGACCGCACGGACGCTTACCTGCTTCCAGGCGTCCTCCGACGCTCCAGTCGCGGTAGCACTTCCGTCCCCATCTTCGTGGTTACTGCAGCGTCAGTTATCTTCTGGGGGGGCCCTCACGTTGTGCAACGCACCGATTACCAAACCAGCCGAGTCTCCGTGGGGCTCCCAATCAAGGGCGTGTCGTCGATGCACAGCGGCTTAACATCCACAAACAGAACCAGCGTGCCACCTCCTCGCACCAGAACACGACACCGCAATCCAAGGTATAATTTCTTGATTTATTGTAAACTTCGGGCTATGACGCGTTTCGGCAGGATCCCCTGCCTTGATCACATATAGAGCCAAACTCCCAACACAGTTTTAAGTGCATTGTTACCATGACGTGATAGCAAAGACATAGACAAAATACTACAAACAGATTATAAAGCTCATTATTACAAATTTCATTTCTTTGTAAAGCAAGCGATAATCTCTTAACAAATTAAATTGTTTTATATTTTTACATTCTTTACTTTATGTGTAATGTTTCTTTCTTTCCTTATTTTTCCATCTCATAATCGCTTTTTTTTAACTTTATTTATTTTTTGTTACTTTCAATGAACTTTATTGTATTAGACAACCAAGCCCTTCCTGAGTGTTTGTTTGGCGAGTGTCATAGCGTTTCACCTATCCCCTGATACAGATTTCCAAGTACGGTCTAAAATTCCATTCCTGATTTGCCATTATCAACATTGCGCAAAACACGGTATTCATGCTCGGCTTTAGCACGTTCTTCTCATTGTGGCTATACATCAATACTACACTGGGAAACATAGGTTCTGAATTCTACTGCATGCCGTAATATAAAACTGTGGTTTCTAACGTTCCCTTCCTGACCTCTGACTTCAAGTGCAAGTGCAGATCTCGTACCGACTCCACTATATATGCGTGTGTCTCTCAGTCTCAGGAGGGCCCAATCTATATATATATATATATATATATATTTTTTTTATTTAAAAAAGAAAAAAAAAATTCCCACCAAATGCCACAAACGCTGCCGAACAACTTGCGGGCGGGTGCCTCTGTCGTGTCTGCGGCAGTCACGAAAACATTAACCACCAAATTCCCTTTACAAGAAATCACGGAACACTCTGCGGTTCACAGTCTTCACTTTCATTTGGCAGACGTGTTTCAGCAATTATGCCTTTCTCAATGCCATATGTTTCCATTAACCATTTCACCACATTTAAAACACTCCTGTCTCCTCTTCATTGGACAGGAGTGAGGACATCATCCACAGAACCACTCACACACCCAATCACACCCCATAGAACCTCTCATACACCCATTCACACACCCACACAACCACTCACATACCCATTCACAGACCAATACATCTGTTGACACACTCACTCACTCAAACAGCCACTCACACAACCACTCAAAGACACATGCAGCCACTCACATACCCACAAAATCACTCACACACCCACTCTCAGACCCATACAGCCACTCACATACTCACTCACACACCCATACAACCACTCACATTTCTACTCACACAACCACTCACTCACCTATACAGCCACTCATACAGCCACTCACTCACCCATACACCTACTAACAGAGCTACTCAATCACCCATACCACCATTCACACATCCATTCACACATCCATTCACTCATCCACAAAACCACTTACATACCCATTCACACATCAACACAAGCACTCATGCCCACTCACTCACCTATATAGTCACTCACACAGATACTTACTGTGCAATACAGCCACTCCCATACCCACTCCCCCATACACCCACTAAAACAGCCACTCACTTACCCATACATCCACTTACACACCCAGTCACTCATTCATAGAGCCATTCACACAGCCACTCAGTCACTCATACAGCCACTCACACACATACACTCCTCCACCCATAGAGACACTCACACAGCCACTCCGTCACCAATACAGCCACTCACACATACACTCACCCACCCATACAGCCACTCACACACCCACTCATTCACCAGTACAGCCACAAGCACAGTCATTCACTCACCCATACAACTACTCACATACCCACTTTTTCACCCATACAGCCACTCAGACACCAATACAGCCACTCAGAAACCCACTCCCACACTGACACAGACAGTCACAGTGCCACTCAGATGACATATATTAGAAACAGTATCACTCATTAGTAGTACAAAATGAATAGTAATTTAACTTATGTAGTAGCTTAGTATATATCTTTAAGTCTCAGAAATGTTTAATAAACACACACTCACTGGATGATGTCATCAGTGATGTCAATTGAGATGTCATCAGTGATGTCACTGACAATGTAATGAGTGATGTAATTTGTGAGGGCATAAGCAGTGCATTGAGGGGGCGTAAGTTACAGTTAGCTCAGGTAACTATAACTGCTGAAATTCAATGCTTTTTTTGGACATGGCCCTTCTTAGGGGAATTTACCCCAAAACTTTTCACTTTTTCCTCCTAGTCTTTGCCAACTTTCGTCGCATGACCTTAGGGATCTGGGCACCTTCCCACTGTACTACAGAGGGAAGGTGCGAACGCCTGCCTAGCCTGCATTGGGCAAGGGGTGCATATGCAATGGGTTTATGTGCCATACCTCCGTGCAACCCAGAAACAGGCACACCACATACCCAGGGTATGGCCCAGGCTAGTAGTGGATGTAATTCTGAGATTGTCACCCACCGGATAGCCTGTCAACCCTGTAATGGGTCTGCCATTGCAGGCATATGGGGCGCCATTGTGCCCCTTCCTAGGTTGCCATCACTTACACCTCAGCCATCCTTGAGTGGCTTATCACATACCATGAGGGCACCCCCCAGGGAAGCACTGACGGGCACAGGGGGGTGGTGGGCAGAAGGCTGGGTGAGTCCATATGGAGGTTCCCTGCCCTGGTGGTGAGGAACCCCCCAAATGGCACTTCCCCTGCATTGGAGTTCGGCTCTTACCATGGGATACTCCTGGGGTGTTGCCAATTCTCTTGTGTGGCCTTAGGGCCCTGAGAATGTCCCCACTGTCAAGGCAGTGTGGTAGCGCGTGTGCCTTCCTACACAGGCTAGAATGAGGCGCTGACACAGTGTTCAGAAACATGGGTCAGTCTGCCAACGCAGGTCCAGGAGTGAGTACTTGTACCTGGGGGACATTAACTATGTGCCCAGCCTGCCATTACAGGCCGGGTGTGCACACCGGCTATTACGCTGTTTTGAATACGTGTCGAGTCTGCCATTGCAGGCTTGAGGATGCGCCCTGGCACCTATGGCATTTTTTGATAGGTGCCCAGCCTGCCTCACGAGCTGGTGAGTGCATATCTGCATCCCCAGGGTTCTAATATCTGGGACAGGCCTACAGTTGCAGGCCTGTGTCCGTGCGCTTGCATCCATGGTGCTAGTGGCAAGGTACCCGGTCTGCCATCACAGGCCAGGTGTGCGCAATCGTACCCGTGAGGGGGTCAACCCAAGTCTGGCTGGCCCGGGCATGGTGGTGTGCACACATTCACACCAAAGGTGCTAGGGCTTGGGGAGACCCATGTGCCTGGCTTGTCCTTGCCGCATGAAAGTGCATGCTTTCTTTTCCTACCCGTGGGTGGAATGGCGCTGACTTAATGTTCTGAAACACGGGTGTGCACTGGCATCTATTGTGATTAAATTCATGAGCAGCCTACCATTCCAAACGCTGTATGTGCGCACCCGCACATATGGCGCCCGTGATTGAGTGTGCTGCTTGCCATCGCCAGCTTGTGTGCTCTGACACACATATTAGTTAAACCCATGTCCAGTCTGCTGTGCAGACTCGGGTGGGTGCACTTATATCCCTGTTGCTGGGGACTATGTGTCCAACCTGCCATCGCAGGTCTGTTTGCGCACTATTGCACGTCCGCCCAGGTAATGAGGAATACCTGTGTGTGTTTTCACTACCTATGAGGCCTGCCCTTCTCATAGGTTAACATGGGGAAGTGGTTGAAATTACTTTAAGCTGCAATAGTGGGTTGCAGCGGAGCAGCCTCAAGATGTTTCCTATCAATAGATTTGCCCTGCCAAACCCTTTCCATTGGTAACTCACTTAGAAATGCCACTTATAGAATATGGACATTTCTATGCTCAAAGAGTCTTGTGTGCCGTGGTGCCTGGCTCCGGTGGACACCAGGGGTCGGGGGAGCATATCTTTGCATTCCCGAAGTGACAGCCATAAACCATGGGCATCCCACGAGAATGGCAGACCTCTGCCATTTGAGGGCTGAATGGGATAGATTGGAAAGAGAGGTTTTGACACTTAGCCTCTAGGGAACGAATCATGGGCCCACTAAAGATTAAAATCTGCATTCCATGACACCATGGCAGCCAGGCCTACAATTTAGGGGAGATGTCTGTGGTCAAACTGAAACCCCCTAAACCAACCCTAACTTCAAAGACACACCACAGTATAACTACAGATGCGATCCTTCAGCAAAGGTGAGATGCACTTGTAGTAACGTGGGACCAGAGAACCTAGACTACATGGTGCACATTGCCAGAGGACTCTGTTGTGCACATGGAGGATAACTTTCTGAATAGTGGCTGGCCTGGGCCAAGGACATCCTGAAGTGTGATACCCTGAAGTGTGCTCTCCAAGGGCCTAACTGCGGGCCTTCTGTTCTCCTGGAGATCTCAGGGACTTCAAAGATCTCCCGCGAGGGACCTACACCATATACCTGTGACATCTGGAGAGCGGTACCCTCTCGAGTGCCCACATAAACTACTGACCCAACTGGTAGCGCACTGTAAGCGTGGAACAAAGACGTGTCTGGAGACTGGATTGTTTGGGCGAAGCCCAGAAATCTTACCTGCATCTAAGGCATGTGGTTCCTGTAGTGCAGGGGCCCTGACACTCATAAGCGTCTAGTGGTGGTAAGTGGATTTACCAGTTGCGGGAACCCCATGGCCTGTTTAGTCGATCATGCTGCATCTCTCTTGTGCGACATGCTGACTGCATGCTAATTGCGTGCGGTGTCCAATCTACAGGGTGTGACCCTCGGCAGTGGGGGTGTACCTGTAGTAGTGCCTCATTCTACCTCATGTGGCTCTGCTAAACTTGCACCTGTGTATGTGTGATTGGACTGGTCTGGTGCAACCTGTATCATAGTGCATTGTGCACCGGACGTTGTGCCTCATTTCCAGGGAGGTACGGAATTGCAACTCTTCGCTGTGTGTGAACGGAATTGCCTAGTGCAACCCATGTCAATGTGCACCGCTCATTGGGCCTCTTTTCCATGGAGGCACAGAATTGCAACTGTTCATGTCTGAAGTGTCTGGTGTGACTCATACCGATGCGCACCAGACGGAGTGCCCGGATTGCCTGGGCACCACCCTGGAACATTGTGTACCGATCAGGTGCCTAATCCTATCGAGGGACTCCCCTGTGTTACTCCCCATTCATCAGTTCTTCCCTTTTTGACCCTCATTGTGGCGGACCAACTGCCCTCTCCGCACCTGGCCCCTCCTGAAAACATCTTTGCACCAGGTAGTAGCGAGAGAGATTGACTGGGTTGAAGGAATGCTTCAGAGACAGTTCAGAAGCAGGTCAAGAGACTGCGTGACTCCTTTGTGTTTTGAGACTATGGGTGAACTTCCAGAGTGGCTGCTGAACTCCCACTGTTTACGTCAATCTCCTAATTAAAACTGCTACATATTCGATCCTGCTTCTCGAGGACCCAACTAAGTGTGATTTCGGCCACGTGCGGCCCAGTGTCCAGGAGGCCGGGCTGGTTATCATTCATCTGGGGGTATAGGACAATCGGGGTGAACTAGAGGGTGGAGAGAAACTGGGGCAACAGAGTCTGCAGGGTGTGATTGACCTGCTGGGTACCAGTGGCACCGTATTAGGGGGGTGCCGAGCGCATATGTGTGCAAGAGCATTCCATACGGACTGGCTGATACCTGTCGCACCGTGTAGTAGTGCAGAGTAAGCGTGTGTGAGTGGGAGTGATTGTGTGTGGACCCCCTGTGATTTACGACCCTGGTGCCTCTTTATACGTTGCATTTTTGTCAAAGCACAATACATTTGACATTTGGTTTAACCGCTTGGCTCCGGCCCAGAGTGCTGCTAAAAATTGTTCTATTTTCATGTATGTACATATTTTTTATATTGTGCACTGCATAAGGATGCTCTCTCTCTATTGAGGGGGGGAGGTAGAATAGGAATTGTCCATAGTGCCCATCCTATTGATATCAAAACAATAGAAGTGGGCTAAGTACTGCTAGTAATATTTCCAAATGTGTTTTATGCCCAAAAGTATATGGTGTTCATGTTATAATGATTGAATATGTGTGTTAAATATAAACTTTATTTACATACATCCTGTGTGAAGTCTCTTTTGTGGCACTCAGTGTGTATCTATCGTGAGTGACTGCTGTGCCTTTGCTTTACACATTGCCTCTGTAGTAAGCCTGACTGCTCAGTGCCAAGCTACCCAAGGGTGAGCACGGGTTATATATGGCGAGTGTAAACACATGCCCTTGACGAAAGCGGTAGGTTTTGCCTGGCTGAGGTCATCCCATCACCCATGGTGAGAAAGCAAAAGACACACAATTGATGGACGGAATGCAGAACAAATCAAAACATTCACCCCAGTCAAGAGATCTGGGTTAAATCCATCATTCTTTTGCTCACCATGCCACCCCAGTTTAGACCTGGCCATATGCAAATCAGTCATGACCCTGTGCCTCATGGGAACAGTCCAGCCCGAACTGCCAAGCCAGGTCCTCCCTGGACCGGAAACAAGCATCCTAGGACCGGTTTCTGGCATTCCAGCCGTCATCAGCCAGGCTTGCTTGAATCCAGTGGCAAAGTGAGCAAGGGACCCACGCTCTGGGCATACCCTCGCCAACTTAGGGCGAACAAAGCGATACAAAAGGGGATGATGGATGGAGCGTTTGAGCCAATCAAACACTCACCCCCAGTCAACTGATCTGGGTTTAATCCATCATCATTCTTTAGCTCACTCCACCACCCCAGTTCAGACATGGCCATATGCAAATCAGTCTGACCCTGTGCCTCATGGGAACAGTCCAGCACGAACTGCCAAGCCATGTCTTCCCTGGACCGGAAACAAGCATCCTAGGACCGGTTTCTGGCATTTCCAGCCGTCATCAGCCAGGCTTGCTTGAATCCAGTGGCAAAGTGAGCAAGGGACCCACGTCTGGGCATACCCCCGCCAACTTAGGGCGAACAAAGCGATACAAAGGGGATGATGGATGGAACGTTTGAGCCAATCAAACACTCACCCCAGTCAACTGATCTGGGTTTAATCCATCATCATTCTTTAGCTCACTCCACCACCCCAGTTCAGACATGGCCATATGCAAATCAAGTCTGACCCTGTGCCTCATGGGAACAGTCCAGCACGAACTGCCAAGCCATGTCTTCCCTGGACCGAGGAAACAAGCATCCTAGGACCGGTTTCTGGCATTCCAGCCGTCATCAGCCAGGCTTGCTTGAATCCAGTGGCAAAGTGAGCAAGGGACCCACGTCTGGGCATACCCCCGCCAACTTAGGGCGAACAAAGCGATACAAAAGGGGATGATGGATGGAACGTTTGAGCCAATCAAACACTCACCCCCAGTCAACTGATCTGGGTTTAATCCATCATCATTCTTTAGCTCACTCCACCACCCCAGTTCAGACATGGCCATATGCAAATCAGTCTGACCCTGTGCCTCATGGGAACAGTCCAGCACGAACTGCCAAGCCATGTCTTCCCTGGACCGGAAACAAGCATCCTAGGACCGGTTTCTGGCATTCCAGCCGTCATCAGCCAGGCTTGCTTGAATCCAGTGGCAAAGTGAGCAAGGGACCCACGTCTGGGCATACCCCCGCCAACTTAGGGCGAACAAAGCGATACAAAAGGGGTGATGGATGGAACGTTTGAGCCAATCAAACACTCACCCCCAGTCAACTGATCTGGGTTTAATCCATCATCATTCTTTAGCTCACTCCACCACCCCAGTTCAGACATGGCCATATGCAAATCAGTCTGACCCTGTGCCTCATGGGAACAGTCCAGCACGAACTGCCAAGCCAAGTAGCCCACCAGGTACATCCAGTAAGCGCCACAGACCTGCGTTTCAGAGAGTGTTCGAGGCCACGCCCCTTTTACACCACGCTGCAAACGCTGCTTCTGGCGCACTGCTGCTCAGAGGATGAAGTCCACTTGTGTCTTGAGGTCCTCAGGACACAAGAGGACCTCATCGCCCACCAGCAGTGCACCAGAAGCCGCGTTTGCAGAGTGGTGTAAAAGGGGCGTGGCCTCAGAGCACCTCTCTGCAATGCAGCCCTGTGGCATTTACAAGAGGTACCTGGTGGACTAGTCAGCCCCCAGGACCCTCAGGATTGAAGGGGAATTAATCCCCCAACTTAAAACGCGCCACAGGGCGCATTTGCACTGTGGTGCAGGGGGCGGGGCCTGATGTGACAAGTGTGCAAACACGCCTGTGGCGCGTTTTAAGTTGGCTGATTAAGTCTCCTTGAATCCTGAGGGTCCCTGAGGGCCAACTAGCCCACCAGCTACCTCCAGTAAGCGCCACAGAGCTGCGTTGCAGAGTGGTATAAAAGGGGCGTGGCCTTGGACCACCACTCTGCAACGCAGCTCCTGGCGCTACTGGAGGTACCTGGTGGGCTAGTTGGCCCCAAGGACCCTTAGGATTGAAGGGGACTTAATCCTCCAACTTAAAACCCGCCACAGGCGCGTTTTCACACTTGTCAAATCAGGCCACGCCACCTCCCTGCACCACTGTGAAAACGCGCCCTGGTGCGTTAGCAAATTGGGGATTAAATCCCTTGAGTCCTGAGGGTCCCTGAGGTCCAACTAGCCCACCAGGTACCTCCAGTAAGCGCCACAGAGCTGCGTTGCAGAGAGGTGTAAAAAGGGGCGTGGCCTCGGACCACCTCTCTGCAGGGACCCCCAGTATTGAAGGGGAATTAATTCCCCATCTTAAAACGCGCCACAGGGCTACATTTTATTTTCCAGAAGGGGGGCTGGGTGGCCCCCCTTCTTTTTTTGGGCCCTGGGGACTCCATCCCCCAGGGCCTGACCCCTTTTTAAAAAAAAAAAAACGGGAAGGGGGCCGCGTGGGCCCCCCTCCTGTGGCCAATTCGTGCCCCGGGGACCCCATCCCCCGGGGCATGGCCACATATATGTATTTATTTAAGGTGGGGGGCTCCGAGGCCCCCCTCCTGAGGCCTCTATTGGCCCCGGGGACCCCATCTCCCGGGCCGGCCCTATCCGTTGGGGACCGTGGGGGGAGCCTCAATGCCCCCACTGTCCCGCCGGCTCCCCACCTCCTGCAGGAGCCGGCATTGCTTTTCCACACGGGAAGCTGCTGACATGCAGCTCCCCGTGTAGAGAAGCAATCTGCTTTAGATTTTGGAAGAGAGAGCAGGTTTCCTGCTCTCTTCCAAAATCCAAAGCAAGTTTGCTATGACAGGGCGGGAGCCGCATGGCTCCAGCCCTGTCATGCGAACAGCAGTGTCCCGGAGGTGGGCACCCGGGACACTGCAGGAGCCGGCCCTGGGGGTGGCGGTCCCCAGGGCCATGGATGGCTCCAGGAGGGGGGCCGCGCGGCCCCCTCCCCTACTATTTAAAGCCCCGGGAGGTGGTGGTCCCCAGGGCTCGGTGGTCCATAACGGACCCCCGAATTTACCTAATTAGTGCCCCGGGGAGGTGACGGTCCCCGGGGCGTGTGAGGGGGCTCAAGCCCCCCACACAGGTTTTTTTTTTTTTAAAGCCCTGGGGGGTGGCTGTCCCGGGGCAGCGGGGGGCTGTGTGCCCCCACGAATAATTAAGAAAAGCCCGGGGGGTGGCGGTCCCGGGGCTTGGGGAGCCATGGAGGCCCCCACACATTAAAGGAAGCCCCGGGGGCGGTCCCCGGGGCTGCGGGAGGGCTGAGTGCCCTCCCGCACATTATTTTAAGCAAGCCCCAGGGGGTGGCGGTCCCCGAGGCTGCGGGAGGGCCGGAGTGCCCTCCCGAACATTATTTAAAGCAAGCCCCGGGGGTGGCGGTCCCCGGGGCTGCAGGAGGGCTGATTGCCCTCCCGCACATTATTTAAAGCAAGCCCCGGGGGGGCGGTCCCCGGGGCTGCGGGAGGGCCGAGTGCCCTCCCGCACATTATTTAAAACAAGCCCCGGGGGGTGGCGGTCCCCGTGGCTGCAGGGGCCCCCGCATATATTTTTTGGCAATGCCCCCGGGACCTGGCCCACCCGAGGGCCTCAATTAAATGAAGCGCGGGAGTCCGCGCTTCATTTTAAAAAAAAATTTCGGCGGGATTCGCGACCCCAGCGCGAATTTCGCCGAAATTGTTTTAAAAAAATGCTTTTTTTGGCCCTGGGGGTCCTTCTGGGACCCCCTGAGCAGGCCTGGGGGGTCAGCCGAGTCACAAGATGGCTGCCAACACTTCCTGGTTTGGAGTGTTGGCAGCCAATCACAGTGAAGCTCGTGGTCGGGAGGGTTCACGAATCCACCACGTCCCTATATATCGAAACTTTTATTTTTTGAATTTCTCAGCAGCTACTGAACGGATTTACACCATTTAAAAAAAAGGATGCTTTCTGAACCAAGCACTACCTTTTTGCCAAATTTGGTGTAATTCCGTTCAGCAGTTCGGACTGTAGCCTTGGCTAAAGTTTCCTATGGGAAATTGATTTTCCGACATCTATTTTTGAATTTCTCAGGAACTACTGAACGGATTTACACCATTTAACAAAAGGACTCTTTCTGAACCAAGGGCTACCTTTTTGCAAAATTTGGTGTAATTCCGTTCTGCAGTTCGGGCTGTAACCGTGTCTAAAGTTTCCTATGGAAAATAGCATGGAGAAAACACGTTTTGGGACCCCCCTTTTTTCTCGGCCCCCGCTTGACGAATCACCCCGAAACTTTCAAGACAGGAGCTGACCGGAGCGCCCCACTAGTTTTGAAAATTTCGCGATGATTCGTCAAACGACGCCAAAGTTATTGAGAAAACAAAAAATGCTTTTCCTATGGAAAATAGGTCCTAACTATAACTACCTACTGGCGACCGCCAGTAGGTAATATATATAGATATATATATAGATTGAACACCAAATCCTACTCCAACAGAAGAAGGCACATACACAA
Source organism: Calotriton arnoldi (assembly GCA_963921515.1). Lineage (NCBI taxonomy): Eukaryota > Metazoa > Chordata > Amphibia > Caudata > Salamandridae > Calotriton > Calotriton arnoldi. Next base: position 516,449 of record CAWUFW010007530.1, read on the forward strand.
GGCTGTGAGGATACGGCAATATTTATTTTCTTGGGTCTCCCCCGACCCTGCGACCAGAGAGACGCGTTTCAGCTGCGCAGCAGCCTTTATCAATCTACTTGGCGCCAAAACATAGTGAGTATTTATATCACTTTCCACTCTAGATATACATGGACATAGAAGACATACTTTAGTTTAAAGGCAATATGATGGCATAGACCCATTATCGTGTGAGAGCACTTTCCTGAATCAAAAGAATGTGGCTGATAAAACATACAGTTTTATAGTATACAATAAAAGCGTAATGCAGCGCAATATAGTACATCTATCAGCATAGTGCTAAAATTGCCTTCATTTGCCAAAGATTGTCCGTGATGAGCCTGTTGCACATAACGAAAAATTTAAATGTCACTGCATGTCTTGTAAATAAGCCAAAGAGTACTAAACTGAAAACAATGAAATGTGGCGCCAATGCCCTCAAAAGATATTGCACTCATAAAATTAAAAACACATATGAAAAAACACACGCTGTGTAAATCATTCAGAGCATTCTGTCATGACCACATAAACCCATGGTTGTTAATAGCAAAGGAAAATGTTATGCCGGTAATGTCTTGCGAAGAGAGCAACGGGAACAGTCTTGCAAATTATTGAGCCCAAATAGGAATCCTCACTCTTTGCATTGAAGTGGACCGGACGCACTGGGAACGTATACTTCTAGATTAAAGAGGGACTATTAAACACTTCGTGTGTGCAATCCCGGCTAGAATGCCTGCCGCCAGGTACTCACTTATGCCTTTAAGAGAAACTACGAATCCCATAATGCTTCCTACCAGTCTTTTAAGCGTCGAAGTCCCATGTCAGAGTTTTAATCTCCAATGCTCCCTGAATTCTTTTCACCAAAACCGGAAAAAGTCATCATTTACGCACAGAAGTTGAATTAAACAACCGGGAAAATGTCTGAATGTCTTCATGACCCTCGTGAAACACAGCACTGAAAATAGGTAAGAGATGGGCACAAAACGCAGGGTCGGAGGAGACCAAATGAACAAAAATTAAGTATGCCAGACAGACATCACCGCTTCTGCATCGGCATCCGCGATGCCCAGTCACCAAGGGGCGCCAGTTTTCTGAGCAAGGCTTTTCTAGACTGGGGTCCCCCAGACCCCGTGCTGGCAGTCAATGCAACCGCCTCGCTCCGGTGTCCATGTTTCCCACTGCTGTCATCCTCGTTCTCTTCCCGGCGTTGTCCTTTGGGGCTCCCCCTTTAGCACTCCCATGCTCCTCCAAAGAATTGTGGTCACAGGGGAGAGCCACAGACGACTGGTGTTACGAGGACAGCGTTTAGACCGCTAACGCTGAATTAGAATGAACACCAAATCCTACTCCAACAGAAGAAGGCACGTACAAAAGGCTGTGAGGATACGGCAATATTTATTTTCTTGGGTCTCCCCCGACCCTGCGACCAGAGAGACGCGTTTCAGCTGCGCAGCAGCCTTTATCAATCTACTTGGCGCCAAAACATAGTGAGTATTTATATCACTTTCCACTCTAGATATACATGGACATAGAAGACATACTTTAGTTTAAAGGCAATATGATGGCATAGACCCATTATCGTGTGAGAGCACTTTCCTGAATCAAAACTTTCAAGACAGGAGCTGACCGGAGCGCCCCACTAGTTTTGAAAATTTCGCGATGATTCATCAAACGACGCCAAAGTTATTGAGAAAACAAAAAATGCTTTTCCTATGGAAAATAGGTCCTAACTATAACTACCTACTGGCGACCGCCAGTAGGTAATATATATATATATATATATATATATATAGATATATGTATATCGGAATGGAGATTCTCCTGCAGATGCCCGGCCACGTCCACCTGGCAGGATCGGTGAAAGTTCACGGGTGCAGGACTCTTCAAAATGTCAACAGAATCGCAATCCGGGAAATATCGCAGACTATAGAAAAGACTCGCACTCCACAATTTGTCATCCAAAGTTTATTACGGCAACACGTTCCACCCCTTAAGATTGATTATGTCATACAGCCGGCAACATCGCAGCTTGCGTAAGATCATTAAGCACAATTGGAATTTAATACGCAATGATCCAATCATTGGGGAGTCAGTACCATCAAACCCCAATATCGCATTCAGGAAAGCACGTTCTATGAGTAATGAGCTTGTTAAAAGCAGCCCTGAAATATTGGCGACTAAGACATGGTTGAGTTCTAGAAAGGGTTTCATCCGCTGTACCAGTTGCAAAGCTTGCAAATTTGGTATCAGCAAAACATCCTACCTGACTCCATTCCACACGGCACCGAGAGTCATCACCAAGATGCTCACTTGCAAAACCGAGTTTGCCGTTTATGTGCTGGAGTGTCCCTGTGGCCTGCAATATGTTGGCAGTACCAAATTGCAGGTGCACAAATGGATACTCCAGCACATTCGGGCCATTAACAACAGTGATGCGTCCTATCCGGTGGCCCGCCATTTTAAGGAGTTTCATGAAAACTCCCCTGAATTTCTTAGATATTTTGTAGTAGATTCTGTGTTGCCCCTGAGACGTGGTGGCAACCGTGAAGGAATTCTTCGCAGATTAGAAACCCGAAACATTCTCGAATTAGATACCAAGTCGCCCAATGGATTAAATTTTAGCGAAGATTTCCATACATGTCTCTAGCAATTTCCCCCATCCAGTTTTGCTTGCACTTTAAATAACAGATTCTAATGTTTTTAGATATAAGATATCATTTCCGCCTCTGTAACTCTTTTTTAAAGATTCTTTTACAAACACACATTTTTGCACATAAAGTGGTTAGTACTTTAATGCACACGCACTTTGTCCTGTCATACTTGATTTTGATATTTTTTAACCCACTTGGGCAGGACCAACATGCACCAGCACCTTTGCTTAAGAAATGTAAATTTGACTGAAAATACCGACATGAATAGAGCATATGTTGCATTTCATGGTTTTTTAAGGGTATTTTTAAGCAGTTGTTCTTAATAATTATTTGATTATAAAATGATTATTTATGTTTTTCTATGTAAACAGTGGTTATAAACAATGAATTTTTGGGTAATTTCCACATGGGTCAAAATTGCCTTTGCACATGTATTTTAGAATATTAACCACCAATTGTGAGTTTTTTTCTGTTTTATATTGTGAATATCTTGTTTCATAAAACTGTTTTATATGGTCCATGGAATCAATGGACACTTCAACAATTATGGTGCTATGTTTTATCAAAAATAATGTCTTTCTTTCTGTGTAGAACAAATATGTGAAAGAATTGTTTTTATGTCTATGACAAAGTACATAGCTTTAGATCACGTGCTACGGCACTTTCACTTTAAAAATGGCAACACTCCTCATTTCGCGACACAAAAAAGAAGCTACTAACAGCACACCATTGAAACATATGTATTATCCAGAAATAGTACTGGTCCAAAATCGAGTCAGCTGATAATGGAATTGCTCATGTAAAATGTGGACGATACGAGAATATCCAATATAAGCAAATCAATCCAGTGAGATCGTCAGTCGAGATTTCATATTCTTTATTATTGTCCAATGGTTAAAAATTTCCCAGCACACGATAGCCGACACGTGTTTCGTCTTAACTAAGACTTTTTCAAGGCTGGAATAACAGATATATTGTAAACAATATGTTATATACATTAAAGTGACCATATTAAAAACCAAAAATATACAAATAAAACTGTCCTATACAAATAATGTACAAGACATGTCACTACTAAAATAAGGGAAGATAAACATGCGCTCAATGACACAATTCATATATTAACATGAAAGATACTCAGACACCCAGTGCCTGCAACCCAAAGAAAAAGGATCGAAATGCACCCAGAAATTCAGAGTGAAGAGAGAGAAACCAAGTAAAGGATTACCAAAACAACCAGATACACCAAAGTGTGAACTACTCAGTAGGATGTACCAGTTTTTGAGAACAAGAATGGTCAGTTGAGTGGCTAGATGACAACCTACTATAATCATAAGGTGTTAATACCAATCCTCTACACCCTAATACCCGGTGAGTGGATCTTAAATTTATAAACTAAAAAGGAGGAAGAAGAAGAAAAAGGAAAGAAACCCACCAAATTTGGGAATCTTGAAAATCTGGAGTCAGAGAACGGATGCGTCCCTCCAACACATCCCCTGTAAGAAGTAGGTATCCAAGTGGAGATGTCACAACAAATACTGAGGGAGACTGTACACACAAGAGAGAATAATGAAAAATGACATGGTGAATTTAGATGGTAAATAGCCTCATAAGGAACAAAACACGCAGTACATCAACTGCCTGTACTTGATAATGGTAATGAACATGCTGACTCAGTGTCAGAAAAATTAAACATCACACCGCCACCGAAGTAATTGTAGAGGTGATACTCAGCTATAAGCTAAACCAAAGACCATGGGTAGTCAGCACAAATGTGGTGGTTATAACGCTAAAATTGACTATTGGTAGACATAATGCTAATAATGTGACAGTGCTCCTGAGTAAAACCTCTATTGCCGCCATGTTGCTCAAAAATTAACAATCACATGTTTAAAATAAACTTCAACACCCTAAAATGTCAAAACTTATGAGTCGCAGTGGAGTGCCAACGACTAGACAGAAAAAATGTTATAGTTTACTCATCGTATATAAATAAACTTCCAAGGTCACATACTCACCACAAAAATACGTATCTCTACCACACTTGAAATCCGTTTATATAAGGGATCCCAAGAAAACGAAGCTGTGAAAACACTGATATATCTGGAAACAACATAAAATAGATGTACCCATGAGCTAAACTCGTCATCAAATGTGTCCAATAAAACACGACACACTATCGATAAAGTACTCACCCATGGGGTGAGCTCCAATAAGTCAAGTAGAAACGTCGAAGACCATATGGTATTGGTGCTCACTGCAAAAACGTGGCAAACGCTAATAGAGTATAGCTGGAGTCCAAAGTATCTCCATAGATCCTGAATACCATGGGGTACAACCTTGGTAAGTGACCCCTGTAACCAAAGACAAAATTATATCATGTCTTCAGCCACTAAACCTATTATTATAAAACCTTATGCCCAAAACAAATCCTACCTTCAAGAGCGAGAAACCCGTCCAAACACACACGTGTAAGTGGTCGCGGGATGCGTGAAAGAGCAGACTTCGCCATCTTGTACTTAACCGCTACCTCCAAGGGTCACATGACACAAGAGCACGTGACTACAACGTAATCCGCCATAGTAAATAACCAATGCTGCTATACACAAAAGAGTTGCCATATTGAACCTACCAACGGCCCATGGGAACTCATTGCGTCAAAACACTAAGGTACTGTAACGAAGGCAATCCATCCCATGCCATTTATTGAAGTAATCCAAATATCCATAAACTAGTAACAACGTTCACCATTTCAGATCCAAACAGGTTAGTAGTGTGTACAGCCAACCGTAATGTTACGCTGAATCAGGGACAAATAAAATCAATAGTGTTGTACACACTGCGTGCAAAAACGACCAGCGCATAAAATCCTTCTGGGGGACCAATAACCCCTAGAAATTGTAGAATTTACCAAAGCTGTAAAAAACGACAGGAGCGATGTCAAATCGGCCGCCATCTTGTAGTATACTGGCAAAGCGAGGTAGATCACCACAAGTGTATATACTATGGAAGACAAACCAATACAGTGGAACGCCACTCCCCCTCCAGATGAATGGAAATATGTAAAAAGACAAAGCCTACGATAGAGATTGTAGTAGAATGTTAGATCCTTGTATAACACAAGAGTTCTGGCGTAGATATTTGTAACATAATAGCCCAACACCAGTGCGATAAATGAGGAAAGAGAACCATAAGTCAAAAAACAGAGAGATGTAGAAATTCAACCTCAAACACAACAAATACAAATGCAGTGTTAAGGTAAAACTGGTTTTGTTGTAGACACTCATTGAGCCTGAAACAGAATATCAATAATAATTAATATAACAGATCGCGCAATTTCAAACAAGAAAATATTCAGCATGAAAATAGACTTCCTTATCGACCAATAGAATGGGTGAATGCCAAATACACCAATGTAACCTTAACTGCATTTAGTCTTTTAAGAAAACATGTAATTCTCTGTCCATATTCAACCCTTTGTCTACCGCTCGCAATTTTATGAGCCATTTCGACTCCAATTTTCTCAATGCCAAGGTTCTATCACCCCCTCGAGGATTGTCCTTAACTACAGCAATCCCATGAAATTTGATTTTGAGAACTTCTGAATCAGTGTGTGTAATATTGTAATGAACAGCTAGGGGATAACTCTCATTGCCATTGCGAATCGCTCTAATGTGTTCTTGAACCCTCTCCTTAAGCGGTCTGATCGTGCTGCCAACATAGATTAAATTGCATTGACAGATGATACAGTAAACCGTGTATTTAGTGTTACAGTTCATAAAATGATATATCTTATGTTCCTGTTTGGTGTTGTAGCAAAAACTAATCTTTTTATTTTCAGCAAACTGGCACACATTGCACATCGAACACTTGAAAAAACCTTTCGGTTTATCTGGTAACCAGCTACGTATTGATTCTCTAGTTGGATTGGTATTGATGGATGGACTTAGAATATTTCTCAATGTCCTGCCCCTTTTATAGACAATACGTTTTTTTTTTAGATATATATGGATCCAAATCATGGTCCAATTTCAAGAGTTGCCAGTGTCTATTAAGTGTTTTAAAGACCTGACTGCTATGAGAATTAAACTGTGTTATCAATGCAATCCTATTTTCTTCCGATTTGCGTTTCTTTATGTAATTGGGCTTGAGAAGTCTTGTTCTTTTGGTCCTATTGATCCTGGTATGGGCTTTGTCTAATGAAGTACGATCATACCCCCTAATTGTGAAGCGTCGTTTGAGGCATTCCACCTCCTGCTGGAATACAGTATCATTGCTACAATTGCGTCTCAGCCGAGACATTTCACCAAATGGTATGGCACGAATTTGGGAATCAGGATGGGCACTACTTGCGTGCAATACTGAATTGCATGCTGTGTCTTTACGAAAAAGTTTACACTCAAGTTTACCATTGTCAATGAACAGAGTAATATCTAAAAAGTCAATGTGGCTACTACTGATATTATGAGTAAAGCTCAGATTGTATTGATTGACATTAATATATTCTAGAAGTGAATCTATTGTCTTCATGTCACCTCCCCAGATCATGAGAATGTCATCAATAAAACGACCCCAATAGATAATGTGGTTCGTCAGATCAGGTGGACATGATTTCCAAATGTGCTGTTCTTCAAAAAAACCCATGTAGATATTCGCAAATGATGGGGAAAATTTGGCCCCCATAGCCACCCCTGAGTGTTGTCTGTACCAGGTCTCATGATGCATGAAATAGTTGTTATCAAGTGTCAAACGTGTCAATTCCAATATCATGCGGGTGTGTTCATACATAGTCGCATCACGTTTGGATAAAAAATATATGTGAGGGCTTCCATCCCTTTATTAATGGGGATACTGGTGTAAAGAGCACTCACATCTAGAGTTACAAAAGTTAAGTCATCCGTCCAAACTAGATCTTCTAATTTGTTTAACAGATCTTTCGTATCTTCAATAAACGCAGGAAGATTTCTTACGATGGATTGCAGAAATAAATCTATATATTCAGAGATACGCTCAGTGGGACCCCCTATCCCAGATATTATTGGTCTACCTGGAGGAGCTGTTAAGCTTTTGTGAACTTTGGGAAGAGTATAGATATATGCTGCCCTCGGAGTAGGATTGAACATATACTTCAATTCTACGTCAGAAAGGAGACCTTCACTATGCCAGTATCTAAGTACCTTTTCTACCATGGTGTTAACTTCATGCATTGGGTTCTTAATTATTTTAGTATAGGAGTCACTATTAGATAATTGCTGATCAATTTCTCCTGTATAATATACCTTATCCATCAGCACAATATTGCCCCCTTTATCTGCTTCTTTAATAATTAGATCAGGAAAATTCTTCAATTGTTGGAGGGCCAATCTTTCCTGCCTGGTGAGATTGTCATTATGCAAGATAGGGGCATTATGTAGTTTGTCTTCTAACAAGTACAGATCATTGGTGACTGCTTTATAAAAGCAGTCAATCATGTTGTCGGGTGATAAAGTTGGAATAAACATGGATTTGGTTTTTAACCCACTATCTGTCTGTAAATTAGTTTCAATCTCTAAGTCATGTAGTATCTCACCCATGCTGGGTACCCTATCTATACTGTCATCTAGTGATAGGAGCATTTGTACATCCTGAATGTCTTTGATTGTTTGTCCACATTTGTCTACAGCATAAATAGGTATTGCACAGAGTTTTTATTTGTGTCAAAGAATTTTTTAATTTTAACCTCCGTATAAATTTAAACAAATCAATGTGAATTTGTGTAAAATCTGGTTTAGACAATGGACAAAAACTTAAGCCCTTTTTAACACATTCATTTCAGTGTTAGTTAACATTTTTGTGACAAGTTGACAATGGACACATCATCCTGTACATTGACCACAGTCGACATTTCAGAACCATTAGTTGAATCAGTAATGGTTCTCTTCATTCCTATTAGTTCCTTTGTGTGCGTGATACTGACCTGGTCACTCTTTTGTTTTGTTCTATATCTGTTCTTTCTGCCACCCCTCCTTGTTCTTTTCCTCCTGTATTCTTTTTTGTTGTACCCTAACCTCGTTCCCTTCCGGTATCTCTCTAGTTCTGATAAAAGAAGAAGTTGAACCATTCACATTGTTCTCATTCTGTCCCAAGGTGGATGATGTCTCACTTCTCATCTCACTTGTTTCACTCATCAGACTTGATAAGTCTGACCCACTTGCTGATAACACAGTGTCAGATCTTTTATCATTGAGAGCAACAACCCCCACTCTGGGTTTGACTTCATCAAATTTCTTAGCAAAGGTGAATATCCTGCCATTCCTATAGTCATTGTCATCTCTCTTAAGCTTACGGATTTTCTTGTCCCTAATGTAGGCTTGGTGAGAACTAAGTACCTCTTTAAGTATTTTAAAATTCTTTTCTGTAGCATCAGTCAAATTGAGTCGTTTAATCTCTTCTTCTACCTGCTCTATTTCACTGAGTAATTTGGATCTTTACGTTCAGCATGTCGGATGAGTAGATCCATCATGCCAAAAGATGATGATGAGATTAAATTCTCCCACTCTGCAAGCAAATCAGGGTCAAGATTTTCAAAGGTGGGAAAAATAATGACCCTGTACTTAGTGGATGTGCAGTCCTTTCCCTCAAAGGGAACACTACTACCTGTTTTTTGCATTGAACACTCCTCATTTCGCGTCATGTGATCAAGGCCTCTTGAAGGCCGAAACGAGTCATGGTGGCAGTGCGGGGTATGGAGAAATAAACAAACCATTTTGCACTGACAACTGGGTCTGTTTAGTCTGTTCCTAGCAAGAGGAAGTTTGCGACGAAGTCTGCAGCATATATATATATATATATATATATATATATATATATATATATATAGATATATATATATATATAGATATATATATATATATATATATAGATATATGTATATCGGAATGGAGATTCTCCTGCAGATGCCCGGCCACGTCCCCCTGGCAGGATCGGTGCAAGTTCACGAGTGCAGGACCCTTCAAAATGTCAACAGAATCGCAATCTGGGAAATATCGCAGACTATGGAAAAGACTTGCACGCCACAATTTGTCATCCAAAGTTTATTACGGCAACACGTCCCACCCCATCAGGGGCTTCGTCACTGCCTGCTGATACACTGTGCCCCCACCTTTAAAAAGAGGGCTTATTGCGTAAATCCATCAAAATGAAAGAAATACTTGTAGCAACAAAATACAATTACGATCGTCACATTTAAATTCATTACTCAGTGTGATATATCATAAAACATATCTGATAAATATCTATGAAACACATAAATAATATTCATATGTGGGTCAGTTAGATCAACCCAAAAAAATCATAGAGTTTGACAGCTTCATATTACGTTGCCAGCATAAAGCAGTATACACAGAAAACTGGTGCATGGGTCCAAATGATTAAATGTAGCCGAGTTGCTCACCCCTAGTCGTAGTTACAGAGGCAACCAATTTGTAGGATACAATAAAACTATGGTGCGTACATATAAAGGCTGGCCAGGCGGCTAGCCTACAATTATTATTGTGAGGGCATTGTACTATTATTTATCAACCCACAATAAGCACCAAAATGAAAGCTAACAGCCTAGTTGCTATGTAACTCATGACCGCGAATATATCCTAACACGTCATATAGACTGTTTTGAGTGTAGTGACAAATCATTGTTTTGATGAGAAAACCTGATCAGATGATTGTTTCAAATTAGATACATTCTCAAATTGTGTGTAGCCTAATCCCCTCTGCTAATTTACACCCAAAAACACAGTGAAAAATCTAATCAACAAATTCCCCCCTACAACTGTCACGATGCACCCTAACCTCCTATAATAATCAGCTTAGACGTAAATGAGATATACGCTAACATAGTGATATTCCGGTATGTGGATACCAAGCGAAGGTGAGTGGGGAAGGGAGACTTGAAGAAGGGAGACTTGCTGAAGGCCGAGAGAGCCGGGGGAAAATGGGAGTCCATGAACGGACTTTCTACACTTGCCGTGGGGGTGCCCCGAGGTGCGTGATTTTTGAGTGACAGTGATTAAAGTCATTAATGACATTATTGGATATATCGTGGAGGATTCGCCCTTAGTAGCACTTTTAGGATATGTGAAGGAGGTCCCCACCGGGGTCCGTGGGTTGACGCCAATGTTGCTTCTGCTTGGCAAGCGCAGAGTGGCGATCCATTGGGGTGGGGAGGGGGGGGGCACGAGGGAGGCGTGGCTGGCTGATGCAGCGCTGTGTCAGGAACTGCAAAATGCATACTGGGAACTGATACCCGCACAAGCCCGACCCATAGACATCTATCTGGTCACCCCTAATACACTACCTTCGTACACTCAGCAACTCGTTTGGGGACCCCCTGATATAATGTTTTCTCTCAGGAGATGTCCCATCCTGTACCTGCCCTGAATGGCTCTGATTTGCCTGTATGACCTACTGAGCATAGTGAGAGACCTACTTGATTTGACCAGATGCAGCTACTACAGCTCTAACCAACATTTCACAGGCGGATCAATTTTGAGTGGCTTTGTCCCTGTTCAATCCCCTGGTTGTCTTCCCCCTTCCTCTTCCCCTTTCCTTTTTTACCTCACTTGTATTTTGCAAATGGATATATTACTTCATGGAACATGCGCTCAATTACATAAAGGCCTTCTGTCTTTTTGCTGTGGCTGTTGCAAAACTCAATAAATAAAACGTAATAATAAACTGTGAGGCCCAAGGCCGAGTGGTTTGTAAATGTCACAACATCCCTTGCGGGCAGTACGGGACTATAAAATGCATAGTACCCATTAACATATTTATTTTATTGCATGTTTATTTTGGGACAGCTTGTAAAAGCTGTTTTCTTCAAAATGCAGCTATAAAAGCTGCTTTCTTCAAAATGCAGTTATATGCTTTGCTTCTCTTTCGTCAATAAATGGATAATAAAACGGTGGGCAAGGATGATGGACAGTGGATGTATGTAATTCTGTGATTTCAGTGTTTACCGCATAATTATGGATTTACTACTTTTTACATATAATATTCCACGTTATGTCTCTCATAATTTGAAAAAATTTCAGAGATCAACAAAAATGTTGATTCTATCACAAATGGATAAAAACAATGCTGTCAGAGAATGTGCTGTATAACCACGCTTCTATTTACTAGCTAAGCAATTCTTACTTAGAAATGCACTACTATAGAGTCATGAGTTTCTCCAGTCATTTAATGTGTCTTCTTTTTGTGGCTGCCACAGAGTGTAGGTATGGTTAATAAGACCTCTAAGCCATAGAAAAAGTGGTTGGTTGTTTTCACTACTACCTTTTGAACCATTCAACACGTCTGCACCAAATTTTGCAGACCCTTGACTCGTCGACTTCTGGAAGCTCCTTCCAAATTTGTCACAGACAGATCAAGAGGTTTGTAGGAGTTTTTATGTGGAATCCCTTTTATGGGGTGCATATGAAATACCCTGGCTGTATGTGAACACAAATCGAGCAAATGCTGCTGGAGAGACAAACATCAATAAACGCATAAATCTAAATGTTCACCATATTACAAAATCTTACAAACACAGAAGTCATGAAAGTATCATGTGCGCTTCTCAGCGACATAATATCCCACACTGTTCGTTGAATCAATAATCAGAACAATGTGCGAGACCATCAGAAACAACACTATTACTTCAAAATGTCCCCCAATTTGCTACAAAGTCAAAGGTCACAGGGCTAGAGGTGAAGTTCAAAACATCCATCAGGTCTGGCCTACAGCTCTGTCTAAGCTAGACTAAAAAAAGGTAACCCTTGTGATACAGTCACTTCAATTCACTTTCGTTTCAGAAGAAGTTTCCTTCTGTACATTCATCTTTCTGGCTATACTTTCATTTGTGTCATTCATTACATTCTAGGCCGCAGGGATCTCTTGCTGAGCTGACAGTTTCTCGACGTTCCTGTTGGTGGCAGCAGAGTACGTCGACTGACTCCGGCCAGACCACATTCCTGAATGGAGAATAGAGAGTAGAGCAACTCATGCCGCTTCCAAACAGTGATGTTTACATTTTACAGGAAGGCGCTGAACATCTTTCTCTCAAAAAATCTCTACAACAAATGCATAAGCCCTGGTACCTACCTTACTGCTCTAGGAAAGCGCACACTACAGTTTACACACAGGTATCAGATAATAGTGCGTGCATTAAACTGACAAGCTAGGTTACCAAGATTGGAACATGAATTCTTCAGGTAACACATCTCTGCAGCAAGTACATTAACTCACCAAGCTACGTAAATTCAAATGTACGTAATTTGTGCCCTTGCGGTTGGAGCAGAGACATAACGTCTTAGGATATATGCCTGGGGTTGGAACCAGAACCTGCAAACTGCTCATTTGGTCTCGATTGAGACGGCACATGCTCTGTCACTTGTGGCACATTTTGTTAGCTTAAAGAGGGCTTAGAGCATGTCTATTGCTTATCATTGGTTGGCTTCATAGTCATCTTATTTGCTGGCTCCTGTTTGGTCAGCGTGTTCGGCTTTACTTCTTCTTCATGTGTTTCTCCCTCTACTGGAGCATGGTGTCCTTCTTTTGCTCATACTTTCCTGTCCAGACTACTTTTTCTCCTATTTGCAGCACTCACTAAGAGTGCATGTGTTTGCAGGCTGTCTCCCCTTCTCCCACGTCCAGCTCTGCGTCGTTGCTTGCCTGTCCCATTCCCCCTCACACTGTTGCACTCTTGCCAATATTTGCCTCATCCTCCACCCCTCTCTTGTGCTGTTGCGTGACCCATTCCCTCTTCTCTCTTCACCAGTTCTTGCTCCTCCCATCATCTTCCACTCTCGTTGCTTGCCCGTCCCCTTCCCCCTCTCACGTTGTTGCCCTGTCGTCATTATTTGCCTCGTCCCCATCCCTCTCCTGAGTCGCTTAACCCATTCCCTCTTCCACCTGTTGTTGCTTTCCCCATCCTCTTCCACCGCCATTGCTTGCCAGGCAGGGCCGGACTGGCCATAGCGGGCACCGGGCATTTCCCCGGTGGACCGCCAGGGTTGGGGGCAGGGCCAGACTGGGAACCGAAACAGGCCCTGGCAAACTGCTTGGCCCCTGTGGTTCAGGGAGGGTGCGGCCGAGCACTTTGCGCGGGCCGGTTTCTGCCGATTTTGTTACAGGGGGCCGATATTGCCAGCCCCCGGTAACAAAAACGGAACCCCCAGGGGCCCAAAACCTGCCCCCACACCGGTAGCCCACCGGGGAAACGCCCGGTGCCCGCTACGGCCAGTCCGGCCCTGGTTGGGGGCCGGTTTTGGGCCCCTGGGGGCCGATTTTGTTACAGGGCAGTTTTTGCAGCATAGCTGCAACATCGGCCGCTGTAACGAAATCGGCCGAAACCGGCCGTGGCAAACAGCGCGGCCGCACCCCCAACCCCCCGGGGGGCCAGCCGAGCACTTTGCCAGGGCCGGTTTTGGTTCCCAGTCCGGCCCTGTTGCCAGGTTCCCCTACATCCTTACACGTTGTTGCCCCGTCATCATTGCTTGCCTCATCCCTATCCACCACCCGTGTTGTTGTTTCACCTGTTCGCCCTCTTCCCCTGCCGCCTCGACCTCTTATTGCTTGCCCCTTCGCCCCACCTCTCCAACTAGACAAAAATGTGCCATGATGCGGCCTGCGCTGGCCACACCATTAAGCTTTTTTCCCTAACTTTTCGCCATCATGCACGTCAGCTACACTGCAGTACAACATGGGTACAACACATTGACAAAGCCAATAGCTCTCAATCAGGCGAGACCTATTTGATTTTCAAATGCTTGTTTTTCAGTGACGTGTTCAATTCACTGATATCCTGCAAGCTGATATTAAACACCTTTGTAAAACAGGGAGAGATACACATGCTTGGATACATTTTGTTTGGCACATTTTGCCACATTCTAAACAGGGAGTTATACAAACTTTGGGGTATGCAGATACCATTTGAAGAGTAAATGAAAATGAACTATTTTCACATAGATAATTGTTTTACTACTCAATGATGACAAGTTATCGACCTCAGTAGATTGAAAAGCTGAGTTGGCTCCTTTCAGATGTGCATCTTCGCAACTGCAGGTTGAGGAAATCCCTTCAGCAGGTAGATTAACTCCTGAGATATAGAAGTTACAGCCCAGTATTGGAATGGCAATACCTTACTCTGCATGGAAGGGGCGTCCCATGGGTGTTGCTGGGGCAGTGCCAAAACTAATGCCGTCCCAAAGATGGCGTAAGGAGGAAAAATGTTTACATTTTCCCTCGTTTTTTTCCTCTTTCCACGTATGCTGCATTGTGCAGCACACATAGAAAGAGGAAAACGCCCCGTTTGATTGCTTTTTGTGCAGGAAGGTGTCCCTTCCTGCACAAAAACAATCATGCCAATGACAGAGACACACTTCAAGGGTGCCTGCATTGGTGCTCGGCTGCAGTTTGTGCACCGGCGCTGGCAGAAAGGACAGGAATGAGCTGTATCTTGTAGATACGGCACATTCCTGCCCTTTTCTTTTGATGTAGGGCAGTGCAGCTAGAAGGCTTGCCCCGCTGCCTTATGCCAAAATCAGTGGCAAAGCAAGGGGGGGGGTGGACCGCCGCGGGCAACACGACCTCTCGCGAGAATCAGCCAGCACCCCCCCTCCGCTCTTACATGCAGGCCGTCACGGGCAGCCAAAGGTCTAGCTACGTCACTGGCCAAAATATTGTAAATATGCCCCCCAGTGTTCCGTGAAACTCTGGGTTCCAAGCTTTGGAACAACCTTGGTTTGAACCGGTACACTGAATATTCAGGGAAAACGTGAAATTGTACCTACTGCACCTCATGCTCAAGAATACTCTCAACCAAATCCACCAAAGCGCTGTGCGCATCGATTGCACGTTTAACCTCTATCACATTCTTGTCCAAAACATTTTCTTTTCAATCTTCTATTTTTGTTACGGAAACAAAAGTAGAGGATGTCGATTTAACTTTCTCCCAAGTAAAAACACAATGTCTCTAAAACACACAAAAGTGCTATAAGCATTTTATAAACAACCATAAACTACAAGAAGTATTGCTTTTTTGATGATTTTACACAACAGGTGTTATCTTTGCCCAACTCAAATGCTACTCATTTTATCGGCCTTAGAGGCATGAATGGCTGAGTCGGTTCTTGTGAGATTATATCATCTGAGATTTTTATGATGGGAACAATGTGCCACTTGTGTGGCCTTTTAGCATCCATTATCATCATTCGTTATTGTTGCAGGCCAGAGCATGGAGGTGTGGTTGGGTGTGTGTGTGCATGCATTGTGCCCTATGATGGGAGAGGTTCGTGTCTTGCATAAGGGTCTGAGGTGTTCTCTGAATCATATACACTGATAATGTGCTTACGCATGCATGTACATGGAAGAGTGTGAGAGAAGAGTACCAAATTCATCCATGCATGCGTATTACACATTACATTCTCCAGTGAGCTTGGTTTGAACTAACCTCCTCCAATCGCATTTCTTATGTGCTAGCATAACCCAAGAAACGTTTAGTTAGTTTTTCAGAAAGTGCGCCCTCGTCACATACATCCCACCTTCAGTGGTGGTTGAGCTAGTTAACCTGGACAGCCCTATTACTGTGCTCGTATACCTGGTCAGAGCTATCCCTGTTCTTGCGAGTGTTAATTTTAATTGGCCTGGAGGCCTCGCGTGGGGGGATAAACCCTCGGGGCGCCTTGCTGACGCGTGCCGCACTCCAGGAGAAGGCCTGTCAGAGATCCCGCGTTCAGAAAACCGCTAGGAGCTCTACTTCCGGTGTGGGATTGGCTGGAGCACGACGTTGGCACCCCTACCTGACCCGCAGCAACGGACAGGCCTGGGCTTGCCCACTTTGGCACTTCCTTATACAGAGAACCGTAACTGCTAATTCTTTCTTTCACGCGCCGAGACCATAGAGGTCTCACCAAGGCCTGACAGGAACGCACGAGACAATGAAAGGGGAGGAAGTGGCAACATTCGAGTGTAATGAGTCCTGCGCTCTGCAGTAATCACCGAGGAGCCACGTGTGATGTCCCAAGACACGTGTGTGATGCCGCACCAGGTGCCGCCTTATGAATGCAGCAAGAACTTGATACAAATGAAGCAGGCGCTTCACTAGCCCGCTGTTACACTCACTTGTGTGACTGTAAGGGTTGTTGCTGTCAGCAAGGTTTTATGTTGTATGAAAAACTTATTGGGGTCTCTCAAAGGGGTGTGAACTAATAACATAACTAGGAATTCTTTCCAAGAGGTGTGACCTATATAATCAAGGGTGTGGCTTAAAACACATTAAATTAAAATCCTGCGCTTCCTATAGCATAAAACCAGCATGACCCATAATTTGCTGCTTTTCTGTTATTGCACCAGGCCTTTCACACAGTAATGTACATGTACCTAAAACAAGGCAAACTTATTTGGTATGCAAATGTTTGTTAGCAGTATTAGGTAAATTATTTCTTATGAGTGATTCGATTTGAAAATGTTTCAATTCTGAAAATATGAGACTGAGGTCTGTAGTCTTCAGAGTGCCTCAGTCCTTCCTGTTCTTCCCATACACACCACTCTTCACTGCAGTCTCTCTGTTATGCCCTTTTCCTTCCCACACATTTCTGAAATCCTCCATCTTCATATCTCACACCTCATCTTTTTCCTCTTCATTATGCTCTTTTCAAAGTTAACTGCATGAACTTCCCTTAATATCCTTCACTTTACCACCCCTACACACATAACGCACCCACTCAGCTGTAAGCATCGCATTTTATTTTACTTGCTTCCTATCAATATTTTGACAACTGTGTACCTCCTTTACACACATTTTGGAGAGGCTCACAACTGCAATTAACACACAGGATCATTGCTCTGTGTGATCTGCAGACCGGCCAAGGATTGGATAAACATATTTTCTGAACACCTTTATGACTAGGGCTCCCGGTTTTATGGTGTTTATTTTTTAAACATTTCCATCTGTATTTATCCATATTTATATTTTGGCCATTATATCTGTATTAATCCATATTTATTTTGTGTTTTGTGTAAAAATGAAGTTGTAAAACTGTACATTTCCATATTTATTTAACTGATCGACGTGCACTCATACTTTGATGTCTGTCGTGTTTTAGCTATTTAACCCCTTCGGTGCTCATGACGGAATGGTTCCGTCATGAGCACCAGTGCTCCTGTGCTCATGACGGAACCATTCCGTCATGAGGACAGGGGCACGAAATCCCTCTGCTGCAAACAGCAGAGGGATTTCCATTTTTTTTTGGGGGGCCTCAGGAGGTGGGGAAGAGCTTTCCCAACCTCCCGAGGCCCTTCCCTCATTTTCAATCTAATGACGATCGCGCGCATGGTGCGCTGTCGTCATTAGATTGAAAACGAAACTGAAACTTAGTTTCAGTTTTAGTGTTTCAGTGCTCGTGGGGCTATCTCAGCCCCTGAGCACCGGAACACTTGGGAGAGGTATCATTGGAAAGGGGAGAATCTCCCCTTTCCAAGGGTACCCTTCCCTAGTGAATCCCTGCTTGGGGATCACCCCAGGAAGGCGATCCCCAAGCAGGGATCCACCCACTAGCACCAGGGAGGGGTGAGCGGCCCCTTATGCTCTCCCCATATTTTTTGGGGTACAACAGTCTTTCTGCTGCAGATGGGGGCAGTAGCCCCCAATCTGCCCCCCCCGGGGGGGGGGGCAGAAAGCCCACTAGAAACCAGGGATTTTTTTTTATTGACGTTGGGGTGGGGGCTGCCCAAAAAGGGCATGGCAATGCCCCCACCCCTCCAGAGAAATGTCAGTCTTTCTGCCCCCCGGGGGGGGGGGGGCAGAAAGCTCACTAGAAACCAGGGATTTTTTTTTTATTGATGTTGGGGTGGGGGCTGCCCAAAAAGGGCATGGCAATGCCCCCCCAGAGAAATGTCAGTCTTTCTGCCCCCCCTTGGGGCAGACGGGGACAGACGCCCCCAATCTGCCCTCCCACCCA
Organism: Calotriton arnoldi; assembly: GCA_963921515.1. Lineage (NCBI taxonomy): Eukaryota > Metazoa > Chordata > Amphibia > Caudata > Salamandridae > Calotriton > Calotriton arnoldi. The sequence continues at coordinate 535,092 of CAWUFW010007530.1, forward strand.
TTAGAAACCAGGGATTTTTTTTATTGATGTAGGGGTGGGGGCTGCCGTAGATGGGCAGGCCAATGCCCCCACCCACTCCCCAAAAAATGCAACAGTCTTTCTGCTCCCCCTAGCCCCTGATCTGCTCCCGGGGGGGCAGAAAGCCCACAAGGCACCAGGGATTTTTTTTTTTAATTTATAATGTAGGGGTGGGAGCTGCCCAGAATGGGCATGATAATGCCCCCACACCAAAAACAATTACCACAGTCTTTCTGCCCCTCCCCGGAGGCATATTGGGGCAATAGCCCCTTATCTGCCCCCCCGGGGGGGCAGAAAGCCCTCTAGGCCTCAGAAAATATATTTTTTTATAATTCAGGGGTGAGGTTAGCCCAGAATGGGCATACCAATGCCCACACCTCCCCCAAAAAATGTCACAGTCTTTCTGCCCCCCCCAGGGGGCGGATGGGGGCAATGGCCCCTGATCTGCCCCCGGGGGGGCAGAAAGCCCACTAGGCGCCTGCGATTACGCTGGCTTGTTTTATGCGTGGGGGTGCTGCCTGCCCAGAATGGGCATACCAATGCCCCCACCCCCAAAAAAATAGCCACAGCCTTTCTGCCCCCCCTTGAGGACATATCGGGGCAATCCCCTCCCCCCCGATTCCTTCCCAGGGCAGCAGAAAGCCCACTAGGCACAGACTTGTTTTTAGCAATGTGCCTACCTGTGGATTTTGGGCCCTAGCGCAGCCGGCACAAAGGGAAACCTAGCTAACCTGTACATATTTTAAAACTAGACACCAAGGGGAATCCAGGATGGGGTGACTTGTGTGCCTCTCACCAGGTTCTGTTACCCAGAATCCCTTGCAAACCTCAAACTTAGTTAAAAAAAACACATTTTCCTCACATTTCTGTGATTCTAGGTAGGAAAACTTTGGGAGACCCACGCAAGCCATACCTCGCTGGACTCCCCCGGGTGTCTAGTTTTCAGAAATGTGTGGGGTTTGGTAGGTTTCCCAAGATGGCCACCGAGCCCAAGGCCAAAAACCCAGGTGACCCCCCCTTGCAAAACCAGGTTGTTTTGTGATAGGTCATTTTGATGTCTCCTCAATACGTTTTGGGCCCTTGCCTGTCGCGGGTACTTGACCCACCCACACAAGTGAGGTACCATTTTTATTGGGAGACCTGGGGGAATGCTGTGTAGAAGGAAATTTGTGGATCCACGCAGATTCCAGAACTTTTCCACACAGAAATTTGAGAAAAAAGTGATTTTTTCAGCTAAATTTGAGGTTTGCAGGGGATTCTGGGTAGGGAAATGTTGGGGGACCCACTCAAGCCATACCTTGCTGGAATCCCCCGGGTGTCTAGTTTTCATAAATGTGTGGGTTTGGTAGGTTTCCCTAGATGGCTGCCGAGCCCGGGGCCAAAAGCTCATGGGACCCCACTTGCAAAACGAGGTTTTTTTGTGATAGGTAATTTTGATGTTGCCTCAATAGGTTTTGGGCCCTTGCCTGTCGCGGGTACTTGACCCACCCACACAAGTGAGGTACCATTTTTCTCGGAAGACTTTGGGAAATGTGGGGTGGGTGGAATTATGTGGATCCACGCAGATTCCAGAACTTTCCACCACAGAAATGTGAGGAAAATGTGTTTTTTTGGACACATTTTGAGGTTTGCAAGGGATTCTGGGTAACAGAACCTGGTGAGATCCAGACAAGTCACCCCATCCTGGATTCCCCTGGGTGTCTAGTATTCAAAAATGTATAGGTTTGCTAGGTTTCCCCAGGTGCCGGCAGTGCTAGGGTTCAAAATCTACAGCTAGGCACTTTGCAAAAAAAGGGTCCGTTTTCACTGTGAAAATGGGGTGTGTCCACGTTGCGTTTTGGGCCGTTTCCTGTCGCGGGCACTAGGCCTACCCACACAAGTGAGGTACCATTTTTCTCAGAAGACTTTTGGGAACGCGGGGTGGGTGGAATTTTGTGGATCCACGCAGATTCCAGAACTTTCCACCACAGCATTGTGAGGAAAATGTGTTTTTTTTGACAAATCTTTAGGTTTGCAAGGGATTCTGGGTAACGGAACCCGGTGAGAGCCATTCAAGTCAGCCCATCCTGGATTCCCCTGGGTGTCTAGTTTTCAAAAATGTATAGGTTTGCTAGGTTTCCCTAGGTGCCGGTAGACCTAGGGTTCAACGTCTACAGCTAGGCACTTTTCAAAAAAAGCGTCCATTTTCACTGTGAAAATGCGGTGTGTCCACGTTGTGTTTTGGGCCGTTTCCTGTCACGGGCACTAGTCCTACCCACACAAGTGAGGTACCATTTTTCTCGGAAGACTTTTGGGAACGCGGGGTGGGTGGGATTTTGTGGATCCACGCAGATTCCAGAACTTTCCACCCCAGAAATGTGAGGAAAATGTGTTTTTTTGGACACATTTTTAGGTTTGCAAGGGATTCTGGGTAACAGAACCTGGTGAGAGCCAGTCAAGTCACCCCATCCTGGATTCCCCTGTGTGTCTAGTTTTCAAAAATATATAGGTTTGCTAGGTTTCCCTAGGTGCTGGCAGAGTTAGGGTTCAAAATCTACAGCTAGGCACTTTGCAAAAAAAGGGTCAGTTCTCACTGTGAAAATGCGGTGTGTCCACGTTGTGTTTTGGGCCGTTTCCTGTCACGGGCACTAGGCCTACCCACACAAGTGAGGTACCATTTTTCTTGGAAGACGTTGGGGAACGCGCGGTGGGTGGAATTTTGTGGATCCACGCAGATTCCAAAACTTTCCACCACAGAAATGTGAGGAAAATGTGTTTTTTTTACAAATTGTTTAGGTTTGCAAGGGATTCTGGGTAACAGAACCTGGTGAGAGCCAGTCAAGTCACCCCATCCTGGATTCCCCTGGGTGTCTAGTTTTCAAAAATGTATAGGTTTGCGAGGTTTACCTAGGTGCCAGCAGAGCTAGGGTTCAAAACCTACAGCTAGGCACTTTGCAAAAAAAAGGGTCAGTTTTCACTGTAAAAATAAAGTGTGTCCACGTTGCGTTTTGAGCCGTTTCCTGTCGTGGGCACTAGGCCTACCCACACAAGTGAGGTACCATTTTTCTCGGGAGACTTTGGGGAACGCAAGGTGGGTGGAATTTTGTGGATCCACGCAGATTCCAGAACTTTCCACCACAGGAATGTGAGGAAAATGTGGTTTTCCTGACAAATTTTTAGGTTTGCAAGGGATTCTGGGTAACAGAACCTGGTGAGAGCCAGTCAAGTCACCCCATCCTGGATTTCCCTGGGTGTCGAGTTTTCAAAAATGTATAGGTTTGTTAGGTTTCCCTAGGTGCCGGCAGAGCTAGGGTTTAAAATCTATAGCTAGGTACTTTGCAAAAAAGTGTCCGTTTTCACTGTGAAAATGTGGTGTATCCACTTTGTGTTTTGGGCCGCTTCCCGTCGCGGGCACTAGGCCTACCCACACAAGTGAGGCACCATTGTTCTCGGAAGACTTTGGGGAACGCAGGGTGGGTGGAATTTGGTGGATCCTCGCAGATTCCAAAACTTTCCACCACAGAAATGTGAGGAAAATGTGGTTTTTTGGACAAATATTTAGGTTTGCAAGGGATTCTGGGTAACAGAACCTGGTGAGAGCCAGTCAAGTCACCCCATCCTGGATTCCCCTACGTGTCTAGTTTTAAAAAATGTATAGGTTTGCTAGGTTTCCCTAGGTGCCGGCAGAGCTAGGGTTCAAAATCTACAGCTAGGCACTTTGCAAAAAAAGGGTCAGTTTTCACTGTAAAAATAAAGTGTGTCCACGTTGCGTTTTGAGCCGTTTCCTGTAGCGGGCACTAGGCCTACCCACACAAGTGAGGTACCATTTTTATCGGGAGACTTAGGGTAACACAGAATTGTAGAGCAACTGTTATTACCTATTGACTTTCGATGCATTTCTGCCTTCCAAAAGAAAGACAATGTGTAAAAAAGAAGTCATTTTGAAAAATGACCTATAATTCTCATGCTAGTATGGGTACTCCCAATTTCGGAAATGTGCAAATATCTACTGTTTCTAAACTCTATATTTTATTCCAATTTCAGAAATACAGAAGTGTCTTTCATACCGATTTTTCCATGTATATATTTTCCCAAATTAATTGCTATATACCCGGTACATAATAAAAAACCATTGCAAGACGCTGCTCAGTTATTGCCTCTGGGTTCGTCGGGTTCTTGGTGAACCTACAAGTCCTATATATCCCCACAACCAGAAAGGTCCTGCAGATGTAACGGTATATTGCTTTCAAACAGCTGTCACAATTAGAAGAAGTTACAGGTGAAAACGTTGGCACAAATGGCTGTTTTTTTCAACTAATTTTCAATTTTTCCTATATTCAACTGTTAGTTTCTATAAAGAAACCTTGAAGGATCAACACAAATGACCCCTTGCTGAATTCAGAATTTTGTCTACTTTTCTAAAATGTATAGCTTTCCAGGATCGATTATTGCTTTCATACCCATTTCTAACATTACTGGAAGAAGGTTGAAAGCACAAAAAATAGCAAAAATAGGCTATATCCCAGTAAAATGCCAAAACTGTGTAAAAAATTTTGGTTTTCTAACAAAAGTCTGTCAGTCCCTAAAAGCTGGGAAAATGGTGATTTTAGCCCCACAACCTCTTTGTTGATACCATTTGCAGGAAAAAAAACAGGTGCTTTCATTTTCAGCACTGTTTTCCCATTTTTCCCAAAAAACCCAAAATGTAGCTGTATTTTGGCTAATTTCTGGGTCCCCTCCAGGGGAATCCCCAAACCCCGGATACCTTTAGAATCCCCATGATGTTGGAAGAAAAGGACGCAAATTTGGCGTGGATACCTTACGTGGTCAAAAAGTTACAGGGGCCGAAGCGCAAACTACCCCAAATAGCCAAAAAAGGCTTAGCACAGGGGGGGAAAAGGCCTAGCAGCGAAGGGGTTATGCTGCCAAATGTATGTTGACATATGTCGTTATTTAAAGAAATTTCATCCTGTTTTTTAATTTCCCATGCTGTCCATCTGCTCAGCTGTTGGGCTATAATTCATAAAAGACAGCACAGAGGTTCACTTTAAAAAGCACCATTTTCTGTATTTATCCACCTTCAAAATAAATGCAGGCAGAAAACACATTGTTTTCTGTCTGCATTTATCTGTACAAATCTGTAAAAACGGAAAACTGGGAGCCTTATTTTTGACCCATTGACAGCCATTCAACTCACACTGCCATCAGCCTCAACCCCAGAGCTCTCAAAGGTGGCCCATGATAAACACCCACCCACAGCCTGAACTCAGAAGGAACCTAGAGGTGTCGCAGTTCATAGTACATGCTATACTTGAGTAATATTCTGCATAATAAAATTACAGAAACACAACATCATGGAAAAAGCAAACAATATAAATAGGAATTACATCGCTGACATGGATTATCGTAATTGTTTTGCATTCACTGTTCAGAAATCCATCAGTGTTTTGCAGCTAAAACTGTAGCCATGAACATAGGGCCCAGTAGGACACTTTTCGATGTCAGTTTTTAATTACTGCTGGGTGTAAGAGCCAGATGGACCCATTCCACTTAAAGCCTTGGCTTTCAGGCAATTAGTGCAACCTCGCTATATTAAGCCTGGATGCTGTCTCAAGTCTATGTGGGACCCAGGACAGTAAGTGTGGCATTAATAATAATTTTACAAACATCTCAATGGCACAACACCAACTTTGTTGTTTACTAAAGGAGTGGGCGAAAGTCAAAAATTTGATCTGTGTTACGTTATATTATGTTATTGCCATTTGTATGGTGATTACTATTATTATGGCATCAAAGCATATACTGTATTTGGGCACCCTTTCCTGCAGACCTGGGAATGCCATCAAACAACTGCATTTGTTGTTTTGCTGGCCTTTAGTTGTGTGCGGTTGGTTCATAACTTGTTAAATATTTAGAGGTGGGTGGCGTAGGTTAGCCTGATGGCAAAATGAGTTTCATTTTCAAAAAATTAGGGCGGGTGAGGGGCAGGAGGGATTGTGCAACCAACAACAATGCGAGAGGGGTGGGAGAGACATTGCAAGCAACAACAATATGGGAAGGGGTAGGGCATGCAACAATATTGCAAGAGGGAGCTGGGGAAGCAATCAACAACTAGGGAGAGGGGCAGGGCAAGCAATAACATGGGAGAGGGCAGCAGGGATTGGCAAGAAAGCAACAACGTTGGAGGGGTGGGATTGATGGAGCAGGCAAGCAACAATGTGGAAACGGGTGAGAGACAGGGCAAGCACGCAACAATGGAGGAATGGGCGGGAGGGACTGGGCAAACAGGCAACAACATGGGAGGGTGGTGGAAGGAACGGGACAAGCAAGGTACAATGCAGGATGTGATTGATGGATGGGACTGGACAAGCAAACAACAATGTGGGAGGGGACAAGCAAATGTGTGGAATAGGACGCTAGAAGTTGACCTGCAAACACATGCAATCTTATGGAGTGCAGCAACTGAGAAAGAAAAAAATAGCTCTGAAAGTACAACCAGTGGAAGGGCAAGGAAGCAGTACTTGGAATATGTTCCAGGGAAGGGCAAATACTCAAAGAGGAGAAGCCAGCATGCGTTGACTAAATGGAAGCAAGTAAATGAGTGTGACTATGAAGCCAACAAATGGTAAGCAATGGGCAGTCTCTAAGCCCGCTGTAAGTAAACAAAATATCCCTCAAGCAACAGTGCATGCACTGTCTCAGGTGAGACCTAAAAATGATGTGATGCTGCGGTCATGACGGTGTGGTAAATTTACGCTTGTATACTGGAGTGGTTTTGGTTGCCAATTGGTGTTTTGTTTGACTGTGCTGCTGGTTTGGAATCCCTTTGCCAACCTATGTCTCAGTTATAATTAGAAGCAAACCATGTAGCTGTGAGGAACAAAGGTTAATTCTTGAAGGTAATTGGTTGACTTACACCCTTTCCAAGTCATCATTTTTAGCGTACCACATGTCATGTCTGGCTCCTTGAGCCAGTCTTGTTGTATGTATATCACAACATTGAGGTAAAAAATGTAGACTTGCAACAATATGAACCCTCTCTTATCAATTACCACTCTATTGTGAAGATAACTACAAGTTGAAGAGGAACTGATTTACTATTTTTAAAACCATAACTACTTACCTTAACCCCTTCGCTGCTAGGCCTTTCCCCCCCCTGTGCTAAGCCTTTTTTTGGCTATTTGGGGTAGTGCGCGCTTAGGCCCCTGTAACTTTTTGACCACATAAGGTATCCACGCCAAATTTGCGTCCTTTTTTTCTAACATCATGGGGATTGTAAAGGTACCCAGGGTTTGTGGATTCCCCTGGAGGGGACCCAGAAATTGTTTTTGGGGGAAAAATGCGAAAAAAGGGCTACAGATGAAAGCGTCTTGTTTTTCCCTGCAAATGGCATCAAAAAGGGGTTGTGGTGCTGAAATCACCATCTTCCCAGCTTTGAGGGACAAGCAGACTTTTGTCAGAAAACCAACTTTTTTACACAGTTTTGGCATTTTTCTGGGACATAGCCTATTTTTGCTATTTTTTGTGCTTTCAACCTCCTTCCAGTTAATGGTAGAAATGGGTATGAAACCAATAATGGATCCTAGAAAGCCATACCTTTCTGAACAGTAGACAAAATTCTGAATTCAGCAAGGGGTCATTTGTGTAGATCCTTAAAGTTTTCCTTATAGAAACTAACAGTTAAATGAAGGAAAAATTGAAAATTAGTTGAAAAAAACAGCCATTTGTGTCAACATTTTCACCTGTAACTTCTTCTAATTATGACAGCTATTTGAAAGCAATATACCGTTATATAAGCTGGACCTTTCTGATTGTGGGGATATATAGGACTTGTAGGTTCACCAAGAACCCGGCGAACCCAGAGCCAATAACTGAGCAGCATCTTGCAATGGTTTTTTATTATGTACCGGGTATATAGCAATTATTTTGGGAAAATGTATACATGGAAAAATTGTTATGAAAGACACCTATGTATTTCTGAAATGGGAACAAAATGTAGATTTTAGAAACAGTAGATATTTGCACATTTCCGAAATTGGGAGTACCCATACTAGCATGAGAATTATAGGTCATTTTTCAAAATGACTTATTTTTTACACATTGTCTTTCATTTGGAAGGCAGAAATGCATCGAAAGTCAATAGGTAATAACAGTTGCTCTACAATTCTGTGTTACCCTAAGTCTCCCGATAAAAATGGTACCTCACTTGTGTGGGTAGGCCTTGTGCCCACAACAGGAAATGGCTCAAAATGCAACGTGGACGTACCACATTTTCACAATGAAAAATTACCCTTTTTTGCAAAGTGCCTAGCTGTAGTTTTTGAACCCTAGCTCTGCGGGCACTTAGGGAAACCTATTCATTTTTGAAAACTAGACACCCAGGGGAATTCAGGATGGGGTGACTTGACTGGCTCTCACCAGGTTCTGTTACCCAGAATCCCTTGCAAACCTAAACAATTGGCAAAAAAACCACATTTTCCTCACTTTTCTGTGGTGGAAAGTTCTGGAATCTGCGTGGATCCACAAAATTCCACCCACCCCGCGTTCCCCAAGATCTTCCCAAAAAAATGGTACCTCACTTGTGTGGGTAGGCCTAGTGCCCGCGACAGGAAGCAGCGCAAAACGCAACGTGGACACACCACATTTTCACAGTGAAAAATGACCCTTTTTTTGCAAAGTGCCTAGCTGTCGTTTTTGAACCCTAGCTCTGCCGGCACTTTAGGAAACCTAGCAATTCTATACATTTTTGAAAAGTAGACACCCAGGGGAATCCAGGATGGGGTGACTTGACTGGCTCTCACCAGGTTCTGTTACCCAGAATCCCTTGCAAACCTACAAAATTGGCAAAAAAACCACATTTTCCTCACTTTTGTGTGGTAGAAAGTTCTGGAATCTGCGTGGATCCACAAAATTCCACCCACCCCGCGTTCCCCAAGGTCTTCCGAAAAAAATGGTACCTCACTTGTGTGGGTAGGCCTAGTGCCCGCGACAGGAAGCAGCGCAAAACGCAACGTGGACGCACCACATTTTCACAGTGAAAAATTACCCTTTTTTTGCAAAGTGCCTAGCTGTAGGTTTTGAACCCTAGCTCTGCCGGCACTTAGGGAAACCTAGAAAACCTATACATGTTTGAAAAGTAGACACCCAGGGGAATCCAGGATGGGGTGACTTGACTGGCTCTCACCAGGTTCTGTTACCCAGAATCCCTTGCAAACCTTAAAAATTGGCAAACAAAACACATTTTCCTCACTTTTCTGTGGTGGAAAGTTCTGGAATTTGCGTGGATCCACCAAATTCCACCCACCCCACGTACCCCAAGGTCTTCCCAAAAAAATGGTACCTCACTTGTGTGGGTAGGCCTAGTGCCTGCGACAGGAAGCAGCGCAAAACGCAACGTGGACACACCACATTTTCACAGTGAAAAATGACCCTTTTTTTGCAAAGTGCCTAGCTGTCGTTTTTGAACCCTAGCTCTGCCGGCACTTTGGGAAACCTAGCAAACCTATACATTTTTGAAAAGTAGACACCCAGGGGAATCCAGGGTGGGGTGACTTGACTGGCTCTCACCAGGTTCTGTTACCCAGAATCCCTTGCAAACCTAAAAAGTGGCAAAAACCACATTTTCCTCACTTTTCTGTGGTAGAAAGTTCTGGAATCTGCGTGGATCCACAAAATTCCACCCACCCCGCGTTCCCCAAGGTCTTCCGAAAACAATGGTACCTCACTTGTGTGGGTAGGCCTAGTGCCCGCGACAGGAAGCAGCGCAAAACGCAACGTGGACGCACCACATTTTCACAGTGAAAAATGACCCTTTTTTTGCAAAGTGCCTAGCTGTAGTTTTTGAACCCTAGCTCTGCCGGCACTTTGGGAAACCTAGCAAACCTATACATTTTTGAAAAGTAGACACCCACGGGAATCCAGGATGGGGTGACTTGACTGGCTCTCACCAGGTTCTGTTACCCAGAATCCCTTGCAAACCTACAAAAGTGGCAAACAAAAACACATTTTCCTCACTTTTCTGTGGTGGAAAGTTCTGGAATCGGCGTGGATCCACAAAATTCCACCCACCCCGCGTTCCCCAAGGTCTTCCCAAAAGAATGGTACCTCACTTGTGTGGGTAGGCCTAGTGCCCGCTACAGGAAGCAGCGCAAAACGCAACGTGGACACACCACATTTTCACAGTGAAAAATGACCCTTTTTTTGCAAAGTGCCTAGCTGTCGTTTTTGAACCCTAGCTCTGCCGGCACTTTGGGAGACTTAGCAAACCTATACATTTTTGAAAAGTAGACACCCAGGGGAATCCAGGATGGGGTGACTTGACTGGCTCTCACCAGGTTCTGTTACCCAGAATCCCTTGCAAACCTAAAAATTGGCAAAAAAACACATTTTCTTCACTTTTCTGTGGTAGAAAGTTCTGGAATCTGCGTGGATCCACAAAATTCCACCCACCCCACGTTCCCCAAGGTCTTCCAAAAAAAATGGTACCTCACTTGTGTGGGTAGGCCTAGTGCCCGCGACAGGAAGCAGCGTAAAACGCAACGTGGACGCACCAAATTTTCACAGTGAAAAATGACCCTTTTTGCAAAGTGCCTAGCTGTAGTTTTTGAACCCTAGCTCTGCCGGCACTTAGGAAACCTAGCAAACCTATACATTTTTGAAAAGTAGACACCCAGGGAATCCAGGATGGGGTGACTTGACTGGTTCTCACCAGGTTCTGTTACCCAGAATCCCTTGCAAACCTTAAAAATTGGCAAAAAAAACAAATTTTCCTCACTTTTCTGTGGTGGAAAGTTCTGGAATCTGCGTGGATCCACAAAATTCCACCCACCCCGCGTTCCCCAAGGTCTTCCAAAAAAAATGGTACCTCACTTGTGTGGGTAGGCCTAGTGCCCGCGACAGGAAGCAGCGCAAAACGCAACGTGGACGCACCACATTTTCACAGTGAAAAATGTCCCTTTTTTTGCAGAGTGCCTTGCTGTAGTTTTTGAACCCTAGCTCTGTCGGCACCTAGGGAAACCTACCAAACCCACACTTTTCTGAAAAGTAGACACCCGGGGGATTCCAGGGAGGTATGGCTTGCGTGGATCCCCCAACGTTTTCTTACCCAGAATCCCCTGCAAACCTGACACTTTGCTGAAAAAATCTGTTTTTTCACACATTTTTGTGTGGTAAAGTTGTGGCATCACCGGGCTGACACAAATTTCCTACCACCCAGCGTCCCCCCAGGTTTGGTAGGTTTCCCTAGGTGGCCGCCTAGCCCCGGGCCAAAACGTCATGGGACCCCCCTTGCAAAACCAGGTCATTTTGTGGTAGGTCATTTTGAGGTTGCCTCAATACGTTGTGGGCCCTTGCCTGTCGCGGGTACTTGGGCCTCCCACCCGAGTGAGGCACCATTTTTATCGGGAGACCTGGGGAACGCTGGGTGGTAGGAAATTTGTGTCAGCCCGGTGATGCCACAACTTTACCACACAAAAATGTGTGAAAAAAGGGATTTTTTCAGCAAAATGTCAGGTTTGTAGGGGTTTCTGGGTAAGAAAACGTTGGGGGATCCATGCAAGCCATACCTCCCTGGAATCCCCCGGGTGTCTACTTTTCAGAAATGTGTGGGTTTGGTAGGTTTCCCTAGGTGGCCGCCGAACCCCGGGCCAAAACGTCATGGGACCCCCCTTGCAAAACCAGGTCGTTTTGTGATAGGCCATTTTGAGGTCGCCTCAATACGTTGTGGGCCCTTGCCTGTCGCGGGTACTTGGGCCTCCCACCCGAGTGAGGCACCATTTTTATCGGGAGACCTGGGGGACGCTGGGTGGTAGGAAATTTGTGTCAGCCCCGTGATGCCACAACTTTACCACACAAAAATGTGTGAAAAAGTGATTTTTTCAGCAAAATGTCAGGTTTGCAGGGATTCTGGGTAAGAAAACGTTGGGGGATCCACGCAAGCCATACCTCCCTGGAATCCCCCGGGTGTCTACTTTTCAGAAATCTGTGGGTTTGGTAGGTTTCCCTAGGTGGCCGCCGAGCCCCGGGCCAAAAGCCCAGGTGACCCCCCTTGCAAAACCAGGTCATTTTGAGATAATGTGTTGTTTATTTCTGCAGCGTGAAAATTTTGGCACAATATTGCAAGGAAAATGTGACAGACATTTTGAGGTTTGCAGGACATTGTGGGTACCATAACTTGTTGGGATCCACAAGAGAGATATCACCATGTACTCCCATGGGTGTTTCGTTTACGACAATATCTACAGTTGGTAGGTTATTCTTAGACGGAATGTACACCTTGGCAGACAGACTAAAAAGACAAAGATTACTGCACAGCTATCTATTCCTCAAGCACACACACATACTGGTTGGATTTGGCACGAGGGCAAGTGATGGTTCAGTATATACAATTTTATTAACAAGAGATTTCACAAAAATGAAATGCACTGTCAATAATTGAAAGGACAAAAAACTGAACCAGTGACTCGCAGCTCGTGAGCTGTAAAGCCACGTCAAGGCCCCAACCGCTTTACAGGCCATTCACAAACCTTTCATACGTGATACACACAAGACCATTCACACCACCAGGCACGAAACAAACACATTACAACATTCACAAAATGGGACAAGGTACACCCTGCTTGAGAAAGACAAAAAAAATATTACTGCACAGCCATCTAATCCTCAAGCACACACACATACTGGTTGGATTTGGCACGAGGGTGAGTGATGGTTCAGTATATACAATTGTATTAACAAGTGATTTCACAAAAATGAAATGCACTGTTAATAATTGAAAGGACGAGAAACTGAACCATTGACTCACAGCTCGTGAGCTGTAAAGCCACGACAAGGCACCAACCTCTTTACAGGCCATTCATACACCTTTCATACGTGTGACAAATACAAAACCATTCACACCACCAGCCGCGGGCCCATCACATTACAACACTCACACCAGCAGACAGCGCCATTCAAGGGCCCATCACTTTCACACGCCCACATTCCTAACACAGCAACCACACAAGCTGATGGATTGCGTGGAGTGTCGCTCGGCTAGCAGTGTGTGTAGTGACCAGCAGCAAGTCACTACTCACACACGCCAGCCGAGCGCCAGTCCACGCACACCGCCAGCCAAGCGCCACTCCACGCACACCGCCAGCCAAGCGCCACTCCACGCACACCGTCAGCCTAGCGCCACTCCACGCACACCGCCAGCCTAGCGCCACTCCACGCACACTGCCAGCCAAGCGCCACTCCATGCACACCGCCAGCCAAGAGCCACTCCACGCACACCACCAGCCAAGCACCACTCCACGCACACCGCCAGCCAAGCGCCACTCCACGCACACCGCCAGCCAAGCGCCACTCCACGCACACCGCCAGCCAAGCGCCACTCCACGCACACCGCCAGCCAAGAGCCACTCCACGCACACCGCCAGCCAAGCGCCACTCCACGCACACCGCCAGCCAAGCGCCACTCCACGCACACCGCCAGCCAAGCACCAGCCTACACACACCACCATCACATTTAGGATTTTTTATACAAAAAAGAAAACACAAACAAATTGCAAATAGATACAAATCTACTAACACAAAATCAGAAACTAAATACATTGCACTAATGCCAACCTTGAAACAGAACAACAATTCTTAAACATTACAGACCAGGCAGTTCACTTTACCACTCATGGTTGCTCCCAATAATTCTTTTGCTTGTGGTACGCTCTATAACAAGCAGACACACACAGCCCAGGGTTAGAAGGACACTCAGGGCAGTACATACGAGTCTCCTTCCGCGTACCTCTTCGCCAACAGACTCTACATCTCCTAGTGGGAAAGTCTTTTGAGGGTGTAGGAGGAATGTGATCAGGAAAGTGGCGATCTTTCAATCGAGCCACATCCTCCACCACTCCAACTCTAGGAACACTTGCCTGTTCCACAACAACAAGGCTGCCTATGACAGACTGCTGAAACTGAACAAAAGTCAACTTTGACGCAGGAGAACACTCCTTGAACACAACAAAAGCATTGAAAGTTGCTAAATTGAAGAGATGGATGGCCAACTTCTTATACCAAATGTAAGCCTTACGAATAGCAGTGTAAGGTTCCAACCTCTGATCTACTCTATCAACACCACCCATGTGCTTATTGTAGTCTAAAATGCACACAGGTTTGCGCACTTCAGCAATCTGACCCCAAACAGCCACAGGTGAAGTACTCTCATCATGGATGGTAGTCAGCATGTACACATCCCTCCTGTCCACAAATTTCACAGCTAGCAGTTCCTCACTACGCAAGGCACTGCACTGCCCCTCTGAAGTTTTTTGCAAACAAGCTCTTTTGGATAACCTTCACGGTTAGAGCGGATTGTGCCACAAGCAAAAGTGTCCACTTTGAACAATTCCTTAAACAATTGCACAGCAGTGTAGAAGTTATCAAGGTACAAATGGTGGCCTCTGTTAAACAGTCCTCTAGCAAGATCCTACGCAATTTTCTCTGAAACTCCAAAAGTGGACGGACAACCAGGGGGTCAATAGTGGAATCCCTACCAGTGTACACACGCAAATTAAAAACATATCCTGTCCTACTCTCAGACAACATATACAGCTTAATTCCATAGCGTGCCCTCTTGCTAGGAATGTACTGCCTAAAAACCAAACGGCCCTTGAACAGGACCAAAGACTCATCAATAGATATTTCTTTCCCTGGAGTATAGATCTCTGAAAATCGATCTACAAAGTGATCAAGAACAGGCCGAATCTTAAAAAGACGGTCACATTCAGGGTGATCTCGTGGCAACGCCAAACCATTATCAACAAAATGCAGCATCCGAAGCAAAAGTAAATACCGATCACGAGTCATAACTGCAGGAAATATGGCCGTTGCCATCAAGGGACTGGTAGACCAATATGAACCCATGGACGGCTTCCTTATCAAACCCATCAAAAAAGTCAAACCCAAAAACTTCTTCATCTCTTCCAGATTTGTGGGACTCCACCGGGTAGCTCTAGAATGGGGCCTAAGTCTGGCACTGTTGTCCCTCAAAAACTGTTCAGCATACAAATTAGTCTGCTCAACAATCTCACCCAAAAATACATCATCCATAAACAACTGAAAATACTGTAAAGGCAAATAATGTTCACAATCCACTCTACACCCTGCATAACCACTAAAGGCAGGCAACACCGGCTGCACCATGTTTGGATCAACCCAGAGTCCAGCACTTCCAGTAGGAAGCCTAGCAGCCCCAGGCTGCCATCCAGATGCCTCTTGCACCATCGGCACAGTAGTATCCTCCTCTAAAACAGGCACTTCATCTGCACTGAGAGTACCTTCATCATCCGATGATTCCATGTGGAGAAAACTCACTGCCTGAATCTTCCCCTCCCTCCTCTCCCTCAGACGCACTGTCAGTCTCATAATCCTGCTCAGAGGAAGATTCAAGAAGCAAACCAACCACCTGCTGAGCAGTCATTCTACGGCTAGCCATAATGCTTACTAATAAAGGTTACTTGTCAAACAAGTCAACAACAACAAACCCTGTGTAAAAAAAGAAATAAACAAAATGTAGCTTTATCACAAAGACCTATATACTCCAACACTATACCACTCACGTGACAGAAGCAGCTAGACTCACCACCACCCACTCTGCACAGACACAGTAAGAATCAACAATATCCCACTAAAAAAGAAGAAAAAAAAAATTACACATAAGACAATGCAAAACATCGCAAAGAATTTCATGCTCTGAACACTAACAAATATGCTGCCATTATGACACCACTTACAAAAAAATTCATTCATGCATGACAATAATACTCATTTGGAGTACACACAACAAAAATATTTTTCTTACCAAATAAATGCAATTACGCAAAACTGCAGAACAACCACTGCCGAATGGATCAGCTGAACCTACTCAACAACAAACCCATCATTGTCGACAGCGCTAAATCCCTAGGTGTCATTCTTGACAAAAGACTCAACCTAATCTCCCACATCAACTCTATTGCTAAGAACGCACGTTACCAGTTGCGCCTTCTATGGGGGATCCGTCGGTTCTTCCCGGAGAAAGACTTAAAAACCTAGGTACAATCTCTGGTTCTCTCAAGACTGGATTATTGCAATTCTCTTCTGACGGGCCTACCCAAATCCCACCTCTCCCTCTCAAATCCATCCTCCATTCAGCAGCTCGCTTCATTTCAGGGTCTAAACGAAGCGACCACGTCACTCCTATCCTGTCCTCTCTTCGATGGCTTCCGATCGAGGCAAGATCTATTTACAAAACTGCCTGCATCACACACAAAGCCTTACACACGTCCTCCCCTCGTTACCTGGCGAATAAATTGAAGTTGTCCAGTGGCTCTCGCCCTTCTCGCAATGCGGAAAAGCTTCTGCTTGAATCCCCCCGTCTTCAAAAGGGAAAGATCGATGGCGCAATCCTTCTCAGGCAATGCAGTGAGAATCTGGAACTCGCTTCCCCGTTGCTCCGTGCCACCTCCTCTACCCGGATCTTCAAAGCTGACCTCAAATCTCTTCTCTTCCAAAGACACTTTCAGAACTAATACTTTCACTCTCAGCCCCCTCTAGGAAATTCGCTCTTCATTGTAAATTTGTACTTTTTCCTGTACATTCCTCACCCTTGCGTGCTGTGCTGGATTTGTGTACCCTTCATTTTAAGTCTCCTGTTTAATTCACGCCCTCTCTACTCCCTCAAGGAAGTTCTTCCACTATAGGAAATTCTGTACTCCATGCCTATAGAAGTGCCTTCGCAGTGTGTTCTGAGTGACTGCCACTTATTGCAGTATTATACCTCTATTTGTATTTTGTATCTCATGTATCATGCACAATTGTCACTTTTTCCTCATGTAATGTAACGCTTGCTTTTGTATTATGCTCACTTGTAACCTTCTCCTCATGTAATGTTACTGTTCCTATTGTGAAGCGCTCTGACACCTTCGGGTAAAGCCCCGCACTATATAAAAAAACTGCCCCCCAGGGGGCAGAGCACCAAAAACATAAGGCCCCCAAAGGGGAGCGACCCTTACCCAAGGGGCCGCTCCCAAAACAGTATTTTCCTTTTTTTTTTTAATTCCCTGGTGTCTAGTGGGCATCCTGCTGCACGATCGCATGATCGTGCAGCAGGAAATGCACAAAGAGGCATCGAGGGAAAGGAAAGGGTTTTCCTTTCCCTCGATGCCTCTTCTGTTTGAAATCCCCCTCCCCGGAGCCAAAACTAACCTTATTCCCCGACGCGCTGGAAGCAAATGGCTTCCAGCGCGTCGGGAACAAAGAAACCCCAATGACGTCAGCGCGCCTCGCGCGCTGGCGTCATTGAGGGGGAGGCAGGGAAGCCCTTCCCTGCCTTCCCCCAAAAACCCGACGATCGGATTCCCACGGGGGAGCGCCAGCGCTTCCCCCGTGGGTGGTCTTATGACGAGCTGGACTCGTCATGAGCACACGACCACTGTGTGCCATGACGAGTCCAGCTCGTCATGAGCATCGAAGGGGTTAATGACATATTGGTATTTAATATTGTGGAGGTGTTGGAAAACGAGGCAGTATCTGTGAGGCCTGCACAAATAACATGTCACATTTGTCCTTCACTGGGAACCAAACACCCTAGTGTAGCGCCTGACTCTCAGAGGGTAGCGTTGCAGAGCAGTCTAAGGCTTACTCAAGGGAGGTGGTGTGGGCTAGTAATCGCCATTAAAAGGTACGCAGAAATAACACTCAATAATTGATTGTCCAGTCTGTACTTTGCTTTATAAAAGTAAGAGTACATTTATTAAACACACACACTACCCAATACTATGCACCAATTTACAAATATACATAAGCTGTTGGAATTACCTTGTGACATTGCATGACATCTCCACCCCTCCCACAGGGGGGGTGGGGTCTAGTACCACCACTCCCATGTATGCACATCATCTTGCCCCCTAATGCAGTTAGTGGAACATAACCTGGAGCGAGGGCCCTGCGCACTGGCACCATCCCAGTGGCGACCCTCCCCATTATCTCAACCAGCATTTAAATTAGGCACACCTGCCCTGGTGACACATAACCCTGACTGAGCATCCCATACTGACCCTGAAATATACACCTCTACATCTTAGGGGCTAACAGTCTGGGTTCTTCTTCACCTAACGCAGCAGCAAGAATACATGTTTAGGCATCCCTTTAAAATGAGGTACTTATTAGACTTGATAACATTTATAATGCATTGCAATTACAACCTCTAAAAGGCATCACAGATGAAATCACAGGATTAAGCATATACAGCCAGACACCCTAGCAGGAATGTCCAGCAACATAACCCCTCATTGCTTATGACTTCACATTACACATGTGACTTACAATCCCCACCATAGAAATAACATTAGCAAATGCACTTCTCATGCAATTGCACCTCTTCGCCTCCAGGTAATGCCCTTCTCTAGACATCCCCAACTCAGCCCCTCATCCCTTGGTGCAGTCCCTAACACACCCCCAGCTGTAGAACAAAAGTTCCAGCTTCAGGAATTTGATAACTGCTGGCTGAGCCCTTGAGGGGTTATTTCTCCTGAGTCCCCAGAGACCTAGGGAGGGACTTCTTCTCGTCATGCTGGGGGAGACTGCGTTGCTCCAGCAGCTCCCCCTGCACCTGGGCACTCACTTGGTGGTGACCCCGTTCTCCTGGGGCCACCACAAACAGAGAAAAAGCTGTTTTCCCCTTGCAGGCCGGTCCAGGCCTGCAAGGCATTATGGGGCGATTCCTCGTTCTCCGTGAATATTGTATGAGCGGCTCTCCCGCTGTGCCGGGGAGAGCCACGCTGGTTGTGCCGGCGGTCTTCTGCCGCGTTCTCCTGCTGTTGGGTGGCCCGGTCCCACCCGGACCCCCAGGTGAGTGAATGCAGCTCGGGGAGCCCACACCCGGCTGCCCTGGCCGCCTCTCGGGGCCCGGTCCCACCCAGGCCACTCGCACCTCCATTTTTTCCCATTGTTGGAGAGCCACCTGGGGAGCCCACCCCCGGTGGCTCCCGCCGGCTCCCCGCATGGCCAGCTCCCTCGCATGCTGCCGCGGGAGCCGGCACCGCAGTTCTGGTCTGCCCGCTCCGGCGGGCAGACACGGAGGCCAGCGCTGGTCCAGCTGGCCTCGGGGGAGTGCGGCGGCACTCCCCCCTCCTTCTTGTAGCCGCGGGGGAGTGCGACGGCACTCCCCCGTCCTCTCTCAGCACTTTGGGGCCCGGAGATGGGGTCCCGGGCCCCCAAGGCATTTCTTCACGGGGAGCGCAACGGCGCTCCCCGGCTTGCCTTCCTCTTCGTCGGGGCCCGGAGTTAGGGGTCCCGGGCCCCTGAGATCTCTCCGAGGGGGGGCGCGACGGCGCTCCCCCTCCTCCCGTGGGTTTGGGGGGCCAGGGTGGGCTCCTGGCACTCCCTTTTGGCATAACTTCACGGGGAGCGCGACGGCGCTCCCCGGCTTTGCTTCGGGCGTCGGGGCCCGGAGGTGGGGTCCCGGGCCCCTACAGGCTTCCTTGCAGGGGCGCAACGGCGCTCCCCGCCTCCTCCTCCTCACATGGGGCCCGGAGTTGGGATCCCGGGCCCCTCCCCCGATCTTCACGGGGAGCGCGATGGCGCTCCCCGGCTGCCGCCGGCAGCTTCGGGGCCCGTAGTTGGGGTCCCGGGCCCCTGTCACTTTTCCCAGGGGGCGCGACGGCGCTCCCCTGCTCCAGTTCTCCTCGGGGGCCAGGGTGGGCTCCTGGCACCCCTCTCTACCAGCTTCACGGGGAGCGCGACGGCGCTCCCTGACTTTGCTTCTTGCGGGGGCAGCCCCTGGGACCTGACCCACCCCGGGGGCATCTTTGAGACCGGCGGCGGAGCCGGTCGACCAGAGGTCAAAGGTCACCTACCTTCTGGGGGGCATATCTCAGCCCCCAGGGGACCGATCTTCACAATTCTGGCCTTTTCTTGCTCCTGGTGGTGCTCCCCAGCCACTGGGAGCACTCTCCTTTGCCCTCCTTGTCTCCAAGAGGGTGCACTCGGCAGGGAGCAGTCTTCACTGGCTCCCTGCGCCAGCATTTCACCTGGCTCTCCTCCTGGGCCTCCCTTCTCCTTGCGCAGAGGCCCAGGCTTCTGCTCACTGGTCCTGGACTCCTCTCCTGGCGCTATTCAGGATCCTGGGACAGTCAGGGGGTTCCTCCTTCCAACTGCCCATGGCGCCAGGCTCCAGCACCCTCTGCCTCAGCAGACCACACCCCAGAGAGAGCTTCTCTTCCTGTGCAAGACCTTTTAAAAGAATTTGGAGGGGGCTTGCAGGAAGTCTCCTCATGCCCTATCAGGCAGCGACACTGTCACAACTTGCTCCCTGCATTCCCGTGTCCACCACCAGGGGGCTGAATTGTGGGACACTCCAGTGTCATAATAAGCTACTGGACCCTCCCCTTCATGCATATTCTAACTTCCAGCCATTTGGACACTATTGGGGAATTGACATCCATTCCCAATCCATGCCAGGTTTTGTGAAAGCCAGCCTGCTCATGCTTGAAGCCAGCCTGCTCATGTTTGACACTCCATTACCCAGAATTTCCTGCTCACTGCTTCGACTCCACCCCTGCAGGCCAAGGATGGGTGGAGGAATTCGGCCTACTAGAACACAGGTGGCTAATAGCCACTTTGAACAAAATCCAAGGTATAGCTCTGTTGCTTGTTGTGAAGTTTCAAAGTCTACCACTGTCCTTGTAGAAAACGATCTACAATCTTCACAGGATATATTGGAATCGAAGATTTTGGAATTACAACAAGAGAATAAAATGTTTCAGACTCTGTTAAAAAAACTGTAACTCAGAGTTCAAGTGGGAATCTAAAACCCTGGTACAAGACTACTATTCAGCTTCTATGTTAGCCTCCTTAGAAATGGAGAATGAAACCTTGCGCACTATTTTGCGGTCCCCTCAGAGCTGGTCCAGCAATTGTGTGAATAATACTGCGGCTGATCACTCGGATTCAATTCAGAAAAGCCATAGTACCTTGTCTCACAGTGGTGCAGTTAATGAAAGTATGTGTTTGAAGTCTGAAATTTCTAACTCCTCTAGTGTTTTGTCTTCTAGTGCTAAATTACATCTAGGTGCTACATCTGAGATGTGTCCCTCCACTTTTCAGGATCCCCAAATGCCAGGCAAAACAAAAAACATCTCTTTGTTTTCTTTTCCTGGAGGTGAGGTCAGTTCTATCTCAGAGATAACCCATAGACAGGCCATGGACATACAGATAAAATCTGAACCAGTGCCCCACATAATCCCTGATGTGACAATATCTTGTGACTCAGACCACTCTCTTGATTTAACTGCTGTGACTGAAGTCAACCTCCTCGCTGAGAAGAAACAAAATCCTGACACCTTGTTTGCTCCCTTGCCTTCAAGCACAAGACAAATTGAAAAGTCAGGAAATAATAATGCTCTATGCTCCGATGCATTTGTACCACCTTGTAATGCTGAAGAAAATGAAAAGATCTCCCATGACCAAGTAATCTCTGGCCTATTTCCTCTGACTAAGAGTTGTGAACTGCCAAATGGTAAAGGAAGTCTGGTCATCAGAGACTCTAAGAAAAGCACTATTCTGAGCCATCCCGAAGAAAGAACGTCAGTGTGCTTTAATGAGCCATGGAACTGTGAAAATTTCACTATTGACAACCAGGAATCTGCTGTTCATTGGCAATCGCCATTCCCAGAATTTAAAGACTGTCATCCTTGTGCCTATCTGCCAACAGCTAGTCTTCTTGCAGAGTCTCCAGAGTCCTCAGCCGGCCCGCTGCCTTCAGAGCCCGAGTCCTCAGCCGGCCCGCTGCCTTCAGAGCCCGAGTCCTCAGCCGGTCCGCTGCCCTCAGAGCCCGAGTCCTCAGCCGGCCTACCTACGGAACTTCAGCCTGCAGTCTGCCTGCCTACTGAGTCCAAACCTCTGGCCTGCCTGCCTACTGAGCCTCCAACCAATTTGCTTATAGAGCCGGCGCCTCCTAAAAGCCTGTTTATGGAGCCAGAGCTTCCAAAGAGCATGTCTACAGCACCAGAACCTGCAGGCCGCCTGCCTCCAGCACCAGAGCCTCCGGGCCCCCTGCCTCCAGCACCAGAGACTCCGGGCCCCCTGCCTCCAGCACCAGAGCCTCTGGGCCCCCTGCCTCCAGCACCAGAGCCTCCGGGCCCTCTGCCTCCAGCACCAGAGCCTCCGGGCTCCCTGCCTTAAGCACCAGAGCCTCCGGGCTCCCTGCCTTCAGCACCAGAGCCTCCGGGCTCCCTGCCTTCAGCACCAGAGCTTCCGGGCTCCCTGCCTTCTGGCCTTGAGCCTCTATTTTGCCAACTTTTTGACCCTGTGCTTCCAGTTTGCCAGCCTTCAGAGGTCTCAATACATATACATTCAGAAACTGAATCTCCAGCATCAGAGACAAAACCCTCAACATGTAAGCTTTCAGGGCCTGGGTCTCCTGCATACCTGCTTCCAAAGACTCTTGCATGTGAGTCTTTTGTATGTTTTACTCCAGGGCCAGAACTTAAGGTCTGCTTCCTATCACCTCCTTCTTTTTCAGCCAGTTTGCCTTTGACCTCTGTGCCTCCTGCCAATCCGTCATCTGCTTTTGACCCTACAGTCAATCTGCCTTTGTTTTCAGAGTGCTACTCTAGCCTGTCATCATCAGGACGTCAAACACTTCTAATTCAGGCGTCTAAGCCCCTGTCACTGGATTTGGACTCTTCAAGTTCTGCCTTCAATACTGCTGATATTTTACAGCCTATTATCCAACCCTCCAGAACATCACAATTTTCCTGCAGTCCTCTGGCATCTTGCACTACATCTACGATGGAAATGGACTTACTTCTTAGAAGCCACGGCTTTGAATCCAGTTCCAGATTCCGGGAGAGGGTCTTTGGAGGGGGTGTACTGTCACAACTTGCTCCCTGCATTCCTGTGTCCACCACCAGGGGGCTGAATTGTGGGACACTCCAGTGTCATAATAAGCTACTGGACCCTCCCCTTCATGCATATTCTAACTTCCAGCCATTTGGACACTATTGGGGAATTGACATCCATTCCCAATCCATGCCAGGTTTTGTGAAAGCCAGCCTGCTCATGCTTGAAGCCAGCCTGCTCATGTTTGACACTCCATTACCCAGAATTCCCTGCTCACTGCTTCGACTCCACCCCTGCAGGCCAAGGATGGGTGGAGGAATTCAGCTCACCTGTGGCTGGCTGCTGCTAGCCTGCTCACACCTGATGCATGTAATTACTGTGAGCTCTTTTAAGCCCCAGCTCCCTTCAGTCCAGTGTTGGTCATTGTAGCTGTTTACCGGTGAGACCGATCCTTGTTTCCAGTGCTCCCTGAGCTTTTGCTATCCTTGTTTCCAGTGACTCCTGAGCCTTAGTATTCCTTGTTCCTGAGCTGCGGTAGTTTTCCTTGTTCCTGAATTGGCACTGCCTGCAGTGCTACCTTGACTCCTGAGCCTTAGTAATCCTTGTTCCTGAGCTGCAGCAAATTTCCCTTGTCCCTGAATTAGCACTGCCTGCAGTGCTACCTTGACTCATGGCCTTTAGCTCACTTCTAGTTCCTGCTCCTGAGCCTTTGCATTCCTTGTTCTTGAGCTACAGCTGGTCCCCTTGTTCCTGAACTAGCACTGCCTGCAGTGCTACCTTGGCTTTGGAGCTTTTGCTAAATTCTTGTCTTGCTTAAGCACTGCCTTCTAAGCTACTTTGTTTTCTTGATTCCTGAACCTTCACTATTCTAGTATACCCTTGTAGCCTCCCCTTCTGTATACCCTTTTCCAGTCCCTGCCTTTCTTCCCATTTCCTTGGTTCCAGTTCCTAGTTTGCTGTCTTTCTATTCTGCTGTCTTGCTTCTGTTACCTTGTATGTTTGTTACCTGCTTTCTGCCAAGTGTGCCCTGTGATTTCCTTCCTTTCCTGTTAAGCACTCCTCCTTGCTAGCTCCTTGTCTATTGTGCTTGTGTTTAGTTCTACCCCTTTGCTGTTACTGCCTTGCGTGTTCCTGTTTGATCGCCAGGATCCGTGGGCACAGCTGACTACCTAGGTGGTGTTTCTTGTTCACTGTGAGTATTGTCTTTGAGTTACTGTTATAACATCACCATAGGTATAAGCTCCACAGACCCTGCCTTTGCATACATATCCTATATGTGGGTATTTTCAGTCAGTATCTGTAACAGCAATTGTGGGTGAGGAACTTACTGAGCCTCAGTCTTACCGTGTGGAGCTCCTGAGTGCTTTACCCCACATTCCCTTTATTGTTAATGTTGTATTATATATTTGTCTTGCACGTCCGTCCTGGGTGTAGTTAGTCTGAATGCTAAATTGCCTTGTGAGTGCCCTTCCTTTCTGAGTCTTAGCCATCTTGTTCCTTTGTACAGGCTTCCCCTTTGGGTCCCTTTTCTCCTCTGACTTCCTGTGTGATCCTGGGCAGCGCTGTACTCCTCTCTCTGTGTACGTTTTCTACCCCGTTCCCAGTCCTTGCCCAAGTCCCTGACTGTGTTCCTGACATAGTCCCGGACAGTCCCTGACAGACACCTCACCTCTCTGCCCCTGTTCCCTCCTTCCTGCCCAGGCCTCTGGGTTTGTTCAAAATAGCGTTGTCCAGGGGTCTCATGCCACATGGTCTCTGAGAGCCCCTTCCCCCCTCGCTGCCTTCTCTCCAGAGCAGCTTGGTGCCTGGCACCAGGTGACAGCTGCTGATGGATAAACCTGTAGCTCAACCCATCTTCTCTTCTTGGAGTGGAGGCCCTCGCCCTTGGAATGCTTGTTGTGCAGGGCTGGACCTCTGAGGCTACAGCTTGGAGAGGAAGGTCATTAATTCAGCCTGGCCGGGTCAGCCCCAGCCAGGCCCTGGTTATGAGCTGACTCAGAGAAATATGACATTTCTGGATGACCCAAAAGCAGTACAGATATGGCTTTGGACTCTGCAGAATACTTCTTCTCACATAAGTTACAGTGGACTTTAGTGCGTGTCTGGAATTTGTAGGCCCTAGGACAGTGAAACTAGCCCATGTGCTCCCCATCCTCATAGGAGAATAATGGAGTGAAAAACAGTAAAGCACACTGACTTTCCCTGGCAAGTTTCTTCCCACTGTATAAAGCCTATTCCATGTCACCACCCAGCTCTGCATAACTCCTGCCACACCATTCTATCTGCACCTGCTCCTTGGCTGCGCACGCCAGGAATCTCCCCTGCGCAGCCCCTAGACATGTGCACACGCATGTACACATGTGTCTGCATGTAACCAGCCCGGTGCCCCTTACTCCAGCTGCAGCGCAGCGGCCTAGTCAAACCAGGGGGACACCAGTAAAATCCACATGCAGTCTCTTTCATCATGAGTTCACTGTGGGTGAGTCCCAACTTCTGAGGCTCTCCCACAGTAGAAGCTCAACAATTAGGTGCTCAAAAAGCGAAAAATCCGGGCGGCTCAGATGGTCAGAACCACCTTCTAACAGGAGGGAATATTTTTGCAGGTCAATCTTTCAATCATCTTATTGTGTCTTTGCATTCTCCTTTTTTTAAAGTAAAAGCTTGTTTTTACATAGCATTTGACACCACAGTGTTGTGTGTTTCGCAGCACTGTAATGGCAGGCGTGCCTAGTAGTCAATAATAAGCAATTAATCAAGCATCGAAGGATAAGAGACGGGGTCAGGAAACGAACCCTCAACCCACCGGTGACACTTTGATCTCTGCTGGAATTAAATACAGAACCATAAGGGCACCAAGTTCATAAAAGCACTTCAGGACCATACAAATGGTGGTAATGCACTATAGAAATGTGCTTCTTTAATTCCAAATTGCAACTGGTATTCTGATGTCTTGATTAGATGTGTGGGTCTACAAGTGACAGCATGCAAAGTGCTGCTGCTGCTGCCTAAAGAAGTAGACTGGCTTATGGGGGTCAGGAATGACATAAACCACTTGTTAACTGGACACCTACCCTCTTTTAGTCCCATCGGGTACAACACAGGGTAAAGCCCAACTATAATGCATGCGTTATATCACATAATAAAAAATATTGCCTCAATTACATTGACCTAGCCACTACATCACACAGTAAATCTAAGTAAGTAGATGAAGCGCTGATAATAGCAAATATATGCTTACATTGACTATGCTGCAATATTGTTGTAGGTCCACAATATCAATATTGATACAGTATCTCTCTCACACACACATACACGCACACACACTCACACACACACACACACACATACACAGATATTATGAAATGTGAAATTCTTAGCAATGTTTTGACTCTAAAAGGCCAAACTGTTGGCTTTGACAATGCTTTTTTCAATGGCATTGGCATGCGAACCCATGCATCATGACACATGCTCATTCATGCGGATGCATGGCAGGGAAGCTTGCCATGTGTTTTCCATAAAAAACATCCCAAGATGGTTGTTATTATGTATGCCTGTGTCGTGGTCATGCGCTCACATGCTTTGTGTCACACTGTGCCCATTCGTAATTTACCATTCAAAAATGGCAGTCAGACGTATTAGAATGGTAAATTAAAAGATAAAAAAGTGGAAAACAAAGTGTGTAGCAGTGCAAAAAAGGAAGCCCTGTCCTGGTAGTTTTTTTTGCAGCTGCAAGCCCCTCCTAAACAAAAATTGTTTTTTTTAAATATAGAAAGGAGAACGAAACAGGTAGTGGGATGAGGAACATCAAACAGCGGGTGAAGAGAATAAAAAGAAAGATCGTGCAGGGAACAGGAACAAGCGGGGGAGGGGTGGAGCAAAGAAACAGATGCATTTGCATGGAGTACTGAATGCAAAAGAAAATATATAAAGTAACCACTGGAGCAACCCATAGATCAAAGAAGAACAGGGCAATATCATAGATACCGTCCAACCAGGTATCAATTATTACAAACAATATTTGAATTAAGTTAGAGATATCTGTTACAGAGGATATTCCTATTATATACAAATCTTCAAACAACGGTATCTGTATTGAACTGTTTTATAAACGTATATGCAAAGGAAACTTTGAGAGACATTAAATATTTTAACATAATGTATATGGAATGTCTACAAAAGAGATAGTGCTCTATATGTAAATGATCACACGGTGCAGGTGAAATAAACAAGAACCATAAGGCCGGTAAAGTGTGATCAATTAAAAAGGGCGAAAGAAAAGAAAGAGCTCATTTGCTGCACGTTGGGACCGTACATTTGTGAAAACAGTCATGAAATGACCCTGTACGTCTCTGAAAATGCTCCTTCTTCATCATAAAATTGTTACCACAAGTTGTCATTTTCCTAACCCTCTTTTTGTTTTCGCTGTGATTGAGGTCAACTTCCGAGCATCACAATGCTGAAAAGCAGTGGTCCACAACTAATTTAAATTGAGGCACAGACGATAACAGATGAACTGATGGCAGGAATCTGGTACTGGCAGTGTGAAAAATGTGAAAAAATGACACACTTGGGGGCTTATTTATGAGAGCCCTGCGCCACTTTTGCACCACGTAAAGTGGTACATGCGTGACGCAGGGCTCTCAATCCAATTTATGAAGCCACGAAAAGCCACCCTGCATGGCTTTGGGTGGCCTCATAAATCATGAGTAAGGCAACATAGCGCAAATCAGTGATTCGCCTTACTCTGTGCCCAGGAGGTGTTCCATGTGTGTTGAGGTGGGTTTTCCCACGCAACACCCATGGAATTTTATGATGACCCAGATTTACAAAGTCATGTAAACCTGGGGAAGCACCAAATCCTTACGCCTCCTGAGGTGAGCAGCAATGAGGACAAATATGTTTATTTCTCCTCGTTTTTCACCTTTCCATGTCATAGAAAAAGGAAAATGCCTTGTAGGACTTTTTTTGTTCAGGAAGGTACCCTTCCTGAACAAAAACAATCCAGCATGCAACAGAGGCACCCTTGCATCCTGCGTTCGCGCTAGGCTGCCGAAACGGTGGCAGCGCAGGCAGAAAGAACAGGAATGCACTGTATTGCTTACATACGGTGCATTCCTGCCCTTTTACTTTGGCATAGGACAGCACAGCAAGGTGCCTTGCTGCGCTGCCCTACACCAAAATGTCATAAATTAGGTTTTTAGTGTTTCTCTTGAACTTTTGGCTCCTGATTCACTAAATCTTGTCATAAGTCTGCACCTTCCTGTTTCACTGAGTGCAGATTTAGGACCTGTGGAAATTCACAAACTTTTCCGGAAGTATGACTGGAAACCCGCAACAGTTGCAGGATTCCAGGTGTACTCCTGGAAAATTTAAATTAGCAATTGCGACTATAAGGAGGTACATCCATCCATGTGTTCATTTTTACATAGCTGCATGGGAAAATACATCACATTTGTGAAAGGGCATGTTTTCGCAGTGGTGAAAATAATCTCTCCCTTCCCTTAGACCACCACCAGTTTTGGGGGTGCCTGCCTTCTCCTTCCAGGCTGGAAAATGGTTTACCCTTATAATGGGCACATTTCTGGTTATTTGCAGTAAGGGAATTGGTTGTAGAAAGGTTTGTGTGCACCCACAAACTCGAGAGTTTGTTGATGTTCCCAAACTTTCCAGGGCAGTCTCACCTCGGTCGCCCACTCCCTGATGTTGGAATGGGATTTACTTGTGCACAATAAATGTAATTTAATATAAACAGCTGCACACATCCATTCAGTGAATGTTTAACCATTGAGTTACTTTAGAAAAAGTCTGGGTTCTTCTTTTTCTACATTTTAGTTTTGTTTAATCATTTAACCAGGGCTTTAAGTGGGATGAAAAAACTGGTGGGTCTCTCAAAGGGGCGTGGCCAATGTAATTAAGGGCGTGGCTTAAAACCACCTAAGCTAAAAATCTGTGCTTATCATAGTGTGCCGCCCGACTTGTATTTTGCTGTTTCTGTCATTGCATCTAGATATATTATAGAACAAGTAACATCATACCTACAAGAAGTCAGGACTATTGGCTTTGTCAATGGTTGTTAGTTGCATAAGATAAATAAGCAGCAACTATGGCTTGTATACAATATTGAAAAAGCTTCCACTTAAAGCCCTGGTGACACCACGACAATGTTGCTGCTCCTGAGTTTCAAAAAGAGAAGGGAAATCCAGAGAGAAAATGACTCTCTTTAAAGGATTTCCCTTCCCCCTACAACGCTCACCTGGCATGACGTCATGCCGGCATGCCGGCATGCCGTAACTTCTCCACTAGTGAGAAGTGAGCAGTGTGAGCAGCGCACATCGATGTGCCTGCTGTCACTGCAGTCCGTAAAAAAATGGACCGCCTGTGCCAGGGCACAAAACAGAGCCCGATAGAGACCCATTTCGAGGCCCCCTTTAAAAAACTGCCAGTGTTCAGCACCGATGAGACCCAGCCCACTTAAAGCCCTGCATTTAACCGATGTCACTTTCGTCGTTTTACATTGAAGTCACTTTTAGTGATGCCATCACATATGCTATTAGCAGCTTTTAGTTCTCACTCCTAAAATAAAAAAACGTGAGAGCGCTAGCTGTAGTTCTCATTCGTGGCCTAATACTGCACCACAGAAAATTAATGCAAAGTTGCAAGGTCACCTTTAGCGAATACCTCACTCCCGTAAATGGTGCACTTAAAAGTACAAATTGTTTTAGGAATCGGACACTTTGCCTTCAGTGCTTTACTTATCTTTAACCAATTTTCCATTAGGCATGTATGCACATATTGTAGTGCGAAAAGGGAGTAAGGTGGATCTTCTGAAAGACTCACTAGTCGGTAGCATAACGGTTTGCTTGGCATACGACTGACTCCTTCCCAGCCTGCCCGGTTGCTGAGAACCGTCAGCCTATCGGACGTTTTTCTGGTTTTCCTATATGCAGGGCCACTGTAATTATGCGGCAGGAGAGGACCAAATTATGCTACAGGGTTGAGTAAATTATGCGGCAAGAAAATGCAAATTATGCAGCTTAATGTGGCACATTTCATAATAGTATTACTTCATTATTTCATCATTTTAAAACTTAGTAGCACCTTATTAGTACCAGTTTAACATCCAAATAGAGCAATAGATAGGTGACCAGTCCAGTCCACCTTTGCAAAGGGCCTTACACAGCGCGGTAAAGTGTTGTCACATTTGTAGTAACTTTTTAACATTTTGAGGTAGAAACTATTTTTTTTTGGTCAAAATCTGCAGATTATGCGGCAGATGATGGAATATGTGGCAAGTGCGGCAAATCTATAAATATGCAAAAATTGCCCCACCTATAGTGTCTGAGTTTCTCTGAAAGTGTAAAAGACCAGGCACTACATCACTCTAGTGCGGCATCAGCCGTGCCGTGCTGACTAAAATCCAGGTAGTCATTCCATCCCTGCCCTTTGTTTGAGGTTGTGCTTTCTGCAGGAAGTTATACCAATTGTTGCACCGTTTGAATGCCAATTTTGTTGCACTGCACGCACTCTATTATTATTAAATTAAATTAAATGTATAAGGCGCACAGCTACCTGGAGGTTTCCCGGCGCACAGGACAGATTGCAGACAAATCGGACAAGCTTTTTACTGGTTTTACTGTCTCTAGTGACATTTAGGCAGTGCTTTAAATGGGCCGGTACTAAGTACCGGCACTTTTTATTTTGAGAGGGAGAGTACCGGCACTTCTCAAGAGAAATGTAATACTTTTTAATTGGAGAGTACCGGCACGTCTCAGAAACAAGCAGGTACTCTGGTACAAGGTACCTACACTTCAATTTTTCCATTTCAAGCACTGCATTTAGGTGACTCTCCTCTGTGCACCTGGGAGAATTTAAGGGCATGAATGTGAAATTCCCGGAAGTTGCTGGTTTGAGACAAACCTTGAAGCCTGAATTCCTCTAGCGCAGCGTGAGCTTTTTCCACTGCCCACTAGGGGGCATCGAAGCTGCTCAAACGTGCCAGCAGATAGTTCAGACACCGAACCCATTCATTCCTCTGACAAGGCAGTCAACGGGAGTGCTGCTTCTGTTCTGTGTCCCCTGCGAGTGCGATGATAGGTTTACATGACATAGTGTAGTGGGAGCTGTAAATAACAATAAG
This sequence comes from Calotriton arnoldi, assembly GCA_963921515.1. Classification (NCBI taxonomy): domain Eukaryota; kingdom Metazoa; phylum Chordata; class Amphibia; order Caudata; family Salamandridae; genus Calotriton; species Calotriton arnoldi. The sequence continues at coordinate 566,083 of CAWUFW010007530.1, forward strand.
TTCGGGTTATGGGTCAAAAAGGTGAGACCCGGAGCACCTGGCCGGTTCCATAATATATCATTCACATGTGCTATTACACAAAAACTAACAATCGTAATGATAACATTTAACAAAACATATACAAAAATATTCCACAAGATAAAAAAGGTATACACTAAGGAGTCTGAGTAAAATAAAGTGAACTGACAGGGGGAGGAATTGGGTGCCACCCTATAACATTTTAACATAATATAACGTAACATAATATAGCATAACTAGCCCATGCATAGGCATCTGACTGTTGATAGACTGTTGTTTGCATTCTCCTATGTCCGCTATCCTAACGCACTTTCATCTTCATTGCTCGCAGAGTCGTCTACCCCCTGTCGGATTCACCCCTCGTAAAGATGTCCCAGTCATCCGCAGCCGACGAAGGGACGACCTTTGAGCACCTCTGGAACACCCTGTAAGTGCTTCTGTCCGTTCTCTGTCTCCACAGCGTCACGCGCGCTCGTATGGCATGGGTGTCTTGGCACGCGCGGCACAGGTCACGCAGCTGAGAGTAGAGATGGTGACAGTGCCAAGAGGTCGCGCCTACGCTTTTCGAGGTGTCTGTACACAGAGACGCGAATGTTTTATGTGCGCTTTTACTAGAGTAAGCGGGAACTGTAGTGTTAACTACTTTTTCTAAGCATTTTAGCGGTACTGGTTCTTTATTTTTACTGGTTAAGCATGCCTTTTTATCTTACAAATGTCCTTTATTCTCTCTTTGAAGTTAAGAGTTTTTTGTGTGCTTATGGTGGCCAGTGAATCATTTACTTTTGAACCTGCGACCTGACTGGCCTCAGATAGCATCTCCTTTATTCAATGTTCTTCCACACAACCAGGGCTCAAGTCCTAAAAAAAGAAGTGGGGGGGGGACTCATCCAGTTAGACAGAATGGGTGTGACATCATCGAACGTGATGTCACCGCGTGAGACATTACAGCGCGTGACATCGCATGTGGCATCACCAAGCGTGACATTGCATGTGTCATCACAGGAAGTGACATCGCATGTGACATCACAGGAAGTCACATCCTAACCCATGACCACACAGGAAGTGACATCTGATCTCAAGCCCTCACATATGTTTAGCAGGTCTATCATGAGTACAGTTGGGTGCATTGCAGTATTTAACATATTTGCGTTTGCACTGGGGTTGGACAAAAATATTGACGCAACCCCGACACAAAATCTAGGCCTCAATTTATAAAAAAAAAATGTAAACAATGCAACAAAGAAATTGGCAACAAGGAGAAACCTGGCAGAAAATATGTTCTGCCTAATTGGTTGCAATGTCTGTATTTTAAAATATCTTATGGGGTTAAGGCACCTGCTGCAGAGATCTTTGTGTGCCAGCTAAATCTCAGGAAATAATAATAATGAAATGATAATTCTGGAGAATAACGTATTTGCTGGGGAGATCTGTGCTTTGCCTAGTCCTAATTATGAATCAAAGTAGCATAGAGGGTTAATATGTCTCCTACAAAGCACATTATGTAACAAGCAGATGACAGATTTTTATTTCATATAAATGGGTAAGTGGGTTACTGCTTTTAAAACAGAACCTTTTGTTTCTTGCTGTTCATAAATTGTAATCCTTCTAATATAGCACAGTGAGGTATGAAGGACATGTGACTCCTACACCTTGTAACCCTCACTGTCTTATGTAAAACATGCTTCTCATTGATTTACACACATTTGATTTATTGTCAATGTATAATGTGTACGTACGATGTAAAGCACTCTGACACCCTGCATTGGGATGAGTAGTGCTAAAGCGCTATAAAAGAAATAAAACAAAATATTGGTATTTAAATTGTTACTTGTGTAAATACTGGGGCGACCAACACATCTGACATTCTTACAGTGAATGCATATCTCTTACATACAGGGAGTTCAGTATATTTCTGTGAATTTCAGGAGAAGTAGGAAAGGAACGTGGCACTCCCCTGAAAGTGGCCATCTTTGCAGCAGGGTAGACGGCGTCTACCCTCTGAAAATAGTGTTTATGACGGCATCTACCCTCGACTCGAGCCCTGCACACAACCATTTTGGCATTTGCAGCTCACTGCACACCAGCTAAAGCTGCTACAAGTGGAATTTCCTACACAGCCTCACTACACAGGCTCACATGGGCTTAACAAGGCAGTGACACAGGCGGGATCCCAAACAGCCAAACACTGTGGATAGTTTGTGCTACAGAGCATTGTGTGGCCTGACAGAGTTGTCCCTGCCTTTCTTTTGTCCTCAGGGAACCTGACAGCACATATTTTGATCTTCCTCAACCCAATCACTCCAGCAGCAATGAGGTGAGCACCCGCCGGGGTGAGGTGAATATGGACGTGTTCCAGATGAGGAGCATGAGTGAATCGATGATGGTGAGTGTCGACATCGTGTCATGTCAACAAACTATCAAATTCTTTTTCTTCAGGATTTCTTGCAGACCTACTTGCAGATTCCTATTGGTTGAACGGCATGTAGCAAAAGCTTAAGTGGTACCCCTCTTTGGGCGCATTTGAAAAGTGCCTAGAGTTGCTTGGCATCTAAGGGTCAAGAGTCCGTTTTTTGCAGTGTTGGAGGCAAGAGTGTTTTGGGAGGTGGGTTGAAGATCACTTCCAGGGCATGATAGTAACCCCTGTAACAGTCTATCTGCTGTACTCATGTGTGGTGGCTCTACTGGTGTATATTTTGGCTCTTCTTGCATCTGTGGAGGTTCTACTCATGTGTGTGACAGCTCTACTCTTGTGTCTAACAGTATTAGCCATGTATTTTGTAGCTCTAGTCATGTATGTTGTGACTCTACTTGTGTCTGTAGCAGCTCTTCTCTTGTGAGTAATGATTCTAGTCATGCATGTGACTGCACTACTCGTGTATGTGGCGGCTCTATTCATGTGTGTGTCAGTTCTGCTCTGGTGTTTGGCAGCTCTACCCTTGCGTGTAATGGCTCTAGTCATTTATAAGAAGCTCTGTTCATGCATGTGGCAGCTCTATTCTAATGTGTGGAAGTTCTATGTGGTAGCTCTACCCGTGTATGTGTCAACTCTTCTTTCATGTGTGGCAGCTCTACGCTAGTGTGTGGCAACTCTATCCTGGTGAGCAACGACTCTAGTCGTACATGGTGGCTATTCTTGTGAATGTGGCAGTTCTACCCATGTTTGTAACAGTTCTAGTTATATATGTGATAGCTCTAGCCATATATGTGGCAGCTCACTTGTGGTATGTAGTAACTCCATTCTAATGTGTGGCGGCTCTACCCCTGCGTGTGACACTCTATTCATGGACATGATGGCTCTACTCGTGGATGTGACGGCTTAAGTTATGTGTGTGGTGACTCTCCCCCTTTATGTAACAGCTTTAGCCATTTATGGGGCGGTTCTGCTTGTAACGGTGGCAACTCTACTCGCCTGTGTGGAAACTCTGTATGTGTGGTGGCTCTATTCGTGTGCAACTGGTGTTCGCAGCCAGTGACAGGTCTTTGGTGAGCTGAGTTGGTCTCCACATCACACCATGCGATTTCATCTAAAGAGACAATGGACACAGAACACTGGCCAAGTAGCAGATGTTAAGGCTTCATCACAGTGAGACTCTATAAATGATTTGTCACCTTTGCCAGTGATATCATTCCACCAAAATCATTGGGGTAGTGGAAATGACATCATATGCTCTTTGGCCCCCTAGCTGATGTCATCGCAAGAAGTAGCGTCACACGACTTTTGACCTTTTAAGAAACAAGTGTTTTTAAAAACTTGAGAATACACCATTTTAATAAATAGTGACTGGTTGCAGTAACAAACAGCTAGTTACTGGACTAAGAAAAACTGAAAGGCAGACTTACTTTTCAACAGCCAATAGTAGTAATGAGGATGGTTAGACTGCAGAAGTTCCAAAGCAATCAAGAACGACTATAAGTGGCAAAGTAGGGGCAGCAATTGCGAAAGCTAGCTACCCATAAAAGATAGCATTCTGAAAGTACGTTGGTGACAAGCTGGTAGATATATGAAGATCTGGCACGGGATTGATACACCACTGGGAGGAGTGAAAATGAGTCTGGAGTCAGATGAAGCTAAAAGGGATCTCTGAGTGCTGATAACTCTGGTGCAGTGTGGCCACGTGCAAAGCCATGTTCTCAAAGCACAGAATTAATGAAAAGTAGTACTTAAAAGTTGTCAAGCAGAGGAGGGCTCATGGAGTGTTCATAATGCTGGAATAGCTACAGAGGCAAAACAAAGCTACTAGTCCTTGGGTAGAAAAAGAAGGATGTTTAGGTGTCTAAGGAAAGATATTATCAGCAGTACAGAGGGACTGTGTTATTACTGCACAAATTACTGGTGAAATCCCACCGGAAGTAATATGTCTGGTTCTAAAGAGTATGGTGCCCAATTCTAAAAGCCTTATCTAGAGCATTTTGCAGATTTTGCCTCATCTCTAGCATTGTGTCCAAGCCAGGTGGCATAATTTGAAGTTTTATGCCAAATGCTGACTATCAAGGCCAGAATGAAATACACGGGAGATAACACTGAGACCTTTATGGTGCATGTTATAGTCAAATGCCTCAAATTCGAGACCCAGGAGCCAAAACATGTAGACAATGGAAGAAATGAGAAATGTGGGGTGGGGTGACAGATATACTGGTGGTCTTTAACAGTCAGATCCCAACTTCCAGTGCTGGTCAATCTTGAGAGAGCCAATAATGGAAGAGATAATATGGATACTCCTGCTGCTCAACCTCTTAGCAGATGCAACGGTCCAATACCTAAAATCCTTGGCTTTTAATGGTCATTATAGCACTTCTATTCCACAGCCATCCACTGATATCTCCTCTGTCCAGTCAACAGGATTACCAACTAATATGGTACAAGATTTGAAAAGCAACAAATAGAGTTTTTGAGCCCTTTCTTCTCGCATCTAACCATCAGTTTAACCGGAATTCCATCAAAAATATTTGCATCGTCCAAAAAACTGACGAGACATGTCAGCAACCATGCCCATTCAAGCTTGCAGAATCTTGGCAAAGGCACGAACCACACTGAGATGTTATGAGCAGATGCATCCCACGTCTCCATGCTCCAACATGCAAACCACCAGCCCCCATAAAATACCACACACTGAAGGCGGGGCGCCACCTCTCTTCCCAGAGAGTAAGCCATGCTGTAATTTGCTCAGGTAGGGACACGCCAACACCAGTTTTACAGCAATATGCATGTATCATTTAATGAGGGCTGGAAGAGCACAGGGAGCCAAAAGAAGAAAATAGTTTTTTTTTTTGGTGGCACAGACAATGTTCTGATCAGATACCTTTGCGATGAGGTATGCTTTCGCACCACAATTAGAACTTTATCTGGATTATACTCGGAGCTCATTGCTGCTCTGGCATGTCTGAAGGCGAGACCAAACATACACACGACAGACAAATACAAGCAGGCAATGTTATGGTATTGTGAGCAAGGAGGCTACGTCGGTGCTGGGTGTTTGATAATGTTACTTTTTATATTCAGCCAGATTAGTGATCACCACTGCAAGGTGTGTTGTAGAATAGTCTGCACCAGCGGTTCATGAAAAGTCTAAAACGTTCTGTAAATGTGAAGGAATTTGAAGTTGGAGGCTAAAAATTAAGTTGGTACCCTTAGTTTGTTTTATGGGAGCAGTGCAAGCACAGTAAACAGTCAGATTCGGAAACTGAGAGGAAGCCAGAACAGCACATCAAAAACACGATGGCTCAGTGAATTGAGAGGAAAAACTAACAAGAAATTGAGAAGGAGGGTGGAGAGGCCATTGAGAAAAGCCTGGGTAAGAAATGGGGAGGAGGGTAAGCCTGGGAGATGAGAAGGCATGGGCGAAGAACATTGAGAGGAAGGCTGGACAGGGCAGTGAAATTAATACGAGGCAGGAAGTTGTGGGAACGGGTCAGTTTTTAAAATTGGGTGAATAGGTTTTGTTGCTTCCCTGGTACTTCGTCAGCGATTAAGGTATTAGGTAAGAATAAGAGGATGTGGGTACGGTGAGTTCTGGATTTCCAAAACAGTGTGTTGATGAAGCTTTAGATAATACGTTTATAGGTGTTTAAAGCACCTTTATTACAAACTAACTTAAATCAATGCGCATAAAGAACTACACAAGGATAAAGTCAGATATCAGTTCTGTTCTAATAGAAGGTCTGATGAAAAAATCAGGAGGCCAGTGCTTCTTATATAGCATTAATTCAACATGTCATTCTTTCTTGGAATAGTTTGATTCACCTTATTATCAGTGTTTCCTTGATAAACACTGTCTATGCCGACACGTGTTTTGTAAGTTAATTCGCTTCTCAAGGCTAATGGTAAGTTCTGTCCATAGCACAGATTCCTTTTGATGTGTAGCCTTTGTCCTTAAGCAACCATCAGCCTTCAGAAAACGAATGAAAGTGTCAGCAAGGAAAGTATTTTTCAAGAAAATACTGATAATGAGACTCAAAATGTTCAAATTAAGATTGCAAACACTGAATTAATAATACGTAAATTAGACTGGCCTCCAAACTTCTTCATTAGATCATGACATTGGCATTGTAAGTAGGGATATTGTGCAAATTGGTTTTGGGAAGTAAATAGAGTGTTATTAATAGTTTGGTGGATGAAATAGTCCCTCAAAACACAGCGGGTATCTTGTCTGCTGTATTACAAGTGCCATAGATCATTACAGGGCCAGCTTTAGCGCTGATGGAGCGCAGTGCGCCAATCTCCCCATCCTCCCCATATTATCTCCTTCTCGGATTCCCTCACTACCACCCAGCAAAAGTGCCCCTCATCTCTCCAAACCACCTCTCTCGCATACATTTTATTTGTTTTAAAGCGCTGGTAAAGGCTGGCTTTACTAATCCACTCAGCTATCCACATAAAATACAGATCTGTTCTTTGCAACAGGCATATTAACCCTCTGTGCTACTTTATGGATTGTCAAAACTGGCACTATACAAAACTACGACCTCTTGCTCTAGCAGGAAGATTAATCACAAGAGTTATCTTGACAAATGTATTGCTGCCTGAAAGCTGGATGGACATGGAACTCTACAACAGGTGCTTTTAAATTGTACTTTATTGCTAAGCACAGCACCCCTCCTGAGGTCAGTGCCCCCTCTCCAGGACAGCGCCCAGTGTGGCTGCACCAGTCGCAGTGCCCTAAAGCCAGCCCTGAATTATTACATGTGCTATAGGCTATAACACACTTATAATACAGCAGACATGACATCCTCCATGTGTTTGATGGAGTATCCCATCTGCCTAACTTTAAATAAGGCCCACAGAGTTGGAAACTTTCCTCCTGTGCCCTACGATAGATACTTGATTAAGAGAAGGTGCTTAATCTCTTTCTTAATGTCTTGTGGGTCTGTACTTCCATCTGTGCTTACACAAACTATTCCATAGTGTTTGGCCATTGCCCCGCGTGCAGAGCGTCTCTCCCCATGAATGGATGAAAGGATCCATTTCCAGTTGTGTGTTATGCCAGCTTGTATTTGTAAAGTGCATCATCTGCCGGTGCATTGACCTTCTTGGAGCTGAACGTGTGAACGATGAGACCACATCCCAGGAGAGATACTGTCTTTGCACCCCCCCCCGCCCCCCACCGGGGTCGGCAGCTCCTAGTGAACACTACAATAAAGCCTTCACAAGAAGGCCTTTAAGGTCAAGTCACACACAACTTGTGCTTTACTTCTTTGTTTCAAAAAGAAAGTGTCTGATGTCAAAAAGTACTTGTAAAAATGGAAGTTTGGCTTCAGAAAGCTGCTTGGAGGTAAGGCCATCCAATGTAGAGGGTTCTCGGGTTGTCCTGGCATAAGTAGGACATCCTGTACTGGATTTATTCTTTGCATATAGATACTTGTAGTTCTCTTTGTTCCAGTGGAAACGGAAATCACATAAAGTAAAAAAAAAAACAAGAAGTGGTGAGCAAACTCTAGCATGAGAAAAGGGCACAACATGATAATATTAACTTGTTCTTCTATATGTAGCGCTTCAAAGCGCACTTTTCCTTGTCTAACTGCTCTGCATAAGAGGTGTTACTATCAGGTAACTTAGTACTCTGTTTGACGACCTCACAAGGAGAAAGTAGTGCGGTGGTCTTGTCTAGATTCAAGCTTGTAGAGCTAACTTTTCCGGTTAAGGCATCACAATTATTGTATTACAGATTATGCTGCACTTTTAAGCAACGAGAATAGTAGAAGTTACTGTTACCCACTTTAGGAGATGTAGTGTTTATCATTCGAAAGAGTCTTACCCTACTCCGTTTCGAATTCGAGATCTTGAGATCGCCGCATTTGTTAGCGGTGAGCGTTTAAGTCACCGAAGCATCGTGGCAACTCCCGCCCTCCCCCATCGCCCAGCTCCGACAAGGGGTACTTTATTTTCCCTCCCTTTGCAGCGCGTTTTCCACCTCTTCCCGGGTCTTGTCTCGAGGAAGCGGCAGGGACGCGTGTGCGGCCAGGGGACCAGCTGCAGAGCAGAATGCTAATTATGCTCAGTGCCAGTTTTCGGATCCGTGCCTGCCCCCAGCTGCACCCCCAAGCCAAGACAGGCAGGGTGCACTGCAGCTTGTTATTGACACCGGTGAGAGGGGGCGGGGGGCTGGTCATTGCCTAACCATCTGTGTCTGTTTGGGGCCCGGTGCACAGGACGTAATCGCGCCACGCCACCTCAGGGCCCGCCATGCGCAGGCCGCGCACGTCTTTCAATAATACAGAGGGGCAGATTTACAAGCCCCTTGCGCCACTTTTGCGTCATTTTTAACATGGGAAAAATGACGCAAAAGTGGCGCAAGGGGCTTGTAAATCTGCCCCAGAGTTTTTATGTGCAGCTAAACTACATCTTAGCTCCCTGTATTGGGATATCGTTGGCTTATGTGTGTTTACAAGACGATGATTCCGAAGGGGGCGCACGCCGAAAAAACACGTACCACCCATAGACAAAGTGTAATGACGCCACAGGAAGTGATGGAACAGGAAGTGGCGTCCTATTATACTCCTGACTGTAAAATGAAGAGGCCTATTTTAGTCAGAACTGAGATACAATCTAAGCTATATAGCATCTACAAATGCAAATATAGTCAGTCAGTCAAAAACTTTATTTCGGCTGTACAGCCATAAAAGCACAGGTAAATATGACATTACATAAATACCATTAAATTTTTACAAACGACAATTAGGGGCAAGGGGTAATTATACAAAATATCAATAAATGGATGTGGGAAAATATGCTACATATTAATTATGTGGTTGGCTATCACCCCTACTACCCGACCCCCAAAAATTGGCAACCATATGTATTAAGTATACCCAGGATTTCCTACATACGATTAAAACCATTTAAAACAGTTCACATTTTTAAAAAATAATTTAAAAATAAAACATTAAAATTACTCGTCCATAAAAAAATTCAAAGCATTTCCCTAGGTGAGGATATGTGCAAATATAGTAAAGTAGCATTTCTAATGGAAAAACACAGTCAAGTTATTGCCCAACTCTTTCCCCTTTATAATACCTCTGCGTATGCACCACATCGCAAATAGAAATTTCGAGGTAGCGACTACAAATAGTGGATGTGTCTCATATATGAGTAGCCTAAAAACCTCGATGTAATTTCTAAGCCCCAGATTTCTACATAGTACCAGCATTGGCAACCTACCCCACCCCTCCAACGTAACATGCATGCTCATAAATAATCACACAACACATTTCTTGTTTGGGTAAATATTGCTGCAGGTTTATTACATACACCGTTATGTAATATGGTGGGTTATCTTACGGGCGATCCAAGGGCAGGCAACCGTCTGGGCCGCCTGCCCGCCTGATGAGCCAAGCAGCACTGGGGCGAACCCCATCTGTGCTGCCACTTCTGGTGATCCTCTTCCCGGATCACGTGCACATGGTTCCTTATTACTCACGCCCCTTTCAGGGCGGAGCGTAGCATAGCAAACCCCCCGGTTGTTCAGGCCCACAACCGCCCGAAGGACTAACGGGGCGCCGACACGGTTTTCTAGGAACCTCCCATGAGGCTCCTAGGATTTGGCTCTGGCACCCACCATGGTGCTGCGCAGAGGTACCCTTCCGTACCCCTCTGCTTCCAGATCGCCCTGTAACTCCGCCTGCAACGAAAAAAAAACAACATTACAACATTCTCTGCCTCCTGCCTGCCACGAACCACGCCGGGTAAGCGGTAGGGTGGGAGACGGCGTGTCCGGGCGCGCGAAAGAGGACGACAAGATGGTGGGGGAGGCCTATATACCCCTCCCCCTGTCCTCGCGCCCCGGACGTGATTCTCGCCTATCGCGCTGCGACCAGGCTTGGGGGACTCCTCCCTGAGTCCCTGCCCTTACGGGGGTGTGGGTGCCCAGCTGGCACTAGAGGGCTGCCCTCTTTAGTGGCCCCCTGCGGGGCCTCGGACAGCCGCATAGTACCAGCATTGGCAACCTACCCCACCCCTCCAACGTAACATGCATGCTCATAAATAATCACACAACACATTTCTTGTTTGGGTAAATATTGCTGCAGGTTTATTACATACACCGTTATGTAATATGGTGGGTTATCTTACGGGCGATCCAAGGGCAGGCAACCGTCTGGGCCGCCTGCCCGCCTGATGAGCCAAGCAGCACTGGGGCGAACCCCATCTGTGCTGCCACTTCTGGTGATCCTCTTCCCGGATCACGTGACACATGGTTCCTTATTACTCACGCCCCTTTCAGGGCGGAGCGTAGCATAGCAAACCCCCGGTTGTTCAGGCCCACAACCGCCCGAAGGACTAACGGGGCGCCGACACGGTTTTCTAGGAACCTCCCATGAGGCTCCTAGGATTTGGCTCTGGCACCCACCATGGTGCCGCGCAGAGGTACCCTTCCGTACCCCTCTGCTTCCAGATCGCCCTGTAACTCCGCCACAGCTCGGGAGGTGGCCACCGTCGCCGCCAGAGCCCCCCACCAAAAGCTCCTTTCTTACCTGCAACCTCTCATTTCCAGGCCTCCTGCAAAGCTAGGGAAGAGATCCCTCCCACTGGTGATAGATGAACCCCATCTGTATCACAATAGCCCTTGCCGATAGCCTGGATCAGCTAGTGTCTAATGCAACACAAAGGCCCTTCTGCCCTGTGAATTTGTGCCAAAAACTATCCACCCTCCTGTGGGAAAGTTCCACTACTTCACATACATAACTCAGCCCCGTGCCAACTCTGGGCGTGGCAGATCAGATTCCCTGGCTCACATTGCCCCATGAATTTGCTGAGCTCACCTAGCTGCCGTCCTACTAGGACGGTGTGTCTAGCGCACCTGTGTCCCCACTTAAGGGACAGCTGCCCGCTTGTTGGGAGACCGCTCCCACACCCACCTGCCTACTTCTGGCTATTCGGGCGAGAAGGATTATACTTTAACCTTTGCACCATCCATTTGCTTTCTAACTCATGACGCACAGGAATGTCCATAACTAGACGTGTGTGACGATGAGCCAGGGTGCCCTCCTGCCCTTGCCGTGCATCCCTTATTTCTTATGGGAATTTCGCCAGCTCAGCTCCCTTCGTGGTGAACCCCCCTGGGGATACCAGCTAGAGAATCCGTGTGATTAATGCAGTGCGCATTGGCTGCCATATGGTGCCTAACTTTAAGGATTGGCTAAGTCCTACTTTGCCCTTCATCCCAGAATATTCCCGAATAGGAGGGGGGGGGGGGTTCACACTGCTCGCCTTGCCCTTTGTGCTTGGCACCTTGTTCCCCCCCTTTCATGGGGACGCAGCACAATGTGTTAGCTGACAGCACCCCCGCCCAGTGAGGCTAATATATCTAACCGGGCAGGGCATTTGACCTTAACTGCAGGAAAAGTCGACAGTCTAGAACCCTCCCTGCGAGAGCCCCCGGATAGGGGGGGCAGGGGTGTTCACACTGCCCCACCCCTGGGCAACCCCAGCGGTGGAAAATTACCTGCTCAGTTAAATTTAGCTTTTTGTTGATCATTGGACATGCCAAATGTTCTTTTACATAGTAGCCTAGTGCTTGACACCTTGTGTCCCCATTACTTGGGACGGCAGCCCACTGTTGGCTGACAGCGTCACCACCCAGCGTGGCATCTATTAATGATCGGGCGGGCGTTTGCGCCTAACTGCAGGATCATAGTCAACTGCCCTTGGTTCTGGGGTGCACTTATTTCGCCCCTTTGCCCAGCTTATGCACAAACCCCTTTGCTTGCTACCCTGGTGAACACCTTAATGGTATCGAAGCTGGTTTGAAACAATGTATGTCTTGCGCCCACTACTGGAGACACCTCACCCTTTCATGTAATTACAACTTACGCAGCGCACCCCGCTTGCCTAACTGCCATCGGATCACAGATGCACAGTACCTACTGTGCCTCTCCGACCCTGGATGCTTTAAACCTGCCACAGTGACGGAAACCCAAGCTTCCCAGTTCCCTGTTTAGCTGCAGTACACCGTCAGTGGGTCCGCTAGGAGATACCACAAACAGACACGCATATGTATTGTGCCCACTATTGGAGACAATTCACCCCTTCGTGGAGTGACAACTACACGGTGCCTACCCAAGTCACCCAACAGACAAGTTGGCCCTGACTACCTTGATTTCTGGTGCCAGGTTTGGGAAGAGCCTTGCCTTCACTAGCTGCCCCTCTGGGAAACACAAAGACAGTGCTCTGGCCGCAGCGCAGCGATGCCCTCGTGTAGCATCGAACCCCTGGTCAAATGAGAGTGACAACTCCAAACTTACTGAAGACTACACCATGACCATGGGTGGAGTTTAGCTCTTCCCCAAACTTCTGCTAGCGTAACCCACGGTCACGCCTCCTGTTCAGTTCACTTCAGTAATTCATGGCACTGACCCACAAGGGCCTGATACTGGGCTGTGTAAATGGGGCCCAGTGTGACCTTAACACTCGGCTTGGTGTGGATGGGTGCTAACAATACCTGGCTGAAGTGCATTCCCTTTGACAATCACTCCTGACAAGATGTGCCAATGCAGGTAGAAGCAAGAGATATCCAGCCCACCTTACTTCCTGTCCCAGTGATCTGAGTAACTTAGTGAAAGATGCACCTTTGAACTGGTGGCGGAAACTGTTACTTACGCCTGCAAGTGCTCTGCTCAGAGCAGCCCGCAAGACTAATGAAACGTTGTCAATTTGGCTGTCAACTTTGCTGCCTGTGCCACCCTTCCACCCCATGGAAATTGTTCTGGGCTCTCGCTTACTACCCTGCTGAGTGAGCCCACTGTATTCACCAGATTCATTAACGATTTCCGCTTCTGACTGTACTTGGTAACACGTACACCCCATGGTATCTTGGCGCTGCATAACATGTTTGTTACTCAGCTCCATGGTACTTGTTTTATCGACCTCAGAAGGATGAAATGCTTGTTGATTGCAACCTAGTTGGTGTGCATACCTAGGAGAGCAGACTAGACACCCGAGTATGAATTACTCTTGTGCAACTTACTGCTTTTTAAATTAAGCCCCTGCTCGCAAACTGGGAGAGGGATAGTGCAGTGGGCACAGTTAACAATGCTTCCATCAGGGACAAACATCTTGCTAACCCGGTTTGAGGAGCAAGCACGCTGATGCTGATCATGGGCGGGCCCATGAAATCCCACCCTTATCCGCCCCCCCGCCAAATTCTGGTAGTAGTGATCCTAGCACAATTGAAGCAATTTGGTGAACGTGCCAGGTTTACAATGATGTGTACTCGAAAATACCAGGACTGTGGGAGGTCTGACCTCGTTCTAGTGCCACAAAGATTAACGTGTTTGTACCAGTGTAAGCATTTTGTGTTGTACTAATGCGCACACGTCATAGCAGATAAGAGGCTGCTCTGCTTCCGGTGGAGGGTGTTCGAGTTTCTTGGGAGGGAGGGAACAGGGTCTCCAGAGTGGACGCTCCCTGGCCGGCCCACGAGCAGCCACAAAGTGCCACACAGGACAGCTGAAATGTGACATCCAAAACAAACAGTGCATACGAACCACCACTGTCAACTCACACTCCATGCAAAATCCTCCCTTGGGCTGGCCCCACCATGATCAAACACAACATCTCGACTGAGCATGTGAGCGCCGAAAATTCACAGCTCGCCGACAACAGAGAAGCGGCCAGCTCCCAACGTCCTCACCAGAAGGCACCGGTTTCTAAATCCGGCCCCCCACATGATCTTGGGCAGAAAAGTTAATCGGTGAGGATATCAACTTCCTCACCTGCAAAAGCAGGGAGTGCTGGCGAACAGGCTCATCCCTGAATACCAGTCACAATGTTACCCGTGTATGTCCCAAAAACGTTAGAGGGCCTTTCCCCTCCAACCTGACAAATTGTTGGCCTCCTGGACAACTCTGCAAGTATGAGTGTGTGCCCACGTGTACAACTACATTTGATGCATGTATTGGACACTGTGTCCAACAGTGCCCAGCAGTACATCATCCCATTACTCTGTTGGTAGTGTGGGACTAGATACCACCATTTCCGGTACCAGTAGTGCTTCGCCGCAACGACAACGATTGGCCTGCCACCAAGAGGCATGTCTGCTGGCCACTGCCTGCACACACCTCTGATCTGCTGCCTGCTCTCACCCCTCTGCAGCTGTCATAACCCCCATTAGACCAACGAGAAACTCTAAGACCACCAAGGTTTAAGGCTTCCATTGGTGCGCATTACCGGGCTTAGAGGCGCCTTGAGCGATGTACACATGTTACATAAGCCTTAGTGGCACAAGGACCTTGTCGCCCATGCAGCGAAGTCTTCACTCAATGCAATAAAACGAAACCAATTGCACCAGCGCACGGCCCCCACAGCACCCCCCCGGCGCCAACGAGACAAGCCAAAGTTTGTACCGAGCATCCCCACTCCAAGGAAAGGCACCACAACCAACACGCTGCGCAGGTCACTCACAAAGGCACCACTGTAAGGACACCACCTTAATGGCCCCTACATGAACCTTGAGTGCACCCTGTGAATAATGTAGGCTGAAAAGACTGCCCGTCGCCCATACACTGTTATTACATAAAGAACGAACACTGGTAGGCCTGGAGCGATACCCCGGAGTTTACAGCTGCCGGTCCGCGGTGACCTCAAACCCTCACCTGTGTGCTATTAAAATTAAATCTTATGCCCAAACACAGTGGTATAATCCTGTGACAACAAATGGCCGCCTGAACACAACACCACATTCGACTGCCAGACTCTCGCGCATTGCCATCGCCTCTCCTAAGTGGATTCGCTGATCACCCACCCCCGGCATTACGCAAGAAAGACACATCGACATGCAGAGCCACCTTTGAGATCTGCTGACCTGCCCCCAAGCCTTTGCCACATTGCCAGACCGGCCACCCTGCTGAATAAAGTTATCCTGGGGCTGGACCAATCAATTGTTTCCCTAGCACTTCAGACTGTTCTCGGTTATCCCAGTGCTGTCTGGCAGGTGCTACCCTCCTGGGCATACAATGGGCGTATCCTGCAGTCCCTTAAGCCATTGACGACCACCCCGTGCCCCACCCGTACTACAACCGCTGACTGCGGGGGAGGGGCTGTCTTGGGCAGGTGCTGCCCCTGACCCTGAAAAGTAAACCGACCAGGGACACGACAACGCACCCGCGGGAGCCCGATCCAGCCCCGCAACAACCGGTGCGGCTGCGCTGTCCCCAACACTATACAGCTCCACGACCCACCTGCCCGGCGTGCCATAAACTCCCTCAAGGCACGAGCACCCCACAAAAGAGGCCATCTTGCCCCTCCCGCAGCCACGGGTGCTTATAATAGTGTTCCGCCCGACTAGTATCTGGCTGTTTCGTTCATTGCATCCAGATATATAATATAGCAAGTAACACCATACCTGCAACAAGTCAGGACTGTTATCCTTGTCTATGGTTGTTAGACGCATAAGATCAATATCCCGCGACTCGAGGTGGGCCGCAAACCTGACTCCAGCTAGAGCAGACCAGGGCCTCGACCCGAGCCGGAACCCCGAAACCCAGCACCCCAGTTTGTCCGCCGTCCAGGTCACCCCGCGGGATGACCGTGAATCAGCCGGAGGAGCCGATAAACCCGGGGCCCAGGTGAATGATTGCAGCACCAGTGTGTGCCACCAACCGAGGCCCGTGTCTAGACGGGGCCGCTGGCCACCCATCCCCGACTTTCCCCCGGGCTAGCCCACTCAACTGCTCGACCGCGCAGGGAAAATTGCACTACAAAATAGTGTGTGTGACGTGTACAGGGGTAGTTAATGGTGTACCCGGAGCTCGGGGCTAGAGTCCCAGAACAATTGGCAGCTCACCTCCTGCAATTCAACCTACATATGGAGGTATCATGGCCCTATGCCGCACGGCGGAGGCACGGGCAAAACTGAATTCCATGCCATTCATGGACAGGTCAGCCAGTAGTCACCTCCTGGCCTTTCCTCAGGCACACCGTACCATCTGCACCGTGTGGAGGTGTAGGAGCCATACCTGACCCTCCCTTACTGGGTCCCGGGCACAGCGAGACAGCCCCCTTAAATAGCAGTGAGGGCAACTTGCCCACCGTGCCCCGATTTTAGCAAACACGGACTCCCGACACAGTAGTGGGGCACCTCCCCCCAGCGCGACTGAGGCCCATTGACCGTGCTGCTCAATTGTTCCCCACCGCTTTAGATCAGCCAGGTTGGAGGCCGGAACACCGGCCCCGAAGGGAAGGGGTTACGAGCATTATAACTCACCCCGACTAATCCGACGCCTGCGATTCTACTAGGCCCCTTATCTCTGACGAGCTGGAACTCGAGATTTTCAAAGGCAGAACCTCTCCCAGACTGCCCACTTAACCAAGACATTACATAATGTTCGATTCATCTATACAGTACTAGTACTGAAATTGCAGAAAACCCATTAGTGCTGCAAGTGCTGTGATGTTCCTAGTGAGGCTTTAACTCTTTCGTGGGCGCCCTGCGTTGCCACACATTGGGCCCGCTGGAGGTGCCAGGTAACGCTTGCTGCCGGATACGCCTGGGGTGCACCTAGCCATAATCACCGGGGTGCAAAAGAAAACTGCAAAGAGGCCCTTGCCTGTTGTAACTCTCTCTGCCCGAGCAGGACGCGGCCCCCACCCCGGCAAGGCAGACAAGCACGCAGACCATAAGTAACAGTGAAAGCGTCGCCCGTGGCGTCGAACATGACACCTTATTACGGATGCAATCGAGGACATAACCCCCATGTCAGTGTTACATTACGTTTTGGTACCATAGAAGCTTCAATAAAGTGCCTGCACTTCCATCCTGGCTTCTCTAGTGCTTCCCGTAACGTGGGGTTTCAGCCAGCAAGCCCCTCTCAGGAGAACAAGTGCACACCTCTTGATTGGCCCGTGAAGTTATGCCTACTTATTAATAGACAAGACGAGAGGCCGGGGCGCTATCTGCCCTCAAACGGGAATTATACCGCGTGCTCGAAGAGGGATTACAGCGAGGGATGACCACACCACGTCTGAGCTACAGCAAACAGTGGCCGGGTCTTTGGCTCGGGCTGCTGTTAGTTTCTCTGATGAATTGGAGCTCTGGTGCGGGCAGCCGCCGGGCACTGACGCGCCTTTCCAACCCTAACCCAAAGCTCCCCCAGGACCTCGGTAAAACTCGCAGCCCACGTGGCTGCATGGGTAAGGGGGGTGGGATTGCGCACATACCACGCAGCCCCTCCCGCAATCCAGACCTTAACACACGGGAGGCCCGTGCCGGCCGGCAGTGCAGCGGGGCCGGGACGAGAGCAGCGAGGCGCCCCCTTCACGAAACCCGAGCGCCAGAAGGTCCCCACGGAGACGCTGGTCGGGGCATTTACACTCTGGAGGGGGAGGGGGGAAACTACCGCGTCCCCAACATGCATGCTTTCCCCAGCCTCGTTCCTGCCATCTGTCGGCCCCTCGTGACCGGGACGCCACCTCCCTGCCAACTTCAAACTGTGCACACACGCCGGAGAATGGTGCTGCTGCGGGTAAAGATCACCTGCTCGCGGGAGGCTGGGGGGGGACTTGTCTTGCCTAATTCCCCTCCCTACAGCCCCGGACCCGCTACCGGGTCACAACCACAGCTGAAAGGACTACGGAGCCACCCCCAGGGTATACAGCATGGCCAGAGTCCCCCGCGGGCGACGCCACATGGTGGAACGGGGGGGGGGGCATCGCTTGCACTCACCCGCCTCCCGCGCGCCAGGCCCTCCAACTCAGGACCGCGTGTTCTTGCCCCCCCACGGGAACTGCCCCTGGGCACCTCGAGCCCCGGAAGGGGGGGACCTCCCCAGTGCACCGGGAAACAGGCCCCCTCGGGCCTTGGCCATCCGTGCCACGTGGCAGGGCCTCCCCATCCCAAGTAGGGGGGGGAGCGCCTCTACTGCCACCGCCCGAGCTCGCTGCCCCAGCCCCCCCCCAAGGCGGACCGTGGCCGCGCCACCCTGCCCTTGATACTGCCCCCGTTGGGGAGACCGGGCGGGGACGGGGGGGGGGGGTTATGCACTCACCGCTATAGGCGACGGCAGCTCCGGGGGCACGTCAATCGTCAAGGGCAGCCACAAAGAGAAACGGCGTGTCCGCAATGACGACGACCCCGGCGAACCTGGACATCGTGTCCAGACGGCGTGTCCGGGCGCGCGAAAGAGGACGACAAGATGGTGGGGGGAGGCCTATATACCCCTCCCCCTGTCCTCGCGCCCCGGACGTGATTCTCGCCTATCGCGCTGCGACCAGGCTTGGGGGACTCCTCCCTGAGTCCCTGCCCCTACGGGGGTGTGGGGTGCCCAGCTGGCACTAGAGGGCTGCCCTCTTTAGTGGCCCCCTGCGGGGGCCTCGGACAGCCGCAAAGTTGGAGGACCCACTTAGATCTAGACCTTTTATAGGCAGGACAGAAAAACATAACATGGAGTTCTGTTTCTTCAGATAAAGTGCACCCAGGACAATCTAATTTAGTTGCTCCCTTCCATTTGTTTGTAAATGCACGGAGCGGGAGCGTCCCATGCCTAAATTGTAAAAACTATTTCTTTGCCATTAATGGTTGGATACTGTCCAGGGCCAATTCCAATTTGTACTGTTGCTTGGCATCCAGAAACCTAGATGTCAGGCAGCATGAGTTTATATTTTGGGTCAATAGGGCAAGTTTGTGTTCGTTAAAAGCTAGGGATAAGGACTTTTTGGGGATAGAGGGGCAGGTCTCTTCGGGGGTTAGCCACATATTTGCCCTCCCCATTGAATAACATATACTCCTAATATATGTCAGCCAAGGTAGATTTCCTGCTCCCAGTATGGACATAACGTCCCTCAATTCCTCCCTATAGTTAACTAGCTCAGGCGTGCTCCACAAGCGACGCCAGAATAGAAGAGGACGAGAGGCAATTAAATCAGCAATAGGTCCAATACCCAGATCCATCCTAAGCGGAATTAAGGGAGTACTTTTTGGGAGACCCAACAACTGCCTAATAAAAGTATTCTCTGTAAGAGATAAAATGTTAGATGGGCAATATCCCCAGAGTTCAGCTCCATATAATGAAGCTCCCCTTGCTTGGGTTTTATAGATTTCTGCTGGAGGGCCAACCACTTTTTGAGTACAGTTTTTATGAACTTTCAAGATGCCACCTATTGACTGTGTTAATTTTAAGTTGGCTTTCTTTATTTGGGTCCCCCAATCCATCTTATCGTTAAGTGTAATACCCAAATAATCAAAAGTAGACACTCTCTCTCGGGGCCTACCCTCCATTTGGGGGTGCGGGCAATTAGTAGTGTTGGCATGAAAGACCATATATTTAGTTTTCTGGATATTAATCTCCAGATTCCTCTTCCTGCAAAAGGCGCTAAACTCTTCCAGTACACGCTGCATACCCATTGGTGATTTAGACAGGAGCAGCGTGTCATCCGCAAACATTAATGCTGGTATTTTGCGGTTCGCTAACCTTGGTGAATCTATGTCCTTCACTGACAGGAGCGTTTCAATTAAACCATTTAGAAAAGGGAAAAGAGGGTTGGCGCTAGAACGCATCCCTGCCTCACCCCTTTCTCTACAGGGAAGGGAGCTGTCAGTTCTCCTTTCTTACCATATCTTACCCTCGCATAGGTGCTTTCATGTAAGCACTTCAGCAGCTGACAAAGGTAAACTGGGGCTCCCATATCATAAAGTAAACCCCATAGCTGATCGCGCTGCACCATATCAAATGCGGACTTAAGATCCACAAAGGTTAGATAAAGGCTACCACCCTCCAAAATTACAGTTTTCCAATGGATCAATTGCAATCTGAAAATCTGATCGATGGTCGAGGTTTTAGACCTAAATCCTGCTTGTAAAGGAGTTAAAACATTCATCTCGTCCATCCATGATTGCAATCGACCCAAGAGGACACGGGCAAATATCTTTTGGGTAACATCAATAAGGCTTATCGGCCGATAATTTGCCGGGTTATGCGGTGAGCCTTTTTTAAAAATAGGAATAATTTCCGCACCAGCCCAGGTCAGAGGAAGTGCCATACCTTGAAGGATGGCATTAAATAAAGTCTGCAAATAGGGTGCCCACACTACTTGTTCATTTCTAAACAGGTCACCAGGTATTCTATCCAGCCCTGGTGCCTTGTTAGGTAGCAATTTGCCCAGCGCCAGAGTGACTTCTGCCAATGTACAGGGTGGTGGACCCTTATTTAGAGGGATTTGATCTATATCTATTGCCCTATATGCTACAACTTCATCTAGAGGCCTTGAATATAAAACTTTAAAATGGGATCTCCAAGCTTCTTCCCCAGGTTTGATTCAATAGCAGAGCTACCTTCGGAATTACCAGTCTTGACTAGGTTCCAAAAGCCTCTCATGTCTCTAGTATCTAAAGCTTTCTTGATTGCTTCCCATTTTTCAGTCTCCCAAGCTGCTTTGGCTTCAGCTAGGGTATTTTTATAGTGTAGCCTGGTTACTTTAATACATGTGATGTCCTTCTTCTTAATCCCGAGTAACAATGCGCGTTTGGCTTCCCTACACGCTTTAGTATACCAGGTATGTTTAGGTTTAGGGTCAGAGTTGATGTTATTTTCACTATTATAAAAAAACTCCGCCAACTTTACAAACATGTCCTGGTGATTCCTACTTAGCAACAACAAAAATTCATCGCCTTGATTATTTTCAGACACACCAAAAGCAGTCTGTAAAAAGGGAATGGTTTGTATATACAGGGAGGCCATTTTTTTCAGTGGATGAAACAAAGGTTCCCCAGCGTACTCTTCTACCTCCTTCTATTGCAATTAAGTTTGGGACAGATTGAGTTGGCGGGGCCCATCCATCATTAGGTTGGGAATAGGCTATCTCTAACACCAAAGGATTGTGGTCACTTTCACATCGAGATTGGACCATAAAGTCCTTAATTCTAAACCAGATCTCGACATCTACCAAGATGTAGTCAATTGTAGAAGCGTGTCCCAATTTATTAAAAGTAGGCTTTCCCGGACTGTCAGAAGGGAGTCGACCATTACATGCCCTAAGTGAATGGCTGAGAGTGAGTGAATTGATTTGGAGAACAAGGGGGTCCACCCCTTATTGGGTAGATATTACATTCCGGAATTGCCCAGACAGAATCTTCCTCACTTGTAATGGTAGTACTTATGCCATTAAGAAGTTCAAAATGACAATTGAAATCCCCTCCAATTATTACATGTACAGACTCGGGTAGAGTGGAGAGGAAGGAAGCCAAACGGTCTAGGGTCTGTGAGGTTTGCCCCATCCTCACTGGACGAGAATAAATATTAATGACAGCTAACTTAAGTGTGTCATCGAAGGAAAGGAGGATACACAAAATGTCCAGGGAATCAGTGTCTATCAACTTGATAGTACAACCCAAATGTACGGCAACCCAAATACAGAGGCCCCCTGAGTGTCTCCCCCTAGGCCCCTGGAGGGCTGGAATAAAGTATGTAACATATCCTACTCTATACAGTGGTAAGGTAGACCATGTTTCCTGAAAAAGACATAGCTCATGTGTATCGATATATTCTCCCCAATCGGGGAGGTCCATTTTAGAAATAAGACCTGCTATGTTCCAGGATAAAATCTTAGTATTCTGCGGGTCTTTTACTGTATCAATCTGTATGTGCAGGGGTCCCACCTCCTGGTGAGACACTTGACGGGGAATCTCCTCCCAACCCTGTGTGGTACCATGAGACTCCCCTGGTGTATTAATAGGGGCACCAACACTACTGGGTGCCACTATAACCTCACGAGTTTTTCTAAGAGGGTGACCCACAGACTCAGATCTTTCACAGTTTTGATACTCAACTGGCTGAATAGGTGTACCTTCTATTTGTTTAACTGTAGGATCCAGTCAATCGACTAGATCTAAGTTACTGAATCGATGGCTAACTGGGATATTAAAAGGCAAGATAATTTCCGGGCCCCGACCCGTGTTTAGCAAATTTCCAGTCTGTGCTCTCATTTCCCACTTTTTGTATACGCTTCCCATCTTTTCTAACAAGGGACTGGGTGGGTAGAAATAGCCTAAAGGGAGTGTCTGGATGCCACTGTTCTCCCTGGACGATCCCCATTTGAGAATGTACTGGACCACCCTGGTGTCCCTAAAATTAATCAAAACGCAATCCCCCGGAATTTCTTTCCGCCTCTGTCCCAACCAGCTAACCCTCCGAGTGAATAAAATTTCACTCTGTATTAAGGGTGGAAGAGGTCTATATTTGTTTAGCCAAAAAATAATTTTATTTTTCAATTCAGAATAAGACTCCCCACTACCTAATTCCAATTCTGGTACTCCAGCTAAAATAACAACATAGGGAGTAGAGGCTGGAGGTAGGTCTATACATGGCGGGGAAGGGTTTGTTGCCCTTAGGTTAGATTGGAGAGTATTCCCTTTATCTCCTTTGCAATTACTAGATAAGTTTTGTTCCACTAGAGGGCCTAAGGTTGTTAACGTGTTCCTAGAGCCATGGGCAATATCCCCCTCTTGTGTTGCCCCATGTTGGAAAACAATTGGATCTACAACTTGTTGAGTGGCGGGGATAGGCCCATTTGGGGAATTTGATACGGGTAGAGCAGTAGAGACAGATGGGACCACGTGTTTGCGTTGGTGAGCGGAGGCTAGATCCAAAGATTTGTTGGTTTCAAAAGTATTCAGAACTGTGTCTATTTTACTCCCCCAAGTGTCTACCAACGAGGTCAGCTTCTCTATATGTCTCGTTACAGCTTCTAGCTCAGATTTTATAAGCTTTTCAAAGTAGGTTTTGAGCTCTTTAGCCAAATTTGACGCCCATATCGGAGGCTCCATTGGCTCTGTACTGTTTACGCCAGCTACATGGCCCTCTATCTGTTGTTTTTGGTGCTACCCTCAGTGTACGGTTTGCTTGCTTCCCCCCCTTGTGAACTTTTTGTTTCCGCTGGCCACCCTTCCTATTTGCCCCCCCCCCCCGAATCAATTTTACTTAAATTTTCGGGAATTGCATTTTCTTGAACAGACATTAAGTCAGGAGTAATTGAAAGATTTACTGTTTGGGGAGAATCAAGAACTCCTGTTTCCAAGGTTGGTGTAATTCTTGGAATCGTTGGTGTTAGGGAGAGGCGTCTTTCGGTGCGTTCTATCTCGCTGGAAACAGCCCCAATTGCCTGGCGTAACATTTTATCAATAGCTGTGGGTTTCACAATGGGGGTTCGCACAGAGGCCTTCTGTCTGGTGTTTGGCTTTATAGGCGGAGGGGTACTCTCCCCCATACTTGTATTATGGCTGAGCTTCCTCAGTATAGGGAAAGTACAGATAAAATTATTGTTCAAATGGGTAGAGCAGACAAGCTCCCTACAATACTTCGAATGCTGTAATCCCAAACTTCACTCTTTATGACCCCAAACACTCTCCCAAATTCAACAAATATTGCCAAATGTCCAGTCATTCAACATGGCGACTCAGGTAACACGATTTTTCGTGGGGGTGGCCCAGCCCAGCCTCGATCAGTCTCGGACGGGCCCACCCTTAGCCCGGGCTTCGCCCGGCGCTGCCCGCGCGTGTCCCGCGTTGCGTGAACCCTCGCGGGCTTTAGTGCGCCTCCGGGCGCCTCCCCTTCCTGGTAGCGCTTCCTGGCGCTTGGCCTTCTGGGAGATGTGGTCCTGCACCCCAGAGGCACGAGATGCGGCAGTCCTGACAGAGACAGCACCCGCAAGAGAAATGCGGCGTGCGGTGCGGTAAGTGTGCCCCAAAGCAAAGTAATGCGGTGTTAGCCTGCTGGAACAACGTTCAAAGTGGAGCCCCCGTGCTGCGTGAACCCTCGCGGGCTTTAGTGCGCCTCCGGGCGCCTCCCCTTCCTGGTAGCGCTTCCTGGCGCTTGGCCTTCTGGGCGATGTGGTCCTGCACCCCAGAGGCACGAGATGCGGCAGTCCTGACAGAGACAGCACCCGCAAGAGAAATGCGGCGTGCGGTGCGGTAAGTGTGCCCCAAAGCAAAGTAATGCGGTGTTAGCCTGCTGGAACAACGTTCAAAGTGGATGCAAATATAGGGAGTAGTTACATCTACTTGTCTGCAAATGCAAAGCAGTGACTTTTTGTCAATATGCAAACCTACATTTAAAAAATAATGCCCGTATTTATAAACATCTATTCATTTGTAAATTAGGAAATAATGAACAGAAGTACATACCTGCTCTGCAATGAAATATGTTTTAAGAAATGCTTGTATTGCTCAGGGAACAGTGCACTCTGGATCATTTGTATCTTGAGCTCGTCAGGTGGGCAGAGGAGATGACATGCAAAGTCGAAAATCAATTATTTGTGACGCATTACAAGTGGTACTTGTGCAATAATGTTTTCGATCCTGTTGCCACCATTCTGCTCAATTTTGAACGATAAGGAGGGTTTAAAAACTCTCAGTTTAAACCCTGGGGTTTAAAAACACTCAGTGAGACCACACTGCAACTTTATGCAATGACATACAGTGCTTAAATAGGTGAACAGCCACCGTGTTGGGTCATAAGCAAGATGAAACCGCAAATCTTCAGTTCACAATAAAAGGTACCAGTTGCAGCTCTCAACGTTTTGACCTGATGCAACACTAAGTTCAGGGTCGCATGATGAGCATGCATGCAAAGCCATTAGAAGTTTGCCAGGTGTGCCTGACTAGCCTGGAGTTACGCTGGTGACTGGGTTGCTCCAAAGGATACTAACCTTGTAGGTTTGCTGCTTTATAAGCAGGGCCACTGGAATTATGTGTCAATGGAGGGCCAAGTTATGCAGCGTATTTATGCCACAAGAAAAGGCAAGCTGTGTGGCATACTGCTGCACAGTCAGCGACAATATTGTTTCGTTAATTTGTTATTTCGGCACAAATTAATACTGTTCGTGCAAATTTGCACCTCATTACCACCATTTTAATACCTGAATACAGATATCAGCTACTGAATGGTCTTCATGTAACCTTGCAGAGGATTTGTTATAGCATTGAACTGAATTTGCTTTTTATGGTCTGGCTTGACAGCACAGCTGTCGCCAGACAATTATGTGAGCATCACTAGAGAGGGGCTTTGTCTCCGCCCACATGTTGTGAGCCAGGAGTACATGTTTCGATTGGGCAGAAGTTGTTTGCATCCACAAAAAAGTGCTTGCCCTCAATGCAGCTGTGATTATTTTGCTTATTTATCCAGCTGCCTAACCGTGAACTTTCAGGGACATGCGCATGACATTGGAATGCTATTAAAGTGTCTTAGATAACTAGATAATTTATGTTGTTTTTCTCTGGCAGCTGCAGCACAGATGGGAGGAGGGCAGTCATTTACCTACATGGATTTTTAGTGATGGAGTGACAGAGCAACTATCACATGACCTTTTAACCTACACCAATATTATTCTACAGTTCTTTGCTTCCACACAAATACATGTCTATGCCCATACCATTTAATTGTAATGCTTCACATTACCATACAACATTCCTTTAAAGCCAGATCTATTGGCATTTACAATCCTTGTTTATTAAAGTGAGATCATTTTGTCATATTTAAGTGAGATCATCTTGCCATATGGGATTAAAGTTGTCACGTATGCTGATGATACTCAGTTGGTAGTAGCACTCAACCATCCCCAGAATTCTCCATCTGACCTGGAATCTTGTCTTGAGAAGGTGGCAATATGGATGCAACACTCCTGTCTCAGGCTCAACAGTGATAAAACAGAAACAATGCTCCTGGGCAACTCGCCTAATATTGATCTTAATCAGGTATGGCCAATTTGCCTTGGACCTGCACCGGCCCCTCAGTCTAGGATTAAAAGTCTAGGAGTCTGGCTGGACAAATCACTCAAATTTGACCAGCAAGCAGTGGAAATAGCAGAAGCCTGCTATGGTACTCTCAGACTGCTGCAGAAAGTTCTACCTCTTCTACCCATGGGGGCTAGGAGAATCATGGTCTAAGCTTTGGTCCTCTCTCGTTTGGACTACAGCAACTCCCTATATATGGGAGCTCCTAAATCTACAATAAGGAAACTTCAAGTTCTCCAGAACTGTGCCGCGCGATTGCTACTTAGCATTCCTAAAACTCAGTCAGCTAAGCCAGGTCTGAAGACCTTACACTGGCTGCCCATTTCAGAAAGAATAAAATTAAAATCCATGTGTATAGCCCACAAGACTCTTTGGGGGGAAAGGCCCCCCTATTAATGGCTCCCTCATCACCTTTTACCGCCCCAGGAGACTCCTTCGCTCCGCTAACCTGAACTTAGCCGTTATCCCTAAGATCAGAAGGATGAGGAGGGGGTAGTTCCTTCTCCCACAATACTTCTAGACCCTGGAACACCCTCCCCTTGCACCTTCGCTCAGAGACTCACCATCTTCCTTTTCGAAAGCTTCTTAAAACTTGGCTGTTTCATAATACCACCCAATGAGTTATCAAATCTTTCCCCTGTTTTGGCTGCTAGGGCTGGGATGCCTTAGGGTAGCTACGTGCTTAAGAAATGTTTGTTAATAATAATAATAATAATAACTACAAAAAGACAGATAAACTCTGATATTTACCTTTCTCAAACAGTTGCATTCATATTCAGAATCAATCGTTTTTATTACGTGGGAATCAGAAAGAATGTACACAGCTTACTGCCTACATCACGAGGCCGGCAGAGCGGGGTATGAGCGAAAGTAGACAGCGTTGAGGCCTACATCCCAGAGGTCGGCCCCCGCAAAAGCATTCGTATATGGCATCTGAGTCGGCTCTCATGGCAAAGTCATCCACAGTTTTATGTAATAAAGCAAACAAAACCTCTGAAACAAACCCACCCTCCCTGCTGCATTCATATTCAAAGCTAAAACATGCACAATGGGCACACTGTCAACCTTTCATCAATAGACCCAATTCGGCGTACAGCAGAGCAGTATGCATGCACATTTTTGTTGCCATTTTTTGAGCAGGTGGTAAATGTGAACAGGGGTAGATGATGTAGCGTGAGGGGTTTTGTTGGTATCATTTGTTAGTGTGGGCTTTGGGCACGCAGAAGAAGCATTCAAACTCATCCTGAGATATGCTCTGTGAGCTAGACCTGGATATTCCGGAGTAATTCACATCTAACAATGGAGTAAGACACTCCTACTCATAAAAAAAATAGTAAATTGAGTTCTATAATGCAGGTCAGAAATTCAATTCCCTGTGGAAATCTAGTCACACCCCATTGCCACATAGCTCCACCCAACTTGTTTTCCTCCTTTCAGATTACATAGTTCATGTATACAGTAAACTACAAATCCAAGCTAATTCGATATCCTATGTGTGTTTGTGAGTACGTTTGTGATTTTGTGCTCTGGAAATTCCATGTATAAGTGAATTTGCACCCCTTTCCTTCTTTAAGGTAGCCTCAATGAAGAAAAACATTTCTTCAACTAACACCTGGGTTGTTTCAGTAATTGTTTATGAATTACATTTTGTTGTCTGGTGTACCCTTATATGTTAGTTGTCTTTTCAACATTTTGAATATTTATTGTACTTAATGTGTACAATCGCAGAACACTCCTATTTAAAAGAAAGCTACGATATACCACACCATAACACATTCTGTGTTTCCTTTCTCCCAATCACGAAGAATGTGACTAAAGTATGATATGACTAAAATAAAATTGCAAAATATCTGGAGTGGTGTTACAGGGTACAAAGACGCTTAGCAAATATTCCGGAGACTGACAGATCAATTTCATCTGTTGGACTTCCCGTTTGCTAATTTTTGTCATTATTTATTTTTTGCAATTATTAATTTTGTCTTGTCTTTTTTTGGAGAAACTTTTAATTGGATGATGAAAGTTTATATTTTTCTCAATTAAAAATTGTAAAAAAATATAAAACATTTTAATAATCGTTACTTACTTAGATACAATCAGGGGTCGAAGTGGGCAGGATTGGCAGGGCATGGCGTGCCCCTACTTTTTCAATTTAATAGAATCCGTTCCCCAACTCTTTTATTTTAAAAAATGCGTCCCAGGACAGCAAAAATAGCCAATGCCTATAGATAAGTCTCAACCATTCGTGGCTGTTCGGGAACGGGCGGGGGGGGCAGAGAAAGAAAAGGACTATGTCTCTTCCTTTTTGCCCAGAGAAGACAACAACAGTGTCCACTTCTCCTGCTCTGTCGCTGTCAGCTGCCCCCCCTTTCTTACTCTTTCTATTATTCCCTATCTGCCTCTGTCTCGCTCCTCCTCACTTGCTGAATAAAAACCGTGACTTCAAGAAACAGCTCTTACGCTCTCTTTCCCAGTAGGGGCTGACATGGCTCGGAGTGAGAGGTGAGCTTGTTGGGGGGGGAGGGGTCGCACGGGAGGGGGGGTGTTGCAGGCAGGGGGGTTCATAATTAAAAATAAATAAATTAAAACCTACCTTTCTGCCGGGTCCTGCGTCTTCTCTCCTCCTGCTCTCCTGTATCCGATAGGAACAGGAAGCAGGCAGCCAGGCTCCCTCCCCTAAGCCAAACACAATGCTGCATGCAGCGTTGTGATTGGTTGGGACTGCGTCCAGCCAGGGGCTAATGGGGTGGGCATGTTCTCCATGCAGGCTGCAACGCACCTGCATGGGGAAGGGCAGAGTGCGCATGACTGGTTTGGGTGGCCCGAGAGGGCCGACCAAACAGTCTATGCGCACTCAGGAGTGGGCAAACCACTCCTCCCCTGCCCTGCTTGGAGAGCAGCCCCGCCCACCCACCCTCCCACAAATCACGCATAAAATGGTAATAACTTAAAGTTATTACCCTTTTATGTTTTGGCTTCTCGCACTGCGAGAAAGCAGTGGGGCGACGCTCCTCCACCATAGCGGAGGAGCCGCCCCTGCTCTTTCCTCTCCGTCCTTCATTCGTTCCCCCTGTGAAATGTATCTAAAAAAGAAAGAAACACTTTTGCTGGAAATGTCTGCTTTTTCTGACATTTTTGTATTCCAAAGTGTAGCCTTGGACGGAAAGAAAAAAAGATTACAAATACGAAAAATAACTAAATAAAGCAAGACAAAATGGTTGCAGGGGCCAGATTGGTTTTATTCACACTCAAACACATTAGCACCTCTTTACAGAGTTGGCCAGTGAAGCCCTGCTTTAGTTTTCTCGTCTTTCTTTGAACAACATTGTTTTCCCTGGTTGGGGAAGTGCACCATTCCTGGAGGTACTGCAGTAACTGGTTGATGCGTGGAGTGGTCCTTATTAGTTGTTTTCCGTATTTTAGTTTATAAAATGTGTACTGCGGTTCTGCGTTCAGGGATGTGGTCTTTATAATCCATACTGCTTACGTTTTGTAAGGCTATAAGCAATGGACAACGAAACGGGTCCCTTCCGAGCCCTGTAGTCATATCCTTAACTTTTCAAGCAAAAACATTCATTGATTTCTGAATAATGAGTGTAAAAGTGTTAAGGTATCCATGTTGTTCCTGCTTACATTTCACATGCTTTACTTAATCTTGCATTCCCTATGAGTGTTTGCTTTTTCCAGGATGTTTCTACTTTTTTTTTCAGGCAGCATATCACTCTTGTCTAGGGCATAATTTGAATTGAGTTGCATCAAGGTGTTTATAGCAGGGCTCAATTGGGTTGTAGCTGAAGGCAGTGTGAGTTTCTCTCAGTGGGGCAGTATGGTGTTCAGTGAGGGAGAGGATGTGGCACTATGGCCAGAGCTGCCGAATTTGCAACTGGGGAACCAGGTTCAGCCTTCATGACCCGTCTACCAGACTACTCTCCTGAGGGAGCATATTCCCATGCTAGACCTTAGAAGGCCCTGCTAGACCTTAGAAGCCCTGATGTCTTAGCACCAGCAGGTGGACCTTAGCGGTGGCAAGTGTGGGTTAACCTTGAAGGCCTGTTCACCACAATCCTTACTGAAGAACACCTACAGTCTTGCGGGCAGGCCTACGAAGCTGCACACCCTAGAGCGACAGAGACTCTGTCACTGAGGTCCCAGGACCCTTGAGGCCAGCCCGCCTCACCCATTGGCCTCGATTGGCCTTGTTTCAGCAGTAATAGTGCAACTCACCAGGGATCAGCAATGCAGGATTTGCACGCACACTGAACTAAGTTTGCAAACTTCATGGTCTCTCTACTTGATGCACAAGCACTTTTAACATGTACTGCCTGCTTTGGGGCCACTGGAATTATGCAGCAATGGAGGACAAAATTATGTCGCAGTGTTGACTAAATTATGCAGCAAAAAAAAGGCTGCAGCGTAATGCGGTGCGTTTTCTGATACTTTATTTTTACATTTGTACACATACCATAGTCTCTGCAAAGATTTTGCCTCATTAGTACCAGTGTAATATGCAAATATAGCAGTTAGAAAGGTGACCAGTCAACCTTTTCAAAGGGCCCTCCACTTTGCAGCAACCCAAGTCACATTGTTTAGTAACTTTTGATCTGTTCAAGCTGCAAAGAATTTTTTAGTTAAAATCGTCAGATTATTCAGCAGATGATGTATTATGTGGCAAATATGGCAGAGCCATATTTATGTGGAAAACATTTGCAAACAAGGATATTTTGCCATTCTTGTGTGAACTGCTCCTGTGGAAAAAGGGAGGAGAACAGCTGATGACAGACAGAAACCGCATGGCTCGGAGACAAATGGCTTGTTATTCCACTTTTTATCATATTTGGGACATTCTGTGATTGGAAACATATTCCGCTTTGTGAATGTATTTTAATGTCAATAACTCATATTAAACCTTAAATAAACTTGTATCCATTGGTTTAATGAAATGACATAATAAGCTGTAACTGGTCAGTGAAATGCCAAACAAATACAAAAAAAATTGGATGTTTTGCTCTTTCT
This sequence comes from Calotriton arnoldi, assembly GCA_963921515.1. Lineage (NCBI taxonomy): Eukaryota > Metazoa > Chordata > Amphibia > Caudata > Salamandridae > Calotriton > Calotriton arnoldi. The sequence continues at coordinate 597,321 of CAWUFW010007530.1, forward strand.
GGCCACACCTCTGACTCCGCCCACTGACCCAATCCTCAGGTTATTCCCACCCTCTGATTCTCCGCCCACAGCTCCGCGACTTTTTCTTCTTCACTTCGACCACTAGATACAATAAATACGAGACACGGATAAAACGCTGTATAAAGTATTGCACTTTGCAAGCCGCTTCTTGCTGACTAACCAGATGTATAATCGAGTGTCACCTGGGGATGCAGCCTTTTCGGTGTCAGGGCACAGAATGTGCAGCTGGTGCCCTGGGAGACCAGGGCACTCCCCAACCTGCTGGGCTTCATTACCAGGTAAAACAAGGCTTCCTGAAAAGGTGTGTCATTCCTGGTGCATGAGTTAAAGGGGGAAGTCAGGGGGGCGTGCTCGCATCAGGTCTGAAGCCTGGCTATCTTTTACTTTGGACTATTCTCCATGTATGTTATGCAGCTGCAATAGATGCTCCATGCATCTTACAATACCAAAGGGGAATATTCCACAGCTAAATATCTGGACCACCACAAAGGAAAACAACAGCTCTTCGACTGAACCACTTTCCTGAATCTAAATTAAATTACAACATTCTTATTACTAAAGCACTCGTTTTCTGCTTGTAACAGCATCCCTGCAAACTAATGAATTACTCCTGATAATAAACACCTGAATTAGGTCGTATTCGGCATTCGTATAGTGTGTTGCCATTAGAGATGCCACGTGTTGTGCTGTATGCATAAATAAACAAAACAATGCAGTATCTCATTTCTAGCTATTCAAACAGCATTCCTCTGTTTACGGATTCACACTATTAAAATATTGCACCCTATTACTAAATATGACATTCCTGTTAATAATACAGGGTTTGCCCCGTACTAAAGTCCATGGCTATTGCACCTATAGCGTAGCATTTAGGTAAAACAGACAACATTCTCACTACACGAATATAACTCTGTCAGAACTATAGTGGAGCAAGTTCTGCTTTAAAGGCATCATACCTACATCGAAAACCCATAATATAATATACAATACCTATTTTGAAATTACCGCGCCTGGACAGCTAAATTGTATGCAATAAATGCATTTATCTGATCACAGACAAATATAATTATAGATTTCCACTACAATTACATCATTGGATTATAGAATCGCAGTAAACCCAATACTTAATGGATTCATACATCTTATATTGAACGAATTAAAAATAATATACTTAAAGGGTGCAATGCGCAGGTAGTAGAAGTTGCACATGTAACGTCTTCAAATGACAGTAACACCTAGAGCTGGGAGATAAGTAGCAACTTTGGGCACTCATAAAACACAACACGCACATAAAGCAACCTACATGCTTATCTGATGGGTGTAGTTAAAGGGAACTTGTCAGAGCTCAGCATGTAGCCTCAATTTCCTAAAAATGAAGCAGTACTGCTTAATTTGAGCTGGTGGTTTCCGGTGCTCTGCACCAGCACTTAATCATCAACACCAGTGCTTTTCATGAGCACCAGCAGACCCGGTCCTAGAACTTCTGGGGCCCCGGGCGAAAGGGAAGATGTGAGGCCCCTCTAATTTGCATGTAACATCCAGTCGCGGCCGGCATGACTCGCGGGTGGAGGGTCTCGGGGGGGGCGGGGGGTTAATTTAAAAATAAAATAAACTTACCTTCCCGGGCCTCGCGTCGTCTCTGCTCCCGACCTGCTCTCCTGCTTTCCTGCCTCTGGCAGGAACAGGAAGCAGGCAGCCTCCCTCCCCTCCCCTAAGCCAATCACAACGCTGCAATGGCAGCATTGTGATTGGTCGGGACGCCGACCAGCCAGGCGCCTATGGGGAGGCCATTTTCTCCATGTAGGCTACATTGCAGCCTACATGGAGAAAGGCCAGAGTGTGCATGACTGGTTTGGTCGGCCCCGGAGGACCGACCAAACAGTCAGCACCCTTAGCAGTGGGCTGCCCTAAAGCAGACCCGCCCGCCCCCAACCAAACACTTCTGCTTTCTCGCAGTGCGAGAAGCAGAAACATAAAATGGTAGTTTAGCATTTTGTGTTTCTGCTTCTCGCACTGCGAGCAGCAGTGAGGTGACGCTCCTCCGCCCTAGTGGAGGAGCCGCCCTTAGTAACATCACAAGAAGTGACATCACAGAAAGTGACATCGCAGGACTATTGATCTTATTTGGCATCACTGAAGAGACCTAACGTGGATATCAGTAACAAGGACAAAAAGATAAATATGCAAATGAAATAAGTCCATATATTTTAAAACTGTATTAAATGGATTACATTTGTCACATTGGATGGAACAACTAGGTGCAGGTCTCACAAAGATGTATATTATTTACTCCTCGTTAACTGATTGTTTCCAGATGAGTGCATGATACAATTTCCAGTTCTGCCTCATAAAGGGGGAGATCCTGTTGAGGTAATGAGGGGCGGATCATTCAAAATATAAAATGACAAGAGAAAACCTCTCACACCATGGATATAATTGCAAATTTCAAAAGGCTCCCTTATCTTTCTGTGCCATTATGGTGCTACCTTAGGATGACATTAATACTTTGCAATTTGTTTTAACGTAAATCCTCTCACCAGTATCCCACACGCACATGCTAAGAGACGTAGGACAATCTTTTTGTGTGTGGGCTCTTTACTCGCCAGAATTATGTTAAGTGCAAAAACACAACACATATAGTACAAAATTACAAGACACCATTGCAAACAAATAAAGATTGTACATAAATAAAAAAGACTTAGAACAACCGAGACCACTGCTAGATCATACATTGACTTAAAGGTATGCTTCAGATTCAAGGGCTTTTCAAATCAACGTTTTGATTTGGCGTTAGAACTGTAGGAAGTAGAAGTGGCCGCCTTTAGCGCTGGTGGAGCCCTGTGCGACAATGTTGGTGCCCCCAATGACTCGCTCTGCCACGGATTCTCTCACTACCACCCTTTAACAGTGCTCCTCAAGTCTCCATAACCACATTCTCGCTCAGATGCATTTAATTTGATTTACAGCGCCACTGATACCAGTGTAGGGTGTCAGAGAACTTTATATCACACATTACACAGAGACAATCAATCATACGTGTGTAAATCAAAAGAGGTAATGTTACATAAGACAAAGGACTAGGAGTCACATGACAATCATACTAGTAGGCAGTATAGTTTAATAGTGATTGATCTGGAGAAACACAAACTCTGAATTTAGAACGTAATACCATGATTGGGGGTTCTCTTTAATAACCAGAATTTATTTCTGTCCAAATGAACCCTTTTTGCAACATTAGGATAATCAAAGGCTGGGGAAAAACCATAATGCTGTAATTTATACCTTGCATGCAGCTCTTAGATGACAGTTAATAGCTCATTGTTCTATGTTAGGATTTTGACTTATAAACTGCAAATAACAATAGGATCTCTCTGACAAAAGCAGTAACCCACTGGCCTTTTTACATTATGTGGACTTAGTGATCTGCATGGTACATGTTCTTTGCAGCAGGCACATTAACCCTCTGTGCTACCTTATCACAAGTCAAAACTTTCACTTGACAAAACTCCATCTCTCTCTAGGAAGAACATTAATCACCGGAGTTATCATGACATTTTTATTGTTGCCGATAATTGCTGGAGGCCAGGAAGGAGGCAGCAAGGGCTTTTAGAAACATAATATACTTGCAAACATGACGCCCCACCCGAAGTCAGCGCCTCAGTGCGATCTCATCGGTCGCACCGCCCTAGAGCCTTCCTCCTCAAGGGTCCTGTGACCTCAATGACAGAGTCACTGTTGCTCTAGGGTGTGCTGCTTCGTAGGCCTGCCCAAAAGACTCGAGGTGAGATTCAATAGGGGTTGTAGTGGACAGGCCTTCAAGGTTAACCCACACTTGCCACCGCTATGATCCACCTGCTGGTGCTCAGACACCACTCTTCTAAGGTCTTTCGGGGCCTTCTAAGGTCTAGCATGGAAATGTGCTCTCTCAGGAGAGTGGTCTGGTGGACTGGTCATGAAGGCTGAACCTGGTTCCCCAGTTCCAAATTCGGCAGCTCTGACCATAGTGCCACATTCTCTCCCCCACTGAACACCATACTGCCCCACTGAGAGAAACTCGCACTGCCTTCAACTACAACCCAATTGCACCCCGCTATAAACACCTGGAGGCGACTCAATTCAAATTATGCACTAGACAAGAGCAATATGCTGCCTAAAAAAAAGTGACAACATCCAGGAAAAAGCAAACACTCATAAGGAATGCAAGATTAAGTAAAAGCATGTGAAATGTAAGCAGGAACAACATGGTTACCTTAACGCTTTTGCACTTATTATTCAGAAATCAATGAGTGCTTTTGCATGAAAAGTTAAGGCCATGACTACAGGGCCGGAAGGGACCAGTTTCAATGTCCATTGCTTATCTCCTTACAAAACGTAAGCAATATGGTTTAAAAAGACCACATTCGTGAATACAGAGCCGCAGTATGCATTTTGTTTTCGAATCCGCCCATCAAGCAGGTATTGCAGTACATCCAGGAATGGTGCACTTCCCCACCCGAGGAAAACAAAAAGTAGCGCTTCACTGGCAAACTCTGTAAAGTGGCACTAATGTGTTTTGGGTGTGAATAAAATCAATCTGGCCCCTTTTCGACCCACTCTGTCTTGCTTTAGTTATTTTTTACATTTTTAACCTTTTATTTCTCTCCATCCCAAGGCTGCACTTTGGAAGTGAAAAATGCCAGAAAAAGACGACCTTTCCAGCAAAAGTGTTTTTATATTTTGGATTAATTTCACAGGGGAACAAATAAAGGAAAGAAAAGAGGGAGTACTGGCTGCAAGGCCCAGGAAGGGGCCCCCACACCTGGACCTCGCAGCTTGCTCTAGTGCTTAGAGGCCCAGGGAAAGGGGGCCTCCCCTGGGCCTTCGAAGCAGTAAGGAGGCATTTTGTAAAACACTGCCCCAGCACCGGCAGTACTACATACATTTTAAATACACATTCCCATAAAAAAAATGGGTGATGTAAAGTTAACAAAAGCCAGTTGATCTGGCTACTCCCTCCTCCCCTCATCCACCTCGCCTTACCTGTGTCTGGCTGGTCCTGGAAACAAAGGGGCCTTCTGTCACCTAGCAACAAAATGCAGAAAGGGAATGGCAGGTACTTAACAGAGGTGCTGCCCCTCCCCTGACACAGAGCCATAATTGCTGGCCTGGCTGCTGTGCCTTCCCCGCTCTGTTTGTACCTCCCCCCACCCCTGCACCCCCAGGAATGCCACGACGACGCCCTGACCAGCAAGGTCGACTCAAGATGTGTATTGCGATAGTGTGGGGCAGGGGGCCTCGTAGGAGCAGGTGGGATAACTGTGAAAGTGTGGCCTTTCACACGGAAGCGGGGCCCCCTGTCTTTCAGCTGAGCGCGAGGCCCTGGGCGGCTGCCCACACTGCCCATGCCTAGCGCCGGCCCTGAGCACCAGTTAAGGACACATTCATTCATTTATGGGGAGATTAAGTGATCTGTCAAGAATCACAGGATGTTGAGCTGATGCCGAGACTCGAACCTTGTTCCCCAGTTCCGAGGTCGGCAGATCTGGCCATTACGTCATATTCTCTCCCCACTTTCATGGTTAGTAGTTGGTTCTGTTTTAGGCGGCGTTAACAGGAGGAAGGGCTGGTGCAAGCTGTCTCCTGAGGAGAGCCCCCAGTGATGTAGGAAGGGGGGGGGCGGCATGAGTTTTGGGGCGGCAGCCTTTCCTGCTCCTAACTGCGTCGTTGCAGGGCAGCAAAGGCAGGAATCGCCAGCACCCCCCTTACTTACATGCGGCCGCGCAGGGACCGCCACAGGCAGCAAAATGTCTAGCTATGCCACTGAAAGCCGTGGCACTTATTTTTTTTACAAATTAGCCACTGCTGCTTGTGAATACACAGCGCTGCACTGCACATATGGCAGAAAGTGCCCATGACATCATCAACCCACACTAGCTAAAAATATCTTGTCACGCGTCGGGGGAAAAAAGGTGCTTAATGGGTACATTGCATGAGATTGTTACTCGAGGCACATCTTTTGGTGTAAATTTCAATGAGCTCTTTTGAAGTAAATCTATCGATGTCAATAAATTCCCATTTGGAGAGGGGCTTCCTTAACTTGTTGGCCGGCCTGTCAACTTGCAGCACCCCGATTTAAGTTGAAGCTCGAGTTTCATTTGTGACTTCACCTCCTGCTTTGGGGATTGTTCTTGTATGGTTGAAATTATTTCATATTGGGGAGACTATGAGTTTCTGTGGCATTTCCTTTCTGCAGGGAACTGGCATGCCCTTGAACATGGCCATGCATGAAGCTCTACATGCTTGTGACATCTTCTATAACCCAAAAGAGCAGCCATCATCCATGGGATTTGAAGGAAGAACATTCCCCAGCTGGGACCTCAACACTTGTGCTTTGGCAGAAAAGGGTAGCTTCCCTGCTGCTGAGGAGTCTGTTTGTGGCTATGCAGATGTGTGGCGCCGACTATAAGCTGATAATTCAACCACCTGCATTTCCCATCGGAATCTTTTCCCAGTTAGGTCCCTCGACAGGAGGCCTTCTTGTTTGTGAGATCAATGTCGCCACTATGGCAACGAGTGAACTGATGCTGAGGTTGGAACGGAAGGGCCCGTGGGCTATGATGACACTGCTGCAACCTGGCGGAGGTGAACGGGTCCATAGGGATACAGAGAGGTATCATGATCGGCTGGTTCCTCTGAAAGCCTGGTAGCGCCACGGCACAGTCACATGTGGGCAAAATATCTTTTTTTTCTTATTGGTTAGTCTAATTCTGGTACTGTACTTGTTGACACAGTTAGAACGTCTTTGGTTGTTGGTGTTCGGTGTGTACACAATACTTGGACCCAGATTTACTATTTTTTGACTCAGTGAAACGCAGCAAGACAATTTTTTACGCTGAGCTGCGTTAAATGGAGAGCTTTAAAAAAGAGAGCCGGAATGCCCCATATCTTAGTAGATATAGCGCATTCCAGCCCTCTCAGTACTGGCACACTAGTGGCCGCCAAGCACCAATGCAGGCACCTCTGCACTGAGGTGCAAGGGTGCCTGTGTTGCAGGCAGGATTGTTTTTGTGCAGGAAGGGACACGTTCCTGCACAAAAACAATCCTCCAAGGCTTTTACCTCTTTCGATATGTGCTGCAGCTTCTTCCTGGAAAGTTTGGGGGTGATACGTCATGCGGGGTTTGAAAAAAAGGGGGGCAGTTAAAAAACGCATTTCCCCATTCATTTTTCCATAGCAAAATTGAACAATAATACCACAAAACAGTTGAATTGAATTGCACCCAGTCAGATCTTGGTCCAGAAACGTGCTTTTTGTGATTTGGTGTAAATCTGTTCTGTACTTTTTGTGAAATTAAGGCAAGAAAACGTTGTATATTTCACGGTGCTGAAGATCAATGTAGCTGGCAGACCTTAAGGCAAGATCTGATAGCTGCCACCACATCAACATAGATGTGGCGGCATCCATTTTAGGGCTTGGGACTGAGTCCCCTGTCTTGGAAATTAGTTAAAAAAAATATAAGGGGGCTGGGTACAGATACCCTGCTCCCCTAGGCCTGGTGGATTGGTCCCTCAATTAAAAAAAAAATGTCACCACAAATTTGCGGAGGATCCGTGGATCTGCTGTAAAATTTAAAAAATAAAAACGCTGCTCCTGTGCATAAAAACAGAAAAGAAACCACGG